>BSBN01000448.1:9092500-10320000 GCA_027924645.1 Cunninghamia lanceolata
CTCTATCTTTCTTTGGTGCTAACACTGTAGGTATTGTACAAGGACTCAAACTTTCTCTGATCAAACCTTTCCTCAACAACTCTTGTATTTGTCTATTCAATTCTTCATTCTCTATCAATGTCATCTGGTGTGTTGCTTTGTTAGGAAAACTTGCTCTAGGTATAAGATCCATGTGATGAATGATACTCCTTATAGGTGGCAATCCATCAGGCACATTATCTAATATGATGTTTTCATATTCTGTCAGTAACTCTCTTATCTCTTCTGGTTTAGTCTCTTTCTTTAATGTTTCAGGTTTCTTAGGAATCAATGCATAGCACATATTCTCATGTTTCAAACCATCCAGAATTTTTCTTCCATCTACCAAACAGATTCAAGCATTCCCACATACTACATGTTTAGGATCATCTTCTGAAGGAATCAAAGTAATTCTTTTCCCACTTTTTGTTATAGTATATGTATTATTTCTCCCATCGTGTATAGATTTTCTATCATACTACCAAGGTCTACCCAACAAGATATGACAAACATCCATAGGCATAATATCACACAAGACTTCATCATGATAAGATCCAATATGAAATTTCACCAAACATTGTTCACTCACCAGTACCTTATGATCATCCTAAATCCATGTTATCTGATAGGGCTTAGGGTGTTTTAGTCTTTCCAACTTTAGCTTAGTCACCATCTCCTATGAAACTAGGTTATTTAAACTACCACCATCAATTACAACTTTGAAACATTTACCTCCTGATTTGCATCTTATTGTAAACAAACTCTTCCTCTGTAGTGGATCCTCATTTGTCTCTATTTGAAATAGTGCTCTTCTCATCACCAATGATTCTCCTTTCTTTGGTTTACTAACAGAATAGGGGTCATCTAGTTCAACAGGTTCTTCCTCAACATAGGCTGCTCTTCCACTATTTTTTGTCCTCTTACTTGTACTACCCTGATTACATTCGAATGATCTATGTCCTTCACCTCCACACTTGAAACAAGTACCTCTGAATGTTCTCTTATCCAATCCTCTTCCTTCTCTTTTGTACTCTTCATTCCGGTATGAATTATAGTTTCCTCTAGGATGAAAATTTTATGTCATTCCTCTGGTATGCAATAGTACTCTGTCATCCTTCTTAAACGGACTGTCAAACTTGTTCTACTTTAGAAATGATCTGTCTCCTCCAGAATAAGTCCTACCTCTCTAATGTTTACCTCCTCTTCCTCTCTGTATCTGATCATGCCTCTTATTCAGCTTCTCTTCCACTTTCAGGGCAAACTAATATGCTTCTTCCAAAGATGTCATCCTCACCAAACTTAGTTCCTCCTGTATGTTCAATCTCAGTCCATTAATGTATCTAGCCACTTTCTCCTTGCTTGTTTCACTATGTCCTATTCTTATGATCATCTTGTGAAATTCTTCAGTGTACTCCTTCATAGATTTCTCCTTTTGTCTCAAATTTTGCAACCTTTTCAACAGCTCCAACTCATAGTTAGCATGTATAAATTGATTCTTCAACTTTGTCGCCATTCTCTCCCATTTTGTAATCTTTTCTTTCTCTGTTTTGTTTCTTTCCAACTGAACTTCTTTCTACCATATAGCAACATGTCCTTTCAATTTTGTCTTTGCAAATTTCACCTTCTCCAGATCTTTAATTTCTTTATATTCAAAGTACTCTTCCATGTCATTTATCCAGTCAATCAATTCTTCAGGGTTCAGATTACCAGTATAGTTCGGCACATCAACTCTAGGTGTCTTTACAATCTTTGAAATAGTTTGTAGCATCATTACTTGATCTGATTCTTCTTCTTCATCACCTCCTAGGGTTTCTCCAATTTGTTCAACAGATTGAAATTCCTCTTCATCGCCACTTTCAATATTAGGTCTTGATGTCAATCCTCTTTGCCTATCTTCTTCAACAACATCCAACCGAATTTGCATGGTTTTCATTATCTCCATCAACTCATCTATTCTACCAGCCATTGTTCCAACAACAACAACTCTCCTCGGCAGCATTCTTCCTAGGATCAAGTGTAACATGCCTCAAGTTCAGTGATTGGCTACAAGGTGACAACTACCTCACAATCAGAAATCAGTTGCAACACAAGTAACCTGCCTCAATTCGGCACTCTATCCACAACAAGATCTTATGGAATTCCTTTGCCAACTTCACTCAATTCACTCCAAAAGATTCAAACTTTTGCTCTGATACCACTTGGTGTAGTCATGGTAGGAGGGTTCATACAATGAACTATCTGGACCGTGCAACAAGAGTAAACACAATGGAAACAACTCAAAGAAATAAAGAAAATGTAGATTCAGTCATTCAATATATCATAGAATTCAAATAGAGATTGGCTGACAACATACAATCTTACAATTAGGGTACACAAGACTGATTACATACATGCACAAGATAAAGCTTTGAAGCTCCTTTGCACAAAATCCAAACTATCAATCTTCTAAATCATGAAAACTATATCAACTACTTTCCTAAGGATCTATTACATCAATATATATCCAATTCAGATCAATAGATTCCTCTGTGTTAGCCAAGGAAGATCACAAATTCCAAAGAAGAGATGTAACATGTGTACACAGATAGGTCAAACCTAAATGCATAGAACACTTCAGGAAAATGATTGAAATGAAGTGCGGATCTCCGAGGAAGGTTGGCCATGAAGAAAAGATCATTGAATGATGTGTCATTAGGCTCCAAAGATTGGGAAATGGTTTTGTAAGTTTCTCCTTCAGCTGGCTGCCAGTGAATATCAAGATGCTTTGCTCTGAGAAATAGACAATCTTCTGGTAGCGATATCTTTTTGGTATTGACATACGGATCTCTGAATTCTGGATATGATGTAAATGAATGAATGTAGATGCTAAGTCCAGCTCCAAAAGATCTGAAATGTAACTAGACTAGAATTACATAACTGCTTCTAACTAAACTACCTGAACTGAACTGGAAAATGAAAAGAAATAAACTGAATTGCAAACAAACTACAATGCAAATGTTTTTGGTTGATGCAAGATTGCTCTTGAACTAGAGATGATCATGCATCAATAGATCAAGGTGTGGACCTCAAGGAAGGTTGGCCTAAACCTTATGTGCCTTGTGATATGTTTCTTTTATCTCCGTAGGTCACGGGAGTTCTTCAAAAATCTTCTCCTTCCACTGGTTGTCTGAATGCTCTATTTTGTGAAAATAGGTGACCTTCTACTAGTGTTAACTTTCACCAGACAAGTTCAAATGATCTAAATTTTGGATATGATATTTATGATGATATCTAGTTGCTACTTGTCCTACTCCACAAGATCTGATATGACAATGTGGGAAAATACGTTACAAAATGTTGAAGCTGCTTCTAACTGTCTAAACTGAATTGAACTAAAAAATGAAAGAAACAAAAGAAAGAATACAAATATTTTTGGTTGATGCAAGATTGCTTTGAACTAGGGATGCTCCTGTATGAAATCTACATTGCATGAGGAGTCTCTAAAGAGCCCAAAGAGCAAAAAATTGAAAAAATTTCACCTACCTTTTCCCTCGATCTATGACATCTACGAATGTTCTGTCTAGACCTACTGGTCGATGTCGGGTCCCTCTATAGTACCCTGCCTCAGTTTTGGTCAACTCCAGTCTATTTGAGTATGCCAACAATGTATGCATTCCTGCAAAATGTGTCATTTGAGAGTAGTGAAAAGGTGCCAATAGTCATATTTTCTTCTTCCCACCTTGTAGGGCCAAACTAACTATGCCAACATGTCAGGGTTGGCGGGTGGATACTATTGGAGGCCTCGGTTTGTTTACCAGGTCTCCCAACTATTTGGCATGAATTATTTATTTACACTTATCACACAATACCATACTATACTAGACCATGGCCAATTCACCTTTAATATATTTTGCAACTGATAGTAATAATTGACTGGAATACCATATCAAAAATTTTGAAGTTTGAAACTTTTTTGAATAATGAAATAAAAAATCCAAATTATTGATGTTAGTTTTAATTATTATATAACTTATATCATTGACTACAAATCTGAATCATGTTATATTGTAGTAGTAGTTATATTTCTATCATGATATATTTATTGTTGTTAGAAACTTTCAATAAAATGTAATTGGTGGGTGTAAATCCAAATTCCACAACCTTAGCCAATATCTTCTTTGTCTATGCCCAAATGGGATCTTCAAAATAGAGTATGGACATCCATCAAAGCATAAAAGATATGGGAATTTCATCAGATGTTGTAGTTGTAACTGCCCTATGAGACATGCATGCAAAGTATGGAAGCATAGACAAGGTCTATGAAGTGTTTGACATGATGCCTCAAGGAAACATCATGTCATGAAATACAATGATTGCAAGATATGCACAAAGTGGATTTTTTGATAAGGTTATAGATACTTTCAAGAAAATACAATTGGTGGGTGTAAATCCAAATTCCACAACCTTAGCCAACATCCTCTTTGTCTATGCCCAAATGGGATCTTCAGAATAGGGTATGGACATCCATCAAACCATAAAGGATTTGGGAATTTCATCAGATGTTGTAGTTGCAACTACCCTATGAGACATGTATGCAAAGTGTGGAAACATAGACAAGGCATATAAAGTATTTGACATGATGCCTTAAAGAAATGTTGTCTCATGGAATGCAATGATTGCAAGATATGCACAAAGTGGATTTTTTGATAAGGTTATAGAAACTTTCAAGAAAATGCAATTGGCGGGTGTAAAGCCAAATTCCACAACCTTATGCAGCATCCTCTTTACCTATACCCTTTAGGGATCTTTAGAATATAGTATGGCCATCCATCAAAGCATAAAGGATATAGGAATTTGATAGATGTCTTAGTTGCAATTTCCCTAGGAGACATGTATGCAAAGTGTGGAAGCACAAACAAGGAACATTAATTATTTGACATGATGCCTCAAAGAAATGTTGTCTCATCAAATGCAATGATTACAAGATATGCACAAAATGGATTTTTCAAAAAGGATTCAGAAAACTTCAAGTAAATGCAATTGGCACGTGTAAAACCAAAATCCATAACCTTTGCAAGAATCCTCCTTGCCTATGTCAAAATGGGATCTTTAGAATAGGGTGTGGACAACCATCAAAGCATAAAAGTATATAGGAATTTTATGTGATGATGTATTTGTAGCTGCCCTAGGATACATGCATGCAAAGTGTGGAAGCATAGACAAGGCACATGAAGTATTTGACATGATGCCTCAAAGAAATGTTATCTCATGGGATGCAGTGATTGCAAGATATGCACAAAATGGATTTTTTGAAAGGCTTTATAAACTTTCAAGAAAATGCAATTGACATGAGTAAAACCAAATTCCATAACCTTTGCAAGCATCCTCGTTGCCTATGCCAAAATGGGATCTTCAAAATAGGGTATGGACAACCATCAAAGCATAAATAATATAGGAATTTTGTGTGATGTTGTATTTGCAGCTGCCCTAGGAGACATGTATGCAAAGTGTGAGAGCATAGACAAGGCACATGAACTATTTGACATGATGCCTCAAAAAGATGTTGTCTCATGGAATTCAATGATTACGAGATACGCACAAAATTGATTTTTTGAAAAGGCTTTAGAATATTTCAATAAAATACAATTAGCATGTGTAAAACCAAATTCCATAACATTAGTAAGCATCCTCCTTGCCTATGGCAAAATGGGATCTTTAGAACAGGGTATTGACAACCATCAAAGCATAAAGGATAGAGGAATTTTACATGAGATGTTGTATTTGAAGCTACCCTTGTAGACATGTATGCAAAGTGTGGAAGCATAGAAAAGGCATGTGAATAGTTTCACATGACACTTCATTAGGCAAGGCATCTGTTAACAAAAAATGAATAGACAATCATAGAGTGCATTTGATCCATATTGTAAACCTAGATTGATGAGAGGAAGAAAAATGATAAGAATGATGAAGGTCTGGGAAGATTGAAGAAATATAAACATAAAATTTGTGAAGTTGCAAAATTGCAAAAAAAATGATAATATTGCAACAATTGATAAGAATTACAAATAGGACTCGTCTATTATGGAAATGAATATATTTTAATGATTTATGATTTGAAATGATATAGTTCTGAGGAATTTGAGGCTTGTCATGTTGGATTATAGATTTGTGAGGCTAGAAAAAGAGAAATTTATGTTGTAGCTCTATGGGAATTTCATTAGATGTTGTAGTTACAACTACCCTATGAGACATGTATGTAAAGTGTGGAATCATAGACAAGGCATATGAATTGTTTGACATGATGCCTCAAAGAAATGTTGTCTCATAGAATGCAATAATATGAAGATGTGTGTTGGCAATAAATGGGGAGGGATACTGGCCTGTGGTCAAGTCTTTGTAGTCAGTTTATACCTCAATCAAGTAGCTAGAGATTGATAGAAAAACACAAAGACTAATAGAAATAGAGTATCACATGCACATTATAGTAACAAGACAACACAAAAACACCCAATACTTGCATATATATATATATATATATATATATATATATATATATATATATATATCTCAAATGTCATACATCCATCCTCCAACAAGTCTAAGTCTCTACCTCATCCATGACTTCTATGTCATTCTTTACATCAGAATCTATCTTATATCCTCCTAATTATCCTATATCATCATATCTTATATCTATATATACTATATCTATTACATATAGGGATGTATTTTCTATCAGCTCCAGCCTCCACATAGTGTGTATGCTAGCTTCTGGTCAGCTGTGCTTTTATGCTCGACACCCTACTAACATCATCCCCCTCAAAATTATGTCTTGTCCTCAAGACATGCAAAATCAACTTCTAGGCAAGATAGTCTTGTATATTTGCTTCAATTGTTCCAAACTAGAGTCCCATTGTTTCTTAGCCTTAGCTAGCATAGTTATTTGACCTTCCATTTTTATATATGTATTTTCTACTTCTTCTATACTTACCAGTATTTGTATGGTCTGTGTAGTTTGATTTGCTTCCATAAAACTACTGATCAAGTTAGCTAGTCTCAGGTTGACCACTTCTCTCAACTATTTTATTTGGCTCCTTATTTGATCTCTTTGGTCCTAGAGTTGTTGGTGTTGATTGTACAGTGTCTCCACCTGTGCCTTTATCACTCCATCCTTATCCATTAGCAAATCATACTGGGATGCCACATTTGTTATTTCTAGTTCTAGAGACTCTATTTGATCTTTTATTGCTTTAGTGGACTGTGGCCATTTTAAAAAAAAACCTGGTAGAGGATATTGGCCTCTGCAATGCTCTATTGTATACTTTTGATGTGTGTTTCTAGTTGTGTGTGTTAGGGTTAACCAGAAGAGGATATCAATTAAATGAAAATAAAGATTAAACAGAGGAATGGAAATACATAGAAATAATAACAGCAAGAAACAAGTTTTAATGTGGTTCACCCAAACTTGAGCTACATCCCCAAACAGAGAGTCCAATATTATTATCTAGTAAATCAAACCGATTACAACTAGTAATCCTTGTAACTCAATACCACTGTAATACTACAATATAATATCTACAGAAACCCTAACCCTTAGCCTCTTTTATTAAGCCTTATGTCAGTTAAAAAATAGGGTTTTTATGTTGAGCAATAAAAAAATAACTCCCGACACCTTAACCCTATCTTGGGGGAGCTGCCCTCAAACCCCCGCAAGGGGCGCTACCCCCAAACCCCCGCAAGGGGCACTACCCCTTGACCCTATAGGAATTTGGGGGGAAACTGCACCAATAAAAGTGGGGTAAATTTAACCTCTAAGCCTGATTAGGCTCCATATAACAACAATCTCCCAATTGGAGACTGATCAGACTCCACACCATATCATCTCCCACTTGGAGACTAATCATAACATCGCTAACCCTGTAACTCCCACTGGAAATAAGCACCTTGGACTTTGTTATTCTATTTTTGTTGTTTTCAGTCTAGAAGACCAACCAAAGCTGAAGAGGAGCTCATCTTCTCCCTTGTTACTGCCTTTATAAACATATCCACTAGATTTTCATCTGTATGTATCTTTTCCAACCATAACTATCCATCATCCAACACTAACCGAATAAAGTGATACCTCAATTGTATGTGTTTGGTCTTTGAATGCAAGGCATAATTCTTTGCAAGATGTATGGCACTCTAGCTATCCGTAAACAAATAACTGTTAACCTATTGTTTTCCTAATTCTTCAATGAAAGATTGCAGCCATATCATCTCCTTGCTTGCCTCTGTTGTAGCTACATATTCTACCTCTGTGGTGGATAAAGGAACCACCTTTTGCAACTTGGAAATCCAGCTCACCGCTGTCCCACCTATAGTAAAGACATAACCTGTAGTACTCTGCCTAGTATCAATATCCCCTGCCAAATCTGAGTCTACATAACCTGCTAAATGAGTATTAGAGCCCCCAAAACTTAAGTGTTTATTAGATGTACTTCTCAAATATGTGAGAATCCATTTTACTGCATTCCAATGCTCCAATCTAGGATCACTCATATACTTGCTTACAACTCCTACAACATGTGCAATATCCAGTCTCGTGCATACCATGGTGTACATTAAACTTCCTACAGCTAAAGCATATGGTACCTTGGATATTTTTTCTTCCTCCTCTTGTGTCTTTGGACACATCTCCTCAGTCAATTTTACATGATTAGGCAAAGGTGTACTGACAGCTTTTGTATTTTCCATATGAAATCTCTACAACACCTTTTCAACATAATCAGCCTGAGATAGAGTCAATTTTCTATTCTGCAAATTTTCATACCAAGGATTTATTTTGCTGCCCCCAAATCTTTAGTAGCAAATGACTATGCTAATTTTTGTTTTAACTCTCTTATGTGATCCATGCTAGAGCCCGCTACAAGCATGTCATCAACATATAAACATAAAATAATGTAGCTGTCATTATCCAACCTCTTAAAATAAACACAATGGTAAGAATTACATTGGCTATAGCCTTGCTTAGCCATAAAACTATCAAATTTCAAATACCATTGCTGAGGTGCTTGTTTTAGGCCATACAAACTCTTCTTTAATCTGCACACCAGTTTCTCCTTACCTTTGACCTCAAATCCTTGGGCCTGTTCCATATATATCTACTCCTCCAAATCACCATGGAGAAAGGCAGTTTTCACATCTAGCTGTTCCAAATGCAATTCTTTAGCAGCCACAATACTTAAAACAGTACGAATAGAAGTCATCTTGACAACCAGAGAAAATATCTCATCAAAATCAATGCCCTTTTTTCTATGCAAATCCTTTTACAACTAACTTGGCCTTAAATCTTTTCTTACCTCCATCTTCCTCTTTCAGCCTATAAACCCATTTGTTTGGTAAAACCTTTTTACCTACAGGTAACTTACATAATTCCCAAGTCTGAATTTTTAGTAAGGAGTCTATTTCTTCTTTCATTGGAAAATTTCACTGAACCTGTGTATCCACCTGCATAGCTTCATCATACCCTTCTAGTTCACCAGCATCTATTAACAAAATAGAATACAAAGAGGGAGAAAACCTTTCAGGAGGTCTACTTAGCCTTGTTGACTGTCTAACATTCACTGGAATTTGTGATATTTCTTGTTGTTGTTGTGGAGCATGAGGAACCACTGGAACATCACTATTTGGAGTATCATCTAACACCACATAGTCCTTTTATTTCTGCTCATGCTGCTGTAACTGATCTTTGTACAACACATTCTCATTGAATATAACATCCCTGCTTCTCACAATTTTCTGATTTTTAAAATCCCAAAGCCTATAACCAAATTCATCAATGCCATATCCAACGAAAGTACATTTTTTTGATTTTGCATCCATCTTTATTCTATTTTTAGAATCTACATGTGCAAATGATTCACATTCAAAGGTTTTGAGAAAAGAATAACTCACCTTCTTACCTGTCCATGCTTCCTCTAGAATACCACAGCCCAAAGGAACTAAAGGACCTCTATTAATTAAATATATAGTGGTGTTGATAGCCTCTACTCAGATGTTTAAAGGCAACCCAGCATGCAACCTCATGGTCCTTGCATGCTCCATTATTGTCCTATTCATGCGTTTAGCCACTCCATTTTCCTGTGGAGTCACTGGAACTATTTTCTGCCTATGAATTCTCTTTAAAGGAACAATAATCCTCAAATTCTTTGCTGCAATACTAACCACCATTATCAAATTTGAGACATTTTAATCTTTTACCCATCTCATTCTCAACCAAGCTTCTCCATTTCTTAAATGTTTCAAATACATCAGATTTCTGCCTAAGGAAATAAATACAAACCTTCTTAGTTGCATCATCTATGAATGTAACATAATACCAAGAGCCACTAAGAGAAGATACCTGAGCTAGTCCCCATACATCTGTATGCACAAGGTCCAACTTTTCATCTTTCTTTTGCTTCCCATCCTTGAGAAAACTGACTCTCTTTTGTTTTCCATACACACAACTTTCACATAAATTCATATTAATACATTTTAGACCTAGAAAAACTTTCTTAGAAGGAAGTACCTTCATACCTTTTTCACTCATATGTCCAAGTTTGTTATGCCACAGTGTTGTCTTAGAACCTACAATAATTGTTTCAGTCTCTTCCTAAGAACCTATAGCAATTGTTCTTGAACCTGTTTGTTTTTTCTCTATAATAGCTAAAATAGAAGGAACAATATGACTTGTACAAAGATATAAGGTGCCTACTTTCCCACCTTTTGCTACTATTAAGGCACCTTTTGAAACCGTCTAATTTTTATCAGTAAATGTAACAATGCAACTTTCTTTAGCTAGCTACCCTGATAAAATTAAATTGCTACTGAGCCTTGGAATGTGCCTTACCTCTTGTAGTAGCCAATGATTCCCATTCTACAACTTAATCTTAATTCTTCCCTTTCCAACAATCTGACAGGGTTCATTATCTCCCAAATAAACTAGCCCAAAATCTCCTTGGACATAATCAAGAAAATAACTTCTATGGGACGTAGCATGAAATGAGGCCCCTGAATCTAAAACCCATGAATCATCAACATTATCTAGGGAAAGAATCAAAGCATCATCTTTAGATTTATTACTTACCACATTTGCCTCCTTATTTCCTTCGTGTTTGTCTCCTTCTTTATTCTTCCAAGATCAATAATCTTTCTTTAGATGACCTAGTTTCCCACAGTACCAGCAATCCTTCTATCCTCTGGATTGGGATCTCTTGTCCTTTGATTTTACCCATGACTTCCCATGACCTCCAGAACCTTTTCCTCTCTCCTTTGATTTGTCCCTACTTTCTGTATTCAAAACACTACCTGATGTGGATCCACCTGAGCTTTCCTACGGATTTCCTGACTTAGAATAACACCAACAACATCATCAAATTTCAAGGTATTTGAACCAGAAATAGAGTTACTAACCACTAGTACCAAACTATTCTAGCTTTCAGGCAAAGAACATAATATCAGGAGAGCTCTATCTTCTTCATCAAATTTTACATTTACAGAAGTCAATTGATTGGTAATCGTATTCAATTCATTTAAATGATATGTCACAAATCCACCTTCAATCATTTTCGGATTAAATAAACACTTCATGAGAAATATGTTATTTGAGGCTAAGGGTTTTTCATACAATTTAGCCAAAGCTTTCATCAGACCATCTATTTTCTTTGCTTCCATTATATTGAATGCCACCGATGGTGCTAGGCACAACCAAATGGTTTCCAGTGCCTTTCTGTCTAGAAGATTCCAATCCTCATCAGTCATTGCTGCGAGTTTCTTGGCTACTCCTTCTAATGACCTCCATAAATCATTTTGATAGAGATAATCCTCCATCTGCATCTTCCATAACTGATAGTTATGCCCATTAAATTTATCGACCTTCAATTTACCCTCATCCACTATTGCTCCCACTCAACTGTGAGACTCCACTCAACCATGAGACCTTCTTGTAGATGATAATTGAACACAACTTGCTCTAATACCACTTGTTAGGTTTAACCGGTAGAAAATATCAATTAAATGAAAATAATGATTAAATAGAGGAATGGAAATACATAGAAATAATAACAACGAGAGACAAGTTTTAACATGGTTCACCCAAACTTGGGCTACATCCACCAAATAGAGAGTACAATATTATCATCCAGTAAATCAAACTGATTACAACCAGTAATCCCTGCAACTCAATACCGCTACAAATGCTATAATACAATATCTACCGAAACCCTAACCCTTAGCCACTTTTATCAAGGCTTATATCAGTTACAAAATAGGGTTTTTTTATGTCGGCCAATGAAAAAGTAACTCCTAATGCCTTAATAAAATAATAAAAAATTGTGCGAGGTTTCTAGGGCACTGCCCCTGAGCCCCTGCGAGGGAGCTATCCCTCAACCTCACCCTGTATCATGATAGGGAGCATGTCAGGGGGTTGTTCCTAGACCCCGCAAGGGGCAGTGCCCCTTGACCTTGTCTTGGGGGCATTGCCCCCAAACCCTCGTAATGGGCGCTACCCCTTGACCCCGTAGGAATTTGGGGGGAAACCGCACCAATAAAAGTGGGATAAATTTAACCTCCAAATCTGATTAGGCTCCATATAACAATAGTGTGTGCGCCTTGGCACACTTGTTTATCATCTCCACTAGTCTTTTCTTGTTTAATTGCTTTGTTACCTTCTTCTCTAGTTGGATAGAGTACTCCATGAATCCATGTGTTAACTATTTCAGTTCCTCTGACAAGGGTAAGGTAGTATCTCTAGGTGTCTCCGACATCTCCTTGGCCAATGTATTCACTAAATCCTACAGTAGTTCACTCCCTTCCACATGTTGCTTTAAAATTTTTGCTCTCATAGAGGAATGGAACATGTCTTCTAGTTGTAGCTTCTATAATGGGGATATTCTGTCAAGGTTCACTTGTCCTTCTATCACCAATAATTGTAGCAACTGTGGAGTTAGAATGGGTGTTATTTGTTTTTTTGTTCCAAAAACTCTTTGATTCCAACTCAAATGAAGATGCAGAAGCCTCCAAAATATTAGTTTGTTATGATCCCCTTCGATCCTCCATATTCTCCTATGTTTCTTATTCTTTCTCTTCCACATTATGTGTTTGTTGTTTTGTGTTCCTCTCCTCCATCCTTGTGTTCTTCGAAGGAAGTATTCCTTGAGTAGGAGATTTTGGCAGACTTTTTTCTCAACTTTCCTCTATTTTGTCCTATCCTCCTTCTACTGGTATCTCAATGTTATGTGGAGGTGATGGTGCCAGTTGTTGTTGATCTTGCTCTTTGATAGATTGATATATCTTTGTTGTCACTTCTTTTGTCTCTTTTTATATGTTCTCTTTCTCCTTCTTATTCCCACTCACAAGGGTGTCTACCCTTTGTTTTGTCCTTAGCTCCATGGCCTATTGTATCAATTTATTCTTCTCTTCCGGTGACAATGTCTCACAGACCTTATTAATGGCATTCTACCTTATTTCTTCCTCCAATTGGAGTGACTTATTCTTCCTTTCCCTTAATACTTCTACCAAGCTATCCATAAATCCTTCTATTATTTCATCTAGTGTCTTTTCCTTAGTCCTATATATTGTGCCATTGTTTGAACTATCAGTGGTTTATTTTCCTTAGATGACTCATCATATAAAGGAGTAGTTTCTTGTACCATACCTATATTCTCCATGGATTTGAGTAGTGCATCTAGATTATAGAGATCTTGTGCCAGAGCTTTTTCTTACTGGTGTGTCAGTTCATCCTCCGGTGTCTGTTGTGCTCTTTTTCTTCTTTTCAACTTAGATTCTTTCTCATCCCCTTCTTCTTCGAATTCAATCTCCTCTAGTATTTCTTGATTTTTTTTCTTTTCACCTGTTGCTTCTACTGGGGAGCCTTCTTCTATGTGTTCTTCTTCATTTTAGACAAAACATGTAATGTTGCTCTTCCTTTGGATGACATTATAGAAGATGATGGTACCTGTGATGTTGTCCTATTTGATCTTCTCACTGTTAGAACCTTTTTGGTAGGTAGGGGAGCTGATGTGGCCAGTTTGTAATTGATGTAGTTCCTTTTCTTGAAACTCACCACTATTTATGTAGCTTCTCTCTTTTCTTGTCTAGGTGTTCCTCTACATGCTTTTTGTTTTTCTTCTCCATCACCTCTGAATAGGTGCCAAATCTCTCTGCATTTGTGTCCTTGGGTTTGAACAATAAGTTTTTTCCATAAGCATTTGCCTCTGCTGCATTTACCTCATAAGGTAACTGGGGTACCCATGATATTCTTGGCTCCACTACCTTCATATATGTGAACTCCTTGTCTACTAGAAATGTGATTTGATTGATATACTATTTTACAACCTGTAATGTAGAAAAAGGGGGGAAGTTATAAAAGGGTTAAATCCTCCTTTCACTACAAACATTCAAGGACATCCAACCGAGTTGAATCACAACTTTTGCAAGAGGATTCACATGTAGGTTGGTAGTCACTTGGAGCAATGTGGAAATTTAGAGATTGTCAATGTATTAATTTAATGCTCAAATACCCTAAAAACCTTAATTATGCAAAATAGTAAGTAAACTAATGAATTACAACAAATGCTCGCAGACTAAGATAGTAGACATAGATTAATTACTAACCATTTTTCAAAGTTCGTGATATAGAATGTTCGGTGACAATGCCCTAGGTGTCCAAGTCCAAGGTATAGTTTTCTTCAGGGAATACGAGGCTCCTTCCAACACTGATAATCATTGTTCCATTTGTTACTATCATGGTAGATGTAGAGGACACTACCCTAGGTTCCCTAGTCCAAGGAGGGTTGATCTTCAAGATGTCAGAGCTTCTTTAGATGTAGATTCTCACTGTCATGGAGATTCCTATGTCTACAACTTTGGAGGACATTTCCCTAGGCTCCCATGTCCCGAAAGTGCTCTGAATTGCTTCTTTCTACTGGATTCAAAATCGTTATCTTCTGTAACCTTCCTCTACAACTCCACTCTATGAAATCTAATACTTGTAACCTACAATCACAAGGAGTGTGGTGGGGGTTATGGTGTTTAGAGGCTTGCCTCAGTCAAGCCACGAAAGGACATTCATGTCTTCCAAACACCATTGTCTGATAAAGAGTGTGTATCCCTGCGGGATAGAGGCAAAAACAAATTGATAAATTATTCAAACATAAATAGATATCACCTCAGAGCTGTAGATCTCACATAGATGAAGATTCTTTAACATGTGAGAAGATGAAGCCAAACTTGCAATCACAAACATAATAACAATGCTCTGCTCTGTAACAATGAATATCTTGAATGCTTTAAAATCATAAGTTTGCCAAAAGTTCATAATCATCTTCTATTTTTCAAATGAAACCCTAAACATGCTTATATATGTGACTAAACACATTCCCACTAAGAATTTCATAATTCAAACTTAAGATGTCGGCATGGGACCTAATTAATGGTCACATAACTGACATTCAAATTTGGGACCTTCCTGAAATAGGGCACGACAAGGGCACAAGCACCCATGTCCATAGGTCCTATTTTAGGGCAAGACTAAGTACAACAATGTCTCTCATGCCCCATGTGACATGGGTTTTAGGCCATTTTCTTCTGGGAGTCAAAATGAACATGTAAGATACAAAACAAGGGACTTGGGAGCTAAATCTAGGAGGGAAAAGGTCCAGGGAGACATTTTCTAACATAACATTTAGCCTCCACTTTAATGTATGTATAAACACAAGGCCCATACATGCATTAAAGTATGGTCAAAACATAACAAACATGCCAGGCACTTAGAGCTAATGCATACACAAAGAATGAGGAACTATCTCGAGCCCCCAGTCTCAGGTAAACATAAGAGAAAACACATTAAAGACATGCCAATCACAGTGAATAAAGTAATAGGCACATAAAACATGGAGAAGATAGTAACAATCATGCAAAACACAGAGAAGACAGTATTGAAGACACACAAAACATGATGAATACAATGAATGCAATGATTATTACTTTTTCATTTTCATATATATAAATGCAGATGCAAGCACATGGAAAGTAAACACACAACCCAAAATGTAGGAGGGAATCATCACCACACATCATTAGACTACATATGGGGCAACAAACATGGAATACAAATCTCAATGTGTAGGAGGGACTCATCGCCAGATGTCTTTAGACTACACTTGAGAAAAAAACATGCCATACAAATCCCAAAGCATAGGAGGGACTCATTGCCACACATGTTTAGACTATGCTTGAAAACAAACACAACATACAAAACCTGAGTGTAGGAGGGATTACACAAGGGGGAAAACACACAAAAAACACAAAGAAGACACAAGCGTCATATAGTATGCCAAAGACATACTATACATCTACAACACAACAAACAAGCGATGGAAGGAGCCTATTACTAGGTTTACCACTACCTTAGGCACATTACATGCACACTAGATGGTTGAGCTTATGCCACAACAACTGGAAAAGACACGCTTAAGGGAGGATACACCAACCTTGCCTACTCAGAGGACTTTTAGAATAAAAAGGATGTGCACTCGCTCAAGAGATACACCATCCCCGCCTCCGCAGAGGGCTTTCAAAATGCAACCCCAGCCATGTCACAAAGACACATTACAATGAAAAGGAAGCATGTGCTCAAAAAGTATACAACCCCACCTACATCACAGAGATGCCTTACAGTGAAAAGGAGGTATACACAATAGATCAATGTCTGCAAACACGCTTTATTAGTATCAAAATCATCAGACAACTTACCTTAATTATGCTCCCACCTGAAGGTGGTTGATATCATGTACCGATATCAAGTGTGTTAAGGTAGGAAGAAAACACACAAGGGAACAAGGTCTTTCGCAAAGCCAATGCCCCCAAAAGTGACATGTACTTTACGATCGTTGAATGTTCACACAAACACACAATTTCCTGTGAAGAGAGGTTAGAAATCTTTCTATAAGATAATAACCACATCACATGATCCAAAATCAATTCATGAAAATAATCACATCAAGAGTCGGGGTTACACTACAGATTTAGAATTTTAGTATAAATATGAGGCTATACCACAAAGATCTCAGAACCAAGTGTAACCAAGGCTAGATCCAAGATAAACAAAGTGCACGGAGCAGCAATATTGTTACGGTTTGTTAGAAAATATAAGACATCATAAAAATATCACACTGAGTGATTCTACTAGCCAAGCATTGGATATATATCAACCACATCTTCATGTATGGACTAGGTCCATTTTTGCTTACTCGCTAAAGGGACACGTGGTCCGTATTAGTATTAATTTATTTTTCGTCATCCACCAGCTATATAGAACCACTAGAAGAAGGTAAATAATAAATCAAGAGAGGAGAGAAAGTGCCTTAGGAACAATCATGTAGGAAGGTGCCCCTAGGTCACCAACCACAACGCTATGCCCCTAAAGGCACAACACATAGCAATGAAATTAGAGGATAAGCAAGATAGAAGAATGATGATACAAATAGAATAAGGGTCATAACAAAGGTGGTCTCCTAGTATCCATGACCTTACAAGAGTATCAAGGGTTATTCTAGGAGGCCTAAACAACATATAACACATCATGGGGGAAACACAACACAGAGGTAAAGGATTAGAAATACTTACTTGATACACCGCAATGCTAACAACATATATAGGTAGGAGTGGGCCATCCTTGAGAACAACAAGAATAAGTGCTACAACGAGTGTGGCTTAAAGAGGGAGAAATACTTACCGGATTTAATGGGATACTTCTTGGTGGACAATTCTTGTCTATCATCTCAAGATATCGCACATGTTCATTTGGTCTTGTTGATATTGCATTAGCAATAAGTTTAGGGTGATGAGAGGATTTGGTGGGCTTTAAAGAATAGTATCTAATACCAGCCATGTAATTAATTCCAACAACTTGCAAAGGTACTCTGATTCCTTGTTGATTTACAACACAACCATTACCTACATATTCACAATTGTTACAAAGGGTTTTAAATCCTTGACTATAGAGGGATGTCATTTCCTTAGAAGATGGCCAAGCCTCATATGTATCATAATAAATATTATAGGTAAGAGTATTATCTTTGATTCCTACCAAGGAGGCTTTGGTTTTCTTAGGTGTTTCAAAAGATTGCTTGGATGAGAACGATGCCACTTTTGATGTGTTAGGGTTATTAAGTTTATATTCCCCTACACTACAAGGATTAAAATCTAATGAATCCCAATAATCACCAAAAAGTGCATTTGATGTTTTAGAGTTTTGCACAACATTATCTGTGGCAAAAGGTGTTGATGAATTGACTCGTAAGTTGTTTAGACTTTTTTGATTGTTAACTAGTTTTCACATTTCAATATGTAAACAATTATCTGGTTAAGGATTGGCTTTGATGGTGTGGAGCTTATTTTGATAAATAAACTTTATTGATCTATGAAGGGTATATGGAACTGCCCCCATGGCATGGATCCATTGTCTACCAAGAATCATATTATATGAAAGTGAACCAGGCATGACATGAAAAAGGGTGGATAACATCACAGGTCCCACTTTTATAGGTAGAGTTATAGTACCCATAGATTATGTACCAACATTATCAAAGCCATGGATATTAAGTGTATCTAGTTTGATTTTTGATGTGTCAGCCTTTATTTTGTCTAGTAGGTCCATGCCACAAACATTAAGAGCTGATCCATTATCAATCATAACTCGCTTTACCATCTTTTTATCTATCATGACAAATATTATAAGTGGATCATATTGGTTTTGAACTTCAATTGATGGTAATTCATGTGATTGAAAGAGAATATCCATTTTTGTCACATGCATACAATCTAATAGAGTTGCTACATCATTAAACTTAATAGCAGGTGGTACAATCACCTTTTGTAGAGATTCTTGGAGGATTCCATGGTATGTAGGTGATGTTTATATTAAATCCCAAAGAGAGATCTTACCCAGAGTAGCATGAAGTTGCTCAACAAGATAATATTATTGATCTCTTTTAGGAGTGAGACGAGATTGTGGAGGGAGCATAGGTTCAGAACATGGAAGAGATATAGGTACATGAGGTGCTTTCTTTCCTTGATTTTTATTAGGGGTGTTATATGTATGAGCAATCACATTATGGTGTGGTTGTTACAACACATTTTGAACACCTTGATTTCTTTGAGTGATTTGTCTTGCCTAGTTTAGAATGTAGTCTAGGGCTCAAGGTGGTTTACGATCACCTTGAACCATAATCACTAGTTTTAAGTAAGAAGGTGCACTAGGTGCCCCCCACACAACCATCTTAGGAATATTGCTACATTTATCAAGAAACCCCTTAGTGGTTGGAATCAGTCTATTAGTGAAGATTGAATTAATATTATTTTCCTTTTGATTATACCCAACATCTATCCCTAAAGGATTTAATGTGAGAGACCTTTTCTTATCCACTAATGCTTCATCTTGGCCTAAGAGAGCATGGGAATGAAAGAAAGGTAAGGTGTTGTTAGGAAGATTAGGTGTTGTATCATTAATAGGGATATACATAGTCTTCTCATCTAATGTTCTTGAACATTCAACTATAGTAGAAGTAGTATACCCTATGGAATCATTAATATCATCATATTCTTTAGCTATCAATTCCAAAGCATTAACAGAAGAACTTTCACTCTCATCTTTCCCATGAGTATTCCTAGAGATGAATTTGGTTAAATCTTCTAATATCAAAGGATATGCTCCTATGAGTAATGTGAATCTATCAAAATCATGTGTATAACAAAGTAATTTCAGCTCATGTGTAGAACATATAGAAACATCAATATCAATTATAGAAGCTATGTGCTCTAGGACATGAGGGTTCTCATTAGTGAGTTTAGAAAAATTTTCAAAATCTAGGATATACTCATGCAAAGATTTCAAAGAACAATAACATGAAGATGCCATCATAAAATGTCTTGTATCATCAATATGTAATCAACTCATGCAAAATTTTATGATAATTAACACACCCTAGAAGTGAGACTATTCCAAACCCAAGCACTTGTTTAAGGGAAGCGGGTGCTAAAGGACACATAGAGTCCACAAAAAACAAAGTGAATAGGTGGAAAATAATACAAAACAACAAGGAAAAGTTGATTTTTTAAAATATTTTGAACAAAAGATATGAAAAGGTGTGCAAACACATAGTGTTGAAATACACACTGTGTAATTAAAACTGTGCCAATTTTCACCATTTTTCAATGTAAATGACTAAAAGAAGAAGTGTTGTGAGTAAATTGATGAGGAGAAGTGAATAATAACCCTAATATCAGTCCAATAGTGCAGTAATATCATTCAAAGAACACTTATAATGTTGTTCTAGGTAGATGACAAGTCCAAATCTAGTGAAAATGCAAGTTTTTCAAACCCTAGATCTGAAATTAAGGCATGAATATATGTAAAATTGTTTGTGAATGTTTTCTAATCAGATTTATGATGCAAAATAACTCATATCAGATCTGAAAATGATTTCAAAACCCTACAATGCTCAATGCAAGTGCAATTTTAAGGATAAATCAATGAAAAATGCTAGTTTTTGTTTAAATTGAGTATGTGTGAACGTAAATTTTTGAGATATGAATGCAAAGACACACAAAATTGCAACACTGAAAAAAAACTATATTTGAATGAGTGTCCAATATGAATAGTAAAATATGAAACAATATTTTAGCTACAAACCCTAGTTTTTGAAATCACTAGGTTATGAGAAAAATGCAAAATTTCAAGCAAACCCTAAAAATTTTAAAATGAAAATGCAATGAAAAAGATTGTAATATGGTTAATTTCTCTAATTTATATCAGATCTAATGCAAATATCCAAAATTATAATGTTTTAGATGAAATGCAATGCAAACTATGTGAAAATCCAAGCCTAGGATGCCAATTTTTTTCAAATTTTTCAAATTTTCCAATTTTTTTTATTTCTAAATTTTCAAATTGCAATATGAAAATGATAAATGAAATGAATAAAAATCTGAAGAACAACACTCATCAAGGTGTAAAATTAATTAAAAACATGGGTTCACCAAAATGTAATGTAGAAAAAGGGGGAAAGTTATAAAAGGTTTAAATCCTTCTTTCACTACAAACATTCAAGGACATCCAACCGAGTTGAATCACAACTCTTTCAATAGGATTCACCTACAAGTTGGTAGTCACTTGGAATGATGTGAATATTTAGAGATTGTCAATGTATTAATTTAATTCTCAAATACCCTAAAAACCTTAATTATGAAAAATAGTAAGTAAACTGATGAATTATGACAAATGTTCGCAGACTAAGATAGTAGACATAGATTAATTACTGACCATTTTTTGAAGTTAGTGTAGACATCTAAAATTGACTTGCTCTGCAAAACAATTTCCCGTATCTCTACACTAATTTATCCCTACTATTAATTAAATAAATTTATTTTATTTAATTAATTTATGTCTAACCATCTATCTATCCCTTGTGATCAATTAATTCACTTAATTTATCACCATACCTTATGACTATATCCTCATTTGATTAAATAAATATTCTCAATATTTATTTAGTTGATTTTGTCCATTTCCCTAATCCTTGTTAAATTAGATAAATCATTCTTATCTGATTAATCTATCCTACTGATCAATCTACCCTAGCCTGCCTATCCCCTAGACCTAGGTTAATTAAGCTAAACACTTAATCAACCTTACTTAGCCCATCCTTCCACACATCTTTGAATAAAAATCAATTTCTTATTCAAATGGTCAAATCCTCCTTACATCTCATTTATCACTCTCTTACACATGTAAGAGTACATCTTCACATCTCCACATAAAAGTGAATTTTTAATTCATACTCCCCCATGAGGTGAATTTTTATTTCACTTGTCATATCCACTCTTCCCAAAAATGAATCTTTAATTCATTTTTATCCTCCGCACCTTTCCCTATGTGAATTTAAAATTCACAAATAATGAGAGCCCTCCAATCCCATTGACCAAGCTTCAACCCTTGATCTCTCTCATCCACTCCCCTTGTGACACTTGTCACAAGGCTATGGCTTCAATCCTAACCCTAACTCTCATTCATTTCTAGCCCTTGATCTCAACTCTTGATCCTCACCCTCCATCCTCTTTTTAGAAATCTATAAATGTGACCCTTCTCTAAGCCATTGATGAGGAACTTCTTCTTGCATCCAAACTCTGCCAAAATCAAAATCCTCTAATCATACCATCATAGTGCCAAAATCATTCCTCGCCCCCATCTCAATCTCCATCTAAGTCCAATCTCTTCTCTACATTGTGTTGAGCAAGTATTTGAGCAATCCACATTTCAATCAAATTGGGTAAAATCTGAGGAGCTCTCGGGTGCAACTCCTTCTCACTATCTTGGATTTGTGGGTCATCGTGAAGGTATTATCATTTGCGTTTGCATTTGATTTGTATTTCTACTTTCATTTTGATTCATAGATCACATTGGCACTCCTGGTCTTGGATCTAATCATCAGTTTTTGTAGGTTTTGTTGTCAAAATCTTCATTTTCTAACCCTAGTTTTAGTGAAGTTTTGCAAGTTTTGGGGGTGAGTTGTTGCAGGTTGCATCTTGGCAAAAACTAACCCCACCATTGTGATTAGGATGTTGTTTCTGAGTTTTTTGATAGTAAAGTTGACTATGTTGCGTGACTAAAATTTTTGAAAATTATTTAGGGCCACAGGGCGTACCATACAGATCTATGACCCCCCTACCGTACTAATCTCTGCACTATCTATCTTCTATCATTGTTGTTTTTCTATGTTTGGAGGTATTTGAGTTGCAGGTTTCATTTGCAGGTCGAGGGCTAGGGTTTTAAGTGTCAAACTGAGGGCATCTTTGTTATAGTTTTTTAACGGCCAGGGGTTTAACCTTTTGTCAACTAATTTTCCTAAAGACCCAACTGCCACTGCTGCTTCAGCCTGCCTCTCATCCTTCTCGTCACCACCTAGTCAACACCCCTCGAGCTCCGGGTCACCACGTCATATCCCCCAAACCACTGCCCGAACTCCTCTTCACCGCCTTCTACCCTATCGCCACCCAACATTCAGGGGTCACCATTACCAGCTCCCTATCACTGCTCTGAACCCCCGTCGGCCGCTCCAAACACTCTCGACTACCGCTACTTATTCCCATTGACCACCACCACCTGACCTGCAATAAACCCTAAACCCTAGCTTCATTCCTTGTCACCGCTGAAGAGTTCGTGGCCACTTCCAACACCTTCGTTGCCACCTACTCCCCGCCCAAACACCACCACCTGCATCTCCCACCACCTCTCGACTTCCACAACCATACACTTCGCTGCCGACAGTTGACTAACCCCATTTACGACTGTGTAGACCCTTCCAAGCTGACCTCTACCCTCACATCCCTCGAACCACCCTAAATGTCTACTAAAACCCTAACATCTCATAGACCTAAAACTATGTAGGGCATCGAGCTTTTAAGCCCCTAAAATCGTAGGTGGTGGTCACTTTGAACTGGGCTTTTAGCCCTATCGATTTGTTTTTATTTTTTCTTGCTCTTTCACCCTTGGTCACATGGGTGACCAGGGAGCTTAAAACTACTAACTACCAACAACAAGCCTTAACTTCTAGAGTAGAAAACTGCCTATGTGACTAGATTTCTTTTAACCGCCAGTAGTTGAAATTTGGCTGTCAGTTAACCTCTTGTGCTCCCCGCATGCCCTAATAGGGCCTTTTTTTCAAACTCACACAACTTTCACATACGGAGTCAAAAACTCGCAAACAAGGACTTGCCAGAAATCTAACAAGGCGAACTACATAGTTGTGAGGAAATTTTTAGGTGACTATACCATTTTGATCTATTTTTTATCAGTCAAAGTCAAACCTACTTGCAATCTTCAAATGCTCATATCTTTTGCATATATTTATCAAATTTTCATGAATTGTTTTTTAAAAGTGCATAGAATTTCACATAGAATCTATTTATGAACTTAGTTTTCTTGTATCAATTCATTTTTCATCAAATTTTATTAGAATATTAATTTTTTGCATAACGATCTCCTATGCTAGTCTACTTGCTTCATTTTCAATTTTGTGACTTGCAGGTGATCTTACGGGGTTGAAACAACATCAAGATCAAAAAATACAACAACTTGGATAGAAACTTAATCAGGTGCACTCATTCTATCTTTCATTTCTTCATAATCTTGTTTGCAAACACACTTCAATTTGGGACATAAAATGAATCATTGTTTCCATACACACTTCGATTTGGGCTCATAAAATGAACATTTGTCTTCATCACATATCAAAATTGGGCATAAAATCAACAAGTGACTTAATCACACATTTGGACTTTGGACTTTAAAAAGAATCGTTGCTTGACTTGTTTTCCTCACATTTTAATTTTCTAAGGGTGAATTAACCACTGCATGTGTGAATCATATGTGCGTGTGTATGCTCTCTCCTTGCACCGCAAGGTGATCTTGGAGATCAAAAACACCTCACTTGATTTTCTTTTGTTTACCTTTTCCTAGGAGGCCTGCTAGGGGATTTCATCACCCCTAGGGACGACCTCAATTGAGGCTAAATCGAAAGACACCCTCATTGAAATCAAAATCTTGTCACTCTCGGCTAAGCCCCAAAGAACTTTCTACCTTTGGGAAGTGAAGGTGAAGGGTGGGTTACCCCCTTCTCCCAGCTATGTGATAGGATTTCACTTTCAATTCATAATCAACCTCATGTAAACATTGTCCAAAACCTAATTGGCCATACCCCATCAAACTAGACATTAGGGCTTGCTGATATATCTTCTAGGTGTACTTGTTTAATCATCATATTCTTCAAATTCAAAATCCAAAATTGCTTATGTGTCTTGTGTGAGTGACTCATGATTGTACATGTATGATCATTTCATTGAACATTGCCAAATCAAGCTAAACACCAAACACATAAGACAAGTCATTCAACTCATTCTTCCAATACATTCAAATCTAATCACATTCATCCTAATCACTCATTTTTTAGCCACTTCATTCCTAATTGCATCTAAGTCATCCTAAATCAATCCTAATCACATCCTTGTCACTCTACATCATTAAATCATCATCATTCTATATAAATCATTATCTAAACAACATCATTCTAATCATTACACATCATCATTATCTCCATTCTTGTCAAATCAACCTCAATCCCAATCATCCCTAAGCACATCCTAGTCACATCTCCATCCTTCATCCTCATCCTATCAACATCATCCTAATCATTATCCTAATCATCTCTAATCATTCCATATCAAGCCCTAATCATATCCAACTCATCATCACATCATATCAACATTGATCCCAATCAACATCCAAGTCCCCCAACATTACTATCAAACTCCGAATCCAAATCAACCCAATAAAAAATCAAGACCTTAATTGATCATCCAATCAAATCAACCAAACCAATTCTATTACTTAAGTGTCATTAGTCCACCTTAAGTATAGAGAATCATCCATCCTTTGAAGCAAATCAAATCATCTTAAGGTCTTAAAATTTGATTCCCAACATCACAATCATCCATCATCCCCCATCATCCCATACCTTCCCAACAAAATGGATCCTTATGAAGAAATACAACAATTACAAAGACTTAGAAAAGTCTATGAGAACATGGATCCTAATGCTAAGGAAAATGCAAAAATGACATTATAGATATGCCCTTAGCACACTTCATCATTGGAGAATCCGAAGCCCCTACCCAGCCTTCATCATATCAACAAACACCCTACACATCATCCCCATCCACATCATATCAATCTTCATTCTTTCAACCTTCATACCAACCTACATCTTACATATCCACTCCATCAACCTCATATCAACCTTCAACCTCATACCAACTTCCATCATATCAACCTTCATCATATCAACCTTTACCCTCATATCAATCTCCATCCCCTTACACATCCATACCATCATACCTATCCAACCAATCAATACCCCCAACTTATCCATCCCCCAACCTTTATCATGCTTACTTTGATCAAGGGAACACCAATCTATCACACCTTATATCCGAAATCCAAAGTTTATATCAACAACTATTTCCCCATACAAATCCCCCATCCTCTAATCCCCATCCTCCAATCCTCCCATCACAATATCCCTCCAACCTTATCAACCTTAATCAATCACCTTATGTACCTCCCAATCCACTAATCCCTATCACCCATCTACCATATAATCCACCATCAAATCTTCCAAATCCTAACACCACTACATCCAAAGAATCCTTGTGGGATTTCCTCCAAAGAACATCACCAAGAAAAGAAAAGGAATCCCCCAAATCCTCCACCCCTCCAACACCACCATCTAGTCCAACACCTATCCTTGAACCCATCCAAGAACCATCATTACCTAATCCTATCACCCACCTATCCAATCCCAATCCTAATCCCACATCAACCCCCATCATTATACATCCATTATATTGTTAGTCAACCCATACACTCATGAAGGACACCATCCATTGGCTATTAGCAAGGAATCAAACACCCTCATGCAAACCTACATCCACCAAACCTCTTGAGCAATCTCCTATCATAACTCAAGAACCATCATGCAGCCATGTTCAAGAATCCATAAGTCAAGCACCTATCACATCCATCCAAGCACCCACCACATCTATCCAAGTCACTCCCACTTCTATCCAAGCACATGAGCTATGTCAAGAATCAAATCCAAAGCATGTTGAAACATCAACCCCTTCTCCTAATCAAGATCTAACCATCCCATCTAATCCCATCCCCGATCCCTTCCCATTTATCGATCAACTTATTGACCCCACCCCTTCTTCTACCACCTCTTTACCATCCACCATTAATCCTTCACCTCCATCTACCAATCCCATCCCAAATCCATCCCCTTATCCACTTGGCAAAAGCACTTTCATTTGTGGTGACTCCCTCATAGGAGGTGAACAACTTCCATCCACCACCTATCTTTCTCCAACAAATAACAAACTCACGTCTTGTTTCCAAAGCACAAAACATCCCATTGCATGTCGCATACTCCAACATATGAACTATCAAGGAAAAGGATTAGGCCTTCATGAACAAGGCATCTTGGAGCCCATCCACACCACATTCCATCCATCATCACATGGCCTTGGCTATACACCCCAAGAAAAACAATCTAAACATGTTGATACCATCCACCCACCTTCCAAAATCCATTCATCCAATCCCAAACATAGTGCATCTCATCACACCCCCAAAGCATATGTCGCCATCCCCCTTCCATCATCCTATCATTTGCAAAAGCATGTGACCATCCATCTCCCTCCATCAAATTTACCTCCACTACTTCCAACTCCAAATATTCCTATTAAATCCACTCTACCTCCTATTCTACCAACGCCAAACATCCCTATCCTCAAATCCTCTTATCCTCCCATCCTCCCAACTCCTAATATCTCCATCATCAAATCCCCTCATCCATTTATCCAAAAATCCACTTTTTACCCCTCCACCCATAAACCCCCTAAAATTCCCAATCAAGACCAACAAAAGCACACTTCTTTCAAACATGAAGCTTCCCCCAAATCCGTGGGTTTCAAAAGTAAAAATTGGAATGCCTCGATGCATAAAGCACAAAAGCCTAAAGAAGTTATCCCTTCCAAGCAAAATCAAAAATCCAAAAGGCTATCAAAACCCCCACCATCAAAAGAAAAAGAAAAAACAAAAATGGTGTGGGTCCCCAAACAAAAAGTAGCAAACTCTAATGAGGCATCCACATCCCAATCCACTCCAAACTCCCAAACATCTCACTCCCCATCTAAAAATCCCATAAATCCTAAGTCTATTTGGGTCCCTAAAACCCCAAATCAACCATCTAAAAATCCCCTATCCGGATCCCCATTACTATCCACCCCCCATCCAAAACACAAGCTTCCAAATACATCATGGTGTGTGCAACCGTTGGTCTTGGTTCCCTTCCACCACTTAACATTCCCACATACCCCTATCTCTCCATCTTTCGTTCACTATCCTACATATCTTCCCCATCACATTCCTATGGTCCATGCTTTTGCATAATCCACATCATAATCCACATAATCCACATCATAATCCATTATCCACCATCCATTCCATCTTCTCCTATCTACCAACAATCTATGCAATCATAATCCATAATTCTATCCAACATGGGACCATCTTCTCCTTGCTATGGAAACATACGCTAGAGTCCCCATTCCATCAAAAAAGCAAAAAAATAAAAAAATCAAGAAAATAGTAAAGAGAAAAAATCCGTCCAATGGTGAAAACCACTCCTTGTGGCGGGGCAAGTACCTTGATGAAAACCCCTTGTGGGCATCATTCGTAATCCCTTCTCCATCCATTTTGGATCCCTACACTTGGGGGCAAAACCATCTAATCATCCACATCCATAACATCCTTTTGCATATCCTATCCATGTATCCTTATCCTATCATATTCCTATCCACTACCCCCTATTTATCCTATCATTTCCCATCCATCCTATCCATTATATCTTTCTTTTACCATCTCCCACCTTAGATGTTGATAAAGACAAGGGGCAAAATATCAACAACATGCTTTGGAGACCTCTTGGCATACTTCCTTTCCAACTACATCCTCCATCCATCTACTACAAGGTCCATCCATTCAAACATGAACCCATCATGCAAAATTCTTTAAGAATTGGGGCATATGATTCCTTGTAACCTAGCCCTTGGAGAATATCCTTATCCCCATCTCCCATCCATCTATCTTGCATCCCTATCTCTATCTTCCAATCCATCTATCATAAATCTCCTCTCTATCACCTTCCACTATCAATCCCTCCATCTACTTATCATGTATCCCTACTAGATCCTTTATCCCCCATCCTACCCCTTATCTGCATATATCTATCCATTTATCAAAATCTCCTATCCATTATCCTTTCATCGCCAATCCCCCAACCAAGTTCCCTTGTCATTGGTATCTAGCATAAATGTTATCCAAATGAAATCCAATGCAACCATCTCATAATAAACCATTCCTTTTCCAAAATAATGAAAATCCAAAAACAATTCAAAATCAAAAAATCCAAAAATAGTACAAAGTCTAAAAAATCCAAAAAAATCAAAATATCCCCAAAATCCCAAAAACAATTATCATCACAATCATCCAAATCATCCAACACATTTCATCTTCCAACATCATCACATCTATCATCATCCCACATCATCATCACAAATCATAACTACATATCATCATCACCTACATCTTAATGTACCTTGATCCCGTGGATACAGGGTATGTAGGCAGTCTGGAACACGAAGGAAGTTTCCAATACTCAGGTACATAAGATGCACCCATCCAACCCGCTGAGCTTACACTAGATCCAAGCATCACATTACCTATCAAAGCATCGTCCCTTAATCAAAATCATCAACTATCAAATCAACATCAACCACAACTTGTCACCACCATATCTTAAGCCAATCTTACAACATCAACAAAGCATGATCCAATCATCCATCGATTCTTGCCTTAGGATATATCATTCCTATGATAGGTAGAATCTATCATATCATCATCCATCTTGGCAAAGATACAATGGTTACTTGTTTGGTTCATTGGTCTTTTCATTTTTTTTTTTTATCTTTTGTCCTATTCAAAGATCACATCAAAGCTACCTTGATCTCACTATATCATGGTATGTGGCAAAAACATCTAGAATGGGGCATAGTCTTGCTTTTGTATGTTGTGCGTGTGGGTTGGTTCATTACTCCAAGCTAGTATTCATATCTTGTGGATCATAGGGTCAGTTCTAGCATATTGATCTCCTTATGCATCTAAGGTTCATCATACCTTTTGTGTATTAAGGGCTTATGCTATGAGTCCCCTTCCCTCATCTAGACAAGGTTGTACTATCTTGGGCATGCATGAGATCATCCCTTTGTCTATGTGTCTAGTCCATGCAAATGTTGGATAAACATCATCACCCTGGTCTTCTATACCTGGCTGAAAATATCCACTTTGCTATATCAAACCTAAGATTGCTCTAAATCATTTTTCAACACAATGATCATTATCACACTTTCATCTCGCCCCTTATCCTCCAACCACTTCTACTAATCTATTCCATCCATTTCAAGAGCACAACCGTGTTCTTGCAACCTGCCTATCCTCTCAAGGCGGCATCACCCTTACCATTTATCCCCAAACCTTACCCTATTCTTCTAAGCCAAAATCCTTTTGCTATCCAATCCAACTCTATATTTTAACTTCTTTAAAATGATGTTACTTAGCTGCAACACCATCTCCAAGAGGGACAAATGTAGAGACCTAAAATTGACTTTCTCTGCAAAACAATTTCCTGTATCTCTACACTAATTTATCCCTCCTATTAAATAAATAAATTCATTTTATTTAATTAATTTATCTCTAACCATCTGTCTATCCCTTTTGATCACTTAATTCACTTAATTTATCACCATACCTTATGACTATATCCTCATTTGATTAAATAAATATTCTCAATATTTATTTAGTTAATTTTGTCCATTTCCCTAATCCTTGTTAAATTATATAAATTATTCTTATTTGATTAATCTATCCTACTGATCAATCTACCCTAGCCTACCTATCCCCTAGACCTCTAAGGTTAATTAAGCTAAACACTTAATCAACCTTACTTAGCCCATCCTTCCACACATCTTTGAATAAAAATCAATTTCTTATTCAAATGGTCAAATCCTCCTTAAATCTCATTTATCACTCTCTTACACATGTAAGAGTACATCTTCACATCTCCACATAAAAGTGAATTTTTAATTCACACTCCCCCATGAGGTGAATTTTTAATTCACTTGTCATATCCACTCTTCCCAAAAATGAATCTTTAATTCATTTTTATCCTCCACACCTTTCCCCATGTGAATTTAAAATTCACAAATAATGAGAGCCCTCCAATCCCATTGACCAACCTTCAACCCTTGATCTCTCTCATCCACTCCTCTTGTGACACTTGTCACAAGGCTATGGCTTCAATCCTAATGCTAACTCTCATTCATTTCTAGCCCTTGATCTCAACTCTTGATCCTCACCCTCCATCCTCTTTTCAAAAATCTATAAATGAGACCCTTCTCTAAGCCATTGACGAGGAACTTCTTCTTGCATCCAAACTCTACCAAAATCTCTCCAAAATCCTCTAATCGTACCATCATAATGCCAAAATCATTCCTCACCCCCATCTCAATCTCCATCTAAGTCCAATCTCTTGTCTACATTGTGTCGAGCAAGTATTTGAGCAATCCACATTTCAATCAAATTGGGTAAAATTTGAGGAGCTATTGGGTGCAACTCCTTCCTGCTATCTTGGATTTGTGGGTCATCGTGAAGGTATTATCATTTGTGTTTGCATTTGATTTGTATTTCTACTTTCATTTTGATTCATAGATCACAGTTAGTGATATGGAATGTTCAACGAAAATGCTCTAGGTGCCCAAGTCCAAGGTACATTTTTCTTTAGGGAATATAGGGCTCCTTCCGGCACTGATAATCATTGTTCCATCTATTTCTTTCACGGGAGATGTGGAGGACACTGCCCTAGGTGCCCTAATCTAAGGAGGGCTGATCTTCAGTATGTCAGAGCCTCTTTAGATGTAGATTATCACTATCATGGAGATTCTTATGTCTGCAACCTCGAAGGGTATTGTCCTAGGCGTCCATGTCCCGAAAGTGCTCTAAACTGCTTCTTTTCGCTAGATCTAGAATCCTTATGTTCTGCAACCTTCCTCTAAAACTTGACTCTGTGAAATCTAATACCTATAATGTACAATCACAAGGAGTGTGGTTAGGGGTTGTGATGTTTAGAGGCTTGCCTTAGTAAAGCCCCAGAAGGACATTCAAGTCTTTCGAACATTGTTATCATATAAAGAGTGTGTATCCCTATGGGATAGAGATAAAAATAAATTGATAAATGATTCAAACACAAATAGATATCACCTTGGAGGTTTATATCTCACATAGATGAATATTCTTCAACACATGAGAAGATGAAGTCAAATTTGCAATCACAAACATAATAACAATGCTCTTCTCTATGACAATGAATATCTTGAATGCTCTAAAATCACATGTTTGCCAAAAGTTCATAATCATCTTCTAGTTTTCAAATGAAACCCTAAACATGTTTATATATGCAACTAAACACATTCCCGGTAAGAATTTTGTAACTCAAACTTAAGATGTCGGCATGGGACCTAATTAATTGTCACATAACCAACATTCAAATTTGGGACCTGCCTGAAATAGGGCAGGACAAGGGCGTGAGCGTTTGTGTCTGTAGGTCCTATTCTAGGGTAGGACTAAGTACAACAATTTCCCTCATGCCCCATGTGACATGGTTTTTAGGTCATTTTCTTTCGGGAGTCAAAATGAACATGTAAGATGCAAAACAAGGGACTTAGGAGCTCAATCTAGGAGGGAAAAGTCCAGGGAGACATTTTTTGACATAACACAACCCCATAATGGATTCTATTCCTTGCTCTCATGTCTTCTTGTAGGGTTTTGAAAAAACCCCAATATGTGGCACTATATGCTTTGGTGTCAAAAAACTAAGCTATGTGTCTTTTGACTTCTAACCCTACCAGTATGTTTTGTTTCCATTATTTTTCCTTATATCCCAGTAATTTATTCAAGAAATAAAATGTAAGGCATATAATTAGGTTACCATGCCAGAAGTTGTAGTTTGAATACTTGATCTTTTGTAAATTGTCCAGTAGTTGTTGGTGCATCACCTCACAAAGATCAAAATCCTTGCCCTCCTTCACCATTTGATAGGTGGTATGGATTGTAGTTGCTATGGCCAAACCCTCCTGGTCGTCATAGTAGACCTTATATGTAATGCCCATGGTGGCATATTTCACCCTTGGATCTATGATGTCCTTGACATGAATGTTTCTCCCATCTGGATTTGCTCTGGTCAATTCCCTTACTTGGTCTATTCTTATAGCCTTCATTACCAGTAGGGGCCCTATGACACTTAACCCTGTGACTTCCCTAATGGCCTCCTTTGTTATTCTATAGGGTTTGTCCAGATATATAAAATCCTCATGAATTCTACTTAGAATGATTCTCGCCTATTCATGTGCATCTATGAAGTTGGGGAAGTACTTCCACAGATTCATTTTCTTTGCCAGTATGTTTTCATATTCAAGTAGATATGCTATATCTCCCAATAGTGTGTCCCTTAGCTCTTCAAATTTCATATTGTTGATTTCTGCCAAAGTGTTATGAGTGTATTTCTTTACATCCTCTGTGTAGACCACATCTACCGGTACATTCAAGAATGCGTCACCTTTTTCCACCTCTAGGGTATTCCAAGGGTACTTCTTAAACTTAAGCCTTGGGTTATGTGTGATGTCAATTACCTTAGGGGTTGTCATTGTGTATTCTATAGCTGCCTGCATTCTTCTACTCTTATCTGCTATGTTTGCTGCTTGAGTCTTCTCTCAGAGATTGAATTTTTCCAAATTATGAATACAAAGTGAGGTCCTTTGGGTCTACTTAGGGTTAAATACCATTTATTTTTGCCCTAATTTTTCTTTCTTTCCCTTTTTATTCTTTCTCTTCATTACTTATTTCTTTTCTCCTTACGACTGAAGTTCTACCCCTTGTTAGTGGCTAGTCTTTGATACACTGTGTTTCCTTGGTGGAATCTCTCTACAATCAATTTCTTTCTTCCAAAGATTGATGATCTAGTTGTTTGGCTTCTGGAACAACCTCCCCACAATGTTTTCCTTGTATCTTTTTCCCCTTTCTTCTTCTTTGCTTGTGACTGTCTTTCTTGTGTCTGGTAACTCAGTCATCTTGGTATGTCAATTTCTTTGCTTCTTTTGCTTCTTTTTTTGAAATCTTTGATATATAGCTTCCTTGTCCTCCCTAGATGTGTCACAAGTGGTCTGTGGTGGGTTTTGATGAAATGCAAAGGATTGCATTATGTTTTCCTTGTTAGTTCTGATCAAGAATATGCTCCCATACCCAAGTATTTTCCTTGTTTTCAGTTCTAGTTCTTCTCTCATCCAAGCTTCTAAAACCTCCTCATTGTCTATACTATAGTGATCATCCTCTATCTCCACTTCTCCCTTAGAATTTTGATGTTGACTTTGAGGCCAAATCAAAGGTAGAGGTTGATTAGGGTTTCCGTCCACTAGAGGACAAAAGACAATTTTAAGTTAGAAGAAATAGTGAGGTGGAATGGGATTTAAATTAAATAAATTTGTCCAATTTATTTAATTTATTGAAAGGATGCATGTGAAAGGGGACTTAGATGAGGATATTTAAACAAAATGTTTTATTTGTTTAAATTAATGAAAGGGAACATTAGGATATGAAATGATTAAATAATTAATTAATTAAAATCAATTATGTAACCATAGAGGCAAATTAGGGAAAATCAATGGAATGTGGAAGAAATTGGGGTTTTGCAACCTGAGGATACTTTTAGGTGTCTAAATTTTACCCCGCTTTGAGATGATGTTCGGGATGATGAAATTTATGTAGAGTAAAATCATTTCAAAGAAGTTAAGGAAATAGATAGAGGAAAAGGATGATGATGCCCCCTCAAGAGGATAGGCGGGTTGGACAAACACGGGTAGGCTCTTGAAATGAAAGGGATTGATTAAGGAATAAAGATAGGAGAATGGATAGAAGACATGAATGATACAAGAGAGAGAGAGAGAGAGATGGTGGAGGAATGAAGATTGGCTAGAACAAGGGAAATGAGATCTTGCTTTGATAGAATTTGAGCTTCTCACTTGTCATTTTATTCTTCTTATCATCATAGAACTTATTATGTCAAAGGATGATAATCACCATGGCATGACAAAGGATAAAGTGGAAAGTGTGGTCCCTTATGAAACATGCACATGGCAGACAAGGAATGCCTGACTCAGACTAGTAACCATGGTACCTTGTCGGAACATGCAATGAGATAACTATGAGGTGTGCCAGTCTTGATGCAAGGAAGCATGTATTCTTTCCAATGCATAGGATGTATTTGATTCACACCTAGTGGAATCCCGATCACACGTAAGGCACCAAGTTGCCCTAGTCATTTTTCCAAGACAAACCAAAAACAACAATCAAAGAAAAGGGTATCACTCTATCCTCACTTCTCTTCATCACTTGGGGACTGCCTTGAGAAGCATAAGAACAAGATTGGAAAAAACAATCCAAAATGAAGGATGAGACAGAGCCAACAGCCATCAGGTCATTTGCTGAGTGTGTATGTGCCTATCTGAATGAGTATGATAGGTTGAATGATGCCTGGTGATGCAGAGCATCTAGGACAGCAAAAGCATGATCATAACTTCACATGTAAAGATCTCTCAAGATAGCCTTCAACACCGTCTCCAAATTAATTTTGACATACACAATGAAGGAGGAATCAAAAACACCTTCCAAGATGCCAACTCCATCAAGATTCCATCTAGGTTTCTTGCCAAACCACTATACAGGGTCTGCAGGACAGCAGTCACAACTATGTTTTCTTCATAGACTGTCAGAACATCTCACTGCTCCATGAGAAGGACAGTCACACTAATCTCCATATGGTGGTCTCCATCAAGACACCCTCAACTTCATTCAATATAAAAAACCTATACCTTGCTACACATATCTACTGCCTTCCTTGGCAAAGCAAGAGATCATCAAACTTATCTATTCCTACTGTCCTCCTTCAATCTTCTAACATAAGACTTCTGCAGAGTCATTTATTATGCCAAACTCATCTACACCATTCCCCTACCTCCACATTCCTCACAAGGCCTTGGCCTCATTAACATACAACTCATTCCTCTGACCAAGGCAAGAAGGATCAAAGGAATGAGGATAAACTCATCAAGTTACTTAGAAGAAACTCTAGGTCAAATTTTAGGACAGTTTGTAGACAAACCCTGATTGCTCTCTTCTACAGCAGTGTCAAAAGCCCAAATAAAGTTCAAATGATAGGTGATTCAACAACCTATCCAACCATCACAAACACCCTCCACCCACAGGCCGTACAAGTATGGATTTCGTAGGAAAACAACAAATTTAAGGAAGTGAACAACAATTCTGAAAAAAAATAGTTTTTAGTAAATCACCGATATCTCCCACCTAGATCATCATAAAGATCCCAAAATAGTCTCAAATAAAATCTACTTCAAAGTACTTTCCATCCATCATAATTTTGGGCAATAACAAGTCCATACAGTCGCGGGTATGGCTAGTGAATAGCAATAAAACATGGAAAAAAATAGAAAAAAATAGTTTTTGGTAAAACAGAGATTCCTCCCTTCAAATTCAATATTAGGACCTCCAATAAGCTTTGAATCAAAGATACTTCATTCTCCTTTCATCCCATTCCAAATTAATTCCAAGGATCTTCCGTACAGGTATGGATTTCACAGAAATAGTGAAGGAAAAAAATAGAAAAAACAGTAAAACAGCAAAAAATAGTCTTCTTTTTATCATTTCTCCTTATCCTCCAAATGGAAACAATACAATGAGTTATATTTAGCTTCAAAAAGCCTTCCACCAAGCTTGGAGTCATTCGGGATTCCAAAAAAACTCCTCAACCATCGAATCCTTTCTTGTTTTATAACTGTAGCTTTTAAAAACTGTTTTAGAAACTTGTCTATTTTGGACTGCCTTTTCAGTTTTTGAGGTTTAAATGCCTTTAAACACTTGGATTAACCTTTGGTATGGTTATATCACACTTAATAACCTAAGACATGCCTTTTAAAGGCTAATAAACATGGAGAATATTAAATGACTAACCTATTAAAATTTAATGACTCCCTAAGACTACCTATGCAATATGACTGTCCTAACTAGGACTTGCACCAAGACAATAGTAGAGTCTATCTATTTGGACATAGTCCATTACAAGAATGGCATTCAAGCCTTAGACAACATTGAAGATGGTCTTATAGACCTTATTTAACCAAACAACCACTTGTAAATCTAATCAAAACCCTGAAGCCTATGATGCTCCTGCACCATACTCCCCAGCATGATGAAAACTCTTGTCCCAAGAGTTAGGGGATCTGCTCCGAATGTTCTTCAACCATGGTGGAATGTTCCTCAAGCTAGGAAACATGAACTCTCCCAGAGTTATCTTTCTCTGTCTCCAACCTACATGGCTCCTATAAACAGTGTTAGTACCATAAAACTTGTTTTGGTGTCCTTGTCTAGGATCCTGCTACTGCAATGTTGCTGTGCTTCTCAACTGGAGGTTCTGATTCATTCCTCCTTGGACTCTCTGCTATTTGTTTTCCTTCTTCTAGCTCCTTATAGGACACGCAATGTCCCCTACCTTAACATAACTCAAGTCCCAAGCCTACTGCTCTCTAGGACTGTCATCCACCTTCTTGTGTTGCATCTGTGTCTGCTATGTGCAATCACCCTGAACCTGCACATTCAACTTCAATTTCTCTCCAAAGCAAATTGTAACCTGTTCCTTCTTCTCCTCACAAGGTAAAGGAATCAATTTGAACTTCTTACCATCTTTGTAAACTACATAGGTATTAGTATACCCATCATGAATTGTCCTTCTTGAATACTGCCATGGTTTGCCCAAGATTACATGACCACATGGCATAGGAATAACATCACATAAAACAGAGTCCTGATATGGACCAATTGTGAAATCAACATAAGCCTTCTTAGTGACCATTACTTGCTGCTCCTGACTCACCCAAGTTACATGGTAAGGACTGGGATGATCAAAAGTCTTCAACCCCAACTTATTCACCATTTCCCAAGAAACTAAGTTATCATGAGAACCTGAATCTACAATCAACTTGCATATCTTGGCATGGCTCAAACAATTAGTTCTAAAAATAGGTACCTGTGGTGGTTGTTGCATCTTACCTCTTTCCACCATGAGCATCTCTCCATCCATCACTGGAGAGACTGACGACATTTCTGGTTCTTCTGGCTTCTCCCCCTCTTGTGCCAAGTGAACTCTTATATCCTTTCTCTTATCAATACCATCCTTCTTAGGACAGTTGAAAGATGTGTGTCCCACCTCATTGTAGTGACAACATCTCCCTGTGAACACTCCTCTTCCTGATCCAAATCTACCTCCACCTCTATGTCCACCTCTCTGTTCTGTAGACAACTCCTTACCCTTCTCATTATTGTTCTGAAGTTCACTAGCAGGTTCGCCCCTACCTCTGTTTCCTCTTCCATAACCTCCTTGCGTTTCTTGCTTCCTATTCGCTCTCTCTTCAGCCCTAATGACCAACTGAAAACACTCTCCAATTGTTTTTGGTACTGCTAACCCAATCTCATCCTGCAAGTTATACCTAAGCCCATTAAGGTACCTTGCCACTTTCTCTTCTTCATCTTCCAACCCACCTCTAATACTAAACTTATGAAATTGCTCAATATAGGACATACCATCCATGTCCTTCTATTTCAGATTCTATCTCATCCTCTTTGTCTAAATACAGTAATCAAATGGAAGGAATTGATCCTTCAACATATCCTTCATCCTACTCCAAGAAGTGATTTTTGATGCGCCTCTAGCCATTCTCTCTGTCTGCACACTACTCCACCAGGTAAGTGTTGTTCCTCTCAGTTTTGTCTTTGCAAACTTGATCTTTTTCTCATCATTCATCTCCTCATATTCAAAAAAAATTTCTAGGGCATCTATCCACCCTAATACTTCTTCACTATCGATCTTCCCCTGATAGATAGGTAGCTCTATGTTTGCCTTAGTTCCACTTCCTTGGACTGCCTTCAGCAATCTTACAAACTTCTTTTCTTCAGCATCTAACTCATCCTCAGGAGGATTCTCATCTGCACCCTCATCTCCTTCTGACTCACTTTGTTCATCCTTTCTTGGATTCTTCTCTAATGCTTCCAATCTTGCCAAGATTGTTGCATTCTCCCTTCTTACTTGCCTCAGCTCTCTATCTCTGGCAGCATCTTGCTCTCTTCTGTCCCTCAGCTCTTTCTCTCTTGCCTCTAAGGCTTCTCTCAACTCAACATTCTCTCTTGCCATCTAGTTCTTTGGAGGCATCTTCACAACTCTCTCACAAACCTTATCTTCTTCACAAGATCGACAACACCTTCAAGGATCTACTAGCTAGCTCTGATACCAAAAATGATGCAGAGCATCTAGGACAGCAAAAGCATGATCATAACTTCTCATGCAAAGATCTCTCAAGACAACCTTCAACACCATCTCCAACTTACTTTTGACATACACAATGAAGGAGGAATCAAAAACACCTTCCAAGATGCCAACTCCATCAAGATTCCATCTAGGTTTCTTGCCAAACCACTATACAGGGTCTGCAGGACAACAATCACAACTATGTTTTCTTCATAGACTGTCAGAACATCTCACTGCTCCATGAGAAGGATAGTCACACTAATCTTCATATGGTGGTCTCCATAAAGACACCCTCAACTTCATTCAACATAACAAACCTATACCTTGCTACACATATCTACTGCCTTCCTTGGCAAAGAAAGAGTTCATCAAACTTATCTATTCCTGCTATCCTCCTTCAATCTTCTAACATAAGACTTCTACAGAGTCATTTCTCATGCCAATCTCATCTAAAGCATTCCCCTGCCTCCACATTCCTCACAAGGCCTTTCCCTCATTAACATAAAACTCATTCCTCTGACCAAGCCAAGAAGGATCAAAGGAATGAGGATAAAATCATTAAGTTACTCAGAAGAAACTCTAGGTCAGATTTTAGGATAGTTTGTAGACAAACCCTGATTACTCTCTTCTAGAGCAGTGTCAAAATCCCAAATAAAGTTCAAATGATAGGTGATTCAACAACCTATCCAACCATCACAAACACCCTTCACCCACAGGCCGTACAAGTACGGATTTCGCAGGAAAACAACAAATTTAAGGAAGTGAACAGCAATTCTGAAAAAAAATAGTTTTTGGTAAATCACCGATATCTCCCACCTAGATCATCATCAAGATCCCAAACTAGTCTCAAATAAAAGGTACTTCAAATTAATTTCCATCCATTACAATTTTGGGCAATAACAAGTCCGTACAGTCGTGGGTATGGCTGGTGAATAGCAATAAAACATGGAAAAAAATAGAAAAAAATAGTTTTTAGTAAAACAGAGATTCCTCCCTTCAAATTCAATATTAAGACTTCCAATAAGCTTTGAATCAAATATAATTCATTCTCCTTTCATCCCATTCCAAATTCATGCCAAGGTTCTTCCGTACAGGTATGGATTTCACAGAAATAGTGAAGGAAAAAAATAGAAAAAATAGTAAAACAACAAAAAATAGTCTTCTTTTTTTATCATTTCTCCTTCTCCTCCAAATGGAAACAATACAATGAGTTATATTTGGCTTCAAACAGCCTTCCACCAAGCTTGGAATCATTTGGGATTCCAAAAAAACTCCTTACCCATCGAATCCTTTCTTGTTTTATAACTGCAGCTTTTAAAAACTGTTTTAGAAACTTGTCTATTTTGGACTGCCTTTTCAGTTTTTGAGGTTTAAATGCCTTTAAACACTTGGATTAACCTTTGGTATGGTTATATCACACTTACTAACCTAAGACATGCCTTTTAAAGCCTAATAAACATGAAGAATATTAAATGACTAACCTATTAAAATTTAATGACTCCCTAAGACTACCTATGCAATATGACTGTCCTAACTAGGACTTGCAACAAGACAATAGTAGAGTCTATCTATTTGGACATAGTCCATTACAAGAATGGCATTCGAGCCTTAGACAACATTGAAGATGGTCTTATAGACCTTATTTAACCAAACAACCACTTGTAAATCTAATCAAAACCCTGAAGTGCTCCTGCACCACCTGGTTTTAGGATAAGAAGCATGTCGTATAAGACGTCGAGTCTAGTTTTGGTAATGTGACTTCCTATATAAGGAAGATGTTAGGGAGAGGACATCTTGTATGAGATGTGTGGTTTGGTTTTGAGAGTTTCACAAGTTGGGAAAATGATTGGTTTTTGAGGAATGATGGTGTCTAGAAGATGAGATATGTCATCTAAGGCATAAAGCCTAGTTTTGACTATATCCCGTGCTTGTTGTCAGACACATGATTGGGATGTGATGGTTGGTATTTAGTGATGTTTGATCATCACCATGGAAAGGATGAGAGACAATGCTTTGGCTATGTTGTTTGACTATCTTGTTTGATTGTTTGGATTTTTGTCGTATTGTAAAAGATTTCATTATTTTGTCTGCTCAAAGTGTCCATCTCATGAAAGGACAACTTATTATGGGGGTTCGACGTGACAGGCCCTAAGGGGCTGACCTAGTGTCTCGGGGTGCATCAAAGATGGCCTTACCTATGTGAAAGCTCAGAGGCAATGTAGTTTGACCATGCAGACTGTGGTTGATTTGAAGAACTGATTCAAATGATATGATGATGTGATGGATTAGGATGTTTGAATAGACCAATTGAGAGATTTGATTGAGTGATTTAGTTGAGGAATTGAATGATTTGAAGAATTGATTTGGTGATGAATGATGTGATGAATTGCGTTGGTGGATTGATATGATGAGTTGATTGATTTTATTGCTTGGATTTTGTAGGATATTTGATTTTTTGTGATTTTGGGAATATTTTGATTTTTTTGGATTTGACATATTTTGATTTTTTTGGAGTTTGATATGTTTTGATTTTTTTTGGATTTTTTCATGTTTTATTTTTTTTGTGTTTTTGAAATGTTTTGGGATGTCAATGGATGACAATTTGGATAGCCTCTGCACTACACATTGACAACGAAAAACTGGGTCTAGGTGCAAGGAAATGAGTGGCATTGGGTGAATGGATAAAATGGGTGGGTGATAGTGGATGGAAGGAATGCCCGCGTAGGAGGGCAAGGATGTGATCTCCAAGGACTATGTCACATCAGAATAACGTGCCCCATTGTAGGTAGTATGCTTAGGATTTTTCGTGACAACGCTTATGACACTAGGATGATGGTAGGATAATGAAGGATTTACTTGGTTTGGAGGGATAAGGTATGTCAAGAGACATCCAAAACATTTGTCAACATTTTTCCCCTAATCTCTATCAAGATCAAAAGAGGAAGGGAGGATGGGTGGGTTCTATATGATAGGAATGTGTATGTAATGGACAGGATATGATAAGAAGGAAATGATAGGGTGGATGAGACAATGTGCCCCCAAGTGTAGGTGACATAGAAGATCAAATTACGCATGACACCTATTTTCCAGGTTTTCATCATGGTACTTATCTAAGGCACCTGTTTATAAGGTTTTCACTATTGGATGAAGGGATTTCTCTTTACTTTTTTTTTTTAAAAAAGAAATTAATTTTTTCTTTTTTGACTTTTTGAATGGAAGAAGGTGGGCATGGATGGGAGGGACTCAAGTGTCTAGTGCCATGAAAGATGATAGCCCCGCTAGAGATGGAATGTCATCACATGGACAATGTCAAGTCATTGTGCTCATCGATGTTGGTAAGGAGATTACGTGAGTGTGAGATGGATAGGGTAGATAGTAATTATGGAGGGAATGATAGTGGATTATGAAGGATTTATGCAATGATGGGTGAAAGGTTTATGCAAAAGCATGGACCATAGGGAGATGATGAGGAAGATATGTAGGATAGTGGATGAATGATGGGGTGATGGAGGTGTGGAAAGAAATCATGACCAACAGCTACACACATAGTGATAAACATTGTAACTTTTGAGTGGATGGCGGTGTAGGAAGCAATGGAGATGTTTGCTTAGGAGATGGATGATGAAGTGCTTTAGGTACCCACATGGACTTAGTATTTGTATGACTTTTGCTTGACTTGTGGGTTGAAGGAATTTTATATTTTTGAATGGAATGGATGGAAGAGGATGGTTGAGATTTTTGAGAGGTGGATGCCTCTTTTGAAATGATTGCTTTTTGCTTAGGGACCCATACCATTTTAGTTTTTGACTTTGCTTTTGGAGGTATACATTTGGATGGATTTTCGAATATACCATGCTTTGAATTTTTGGGTTGATGTCCTAAAACATTAGGACCTTTATGATTTTTGACTTTATGAAAGGAAGCATCCAAATGTTTATTTTTGAATCCCATGGGGTGGATGGAATGAGTGGAAGCTACTTTGTTTAGATAATGTGTGCATTTGTTGGCCATGATTAGGATATTTAGGGGTTTTATGGATGATAGGGATGTTAGGTGTCGAAAGAAATGGTTGAAAAGTGGATGGAGGGATATGTGGGGTTGGAATAAGTGGAGGTAAATTGGATGGTGGAAGGTGTATGGTCACATGCTTTTGATGTTTATAGGATAACAGAGGTGGAATAGCAACATATGTTTTAGGAATATGATAGGATTTGTGATGGAAAGTGGTGGACGTAGGATGAATAGAGGAATTACCAACATCTTTAGATTGTTGTCCTTGGGGTGTGTATCCAAGGACATATGAGCGAGGGGGGACATTGACATGGATAGGCTCCAAATTATCTTGTTCATGAAGGCCTAAGCCTTTACCATGGTAGTTCATATTTTGGAGCATGTGATGGACAATGGGACTAGGTGCAATTTGGGCACTAGACTTGAGTTCATTATTTGATGTAGAAGGTGGAGTGATGGACAAAGGTTGTTGTGTTCCTAAGGAAGAACACTCATGAATGAAGGTGGTAAGACCAAGTGGATATGATGGTGGTATTGACATGGGATCAATGGTGGATGAAGAAGGATAATTAGGATCATGATTATGTTCATTAGGATCCAAGTTATTTGTTTGATCTTCTATGTGTATTTGGGAGGCACATGTCTTATCATGGGAAATGGATGTTGTGGGATCATGGATGGGTGGAGTAGCAAGATCTTGACCATGAAATGCATAGAGTTGGCTAAGGAGGTCATCATGGTCTCCTTGATAATAGAGGGGATCTTGATCAAAGATGGGAGTTTGATCATCAAAAGGAGTAAGTGCATTATGAATGGTCATAATGGAAGGGGTTTGATCTTGATTTGGATAAGGGGGTGATGTTTCCTCATGCTTAGGATTATGTTCTTGACATGGTTTTTGACTTTGAGTGGAAGTGAATGACTCTTGAATAGGCTTGGTATGCTCTTTGTGATCAACAACATGAGGGCATGATGGACCTTGACTTGGACATATAGGATCAGTATGTTGCGGACCACATGATGGAGTGGAAGAATTGGACATGGCATTAAAAGGTTCTGTAATAGGCTTATGAATGGGTATTTGACTTGTAGATAACTTGTTCCTAGCTAGTAGCCAATGGATCACATCTTTTGCAAGCACGTGTGTGGAAGGACAATATAGGGGATGGACAATGAGGGTAGATGATGTAGACTTGTGATTAGCATTAGGTTGAGCGAAAAGTTCCCATGGTTGAGGGATAAGAGGGATGGATGGTGTTGGCTTAGGGTTTGGATTTTTATTAGTTGGAGAATCAAAGGGGTTGGATGGCTTGGTGGATTTGGATGACTCCACATGTTTACTTTTGTAATGTTTAAACTTAGGTTGTGGAGTTGGAGGATTAGAAGGCGGTGGTAAAAGGTACTCATAGGATGGATGAGGTAGAATCATGTTTCCCTTGTCAAAGGTAGAATGAGAATTTAAAGTCACTTTGTCTTGTTGCCAAGGTGGACTTGGATAGGCTTGTGAATAGGCTTGGGGTGCTAGAACCTTGTTCTCTAGTATTGTCAGGGAATGACATGTGTCTTCATATTGATGTATGTCTTGTTATGGGATTAGGACCATGTTGAAAAGTGCTTGATTAGGATGAGGGTTGATAATGTGGAATGATTAGGATGAATGAGATGTGATTAGGATAATGATTAGGGTGAATGATTATGAATGTGATAGTGTGAGATTGATTGGATGATTAGATGAGTGATTAGGGCTGATTAGGTTATGGTTAGGGTATAGCTAGGGTTGTGATTAGGATGACTTGGAAATGATTAGAATATAATTAGGGGTGAGGTGATTAGGAAAATTTTGATGATTAGAAATGGTGTTTAGGATGTGAAGGTTGAATGATGAAGATATGAGTGGGATGCGATTATGATGATGTAGAATGACAAGAATAATAATTAGGATGAAAATTAAATGGGATATGATTAGAATGATGTTGATTGGACAATCTATTGGAAGGAATGTTTAGAATGTTTGGAATAAGGGATGACTAGGATGATCTATTCCCTTTCTCTTTGTTTGCAACCGTGTCTTTACCAAATGAGACTTGTGGATTGTGGGATATTATGTGGATGTCAATGCAAGGTGATGAGGCCCAGACTATGATAGAGGCTAATGATATTAGTATTTGAAAATTCTAGCTCCAAGAGTGTACTCTTGTCTACTAATGGCCTTGTTAAAGTATAAATTGGATTTATCGAGATCTTGAGGTGTGTACGAAATGATTGATTAAAGTGAACCCATGAGTTTTAGAATTCACTTGGAAGAATGGACTTAAACTCGCCTTGGACTATTAAGCCCAAGTTGTGACTGATTCGAAAAAGATGTCAAGGTCCCTTGGTCCATAGATCTGTACTTGTGATATAGTCAAGCTTCAATAGTTTCTCCCTATGTTTTAACATTAGGAAGACTAATGTTTAGGATCCTCTATAGATTAAAAGGGCTGAATGCTAATGAAATGTTGTGATGGAATTTGATCATAAAGGAATGAAATGGAATATGTAGTGGAATGAAATTGAATATGTAGTGGGTCTATAAGGTTTTGACACAATTACAATCAGATTCGATAGGGAGAGTCGATGCTCAAAGGTTTCCCTATGGTTGTAGTAGATTAGGAAGCGATTAGGATGATGTTGATTGGATTATGAATGAAGATGATTATGGTTTTGACTAGGATGATTAAGATGATGGTGTTTAGATGAAAGAGGTGATTAGGGTTTGACTATGATGACTTGGATGATGGTGATTAGATGGTGACTAGGATGATTAGGATATGATGTGGAATGATAAGATGAAATTGATTGGATTTGAATGGCAAGGATGATGAAATGTGATGATTAGGAATGCTTTGGATTTGATTAGGAAGAAGGTGACAAGGGATTATTAAGGTTCAAATTATGATGACTTGGATACGATTAGGGTATGATATGGAATGATTAGGGATGAGTAGGATGATGATTAGGATGAAGTGTAGAACGACAAGGATATGATTAGGATTAGATTGGGATGACTTGGATATGATTAGGATGAGATGATGATATGACGAATTGGATTGATTAGGATGAACATGGATTAGGATATCTTGAATGATTAGGAATGATGGATAGGATGATATGATTAGGATGAAATGGGTTATCTTAGGAGGGTGATTAGATATGGTGACTTGGATGGATTAAGATATGAGATTAAGATATGATGTGGAATGACGAGATTGGATGACTAGATGTTGGTTTGACTTTGAATGGTGTCAATTGGATTAGGAAGAGGATGATGTGGAAGGATGATAATATAATTAGGATGTGGTTAGGATAGGACAAGGATGATGGTGGAATGACAAAGAGGATGATGACTTAGAATGAATGGATGGAAAGAATGTGTAGGGTGATGATTAGGCAAGCACACACATCAATAATAGAAGACACTTAGCAGTTAGATTGGTTATTTTTAGTAACTTATGATGTTTTGCAAACACTTGTAAATACACACGATCCTAGGCTAGGAAAGGACAATATTTGTTGAATTCCCACTTGGATTTCTCTAGACGCACTTAGTCAAAGCAGAAAACTTAAAAGCTTGGTGGCATTGGCTCCACCTTACATAACACTCACTTCTCAGGCACACCAATCTTCAAATTTCTCAAGACCTGAAGATCTCAAGAAACTTATCTCTACTTTAAACTGTGAGAGTGTGGGATAGCTCTAGAGGTCTATCATCTGACCTCCTGCGTCAGCAAATAGAGGGATTTTGGTCACTAAACAAAGGTTTGTAAGGAATATCTAGGGGATCGACACCTTACAAATATCTAGCAAGCTACTTAAGGCTTTGACTAACCCTACTAGGAGTTTAATATACACAAAGGTATTAGCATTGTATGGTAAGTGCTAATAGTAGTTGGGACTTGGCTTTCGCCTTATCCTAATTTGTATAGTGGACTGGATGAAAGTACTGCTTGGGGTCGCAAATGAGTTCTCCTTGTAAATGTGTCTCAAGAGCATGCCTACTCTAAAAGATTACACAAAAGAAAGACAAGTACATGTTTTTGATCTCTAGGCTCGTACTAAGACACAAGGAGAAAGCATACACATGCAACTTGCTCACACTCATACATGTTCATTGACCTTTAGAATTTGAATGTATGGTGTGATTATGAAAGTGTTGAAAGATTCTTTTGATTCCCAAGGTCACATAACATGCGAGGGAAGAGCATACACACCTCAAAACACCAACACAATCACCAAGCAAAGAAAACAATGATTCATTTTAAGCCCCCAAAAATATGTGTGAAAAGGCAAGATAATGTTCATTTTATTGCACCAAAACCAAATGTTCCTATGATAATCAATCACATGCACATGAAAATGAAAGGAACCCTACATCCAATGGTGTCAGTAGTTTCAGATGCAAGTCTTTGACTAGTGAATGCCACAGGCTACAAATCAAACATTAGTAGCACAAAACCTCTGTGATAATGCAAAAAACATGAAGTATCAAGTAAAAACCCCTTTTTGCAAGCCTCAAAGTCAAAAGGGTCAAAAAAGGGAATCTTCTAAAAATATAAAAAAAATGATCAGTGACAGCAAAATAAATAGGAGAATCAGATAGTTCATGAAATTCCATGTAGTTTAAAAGAACATTTCACCAAAAATGGAGCAATTTTGCATGAGATATGGACGTTTGAAGTTTTAAATGAGGGTTGACTTAGACCAAGAATATACTAGATAAAATGGAATCAAAACCTAAAATTGATCTTACCATTACAAAATTAGTTGAGTCTTCTTTGCAATGCTGGTCATTTTGTGAAAATCTATATGTTTTGCAAAAGTTATGAAAATTTGAAAAAAATTGCCTATTTAGGCATGTGGGGGCAAAAAGGGGTCTTGGCAGACAGTTAATGTTAACAGTTAGTGACTAGTGGTCACATGCTAACTACTTTGGAGGCTGGCGGTCAAGCAAAAAGTTAATGTTAGTGGTGCCCCTGGTCTCTCTTATGACCAGGGGCTATAGTGAGACAAAAATAAAAAACAAAGAAGGGGGGACACTAGCCCCCTCCTTTCCTTGTTGCTTACCTAAAGTGACCACCCCCTACAAAAAGTTGCCATCACATGTTTGAAATAGTAAACAATCAAAAGGAATGTGAGTTTATCTTATGTTTCTATTTTACTTGGCAGTTAGTGTTTTCTACCCGCGGGTTAGGGCTAGGTCAAAAGCTTACCAGCCAATGTTGTCCACAGCTAATGTCAAGGGTTTTATGTTTTGTAAAGACTATGACAAAACCCTAAATTTCATGGTGGCTTTGTATGTTATGGCGATGGGCTTTTAGGCCCTATTCATCTATTCATCACAAGCAATCAAGCATATAAAAGTTAAAGATTTGAGCAGAGAGCGGGGGTTTCAATTGGAAGTATTTAGTAGAGGTGTCGACAGTAGAAGCGGTGGAATGGGAGGTCTTTTGTGGTGGCAAAAGGCACAAATATGGGAAGCGAATGGGTTTTCAAACTAGTGGCGGTGGTGGAATGTAGGGTTTTGGCAGTGGCGACGGTGGCGGAATGGAAGTGACCCAGTGTATTTCAAAGCATCTTGTTGGCAAGAGACACTATATGGATTCATGGTTGTTGTCATTGATGGCAAAAAAGGTCATCCCACATATCCGCAAGTCATAATGTGTCTCTACCGGAAGTCAGAATAAAGAATGTGGTGGTCCGGTGAAGAAGAACAGAGCATGTGGCAAGGTCCGACAGATTGGTCCGGATCTCTCAGAGGAAGTGTCTTGGTGCAGTGCGGATTTGGGGAAGTCAAGAGGACTACCTTGAGTGGTATATTCCAAGGATTTAGCCTCCGGTGATGGACAAGGAAAAAGATATGAATGGTTGAGTACCGGATTCTTGAGAGACAGTGAAAACAGAGGAAGAACTGACTGGCAGAGTATCAGACTGCTTTCCGGATGTGTTACTATTGATGACAGAGGTTGTGAAGGCTTGAATCATGTTTGGCTGACATGATTAATGATATCTACAAGTTTATGCTTGATCCGCATTGCTTGGTGAGGAAGGATTCAGCCGACAGAATGAGAGTTTGTAAGAAACTAGACTGTTCCGGATGCCGACTAGAAAGGTGATGAAATTACTTGTGCGGATATATATAGAGGATGGATTTAGTTGTGAAGGGTGTGTTGTTGTGGAGATATATGCGAATAAGTCCAGATAAAGAGCAGAGGTAGCAAAAAGGATCCGGTATGTGAAAGATAGCAGAATAAAGAACAGAGGAAAGATGAAGTGCAGCAGATCAGTGTACTGAGCCTAACTGGAACTGAACTCCAGCATATGCAGATGCTTCCAATCAGTTCAAGACTGTGATTCTCATCACTTTGTAGACAGTGTGTCTTCTTGTAGGCAGTGGGCCTCTTTGTGAGCAGTGTGCTCGGGCAGTGAGCCCTTATTGGCAAGTGCCATTTTTGTAATTTCCTATTCTTCTAATAGAGAATAATTTTGGGTTAATCACCCCGTGGTTTTCTCCCTTAACAGGGTTTCCACGTCAAAAATACTGTGTCATGTGTTTCTTATTTCATGGTTAATGTTTTGTGTTTGATTTTATGCTGCATCAATTAAAAGGAAAGTTCATTAAGGGAAATAATTAGGATAACTGATTCACCCCCCCCTCTCAGTTATCAACAATTGGTATCAGAGCCAAGTTCCTCCTAATAGAGCCTAACAGCTTGAGGAAGATCTGGGATTTCAAATGGATGCATATGGTTTAAGGGAGCAACTCAAGACTGCTCTTGAGGATCTTGAACAGTCAAATTCTGAAGTCAGTGAATTAAAGGAAAGACTCAAACAGGCTGATGAATTCATGAGAGAATTAAAAGACAAATTAAGTCTCTCTATGAAAAAGAGAAAGGAGCTGCTTCAACAGTTGGCAAGGCAAAGTGAAGAAAGCAATACAAATGAAGAATTGACTGAGCAAACCAAGTTATGTGAAAAGTTATCAAAAGAAGTCATTATGTTAAGACATGAAATGGAATCAGGAACTATAAAGTTTACTCAAGAGATTGAAGAAAAAAGAAAGGCTGAAGACAATCTAAGACAATCTCTTAAAGAAAAATCAGAAGAATGCCACCAGATGGACAGGATTATCAGACATCTTGAATCTGATCTTGAAGATGCCAAAGATAATGAAGGAAAACTTGAGGATCAAATTGCCTCTCTCAAAAGAGATCTTCAAACAGCAAATGAATATAAAGAGAAATTCAAGATAAGTTCTGCTCAACTTGAAGTTCTTCTTGGAAGTCAAAAGAGGACAGATGACAAGTATGGTTTGGGATATGAGAAAGGAGAAAGCTCCGGATCCGGTCAGAAGAATCTTGTATCAGAAAATCCAAGGAGCAGGCCTAGAAGACCTCCGGTAAGACAGCCAAATGCTCAAAGATATCCATCCTTCAATGGATACTGCCACAGCTGCAACCACTTTGGCCACAAAGCTAATCAGTGCAGAATGAGAATGAATCAGATTAATTCATCCTTCTCCGGACAGTGCTTCAACTGCAAAAGGTATGGACACAAATCCCATGAATGCAGAATTATGCAAGTAAACAAATCATTCAAAGGTAGATGCTTCACATGCAATAGAGTAGGTCATATGGCTAATCAATGCAGATCAAGAGGATATCAGTCAAATATGCAAAGAAATGTTATTTGCCAAATCTGCAATAGGTCCGGTCATAATGCTAAAGTCTGCAGAAACAAGAATCAGGACAAAAGAGGTCCGGTGTATAATCAGAATCAAGACAAGGGTAAACAAAAGATGAATGCGGATGAGGTTAGGAATCAGATGAGCAAGATTTGGGTGAAGAAAAGTTTAGAGAATGTAGAGGTTGGATCCGCACCAGACTCTGGTGCTGATATTTCTTCCAGAAATTAAAGGGTGAGCTCAGGCTCAGGGGGAGACTCAAAGAAAATCTTGTTCCCCCAGCCAAACAAGTGGTGCCGGATGTGGCACAAGATGCGGATCAAAGGGTTTGTAGATATGAGTCTTGAGATACTTCAGTCAAGTTTTCAGAGGTCCGCATGGAGTTATGAAGAAGCTGTGATCGATCAAATAAGACCTATTCAGGGAGATGCTCCGGTATGATAAAGGATTACAAAAAGGTCCGGAAAGATCCGGAAATGCACTATCTTGTTCTGCGGATTGGACAGTGTTTGGGATGTTCTTGCAATATGTTATCTCGATTCATTCATGATTGAAAGATCCGGATGATATCCACAGATCAGGACTAATCCGGGATACTCCAAGCTATCCAGACAAGGCAAACCGGAATGATGTAGGTGAAGCATTTATTGTAGACAGATATTAGGGTTCGCGGAGCAATTTAAGGGATTTCTCAAAGGTCATTTACTCATTCTGCACTCGAGAAGAAGCGAAAAGTGGAGCTCTGCAACAAGGTTCATCAAGCACCAAGGATCTCCTGCCGAAGCTATTGCATAAAGAAATCAATCCAACCACTCCGTGCAAACCGAAGGCGCATAAGGTATTCTCCGTTTTTCATTACCTCACTGAAAATCTTTGAAGAATGGCTACTCCAAACATAGTTAAGATCTCTGATAGACCTCGCCCCTCATTCAAGAAACATCCCTACAAATCATTGGAGGTAGACCCACTAGGAGCCTTCTCTAGTGTTCCTCACGGAGTTTTACACACCGAAGACATTAGGGTTTACATACATGCAAACATTGAGGAATTTGGGGAATTCAAATTAAGAGACCTCTATCACAAGCAGCTGATAGACAATGCTTTTGAGCTTAAACCAGAGTATAAGGATATCCAGAAGAAACAATTTGAGCAATTTATTCATTTCCCCTGCTTTGAAGAAGATGAATGGGTCCGGTATGTACTGAGCAGAATGCATGACAACTTTCTATGGCTAGATAGACCCTGCAAGATTACAAAAGAGGCAATTAGAGCAGTAACTGGTCTATACTCTTCCGGAGGGGTACCTATCCTCAAATCTGTCAAGAACAACATTGTAACTGAGGCCACCGGATCAAAATTTGATAAGAGGGCAATGACCATTGAAGACATCTCGGATCTGGATATCAAATATGCATCAATGATAATAGGATACAAGATCTATCACTCCAGCAGGGAGAATTCTGTATCCAGAACTGCAGTATACACTACCTATGAGATGCTAAGAAAGAATGCAGAGTATGATCTCTGTGAACTACTGCTAAGCCAATTAATGGAAAATATACAGAAAATCAAGAAGGATAAGAAGAATTCCTTTAAGTATGGTACTCTTATTGTATGTCTATTCTTCTACTTTATGAATGAGCTACCCGGAACAAGTGGATGGGTATGGCAGAATGACAAACCTGTTGCAGTTCAGATAAGAGACTATCTGCATGGACTTGGGGATGCAAAAGCGAGAAATACAGCTCTATGGGGATACTTCAAAAACTTTCAGAGCATGATGCAAGCAAGAGAGAGAATTCCCCAGTCTCTTGTTGAAAAATACAAAGACTCAGTGTGCTTTATGGTTGACACTGATCAGTGCCTAATGGAGGCAGTGGAGCCAAGGACTGTCTGGATCATGCCCATGGGGTATGAAGTAGATGAACAGATAGTGGAGCTGCATGTTCAACACATGCTAAGTCAGCCCAAAGATCCTAAGGCAGAAAGGTTTGGAACCTTTGAGGAGCTGAGTGTAAAAATACATGTAGAACTCAGGGAACCTGAGATTAAAAGAAAGGTGAGAAAAGAAGTAGAGCACATTGCTCAAGGCCTAGGCATCTCAAAGGAGGCACTTGATGCCAGCTGGGAAAAGAGGAGGAAGGCCGAGGAAGAAGAGAAAAGTAAAGAAAGTGCTCCAGTTGGAGCTCCCACCCGGACCAGATCAACAAAGAGATCTGCACCTCCCTCAACCAAAAGTTCAAAACCAGAAGTCCAGGCATCCGGTAAGAGATCCAAGACAAAAGCCACAAGGGCTTATGGAAGCCAAAAGGATGAAGAGGAAACAGAGTCAGATGAGGGAATAAAAGAAATAAAGAAACAGAAAAAGAAAGGATCCGGTAAGCCCTCCACAGGCCAAGACAAGGAGGAAATGGCAGAGGTAACTGTTGAAAAGCCCACTCTGTCACTAGAGAGCATAATCAAGTCGGTCACGGTGGATGGAAACCTTCAACCAATGACTGAATGATATGATGACTTCAGTGAGGCCGACCAAAAGACTCTGCAGGAGGCCACAGTAAAATATCTTAACATATATAATAAGGCTTTCATTGAAATAATATCTCTTATTCCTAAAAGCCTAGAAAAGGAAATGGAAGTAAGAAAGAATAATGCTCATGCTAAAGATCTTGAGATCTGGGAGCAGATAGCTATTCAGCTATATCCTCAAATTGATCCCAAGACCATGAACATTATCTTCAAAGACTGCAAAGATGAGTTCAGAAGCAAAGCCAGGATGAATCAACTCATGCTTGGCGAGACTGACAAAGTGGCCCAAGAAACAGAAGAGATCCTCCGGAAGGCCTTCAAAAGGTTCAATCTTCCGGTTGTAGAGGATTTAGGTACAGAAACAGCTGAGGACTTGGGACCCTCTGCTCCAGAAGAAGTGGCCTATGAACAAACTAGCATCTCTCTTCCGGTTTCCCCTACAGTCTCCGGATCCAAAGAAGAAGAGCAATTACAGGAGAAGGAAGCAATGGTGAAAGACAAAGAGGTTGACAGTTCTAAGACTACAGAAGAAAAGAAACATCTGTCTTCGGCAAGAGACACTGCACAAACTGTTCAACAATTTTTGAGCAAAGAAACTCTAGAGATTGATGAACCGGAGCTTCTAAAAGGCCCATTTGATTTTGACTCTCTCTCTCCGGTACAAACAATGAAGATAGCTTCATTTGCAAATGCCAAGGCAAATGAAAAGCTCCTGAAGTCTCATATGGAAGACTGTGAGTTGATAGAGGCTGCTTCCGGAGTACTTGTAAAAATCATGCCATCAATCCAGATAGATCCGACAGCCTCCTCTTCCGGTAATCTAAAAACCTTAGTCAGCAGTGTTGATACACATTTTGATTCTCTAGAAAAATCAGCTGAAGAAAAGGTCCGGAAGGAATTTTTGGATAAAAGATTTTCAGAAATATTAGAATTAATCTCTAAGGATAGGAAGATTGTAAGCATTGGAATAAAGAGCTTAGAGAATGCTCTTAAGGATGGCAGTGACATCTATAAATTTTGTATATCCTGGTCAAAGGCAACAGCAGCATTTGACAAGAAAATAAAAGAGGAACAGGATAAGCTACAAAGCTTATCTCAAAGTTTTGATCCTCTCTCTTCCTCTATAATAAATCAAGAATGTCAGACTATTGCAGTCTTGAATGAAATAAAGAAACTTGAGAAGGAAAGAAAGAACATCACTAACCGGATGGGAGAACTTAGAAGGATTATAATCCCTAAGTTGGAAACTATGCATGAGGCCATCAGTGATGCTCAGACCACCGCCCAAACAAAAGATCCGACAGATCTCAAGCGGGCAGAAGCTTTTGCATTTTTGTTAAGTGGTCACATTTCAATTTTGGATAGAATGAAGCAAAGTTGGGCTACAGAAATGATCCAATTGCAGACATCCTTTGCAGACATTCTTCAGTACATGTGAGTATGTAAATATGCGGCTATATATAGAAAATTTTTGAAAATTTTGGTGTGCGGACCCTACCCTTTGCCATTGATGTCAAAGGGCGAGTGAGGAGCAGTGAAAAATGAGGGATCCAACTAAGGGGGAGTTCCGGAAATTGTATATAAGGACAGAGCATCAGCAAAGGGGGAGCATAGTGAAAACACTTAGTCATTTTTCACTAAGTGTTGCCATCAATGCCAAAGGGGGAGATTGTTGGCAAGAGACACTATATGGATTCATGGTTGTTGTCATTGATGGCAACAAAGGTCATCCCACATATCCGCAAGTCATAATGTGTCTCTACCGGAAGTCAGAATAAAGAATGTGGTGGTCCGGTGAAGAAGAACAGAGCATGTGGCAAGGTCCGACAGATTGGTCCGGATCTCTCAGAGGAAGTGTCTTGGTGCAGTGCGGATTTGGGGAAGTCAAGAGGACTACCTTGAGTGGTATATTCCAAGGATTTAGCCTCCGGTGATGGACAAGGAAAAAGATATGAATGGTTGAGTACCGGATTCTTGAGAGACAGTGAAAACAGAGGAAGAACTGACTGGCAGAGTATCAGACTGCTTTCCGGATGTGTTACTGTTGATGACAGAGGTTGTGAAGGCATGAATCATGTTTGGCGGACATGATTAATGATATCTACAAGTTTATGCTTGATCCGCATTGCTTGGTGAGGAAGGATTCAGCTGACAGAATGAGAGTTTGTAAGAAACTAGACTGTTCCGGATGCCGACTAGAAAGGTGATGAAATTACTTGTGCGGATATATATAGAGGATGGATTTAGTTGTGAAGGGTGTGTTGTTGTGGAGATATATGCGAATAAGTCCAGATAAAGAGTAGAGGTAGCAAAAAGGATCCGGTATGTGAAAGATAGCAGAATAAAGAACAGAGGAAAGATGAAGTGCAGCAGATCAGTGTACTGAGCCTAACCGGAACTGAACTCTAGCATATGCAGATGCTTCCAATCAGTTCAAGACTGTGATTCTCATCACTTTGTAGACAGTGTGTCTTCTTGTAGGCAGTGGGCCTCTTTGTGAGCAGTGTGCTCGGGCAGTGAGCCCTTATTGGCAAGTGCCATTTTTGTAATTTCCTATTCTTCTAACAGAGAATAATTTTGGGTTAATCACCCCGTGGTTTTCTCCCTTAACAGGGTTTCCACGTCAAAAATACTGTGTCATGTGTTTCTTATTTCATGGTTAATGTTTTGTGTTTGATTTTATGCTGCATCAATTAAAAGGAAAGTTCATTAAGGGAAATAATTAGGATAACTGATTCACCCCCCCTCTCAGTTATCAACACATCTCTATAGGCATTATGGACTGGTAGTCGACACAGAATATAGTGGTGGTTGGTGGCAGTTTAGGACCTATAGAGGGCAGAGGAAAGAAGATGGGAGGAGGTCACTATTAAAGAAATGATAGTCGATGTTTTGAAGGTAGAACAGTCACAATTTTGGAATGGTCAACGTTTAGGGCTTATGCTTGGTTGCAGTGGCAACAAGAGGCGGAGGAACAATTTTAGGGTTCTTGCAGTCGATAATCAACTACAATAGAAGGCTTACTGGTTGCGACTTAGTGTTGTAATGGTGACGACATGATGTTTTGGGGGTGTCAACTACTGTACGAGCAGTGGTCCAAGGCTTTTAAACCAACGGTGGGTGGTTCTACAAAAATGACTAGGGTTTAAAGGATGACGATAGAAGAAGCTTGATGATGACTAGATGTTGAATACAAATGGTACTTTGACCGGCAGAGTGACGGGAGGATACGGAGGTATAAGGGAGACCTATGAAGTCGACATGGTGTTGAAACGTGATAGTGGTGCTAGGGTTTATCATAGGCTGTGGGAAGTTAAAACACAAAGGACTTAGGGTTGTTTTGTTGACAGGAAACATGTATGTTAGGGTTTTAGATGGTCAAAGTCAATAGAAATGCCCAGGTTTTAAACCCTCCAACACAGAAACTAAAATTCTACAACACATAATTTCCCACATGTAAACATGATACTATATCCTACAAAAGCAAAATGCATAAGCCACAAAAATCATAAACTCAGACCAAAAACTAATGACTGAGGCTCCTGTGCAGGTGTCGTATGGGTCCATATGGACCCATATGATATGGTCCTGCATAGAGGCCTAAAGTAAAAAAAAAATTCAATTTTTTTTCAATAATGAAAATATATCAAATTTTATGTCGTTTTTCACCGAAAGGGTCTCCCAAACTCAACGATGAGGTCCATTTGAGCTCGGGAGCTCACCTGTGAATTTTTCCTTTCAAAAGTTGACAAAAACTAATCTTTTCACATCAGGTTCACCATTTTGTGCTAGGGAAAAACTAGTTAAACATGCTGAAATAAAACTATAGCTAACTCTAACTGCAATGAAGAGCAATCTAATTTAGAAAATCAATCAAACAAGCATGTAAATAACTAAAAATCTAAGCTAACATTGTCTAATCTTCATTGTCCTCCTCCATCTTCACTATTTGTTCTCACATTTGCAGGTTTATGCAAAGATCTTGAGAAGCTCATGTAAGTGGACAACAAGATATTGGAGGTTTTACAACTAAGAGAGAATTCTAAGAGGTTAATGGAGCCAAATGAGGCTGCATGAGGTGTTTTATGTAAGACCTGATTTGAATGAATGGTTGGGATTTGATGTTGACTTTGAGGCCAAATCAAGGGTGGAGTTTGATTAGAGTTTCCCTCCACTAGAGGACAAAAGACATTTTTAAGTTAGAAGAAATAGAGAGGTGGAATGGGATTTAAATTAAATAAATTTGTTCAATTTATTTAATTTATTGAAAGGATGCACGTGAAAGGGGACTTAGATGAGGGTATTTAAACAAAATGTTTTATTTGTTTAAATTAATGAAAGGGGACATTAGCATATGGAATGATTAAACAATTAATTAATTAAAATCAATTATGTAACCATAGAGGCAAATGAGGGAAAATTAGTGGAATGTGGAAGAAATTAGGGTTTTGCAACCTAAGGACACTTTTAGGTGTCTACAAGCACCAAAAATGGATTAGAGCCTAGGCACCATGGTTTAGCACCTAGCAAGAAAAGAGGACCTAATGAAGTGCTTTTGACACATGTGTAGGATGATGAGGACATATTCCAGTCACGCAAGTGTCAGCCACCAACATGTGTATTGTGGGATCAGTGGGATGCTACAAATTGATTCTTTCTGAGGCTGATGTGTTTGAGGTTTATTGCGGATATGTCGGTGATCAAATCACGTAGGGTGATGATGACAGCTCTAGTGGAGAAATGGCAGATGGAGTGGTGTTCTTTGTTGTTGCTCATAAGAGAGATGACGATTACATTGGAGGATGTATGGAGGATCCTATAGATCCCCATACATAGGGAGAGGGTGGTGTATGACTACGACCGTGGAGCACAGTTTGTAGATAAGGTGTTTGAGCTAGTAGTGGTTCCATATGATGTAGGGAGGAAAGAGATGATCTATGCCTAGGCAATGGGCAGACTATATAGGTTTCCCCTATTTGTGGCAGGGGTGATTGTAGGGACACTTGTTCCTAACAGGTGATTATGGGGATTTCAAGTGGGGTGGGGGATGGTGGGTCATCCCACAATAATGGGTTACACTTTTTGGCCAAACTTGACATTGAAATCAACATTTTGAACTAAATATTCACATTCTAACACCTATAGCCGCTAACCCATTAGGAATTTGAAGATGATGTGAACTAGTGATTTGTGAGATTTTGTTTGTAGATTCTAAATATATATAATTTTTAAATTTGGAGTTAAATTGTACAATTTTTTATGTCTCCTTTCATAACTAGCTTTTAATAGTAAACGACATTTTTTTAAAAGTGATGTGTATTATGTAGCACATAACTTTTTTTCTAGAAAGGATAAAATTCTAATTCTCTTGAATTTAGATTGGTAACACTGATATATAGGGCATGCGTTTGGTTTTATAATGTTTTGTTCAATAATTTTTTTTAATTAAGTTTTGAAGTCAAACCAAATATAATTTAGACATAGGTGTACTCCGTAAATCATAACTTTTTTTGTATGTATCAAAATTCAATTTTTCTTTTTTTGTTGAAATAAGATCAATACCTAGGGCATAGATATTTTTCAGATTTTTTTTTACTAATTTACTAATTTTCCATGTTTGTAGAACAGAGAACTTGATGTTCGGTGAAATACCTACATTCACAAGAAATAAAAAATAAATTAATTAATCAAATTAAATACATTTAAAATTATACTTTTTGGGAAGCTTATAATAAGGACTACATACTTACAAAACATAAATTTTAAATGAATTCATTTGATCCCCCAAAAGGTAAATCAAAAGTGGTCTTTTATCAACATTTTGATAGGTGTAGAGGAGACTCCATTATAGGTATGGTTTAAAACTAGCGGGGTTCTATCTAAGGGGGTTTGAATCTAAGGGGGTTTGATCAAACCCTATTCAATTAAAATCCTTTAAATGGAACCTTTCAAGGATTAAATTATTATATTTTCTAAAATATGTGATTTTAGCAAAAATCAGGATGTCCCAGAAAGTGTAACTCATTATTGTGGTAGCAGCCTGGTGATATTATGGATGTTTAGGAATGGAGTGGTCTTTGCATGGGGCCATGTGTACTAGCACATTTTTACCATGATATGGATGCAGTGGTATACCAACGATCTGCCAATTTTGTGTGTGGAGTGATGTTGCTACACATCTAGGCATGGGAGCATATTGCAATCACACGGCAAGTGATAGTTAGGTGTCGTCTAAGTCATCGTCCGTATGTGTATGCTTATGGTAGGGTACTTTGACACCATGGGTTGGGGTATCTTAGTTACTAGATGAAGATGATCAACAATGTTTAGTCAATCATCTGGAGGCCATAGAGGGAGGTTGAGACATGGTCTGAGAATGCAGTACAAATGAGATATGTTACACAACTGCAATACCTTATGGGGCATACAGAGATAATCATTAACTGATATATGCTAGATCAGATTGGGAGATAGTTTGATATTACATAGGATGTCCTATAGGAGGAGAGTGTGTTTGTGTCGATTCATGTACAGGTTCCACAGTGGGGTCCACCTATTGATCCATGAGAAGTGATTGTGGAGTTTGATGGACTTCAGGGGAGAGCATGGGATGCAAGAACATAGGTTGCGGATGCAGGCACCATGACACTATATGATTAGTGGTGGGCACAATAGAGGCCAGTTTGATTGACGGCACCTGTAGGTTAGGTAATTGTAGCACATGTGGTAGTAGAGGATGATGAAGATCATGGAGAGTAGAAGGAGGAGGAGGACGTGGAGATAGTGGAGATGGATGTGGAGGTGGGGGAGGCTGATGGAGGGGCTAGGCAAGCAAAAGGGGGAGGAGATGGGGATGGTGACAGAGCAACAGAGTTGGCGAGGCTACAGGGACTGGTGTAACAACTATAGGGGCAACTAGCGCAGGGGCAGGGTGATGGGTAGGTTTCCCAATTACATGATTAGATAGTAGAGTTGTAGGTACAACTAGTACAGACACATGCACAAGCCTAGAGATACCAGTAGGAGTACAATCAGGTGCAACAAGCATTGAGGATACATATGGAAGATATGTTCAGGTCTGTGTAGTAGCATACTTATGAGACTGGTAGAGAGGCCCATCACTACAAGACATTATATGAGTGCCTGGTGCTATAAGATCAAAGGGAGAGCTACTAGAGCCAGTCTAGGGAGTCAAGCTCAAGGAGGATGAGGTAGTCTGAGTGATTAGTGCAGTAGCCACCTCTAGCGTAGGCACCAATACTTGGGCAGGGACCAATTCCTAGGCAGTAGGTCATGGGGTCACCTCCAAAAAGAGATGTAGGGTTAGCCCAGTCAGGGGTATCAATGTGGGATAGTTCTTCCTAGGGGTAGTAGACTCCTGATTTTGATTGTATCTATGTATTGTGGTTAGGTCCTCAGGACTTGATGTATCATGATCATATTTATATATATATATGAGATGGGATTGATGATTAGATGGAGTGTGTTCATGGACTTTATTTATTTATGTTTATGGATTATGATGTGGATTATGATGTGACTTATGATGTTGTGTTTCATGATGTACTAACATGTAGGTTATGGATGTTGTATGATGAATGATTTGTTATGCATGGTGACATGATATAGGATGTATGAGGTATTATGCGATTGATGATGTATATGTGATGTAAGATGACATGGCATAGGATGTGTGACATAGATGATTACTGATGTATGTGATATGCAAGATGGATGTATGATATTTATGGATGTTTTTATTGATTATGATGTGGATTATGATGTGCAGGATATGAATGGATGTTTTCAATGTGATGGGTATGGATATAGGCCATGAGAGAGGACATTAATGTATGATATAATGGTGTTCATGGATGGCATGATTTGTGACATGATTTATGATGTATGTTTGTGTTGAAATGGATTATGATGTGGATCATAAATGTATGTATGTATAACATGATTGTTGACATGTATGGATGTTTGATATGGGTATATGGATAATGTACTAATGGTAATGAGATAGATGTATGATGTATATATAGTGTAATGGATATGAGAAGGAATGGATACAAATGGATGGATAAACAAATGGCTAAACCAATTGTAAAATGATAATGACATGGTATGTGGTATGTAATGAAAACATGTGATTCAAATGACCTAATGCACTAAGGGTAATTTAATGAACTAATGATATAATGGACTTATGATGTGGATTATGATAATGAAATGAACTAATGAACCAACTATTAAAGATAATGGAAAAATGGATAAATGGGATAAAATCTATAAATGTTCTTAGTGTTAAAATGGATTACTAAATGATAATAAAATGGAATGAAAATGGAAAAATAATAATGGAATGGATAAGGGATTGAATACATGCTCATACATAGATTATGGATGATAATGATAAGAAATGATAATGAAATGGAAAATGACTAATGGATAAATTATAGTGGAATTAATGAATATATGCTCATATTAATAAACATATATTATGGATGATAATGATAAATGGAATGGAAAATGATCTAATGGATAAATGTAAAATGATAATGGAAAATGATCCATGGGTAAATGATAACAGGATGTAAATGAGCAAGGGATAAATGAAAATAGAATGATAAGGAACATATGTTTAAATTAAGATGGGATGATAATGAATATATGTTTAGATTGATAAACACATATTAGGAATGATAATGGTAAATGGATGGAAAAAATGATAATGAAATGTGAATGGAGAGGGAATGGGAATGGCATGGGTAGATGGTTTGATTTGTTGATCATGATACCAAGTGCCTGAAAATGGTCATGGGATGTAGTTAAAAGGAATAGGTAGGAGAAGAAAATAGGTGGGGGGTGAGGATTGTGCCAATGAAACTTGGAGTGATATATGGGATGGGAAAATGGCAATAGGGATGTGTATGTAAGATGTAGGGACAAAAGGGGATTTTTGAATGCATTAGAAATTCTACAAACAATTATGAGTAGTACTGTTAATATAGCAAGAGATGTTATGACCCAAGGTATAAGGAACCAAGGTGACAAGGTATCCCATGCATCAGACTTGACTCTGAAAATAATAGGATAATCCGATGCATGCCCAAGATAGTACTATCTCGCCTAGATAAATGAGGGGGGTCCATAGCATAATTCCTTAGTACACAAAAGGTATGAAGAATCTTAGATGCAAAATGGGACTAATATGCAAGAACTGACCCTACGATTCACAAAATATGAATACGAGATCAGAGTAATGGGAACATGCCACAAGAATAGCATATGAAAGAAATGACCATGCCCCATATGAGATATTTTGCCACATACCATGATATAGTAAGATCAAGGTAGTTTTTAAATAATCCAAGAATAGAACAAAAGATAACCAAAAGACCAACTGACCAAATAGATAGCCATTATATCTCTTGCCAAGATGGGTGTAGATTGAGGATTCTGCCTATTGTAGGAAGGATGCATCCATAAGGAAGGAATTGATGGAGGATTAGGATGAATTAAAGGATGAGTAGAGATATATATAGGCCATAAGTTGTGGTTGAAGCTGATCTTATAGTTGATGATTTGAGTTAAAGTTTGATGCTTGGATAGTATACAGAGTGAGTGTATCATGCTGAGGTCAACAACAAGCTCAAGGAATAGGGACCATCCTAGTGGGTTGGGATGGGTCACATCTTATGTACTTGCATATTGGATACTTCCATCATATTCCAAACTACCTATGTACCTTGTATCCATGTGATCAAGGCACATTAAGATGCATGTGGTGATGATATGTAGTTATAGCAACTTGATGAAAGGGGAATATAGGGATGGTATGATGCGGATGGATGAAAGTTGGTTAGATGATGGAACTGTTAGCTTTCAGACAGTACCATGTATTGAAATCACAGTTAGGACAAGGATGGATAGGGTACAATGTGAAGGGGATCAATGGTAATTAGCCAGGTGACGTGTTAGCAGTGCAAAGACGTGATGCTATAAAAATTGTGAAAGGGAGCTAGGAGATGGGGAGTTAAGGGAGGCTAAGGATGATGAGGGAGGTAGGGTAACTGATTGGGTGACCTAGTAGTTGAAATATGTGATGTTTAGGAAAACTATGAAGGGGCTGGGATGAATCAAGGATGATGAAGGGGGTTGGTTAACTAGTGGAGTGACATTGTCGTGCAAATATGCATTTCTTATGAAAACCATGAGAGGGACTAGATGATGGATGGGGGAAGGGAGATTAGGTTGATGAGAAAAGTTGGGTGGATTGATAAGAGTGAGGGTGGGAGGGTGTATTGTGGGTGGAAGTTCTAGTTTCTATTACTCACTCTCTTGTGAGACACATACATGTTGGTGATGGGAGGATGTATATTTTGGGAATGATGGATAGTGAGATTTATGGAATGCTGTAAGCTCTGGTAGTGGGAATGACTAGTAATGGATGAAGTGGATGGGATGGTGGATATAATTAGAGTGAAGGTATGTAAGAAAAATGGATCCTGATTGAGACTACACATGATACCTATAACCAAGTTTTCATCATGGTACTTTCTCAAGGTGCCATGAGAAGTGGTTTTCACCATAGGACAGATGATTTTTCTTTACTTTTTTATTTTTTATTATTTTTTGGGATTTTTTGACTTTTTTTTGTATTTTTGATTTAAGTTATTTAGCCACTAGTAGAATTTAGCAAATAAATAATTACGTGACTAAAACTTTTAGTCATGACAATAATTTTTGCAGCACATCTATAAATGACTAAATAAATGATTAATTTGATCATCAGTTAAAAAACACAACTAAATAATTAGTCACACAAATAAAAATTAGACAACATGATATTAAGGGGTTAATTAAAAAAAATATTTCAAATTGGAAAATTATTAGCGTGATGCTAGGAAATAGCAAAAAATAAAAGAAAATATGGGTGCCAAAAGTTAAATGGAGGAGGCTTTCAATTTTGACTTTGTGAGATTCACGCATCACAAAGAGTTAGATTTCTTTGTTTTGGTGTTAAAGTAACTATAATGTTGGTGTTGTAGAAATTGAAGGGAGCTTTGGCACCATGTTGTAGAAGCTCCAGATAGATTTCCTACCACATTGTAGCATAGTAATCAAGGCATGTTACATAAGATAGAAGAGATATGGCACGTAGTAGAGACCAAACAAATATAGTGGCATTTTGGGGAAGGTTGGAGAAGTTTTAGTTACACCTCCAGTTACATTTAAAAGCTCATCCCACATTGCAGAGATTTAAGGGAGTTTTGGCATGTTGCTTGCATTGAAGAAGCTACATGCATGCATTTCTATCACCCACATTGATGGGCTTGTGTATGTTTTCTCTCATTTTTTTCTAAGTATTCTTGTGGGGTGTCGAGCATTTAATATTTTTGAAGTATTCAAAGAGCTAGTGTGAGGATTTGGGGTTTGTGAAATTTGTTCAAAATCTATTGAGTTTAATAATGAAATCCTTGGCTAGCATAGGAGAAACCTCTGAGAGGAAAATAAAACAGTGGGTTATGTATTTAGATGTTTATTAAAATCCATAGATGTCATTGATGATACATGGTAGTCCTCAAATCCCATTTATTTCTGAAACCCTAGTTTGCTACATGTTGAGGGATTATGTTTACCAAGTGCTAGGAAATGATGAAGAAATCAATCACTATAGTTGTCTAATATGAGACAAGAAGAATAAATATACTACGACTACTTTCAGTTGTCTTTGATTGAGTTTCAAGTGATAGTAAAAACTTGTTATTATATATATCTGAGGAGTCTAATTGGAGTTTAAGATAGTTGTCACATAGTATATGGCTGTCACATAATGTTTTTTCTTTTTAGAGTGACAAAATATGGTAATAGCCTTCTTCAAGGGATTGACTGATATGGATTAAATAATAGGTTATGAGAGCAGAGAATAGGTGGAAGACAATGTTGTAAGTGGTATAGTCATGCATGAATAGAAGGAAAGTTGTGTAGAACTTAGCAAGGATTAATAACCATCATCCAACCTGTAGATAACTCTAATTGATAGAAGACAAAAACATAGTGAAATGTGTAAGACTTAGATAGTAAGCTTATGTTTCATGATTGTATGGATTGTAATGAATGTGCAATGTATAGTGACAGTGCCATTAAAATGATATCACAATGGATAGATTTTGCTAGCAAGAAGCAGGGTTTTAATGTGAAGGACTGTGCAAATAAATAATAGTTTGAAGATTCTATGATGGCCCTCTGCATAGTCACTTTAAGAAGACAATATTGGTGAAGGACAGGGGTCAAGTTGTAGATGGTGGTGCAAAGTGTTTGGAAACAAATGTAGTGCTTAAAGGTTCACATAGAATAACATGTGAAAAACAACATATCACTCCAACCATAAAAGGTGAGAAAGTGGATAGTAGAATGAAGAGTTTGATGCAAGTAGTAGGGGTTATGATAAATAAAGAAGCACATGGAGATAATAAGTGCATAGAGGTAAGATGTTCATGGTAGAGTGGAAATGGCATGGTATGAAGTTGCTTGTCCTAAAGTTCACAGACATAGCAAAACCTATATGACTCTTATAAAAGAAAATGAAAACTTGAAGATCTGCTTACTCTGAATGACCATCAATGCAATTAAAAAGATAGTAAAGCCTAGTTGAAGGTACATTGAAAGAAGACGTGGATAAGGTGTAGACCTAAAATGACAGTGATATATTTTTCTTGTTTGTCATCTCATCTAAGAAAGATAGTTATGTAGTGACTTTGATGTTGAATATGCAGTCCTTTTAGATGTAATCTCATGGGAAGGATAGTGAAAACCACTATTAATGAATGGTAGATAAATCATAAATATCATTTCAAGGAATACAACCAACTAAAGACAATCCAGTGATCAAATGATAAAAGATTGTCTTATCCATATAGGTAGTGACAATCCTATTAAGGGGAAAGCTCCAAATATTGAATTCTATGTTATTTCACCTTATGAATATGATGCAACAGTCACTCCAAGAAGATCAAGGGACACAAGCAAGAAAGGTTGTGAGCATTAGAAGGCAACCACCCCATAAGTGGCATTTGATATAGGGCAGTGTGAGAAAGGAACTGTCAATGCTTCAAGAGTATGTTTCAATGTGAGATGTCATGATAGCCCTAGTACTTGTAGCTAGAGAAGACCTTAAGTTTGATTTGTTTGGAACTAGTCTAGTTGCTAGAGTATAACAGTCATTTCTGAGATTGATGAGAGAGAGAGACATCAATGGCAGAAGGTAACCTTAATAGTTTGCAAGTCAAGGATTTATGGAAAATGAAGGGCATTGCAAAGATGTAATGACACTCCAAGTACATAGAGGACAGTTAAATGAAGAAGATACTCATGAGACTGTCATAAGGAAAAGGATCATTTGTTCCATTTGGCAACAACTATCATTCTATTAATGGTGGACAAACTTCCATAAATAATTGTGAAGCAATATTTCATGGATTGGATTCAAGAAACCCAAAAGATTTCCTCAAAAAAATTGTGATGCCTATGTATGAAGTGCCTATGTATAAAATCAAAAAAGGAAGATGGCCAAACATGAACTATAGTCACATAAGGCAGAGTATCATCATAGATAGCTATTTTTTTGTCACAAAACATTCATGAATCTAAGAAGTATTTTGCTTAGGATAGTCTTACATCTGATAAGTCTAAGGTAGCCAAGAGTTAAATAGTTGTTTTAGGTTGCTCTGCACTCTTCAGATTATGGTGCAGCTACTTATCCAAATGGTCAGGCTTAGTGGGGTGTATGTTGTGCTTAGATGTTCCAAATTCGGTAATGCAAGAGACAAAAATAATTTTAAGGATATAAGACATTCAAATTTAGTTTCAGATGTGGATACGAGAACTTAAAGGGTCTTGTAAGTATGGTAGCCCCATTAAAACAATGATAATGAATGTCAGTGATGACAGTCAGTCAATAAAGGCAGTTTACAGTGAAGTTGGGATAGTCATTCCAAATAATGAAGGGGAATATTTTTGGTTTGGAAAGCACATGATAATGATCTAGAATGTCTAATGGTAACAACAATATCAAAAGGGTAGAAACTATGATGTTAAGCAGTCATAAAAGTGACAAATAGAGATAGTAGTGCAAAATTGAAGGTAAAAGGGGGTCATAAATGAATAAACTAAGTGACAACTTCAACACTAAAACTTCTCCTATGCCCTCTTGCAAGTTTTGACCATTTCAAACCTTCCTCACACTATTAGATTTAGGACAAACAACTGAGAGGGGGGGTGAATCAGTTGTCCAAAACTTTCTTCCAATTAATCACTTAAATCCACTTGGTAATTCAGAAGCATAATAATAAATCAATAATGGAAACATAATGCATTAAATCAAGAGTAGAACCACATTAACACATAAGACACTAAGATTCTAATGTGGAAAACCCAGTTAAGGGAAAAACCATGGGGTGATTAACCTAAGATTGTATTCTCTATTAAAAGAATAAGAAGAACAAAATGGCACATGCCAATTAGGGCTCACTACCCAAGAACACTGCTCACAAGAGGCCCACTGCCTACAGGAGACACACTGTCTACAGAATGATAAATATTACATAATTGACCTAAAGAATAACATCTTCACCATGCTTGAGTTAGTTCCATTTAAGCCTAATACTTCTGCTCTGCCTTTCGCTCTACTCCTCTCTACCACACACTCATCTCCACATGATACCTTTGAAATGACTTCACAACCTCTTATTTATACAAGACATTTGACTTTAGGATAATCATCCAAGTCAGCATACATTACAGAGCAAATACATAAATACAACATAACTAATTACAAAAATACTTCACGCGGATCAACATATTGTCGGGCACATAGATCTAAGACTTCAATCTTCCCTTAGGAACACCCCAATCCTCATAGAACATCTTGAAGATCATCTGCATGATGTGTAACTCATCTGGTCAACCAAACTTAGGAAGAACATCATCATCCAGAAGTAATTCTTCAATTACAAGATTAGCCTTCAATGCAGATCACCAACATGAACTGGACACAATCCAAAAACCTCTACAAGCTTTCCTGAATCACAAAGAACATCCACACTACTTCTGCTTACTAAAATCTTTCTCTCCTTCATCCAGAACCTCAAGAACACAGTTTGTCATCACTGTCATATTGGAATAGATTCTTGCTGACCTCCAGATCACAAACCAATTGAGTTGTCAATTCACATTGACTTCCTAAACACTCCACCAAATCTGCAAAACAAGATTTTGCATTTTCAGATCTCACCAGACCTATCTATGTCACTCTGTGACCTCTGAACATCTACTGGCACTAGTTTTACTCAAGTGGCAATAACTTCTTCATCTTCATGCATACCTCTGAAATCTTCATTGGATCATCTTAAGACACATATCTACAAACCCTTTGATGTACATCCTCTGATCTTTATCTTAGCTGGGATCTTTACCTTGTTGTCTTCACTATTCTTCTCTGTTCCTGATAGGACTAATTTTCTTAATATCCTCAGCATACAACTCATCCAATCCTCATCATCAATGCAACAAGAGTATGTTGACATCAATGACAACACTGGTTAGACCCATACTTGCAACAATCTCTCCCTTTGTCATTGATGGCAACATATGATGTGAAAAACTATTTTAACCATCAAGACAAGAACTTCCCTTCATTGACATAAATCTACCTATCAACAACAACCATTTACATGTCTTCTCTTCCTTTACTACTCCCCCTTTGATCAACAACCACTTGTTTTTCACATGTCTTCTCTCTCCCTTTGACATCAATGGCAAAGGGCACATACTTGCATCACTTCATAATCATACTAGCTACTTCCCCTGAGTAGCCACTTCCCATCATCAATCCAGATCACAAGATATGACTGTGAGATCCATCATACTGATGTACATCAATGCACCTTAATTCAGAACTGGAGGGGTAATAACCCCTAACTTCTCCCTGCGATACTCAAAAGAGTCCTTAAGTAGAGGTTTAGTAAAAATATCTATAATCTGATCCTTGGAAGGTACAAACTCTAGTCTGACTTCATTCTTGTTCACTTGCTTTCTCAAAAAGTCAAACATGATGGATATATATTTTGTCTTTGAATGTAACACTAGATGCTTTGATATATTTATTACACTTGAATTATCATAGAAGATTGTGATAGGTTCCTCATACTCCACTCTAATGTCTCTTAACATTTGCTTCATCCACAGTACTTGAGTGCAACTACTTGCTACTGCAATATATTATGCTTCTGCAGTGGATAGAGATATTGCCTCTTATTTCTTGCTCAACCAAAAAACCAATCTTTTCCCCAAAAAGAATGCTCCACCACTGGTACTCTTCTAGTCATCCACATCTCCAACCCAATCTGCATCTGTATATGCATGAAGAGAGAAATCATGATCTCTAGGATACCATAAACCATACTCAACTATCCCTTTTAGATATCTAAGAATCCTCTTGATTGCCATGACATGAGATTCTTTAGGATCAGCTTGGAATCTAGCAATAAGACCAACAACATTCATAATGTCAGCTCTAGTTTGAGTGAGATACAATAATCCTCCAATCATTGACCTGTACTTTTTTTTATCAGTCTTAAGAGAGTCATCATCTTTTCTCAATTTACATCCAGTTGCCATGGGAGTACTCATTGGTTTTGAGTCTTCCATCCCAAATTTCTTCAGCAATTCTTTCACATATTTGGTCTATGAAATGAAGATTCCTTTCTTTGTTTGAATGATTTGCAGACCCAAGAAGAAATTCATTTCCCCAAACATGGACATCTCAAATTCACTTTTCATTTGATTTGCAAAAGTTTTTAACATACTATCTCTTCCTCCAAAAATGATATCATCAACAAACACTTCAACAATCAAGATATTTTCATGATCAATTTTGAAGTACAAATTACTGTCAGTAGTACCTTTGTTGAAACCAATCTATAAAAGATGCTTATCTAGTCTTTCATAGCAGGCTCTTGGGGCTTGTTTGAGTCCATACAGTGCTTTCTTCAACTTACAGACCATATCACCCTGATCAAACAATTTAAATCCATCCGGTTGCTCGATGTAAACTTCTTCTTCCAAGTTGCCATTCAGGAAGGCAGACTTGACATCAATATGATATACTTTGAAGTCCTTGAAGGTAGAAAAGGAAAGAAATAATTTGACTACTTCAATTCTTGCCACCGGAGCAAAAGTTTCTTCAAAATCAACTCCTTCTACTTGAGAGTAACCCTTGCAGACCAATCTGGCTTTGTTTCTGACTACTTCACCATCTTCATTCATTTTATTTCAGAAGACTCATTTGGTTCCAATCACATTCTTGTTTCTAGGTCTAGGAGCAAGATCCCAAGTGTGATTTTTCTCAATTTACATCAGCTCTTCCTTCATTGCTTTAGTCCATCTTTCATCATTACCTGCTTCATTCACTTACTTTGGTTCAATCTTTGAAAGCAGACAATACTCTTCTGAGTCTTGAGCAATCTTTGTTCTTGTTTGAACACCTTACTTTTATCACCTATGATTTGATCTTCAGAGTGATTCAGTCTTACATAACTAGGAATTTTGGAATTTTCTTGCACTTCTAATCCTTGAACATGTTCATTCAAACTTATCTCTTCTTCCTGATTCACCGAATCAGTCTGAATCTAGATTTTGAAAGGGGCTTGGACTTCTTGGACCAAAACATCATTTTGATCATCTTCATTATATTTATAAAACCTTGAGGCTTTTTCAATACCTTCATCAACCTTCACATTTGTACTTTCTACAATCTTTCTCAATCTCTTGTTATAACACCGGTATGCTTTGCTTTCAGTAGAATAACCCAAGAATATTCCTTCATCACTTCTAGCATCAAATTTTCCTAGATCTTCATCTCTTTTAATGTAACATTTACTACCAAAGACTTTGGAATACTTCACAGTGGGAGTGATGCCAAGCCAGAGTTCATAAGGAGTCTTACTGGTATTTCTTCTAATTTGTACTCGATTAAGAGTATAGATTGCAGTGCTTACAACTTCTCTCTAGTAGATATGAGGAACATTTTCTTCAATCATCATGGTTCTAGATGCTTCCTGGATGGTCCAGTTCTTTCTCTCCACTACTCCATTTTGCTGAGGAGTCCTTGGAGCAAACAACTATCTTTTTATCCCATGTTTCTCATAGAATTCTATGAACTCACCGGATGTGAATTCTCCACCTCTATCAGAGCTCAAACATTTTATGTTCAATCCGGTTTCATTTTCTACCATAGCCTTGAAGATTTTGAATTCCTCAAGAGCCTCAGATTTCTCTTTCAAAAAAGTTACCCACATTATCTGGGAATGGTCATCAATTAGTAACATGAAGTATCTATCACCTTGCATAGTCCCGATTCTTGCTGGACCACATAGATCAGTATGAACTAAGTCTAATAATCTGGTAGAAGATTGTTCCTTACTTTTGAATGTGGTTGCTTTGCTTACCCAATTGACATTCTTTGTACAAATTGTTAGTAGGTTTCACCAATCTTGGAAGATCTCTTATAGCCTGAGTGTTGCTTATCTTGATGATGTTATCAAAATTCTCATGACACATTCTCCTATGCCACAACCAACTCTGATCAATTTGAAAAAATAAACAACTTTTGCAAGTACCAACCAAGTGGAAGATATTACCTTTTGTTTGAGTTCCAGATGCAATCTTTGTTTCAGAACTTTCAAAGATCTTGCATTTTCAATTTCTGAATCAGAGATCATAGCCTTTGTCCACCAACTATCCAACACTAAGAAGATTGTGATTTAGACCTTCAACATACAGTACATTATTGGTTTTGTTCTTTCCATCAAAAGAAATAGTTCCTCTACCTCTGATTCTACCAGCAAAATTATCACCAAAATTTACCACTCCTCCTTCATATCTTTCCAAATCTATGAACTTGTTTTTATCACCTGTCATATGGTGGGAGCATCCACTATCAATGACCCAATCATCCTTTTCTTCAAATTGGGCAGCCAGAGCTCTTTCTACCATTGTATGATTGACAAATTTAGAGGGCATTGGATCTTCTTCCTTGATTGCAATAAACACGCAGTCACTTCCAAATTTGTTTCCTGTCTCTGATTCATCATCTGCTACTCCTTCATCATCATCATCTTCATGAACATAGTAACATTTCTTTTGGAATCTTGATATGTTAGGATTTAGTCTTGAAAACTTTTCTGGACACCTTGAGGAAAAATGACCAATCTTATTGCAGTTAAAAGATTTAAAAGGCAATTTCCCTTCATACTTACTAGATCCTCTTGGTAGTCTTTTTGCAATAAGGGCTTCAAGTTGAGTAGATTCTGCTTCATCTTCTTCCATATCTTTTCTTGCTTTTTCATACCATGAGAGTTTCTTTGAAGAGTTCTCTCCCAGATCAAACTTTTGTTTTCCTTTAATAGAGGTACTAGCTTTGAATGCAGATTCAGTCTTAGGAGGTGCATCTCCAAAATTAGAGAATTCAAATGTAGCTAATTTACCAACCAATTGATCTCTTGTGATATTTGAAAAGGATCTAAATTCTTCAATAGCAGCAACCTTGTATTTTTAAGAATCAGGAAGGGATCTAAGAACTTTGGCAACAATCTCATCTTCATCCAAGACTCCACTAGCACATCTAATGCCACAAACAAGCTCATTTACTCTTGGCATAAATGTAGTGATATTTTCATCTTCTCTCATCTTCAAGTTTTCAAATTTTCCTTTCAGACTCTATAGGTTGGCACATTTGACATACTTATCTCCTTCATGTAAAAGTTCTATTTTTTCCCAAATCTCAAATGTAGTTTTTATATCAATAACATTTGTCAGTTCTGAATCAGATAAGGCACTTAGTAGAGCTTCTTTAGCCTGAAGATTGTTTTCAGCATCTCTGATTTCATCTACAGTTCTCAGACTATTCTATGGAGGAACATACTTCTTTTAAGTTATAATCCAATAATGCATTCCCATTTATTGCAAGTGACATTCCATGTGGATTTTCCAAAGAGTGTAATTGGTTCCATCAAATCTCTAACTATCCTTCTTGTAGGATGACATCCTAGATCTCCTCGAGCATTGAAGCTCTTTTAGAGGAACTTAGCTCTGATACCAATTGATAGATTTAGGACAGACAACTGAGAGGGAGGGGGGTGAATCAGTTGTCCAAACCTTTCTTCCAATTAATCACTTAAATCCACTTGGTAATTTAGAAGCATAATAATAAATCAATCATGGAAACATAATGCATTAAATCAAGAGTAAAACCATATTAACACATAAGACACCAAGATTTTAACATGGAAAACCTAGTTAAGGGAAAAACCATAGGGTGATTAACCCAAGATTGTATTCTCTATTAAAAGAATAAGAAGAATAAAATGGCACGTGCCAATTACGACCCATTGCCTGAGCACACTGCTCATAAGAGGCCCACTGCCTATAGGAGACACACTGTCTACAAAATGATAAATATTACATACTTGAACTAAAGAATAGCATCTTTACCATACTTGAGTTAGTTCCATTTAAGCCCAATACTTCTGTTCTACCTTTCTCTCTACTCCTCTCTACCACAAACTCATCTCCACATGATACCTTTGAGATTACTTCACAACCTCTTATTTATACAAGACATTTGACTTTAGGATAATCATCCAAGTCAGCATATATTACAGAGAAAATATATAAATACAACATGACTAATTACAAAAAGACTTCACACAGATCAACACGTTGTCAGCCACATAGATTTGAGACTTCAATCTTCCCTTAGGAACATGTCAATCTTCACATAACATCTTTAAGATCATCCGTAGGATGTGTAACTCATCTGGTTGGCTCGGTCTTCAATGTGGATCGCCAACACGAACAGGACACAATCCAAAGACCTCCACAAGCTTTCCTGAATCACCAAGAACATCCACACTACTTCTGCTGACTGAAATCTTTCTCTCCTTCATCTGCAACCTCAAGAACATGGTCTGTCATCACTGTCATATTGGAATAGATGCTTACTGACCTCCAGACCATGAACCAATTGAGTTGTCAATTCACATTGACTTCCTAAACACTCCACCACATCCACAGAACAAGATTCTGCATTTTTGGATCTCATCGGACCTATTTGTGTCACTCTGTCACCTCTGAACATCTGCCAGAACTAGTTTTACTCAAGTGGCAATAACTTCTTCATATCTTCATGTGGACCTCTGAAATCTTCATTGGATTATCTTAAGACACATATCTACAAACCCTTTGATGCGCATCTTCTAATCTTTATATTAGCTAGGATCTTTACCTTGCTATCTTCACTGTTCTTCTCTATTCTTGATAGGACTAATTTTCTCAATATCCTCAACATACAACTCATCCAATCCTCATCATCAATGCAATAGGAGTATGTTGACATCAATGACAACATCGGTTAGGCCCATACTTGCAACACACACATGCCCTATAAACCTGTTTGTTGGAAATTACATCAGTTGGTGAGCTAGAAGTAGTTGAGAAGATGTAGTAGATAGTTTGGATGAACTATAATAGCAATTCCAAATATCTAGAAGTCATTTTTGCATCATTTTTAATCATAGGACAATCCAATTATAAAGTGAAATTCCCAAAGATGAGATAATTTGCACAAAAGGAAAAGAGGGTATTGAGTTTGATCTCTAAAATCAATATTGCAAATCAGGAGCATAATGATGGTTTTTACTAGTAGGAGAAGAAGTTATTGCATTGATATTTTGTAATCTAATACCAAGGAATGTTCCAAACTACAAGATGAATATGGTCGTACATTGAAGCTTTTAGGCTATGATTTGAGACAAAATTCTTCACCTAGGAGAAAGGGTGGAATATTTTTCAGTCAAGTCACCAAGAGATGAAGTCTTTTCAAGACAAAAGAAAATTCATTAAAGACAATCACCTTTTTTCAAAATATGATAGTCCCAAAAGGCATTGAAAGTCCAAGATGCTTGATTGTATAGAAGACACACTACCCAAAATTTTGAAGAAAGCTATAGTCTAAGTGACACATGTTAATAACTCAATTGGACAGTTTGTTGAGAAGCACCAACCCTACTTTCTTATGGAATGCATAGTATAGTGCTTGTAGATCACATAATGGTGAAAGTACTAAGTCCAGTGGGATAGGAGACTATTGCAAATGCCAAAGTTCAGTGCTCGCTGAGATTCAAATTGCACATGCTGATGAAGCAATCTTAATGAGGGCAACTGATAGAGTTAAGGTGTGCACTCAGTGAAGCCAAATGGTATCAAGGTAAACACTTAAGAAAGGACATTATATAGATCATTTAAGCTATAAATAGGAAAGAGAAGTTTCAATTATCTCATGAAGGTTTCATAGAGGCATGAAAGATAGATTTTATGTGAAACTCAATGGTTAAGTTAATTGACATATGGAAGAAACTTGAAGTACAATGCTAGGAAATTCTTGGTATGTGGTGTTAACAGATGCAAAGGTAAAGTGAATAAGGGCATGCATTCAACATAGTGATAATGCCACAATGAAGTTCACATGAATGAAGTGAGGATTACTATGTTACTAGGAACTTTCAAAGGGATTGTTGTGCATGAAAAGTTCATGAGGGTGTTAGAAATATAATGAGCACAATTCAAACAAATTGTATAGGTATGCAAGAAGGACAACAATCAAATTGATGTAGGGAAGTATTCATACATGTCATAGTCCTTTAACAAGCAAGGAAATCATAAGTCTTGAGACAAGTCTTAAGAATGATGAAGTACAAATCATGGACATTCAAAAGAAATAATCAAAAGATGACAGTCTACAGGACATGGACTTTGAAGTTATGACAGAAATCAAGAATATGACACATGAAGTCACCATTGACAATGCCAAGATTCAGACTTTAAAGAAGACATACATCATTACAGGGCATGGGCAATCATAAAGGGTAGTGTTAATGATGTCTTTGAGATAATTATAATATTATGGATTGTGGAAACTTGAAGCTTTAATGTCTATATATGTTTAAAATCCAAATTACATGGATTATGATCTTCATTTATCTAACAGAAATCATACTTCCTTTCTCAAATAAGTGGACATATTATCATATGTTGCTGCACTTCAATAGAATGTGCCCCCTCTTTTTAGTAATTATTTGATATTTCATCATATTTAGTATCCAAGGAACTTTTATTACAAGTACATGATCTTCTTTGGTGTTGTTAGTGACTTGGCACACATGAAGAGATCTTATATTGTTATGTGTTCTTGCATCATCCATTCTGAGTAGATAGTGTCTATAAAGACTATTCTGATTAACTTTAGATCCCACCTCTTGCTTGATTACCATGTATGACATTATCTCTTACTTGCAAAAAAATAGGTGCAAGGTAGATGTAGCTCCTAATAGAGATAGATACTTGCTAGTTTCCAGCTCTTTGAGAGATATACTTGCATCATGTTAAGTGGGAGAACTTAGTCTGTTATTCTATGAAGGTATCTCAATTCTTGCAAAATGTTGGCATCTCTATTATTCTGGGAGAACTTAGTCTATTATTCTATGAAGGTATCTCAATTCTATGAGTCAATAGTCCCTTTGAAGAGCAATCCTGATAGGATGAACTATCCAAAACAAGTTTCATAAATAGATTAAAACAATTTGCATAAAATATACATCATCGAAGAGACTATAACAATCGGGAGAAGATGTCCTAAGGTCCCTTCGATGAAATGATATGCATTTGAAAAAACATAAAGTGTATCTAAGGGAATACACCATATTGGTGGAAGGTACTTTAAAGTCCCTTCGATGAAAACACTTTGCATGAAATAATGTAAACGTTATCAAGCAGACGACAATATATCGAGAGAATATGTTTTAGAGTCCCTTCGATGAGATGATCAACATTAAAGGACACAAAAGATTATTGAAGAGAATGAATTATATCAGAAGGAGCTTGCAAAATTCCCCCCAATCTAATGATACAAATGGTAAATATTACATTGGCCAAGATTGAAAAAATATAATTTAATATAAACACTTTTCTTTGAAGATCGACGATATCAGTATTAATTCATTCTGGAGTCCTAGAATGGTTGGTCTTGAATGCACACCCTCCAACAAGTTATATTCTAATGGTGGTGTTCTATGTGCAAAGGCTTCAATGCTTTTACAGAATGTTCCTCCTGTAGAACATCAGTCATAGTAGGTAGATTGGATGGATTGTGATCTTAATACTGGTTGTCCAAATGCTTGACAAACTCATGTATATGGTGCTTTAGTATTAGCTAGAGCTGAACTTGGCAAATGACAAATACCTATGCCTCTAGCCCATTCTATGGAGCATGAAGAGTTAACAAAGCCAATAAGATTTGAAGGTTATGATTCTGCTTGAGATGGTGCTTTGGTGTCAAACGAGATGTACTTACTCCAACTTTACAATGGCATCGAAGAATCTACTATTGGTGATTGTACACAACTAGTATTGGCACCTATCAATGGTGCTCTTTCTAATGACACCCCATTATTTCCATCTAGTTTTCACATCATACCATTGGACACAGGATTTATGGATGGATATGGTACATCCTACAACCTTAACCTAAGTTAACACACATGAAGGTGACTCAAAGATGGCCATGGCTATGACTAACACTAGAACTGCTTCTAATCATTTCCACTCTGTTGTCACTATAGCATTTCAATTTCACTCTTTTAATATTCAGTGGAAAGATTTCTAAGGTTTCTCAAGTAGGCTCAACAAATGGTGTTCTTGATTCAAGAAAGTATAAAGGAAGTACTACAAGAACAAACTCCACTGAAGGTGGACTTGGTAAAATAAAGTATATCATTATATGGATGAAGTTTTTGGAATTGTAGATGACATTATATTTGTCTATGACACCAAGGTACAAAATGTATTCCAAGAACTTGAGGGATCTAATGTTCTTCACCCTTATATGAGAGAAGCAATTAGAGAAATATCTAAAGCATATACTACTTTTGAGGGGAAGGACTCTTCACCAATGAAAGAAGTACAAACAATGTTTGCATTATGCATAGAAGTCACCAAGGTGTTCATATTGAGGGTTTGCTCATGGATGAAAGCAATAATCTTTGATATTGTCAATGATGAATGCTGGGTGCCAATATCAGTTCGTGAACGCAAGGGTTTAGATTTTACTATATCTTCTTCACCTCTATCATTTCATGAAATGATGCTCTCTACAATGAATCAAATTAGTGAAATGGTAGAGTATCTAAAGCAAATATACAATGTTAGATTTTGTTCTAGGTCAAAAGTGTAGATGATGAGCATGATATGTTATGTCCTTATGCTTGACTCAAAGAGTACTTGGATAGTTATACTATACAGTTCTATGTATAACTAGATTTGTATTCAAGCCTAATGTTGAGTTTACCTACAAGATGAAAGCACATTTAACTCTAGGCTTCACAAAGTTGTTTTAGTTGAATATCCATTCATAAGTTCAATAATTAGATTTCTTTAATTGTTGCAAAAAACACCCATATTCCTTTTCAATTTAATCATATTGATGTAACTTGATATCACTTTGCAATGGAGTTTCTTGGTTTCTCTTTGTAGACACCTAAAATTGACCCTTCACATCATTTGTCAGTTTGTCATATCATTCACTTTGCATATGTCAATTTTGCGTAGCAAACTTGTGTCAATTATCTATTTTCTTCTAAAATCATCTATTTCTATCATTAATTAAATAAATTATATTTATTTAATTAATTCCATCTAATTTCCTCTAATTTCATCTATTTCTTCTATTTTCATCTATAATTAAATAATCTTTAATTATTTAATTATCTCATTATTCCTCTTAAATAAATAAAATCAATATTTTATTTATTTATCTTATCATCATCCTTATAAATTAAATAAATTTATTTATTTAATTTATGTTGATTCTACCAATCTTCTAAAAATAGCTCCTTCCTCTATCATTTTGTTGGAAATTAAGGTGTCTCAACATTGGTAATTCCTTGTATCATTTTCATTGTATTTGTTTATTTATTGCCTACATTGTAAATTAAATTGTAAATTCATATTGTCATCTTGTGGGATGTGGCACGGTGATGTGTCATCCTACATGGAAGATGACAACTTGTAATTTTATTCTCACATGAGGAGATAGGCGTCCCACTTTGTGGTAGGAATATTTTTCCATGTGTTGGCATCTTGGATGTTGTGTAAGGGAATATTGACCATAACAGTCATGACATATTCCTATGACAAAGTTATGACATGTAAGAGTTAGAAATAAGAGATTCTATGATAGGTGAAGACATGTGTCGAAGAGCATCTTTGAAAAAGGCATCTTTGGATGCCCCAAGGTTGACTATGACATATTGTAAGAGAATATACTCTTTATAGCCTATGTATGATAGATTGTCTTACAGCTGTAAGTTGTAACTGCTATGACAGATTCTCTGACGGTCGTAAGAGTCGTAAGAGCATCTATCATAGCCCATTTTGGAAATAGGCGACCTCTTTGGGATGGGGTGTGTGGACAAGTGTTAGAAGCATCTCAAAATGTTAACCAAGTGTCCATAGGCATGAGTTTTGGGCCATGACGCCATGTTGGACGCCCATTCCAAGATAGAGGCAATTTTGCCTTGTATTTTCTATATAAATAGGTGCTTGGAGGAGGAGATGTATTATAGGTTTGATAGGTACTATTATGCTACCAGTTTGTCTCCAAATATGAGTGTCGAAGACTCCTAAGAGCTTGAATTACAAGTGTATTGTAAACCATTTCAGTTTTGTTAATACATTGTGTAGGTTTTGGAGTGTGAGTTTTTCACCCGATAAGGGTTTTCCCCATGTATATCTTGTGTCTCTCTTCCTCTATCTCACTTTCTTGTTTATGTGTTTGCTACAATATCTCTATTATCTCTATTAGTGGGTTTAACATTGCTATAATAGTAAGGATAAGATTGAAATTTGCACTCTCCTCCCCTCATTAGATTAGTGCAGGACGCAATTTCTGCACACCTAGCTTCCTTTCAGTTGGTATCAGAGCTTGATCACCTTTGGTCCTAGTTGTTGGGTAGGGGATTTTTGAGCTGATCTTAGGTTGAGTGGGAGTGTTGTGTAGAGTATTTTGTATCTTTTTGTTGAAAGGAGATGGCAACCACATCTAGAAGGTTAGAGGTTGAGAAATTCAATGACACTAATTTCAAGTTGTGGAAATTGAAGATGGAGGACCTACTTGTTGATCCTGACCTATGGGAAATGGTATCCAGTGTAAAACCCATAGCAATGCAACAAGCTGATTGGGATCTCAAAGATCGAAAGGCTAAGGGTTTGATAAGAATATGTTTAACTGACTCTGTTCTATTGAATGTCCATGAGGAGAAGACAATGGAAGATCTTTGGAAGAAGTTGAGTGATGTTTATCAGGCCAAGTCCTTGGTAAAAAAACTTTTTATGAAAAAGAAGTTGTTTTCTTTGAAGATGGAATATAAAGGATCTATTGTGGATCACATGAATACTTTCAACATGATTGTTTCACAGTTGACATCTATGGGTGTAAAAATGGAGGAGGAGGATTGATGCATGACCCTACTTTGTTCTTTGCTAGATTCTTGGGATCATCTTGTCATGGCTATTGGAAGCACCACTACCACCTTCAAGATGGAAGATGTGGTATCTTCACTGTTATCTAAAGAGATATGGAGAAAGTCTTCTAAGGTAGCCAAACAGGCTCTTGCAGTTCGTGGAAGACCCAAAGAGAAAGGGAAGAAGGACAAGAAAGGTGGAAAGGGTAGATCCAAATCCTGTGGGAGATCCAAATCTCCTGGAAAGTCCAAGGCTCTTTGTTGGAACTAAAGTAAAATTGGGCATTTCTAAAAGGAATGTAAAGAGGAGAAGAAAATGAAGAAGAAAGCTCTTGATTCAGATTCTAACAAGTCACAGGATGATGGCGATGCCTTCATTGCAGCCCTATCCACCCATGCATCTGATGATGTGTGGTTGATTGAGTCTAGTGCATCATTCCACATGACCTCGCATCGAGACTGGTTCATGAAATATGAAGAGTTCGATGGTGGAAGGGTGTACTTGGGTGACGACTCTCATCTAAAGATTGTTGGTCATGGAAGAGTCTCAATCCAATTCCCTGATGGATGAGTGAAGGGGATCACTAGAGTTATGTACATTCCAGGCCTTACACAAAACCTACTTTCTGTAAGTATGTTGAATAATGCAGGTGTCCAGGTTGTCTTTTTGAAGGATGGATGCAAGATGACTAGAGGATCTATGGTGCTTACGAAGGGTACTCAAAAAGGTACTCTGTTTTAACTAGAGGCATGCACTTCACAGTGCAATAGTTCTTTTGACTCAAAGAAATGAGCTGCAGTCACTTCAACCCCACCATCTGAACAAGCAGTGAAGAAATTTGTTGTAACTAGTTCTGATGGTAGTGAACATGCTATGCAAGCTAAGCTTCCTACTGAAAAGACTATGTTATGGCATTTGAGATATGCCCACATTGGTGAGAAGGGTCTGTGTACCGTAAAAAATAAAAACTTCGTCGAGGGGTTAAATGATTGTAATCTTGAGTTTGACTTTTGTGAATATTGCATTTATGGAAAGAAAAACCATTTTCAATTTTACTCTAGTTCTCACAAGTCTCCTGGTGTATTGGATCTTATTCATTTTGATATGTTTGGTCCAATTAATGTTCCTTCAATTTCAAAATTTGTATATTTTCTATCTTTCATAGATGATTACAGTAGAAGGACATGGGTTTATGTTATCAGAAGCAAGACTTAAGTCTTTAGTTGATTTACAGAGTTTAAAGCCTTTGCTAAAAATTAGACTAGTAAAAAGATTAAGTGTTTGAGAACTGACAATGGTGGTGAGTTTTGTTCAGTAGAGTTGAATAAGTTTTGCAAAGACCAAGGGATTGAAAGCCATAAGACAACTCCATATACCCTATAGAAAAATAGAGTTGCAGAGAGGATGAATAGGACACTGATGGAGAAGGCTAGGAGTATGCTTAGTGGAGCAAGCCTCGAACAAAAGTTTTGGGCTAAAGCTGTTGCCACTACTTACTATCTGGTAAATAGATCTCCTACATTAGCTCTTGTTGGTAAGACACCTATGGAGGTGTGGTCTAGTAAGAAGCCTTTAGTTAGACATCTTTCTATTTTTAGTTGTGAGGCATATGCACATGTGCCTAGGGATAAAGGGTCTAAATGGGAGAACAAGGCTGTTAAATGTATTTTCATTGGCTATGGTGTCAGTGTGAAAGGATACAAGCTTTAGGAGCCGGTGGCTGAAAAGTGTTGTATAGCATAAGTGTTATCTTTAGAGAGCTAACACCTTCCATTGTTCTATAGCCAGAACAGACATAAAAGAAAGAGGATATGGTTCAGTTTCCTTCTGCCTGTGAGAAGACAGAACAAATAGACCTCGTGATACCTGATGATGAGGAGAGCTATAGTAGCTTTGAAAGCTCAGAAGAAGAAGTGGAACCTTAACCTTAGCCATTGAGGAGGTCTACACAAACAAGAAAACAACCTGATAGGTTTGGTTATTCATTACTTGATTCTAGTTGTGCTTTTGCTTTACTTGCTAACACTGATGAGCCTAGAACTGTGTCAGAGGCTACGGGTATGAAAGATGTAGCTTCCTGGAAGGAGGCCATGGAGGATGAGATTGCTTCTTTAGAAAAGAATAAAACATGGGACTTGGTACCTTTGCCTAATGGATAGAAACCCATTAGATGCAAATGGGTGTTCAAGAAGAAATTTGGTGTAGATGGTAGTGTTGAAAAATACAAGGCTAGATTGGTTGCGAAGGGGTACTCACAAGTGGAGGGAATTAATTATGGTGAAATTTTCTCTCCCATTGTAAAGTTGACATCCATTAGATTTATGTTATCTCTTGCAGCTACTTATGACTTAGAGGTAGAACAGATGGATGTGAAGACAACTTTCCTTCATGGTTATTTGGAGGAAGAAATCTACATATCACAGCTAGAGCATTACATAGTGAAAGGTAAAGAAAATTTAGTTTGCAAGCTTAAGAAGTCTTTGTATGGTTTGAAGCAGTCTCCTAGGATGTCGTACTTGAATTTTGATGGCTTTGTGTTGTCAATTGGATTTGTGAGATCAAAATCAGATCACTATGTGTATTATAAGTTTGATGGTGGTCTTATTCTCATTGTTGCATTATATGTTGGTGATATGTTGCTGATTGGGAAGGGTAAGAATATGATTTCTAATTTTAAGTCTCAGTTGGTAGCATAGTTTGAAATGAAAGATTTAGGGGCAGCCAAGTACATTCTAGGAATGGAAATTAGAAGAGACAAAACTTACAGAAAACTTTGGTTAAGCCAGAGTAAGTATGTGAAGACCATGTTGGATAGGTTCAGCATAGAAGATTGTAGACCATTGTGTGTTCCTGTTTCATTAGGGACAAAGCTATCCATTAGTGATTGTCCAAAATCTCCTAGTGAGGTGGAGGACATGAGTAGAGTACCTTATGCTAGTGCTATTGGTAGTTTGATGTATGCTATGGTCAGTACAAGACCAGAGACTGACCAAGCAGTGGGAGTCCTTAGTTAATTTATGGATAATCCTAGATGGGTACATTGGGATACAGTTGAACGAGTGTTTAGATATTTGAGGGGTACTTCTGAGTATTCCATTTTCTATCATGGCAATGCTACATGACCTCCGCATTTAGTTTGTATTCGTGGATTTTTGGATTTTGATTGGGCAGGTGACATTGACAGTAGGAGATCCATCAGTGCATATGTGTTCACAATGTTTGGTGGTGCAATTAGTTGGATGAGTAAGTGACAACCTGTGGTTACTTTGTCCATAACAGAAGCTAAGTACATGGAAACAACTCATGCTTGTAAGGTAGCCATTTGGCTTAAGAGATTGTGTTTAGATATTGGTGTTGATACAAGATAGATTATGATTTGTTGTGACAGTCAAAGTGTGATTTGCCTTGCAAAGAATCCAAATTTCCATGCCAGAACAAAGTATATTGATGTATAGTTTCACTTCATGCGAGACATGGTAGAGGATGGGAAGGTAAATTTGGAGAAGGTAGATACTTTGAAGAATGTTATAGATGCATTGATGAAGCCAGTGGGCACAAAGAAGTTCAAATGGTGTTTGGAGTTTATCAGCCTCTCGACCTATAATAGTTAAATCTTGTTAATTCTATTGGCCCTTACAAGGTGTTCAACAAGTGGGAGAATGTTGGGAATTAATGTGTCTCAACCTTGGTAATTCATTGTATCATTTTCATTGTATTTGTTTATTTATTGCCTATGTTGTAAATTAAATTGTAAATTCATATTGTCATCTTGTGGGATGTGGCACGGTGATGTGTCATCTCACATGGAAGATGACAACTTGTAATTTTTTAATCACATGAGGAGATAAGTGTCCCACTTTGTGGTAGGAATATTTTGCCATGTGTCAGCATCTTGGATGTTGTGTAAGGGAATATTGATTGTAACTATCATGACAAATTCCTATGACAAAGTTATGACATGTAAGAGTTCGAAATAGGAGATTCTATGATAGGTGAAGACATGTGTTGAAGACGTGTTAAAGAGCATCTTTAAAAAAGGCATCTTTGGGTGCCCCAAGGTGGACTATGACATGTTGTAAGAGAATATGCTATTTATAGCCTGTGGATGAGAGATTCTCTTATAGCTGTAAGTTGTAACTACTATGACAGATTCTATGACGGTCGTAAGAGCATCTGTTATAGCCCATTTTGGAAATAGGTGACCTCTTTAGGATGGGGTGTGTAGATAAGTGTTAGAAACATCTTACAATCTTGACCAAGTGTCCATAGGTGTGTGTTTTGGGCCATGATGCCAAGTTGGATGCCCATTCCAAGTTAGAGGCAATTTTGCCTTGTATTTTCTATATAAACAATGAAAGGAAGCTAGGTGTGCGGAAACACTTCCTAAACTAATCTATTGAGGAGAGGGCTATGCAAATTCAACTTTATCCTAACTATTACAGAAATGTTAAAACATTAACATGAGATATTGTAGTAAAGCACAAGAACCAAAATGTAGATAGAAGAAGAGAGACAAATATTTACGATGGGGAAAACCCTTATCGGGTGAAAAACCCCACACTCAGAAACCTACACAATGTATTAACAAATCTAAAAGAATGTTTACAATACACTTGCAATGCAAGCTTCAATGGTCTTCGACACTCATTTCTGGAGTCAATCCAGTTGCATAACAGTACCTATAAACTTGTGATTCAAACTCCATCTTCAAGCACCTGTATATATAGGAATTACAAGGCAAAATTGGACCTTTCTTGAAATGGGCATCCAATATGGCATCTTGGACCAAAACCCATACCTAGGAAGACTTGGTCAACATTGTAGAATGTGTCTGACACTTTTCCACATCTTCCATCCCAAAGAGGTCACCTATTTCCAAAATGAGTTATGACAGATGCTCTTACGACACTTACAACCGTCATAGAATCTGTCATAGCGGTTACAACTTACAGTTGTAAGAGAATCTATCATACACATGCTATAAATAGCATATTCTCTTACAACACATCATATTCCACCTTGGGGCACCCAAATATGCCTCATTCAAAGATGCTACATGACACTTGTCATTACCTATCTTACAACCTTCTATTCATGACTCTTACATGTCATAGATTCGTCATAGGAATCCATCATAACTGTTTTAGTCAAACATTCCTTACACAACATAGAAGATGCCAACACATGGTAGAATATTCCTACCACTAAGTGGGACACCTATCTCCTCATGTGAGGAAAAAATAACAAGTTGTCATAATCCATGTAGGATTGACACATCACCGTGCCACATCCCACAATATGACAAAGTGGAATTTCCAATTATTTACAACATAGGCAATGAATAATAAATACAAACATTACAAATGTAGAGAATTACCAAGGTTGAGACACCTTAATTCCCAACATTCTCCCACTTGTCAAACACCTTGTAAGAGCCAATAGAAAAATATGACTTAACTGCTATAGGCCAAGAGGCCCATAGACTCTGAACTCCATTTGAACTTCTCTGTGCCCACTAGTTTCGTCAATGCATCTGCAACATTCTTCAAAGTATCTACCTTCTCCAAATTTACCTTTCCATCCTCAACCATGTCCCTCATGAAGTGAAATTGAACATCAATGTGCTTGGTTCTAGCATGGAAAGTTGGATTCTTTGCAAGGCAAATTGCACTCTGACTGTCACAACTGATCATGATCTGACCTGCGTCAACACCAATATCTGAACACAATCTCTTAAGCCAAATGGCTTCCTTACAAGCATGAGTTTCTACCATGTACTTAGCTTCTGTCATGGACAAAGCAACAACTAGTTGTTGCTTACTCATCCAACTAATAGCACCACCAAACAGTGTAAAAACATAAGCACTGGTGGATCTCCTGCTGTTAATGTCACCTGCCCAATCTAAATCCACAAATCCACAAATATCAACAAAATGCGGAGGTCCTAAAACATTATCATGATAGAAAATGGAATACTCAGAAGTACCCCTCAGATATTTGAACACTCGCTTAGTTGTATCCTAATGAACCCATCTAGGATTAGCCATAAATTGACTAAGGACTCCCACTACTTGGGCAATGTCTGGTCTTGTGCAGACCATAGCATACATCAAACTACCAACAACACTAGAATAAGGTACTCTACTCATGTCCTCCACCTCACTAGGAGATTTTGGAGAATCCTCAATAGACAACTTTGTCCCCAAAGTAAATGGAACACACAATGGTCTACAATCTTCCATGCTGAATCTGTCCAACATGGACTTCACATACTTACGGTAGCTTAACCAAAGTTTTTTGTTGGTTCTGTCTCTTTTGATTTCCATTCCTAGAATATACCTGGCTGCCCCTAAATCTTTCATTTCAAACTGAGCTAATAATTGAGATTTAAAACCAGAAATCATATTTTTACCCTTCCCAATGAGCAACATATCATCAACATACAGTGCAACAATGAGAATACAATCACCATCAAATTTATAATACACACAGTGATCCGATTTTGATATCACAAATCTAATTGACAACACAAAGGCATCAAACTTCAAATACCATCTCCTAGGGGATTGCTTCAAACCATACAAAGACTTCTTAAGTTTGGAAGCCAAATTTTCTTTACCTTTTACCATGTAATGCTTTGGCTGTGACATGTAGATTTCTTCCTCCAAGTCACCATGAAGGAAAGCTATCTTCACATCCATCTATTCTACCTCCAAGTCATAAGTTGTTGCGAGTGACAACAGGAATCGAATGGATGTCATCTTTGCAATGGGAGAGAAGATCTCACCATAATCTATACCCTCCACTTGTGAATACCCCTTCGCAACTAATCTGGCCTTATACTTCTCAATACTACCATCTGTACCAATCTTCTTCTTGAACACCCATTTACATCCAATGGGTTTCCACCCAGGAGGCAAAGGCACGAAGTCCCAAGTTTGATTCTTATCCAAAGAAGTGATTTATTCCTCCATGGCCTCCTTCCAGGAACCTGCATCCTTCATATCCAAAGCCTCTGATACAGTTCTAGGTTCATCACTATTAGTAAGAAAAGCATAAGCACAACTAGAATCAAGAAATGTAAAACCAAACCTTTCAGGTTGCTTTCTTATCTGTGTAGACCTCCTCAAGAGCTGAGGTTGAGGTTCAGCTTCTTCATCTGAGGTTTCAAAGATGCTAGAGCTCTCCTCATCATCAGGTCCAACATTGTCTTTCTATTCAGTCTTCTCAGGGGTGAGAGGAAACTGAACAACATCCTCTTTCTTTTCTTTTTCTTCTGGCTATAAAATAGTGGAAGAAGGTGTAAGCTCTCTGAAGATGACACTTCTTCTATACAACACTTTTTCATCCATGGGGTCCCAAAGCTTGTATCCTTTCACACCAACATCGTAGCCAATGAAGATACACTTAATAGCTTTGTTCTCCAACTTTGATCGCTTCTCCCTAGGCACATGTGCATATGCCTTACAACCAAAAATATGAAGATACCTTATTGAAGGATTTCTACCTGACCACACCTCCATGGGTGTCTTTCCAACAAGAGCTGATGTAGGAGATCTATTTACCAGATAGCAAGTAGTGGCAACAGCTTCAGCTAAAAACTTTTGTTCTAGACTAGCTCCGCTAAGCATACTCCTAGCCTTCTCCATCAGTGTCCTGTTCATCCTCTTTGCAACTCCATTTTTCTGCAAGGTGTACGAAGTTATCTTGTGCCTTTCAATCCCAAGTTCCTTGCAATACTTATCGAATTCTATAGAACAGAACTCACCACCATTGTTAGTTCTCAAACATTTAATCTTTTTGCCAGTCTGATTTTCAGCAAAGGCTCTAAACTCCTTAAACTTGCTATAGACTTTAGATTTGCTTCTGAGAAAATAAATCCATGTCCTTCTATTGTAATCATCTATAAAAGATACAAAGTATACAGATTTTGATAACGAAGGAACATTAACAGGACCAAACACATCAGAATGAATAAGGTCCAACACACCAGAAGACTTATGAGAACTTGAGTAAAACTAAACATGGTTTTGTTTTCCATAAATGCAATGTTCACAAAAGTCAAACTCAAGATTACAATCATATAACCCCTCAACGAGGTTCTTATTTTTTAGGGTACGCAGACCCTTCTCACCAATGTGGCCAAATCTCTTATGCCATAACATTGTCTTTTCTACAAGAAGTTTAACTTCCAATGCACTATTACAACCATCAAAACTAGAAACAACAGATTTCTTCACTGCTCATTCAGATGGTGGCGATGAAGTGACTGCTACCCTCTTCCTTGAGTTAGAAGAACTATTGCATTGTGAAATGCATGCTTCTAGCTGAAATAGAGTACCTCTCTAAGTACCCTTAGCAAGCACCATAGATCCTCTAGTCATCTTGCATCCTTCTTTCGAAAAGACAACTTACACACCTGCATCATTCAAACTACTTACAGAAAGCAGGTTCTGTGCTAAGCCTAGGATGTGCATAACCCTAGAGGTCCCCTTCACTCGACCATCAGAGAATCAGATAGAGACTCTTCCATGACCAATGATCTTCAGATGAGAGTCGTCACCTAGATACACCTTTCCACCATCGAACTCTTCATACTTAGTGAACTAGTCTTGATGTGAGGTCATGTGGAATGATGCACCAGAATCGATTACCCACACATCATCAAATGCATGGGTTACCAGGGCTGCGATAAAAGTGTCACTATCATCTTGTGATTTGTTAGAATCTAAATCAGGAGCTTTCTTCTTTTTCTTCTTCTCCTCTTTGCATTCCTTTCGGAAATGCCTGGTCTTGCCACAGTTCCAACAAAGAGCCTTGGACTTTCTAGGAGATTTGTATCTCCCACAAGATTTGGATCTACCCTTCTCATCTTTATTGTTCTTCTTCTTCCCTTTCTCCTTGGGTCTTCCACGAATTGCAAGGGCTTCTTTGGCTGCCTCAGAAGACTTTCTCCACATCTCTTCAGACAACAGTGAAGAAACCACTTCTTCCATTTTGAATGTGGATGTGGTTCTTCTGATTGCCATGACAAGATGATCCCATGAGTCCGGTAGAGAACAAAGCAGGGTCATACATCGATCCTCCTCCTCCATCTTTACACCAATAGATGTTAATTGTGCAACCAGCATATTAAAGGTATTCATATGCTCAACCACAGATCCTCTGTCCTCCATTTGAAGAGAATACAACTTCTTTCTTAGGAAAAAATTATTGACTAGGGATTTGGCTTGATACACATCGCCCAACTTCTTCCAAAAGAGTTTTGCAGTGGTCTCTTCATGGACATTTAACAACACAGAATTGACAAGACTAAGTCTTATGAGACCCTTAGCCTTCCGATCCTTGAGATCCTAATTAGCTTGTGTCATTATAGCTGGTTTAGTTGCGTTCACACTTTCCCAAAGCTCTCGGTCAACTAACATGTCTTCCATTTTGAGCTTCCACAGCTCAAAATTACTGTTGTTGAACTTCTCTACTTCAAACCTTCCTGATGTTCTTGCCATCTCCTTGCTGCAATAAGATACAAAATGCTCTGTATAGACTCCCACTCAACCTAAGATTAGCTCAAAAAACCCCTACCCTACAACTAGGACCAAAGGTGATCAAGCTCTGATACCAACTGAAAGGAAGCTAGGTGTGCGAAAATGCTTCCTACACTAATCTATTGAGGAGAGGGCTATGCAAATTCAACTTTATCCTAACTATTACAGCAATGTTAAACCATTAACATGAGATATTACAGCAAAACACAAGAACTAGAATGTAGACAGAAGAAGAGAGACAAAAATTTATGGTGGAGAAAACCCTTATCGGGTGAAAAACTCCCCACTCAGAAACCTACACAATGTATTAACAAATCTGAAAGAATGTTTACAATACACTTGCAATGCAAGCTTTAATGGTCTTTGACACTCATGTCTAGAGTCAATCCGGCAACATAATAGTACCTGTAAACCTGTGATTCATACTCCATCTCCAACCACCTGTATATATAGGAATTACAAGGCAATATTGGACCTTTCTTGGAATGGGCATCCAATATGGCATCTTGGACCAAAACCCACACCTAGGGACACTTGGTCAACATTGTAGAATATGTTTGACACTTGTGCCTAGCTCCCATCTCAAAGAGGTCACCTATTTCTAAAATGGGCTATGACAGATGCTCTTATGACACTTACGACCGTCATAGAATTTGCCATAGTGGCTACAACTTACAGTTGTAAGAGAATCTATCATACACATGCTATAAATAGCATATTGTCTTACACCACATCATATTCCACCTTGGGGCACCCAAATATGCCTCATTCAAAGATGCTACAAGACACATGTCATTACCTATCTTACAACCTTCTATTCTCGACTCTTACATGTCATATATTCGTCATAGGAATCTATCATAACCGTTTCGGTCAAACATTCCTTACACAACATAGAAGATGCTGACACATGGTAGAATATTCATACCACTAAGTGGGACACCTATCTCCTCATGTGAGGACAAAATAACAAGTTGTCATAATCCATGTAGGATTGACACATCACCGTGCCACATCCCACAATATGACAAAGTGGAATTTCTAATTATTTACAACATAGGAAATGAATAATAAATACAAACATTACAAATGCAGAGAATTACCAAGGTTGAGACACCTTAATTCCCAACAAACAGGTACTTGGAGGAGGAGATGTATTACAAGTTTGATAGGTAGTGTTATGCTACCAGTTTGTCTCTAGATACAAGTGTCGAAGACTCCTGAGAGCTTGCATTGCAAGTGTATTGTAAACCATTTCAGTTTTGTTAATACATTGTGCAGGTTTTGGAGTGTGGGGTTTTTCACCCAATAAGGGTTTTCCCCGCGTATATCTTGTGTCTCTCTTCCTCTGTCTCACTTTCTTGTTTATGTATTTGCTACAATATCTCTATTATCTCTGTTAGTGGGTTTAACATTGCTGTAATAGTAAGGATAAGATTGAATTTGCACTCTCTTCCCCTCATTAGATTAGTGTAGGAAGTGATTTCCACACACCTAGCTTCCTTTCACATTTAAAAATAAATTAAATTTATTTATTTGTTTAATTTATATTTTATCTTATCATTTCCCTTTCTTATCACATCTTTCTATGTGTACAAGATAGGTCTTATCCTAAATCAATTACAAAAAATGATTTAATTGGTTCTAAAATTAGTCATCCACATCATCCAATCATTAAAATAGAAAAGCATCATATTTTAAGAACATCAATCTTAGTACTACCAACAAACCAACTACAATCATTTAATAAAAGCTTTTCCTATGGACACATGTCTTGTACACATTCATCCAAGCTTCTTGTTTCATCTCAACCATTCACATAGCCACCTAATCTCCACCATTGATCAATCATAGTAGAGAGCTATATAAACACCCTCTAGTTTTCATTTCAGTCCCAATCCCACACAATCTTGAAAGTGTCTAGATTATCATCTCATGCAGATTGAGCACTTATTGAGAACCTTGAGCATATCATCCATCATCATTGTAGCTATGGCAACTATGGTTGTTCATTATTGAGAACCAATCCATAATAAAACCAAGGAATCAATACAATCTAGGTGACATTGTTCTTTGATTTATTTTCATTTGTGTTGGTTTAGATGGATTCTTTGAAGGTGGTAGGGTTAGGTTGATTTACAATGCTTGATCTTGTTAACCTAATTTTTCCTACTAACACACTCTTTAATTGGTATCTCTTATATTTATTTATATTCTTCAACAAAATTGATTTTCTTTCCATTTTCATCTAGATAAATGCAAGTGACGACTGTTCCGCGTCAATAATGGAGAGAAAAATTCTTGGTGAGGTGCAAATGAATTTTTTCATGGCTAATTCCAAGCCAACGTGCTTGGTACATTTTTTGTTATGTTCTTTAGAAATCCTTTAAATGCCTAAGATCTAGTCTGAAGAATGTCACTTTCTTTACAGGTGATTGATGAAATTGATGGGGCTCTTGGTGATGGGAAGGGTGCTATTGAGGTTTTGCTAAAGATGGTACACACTTGTAGAGGTTCTTGACATTTTATGTTAACATTTGTTTAATTTGCATGCTTTTCTGTGGAGTCAGATCTTAAATATTTCTCACATCCATGATTGTTTGATTCAAATCAATGAATGTGGATGGCTGAATCCCTACCTATCTGACTTTTGTCAGATATCATATGTTATTGAGCTCTATGCTTGGTATAGACTAATTGTCTTTCTATCGTAGTACATGGGAAACAAACTATTTCAAATATAGAAGGTTACATTACAAATATGCTATTATTATAGATATTGATGAATAAATGTCCTAGTGGGTCCTCAGGGTTAGGACACGAGTAGGGCCATTGTCAACCCTGCTATGGACCTTTTGAGATTGTCATCATCTGATATTTATTGTCTTCCTACTGGAAGTTAAACTCACTAATTTATGGTTTCAACCAATTCTGCAACCTTGATGTTACTTGAAGTTACCACAAAGACACGACTGTTGGGATGTGGGTTGGGGGTGTCCTAAAGGTTGGGCAAGAAATGGTTATATAAGTATATGAGAAATAAAAAGACAAAAACAAGGAACAACTCAATATCTGTCATAAGACTAAACATGAACATAAAATTTTAAATAGTGATACAATTTCATATTAAATATTTCCAATCATAAGCATAAAATTGAATTCTATAGAAGCAAACGATGAACACTATAGCAGTTTTCATTGAATGAGAGTTGAGCTCAATATTTTTCATTTGCAATAAAGGAATAGTACAAGGAATACCAAGAAAATAGATGTGCATGTCTTTAAATGTGCACAACTGTGGGCTATTTATATATACTTCTTATGCTTAATCTATCACTTTTATTTCTTCTTTTCCTTTGTTTGGATTCCTTTCTCTAGATTTCTTTCTCCCAATGGGATCTAGAAGGTCCTCCATGAATTTTAAATGGAGATGTTTCTTTGCTTGATATTGGGTTCTTGTGTGGGCCTATATACAAATCACATAATCTTGGAACCTCCTGTCTTTGATGCATCAGTGCTAAGTTTTCATTTGGTTTTAATAGTTTCCAAGTTAATTAGATATTTCAATAGCAACTGTAATAGTGTCATAAAGAAAAATCTATTTTCTTTGACTCTTCCAACAATTAAATACTTAGAAAAGTACGCTAACCACATATACAAGGGTCAAGCACTGTGATAAAAATCATATGAAAGCAATATTTTAGTTGCAATGCAATACAAAACATTTTTACAAAATTTAATAAGGTCTTCCTCTAAAAGCACTCTTGCATGTGTTGTTAGGTCTCAAAAACGTAGGTCGTTAACCCTAAGAGGTTGCTAGGCTCTCTTGACATTTTTGGCTAACTGACATGGGGTAGATATGGCTAAACCCCCTTCACTTCAGGCTTTGCTAGACCTAGGTGGGTAAACCTCTAATTAATAAAGTAGATAAAGAGATGATTACTATTTTGATCAGAATTAATCTAACTATTGATAATGGCACAAATTATAAACCGATGAAAAGACAACAAGTTAATCCTAAATGATCGAAATTGTAATGCTAAAACAATAATGCAATCTAACTAAGTCTGAAGTGAATTTGTATAAGTGAAAATGAAAATACTAGACCAGTACCTTATTCAATATAGAGTCAGTATGATCATGAAATAAATAAATGTTTGTTTAGTAAAAACTCGAACTATCTGGCATGAAAGAATAGGTATGTAACTTGTACAACCTTGCAAGGAAGTAGTTAATATTCCATACTTATATATATCCAATTGACAAAATCAAATTACCTACATTCATCTAAAAGGATTTAATCCCTCTTTGAAGGAACCTATCAGAATAATATTGCAGTTGGAATAGATTCATCAAAAACTGGAGACAGAATATAAACCATAACTATATGACTCTTCTCATAGATCCATGACAATGTCTTCACAGTTACTGTGCAGATTTAAAGGATTTAATTCTAAAAGCATAAACCAATTAATCTTATCACACTATAATAGCAAATGTGCATAGACAACTTGAAGATATACTTGATAACTCAAATTGAATAATAGAGAAAACTTTGAAAGGAGATAGTCATATAATTGAATAAATTTAAAAGATAGTTGATACCAAAATTTGCAGTTACTGCTTCATGCTTACAGACTTGACTTCATCAGAGAATGCTTACACATGGTCTACCAGAAACAAAATATATTAAAAATGAACTAGCATTGCTGTTCAAATCTAATCTATAGTCTCCCCTGTTCTATTTTGTAATCTCCTCCTATTCTATCTATCTATTTTCCTCTTTCTAATCTTCTAACATATCCCTTTCCGGTCTTGGTCATCTCTTATAAAGAGTGGCATACAAGCTTCAGACCAGTTACAACAGTTGTGATGGTTGATAACTGAACAACAATATTTAATAAACAAATTCAGGAAAATTAATACTCGTCTTTAATCACCAAATCGATAACCATTTCAGGATCAAACAAGGATCTTCAACTGCAATTCTACTTAATATCCTTCAAGGGCTTCTTTATTACTCCTAAAAAATCTAGATAAAACACAAATTAATGTCTGATCAAACAATCCAAACAAATTTATTTAAACAAATATATTTACTCAAATAATTACTTCCCTTATCGATAATTTATTAGTTGCTCAAGATCCTTTCATGAGTGTTTATACAACTTAATCCCCACTGTGCATATCCTGCAAAAAACACATTTTTTAAATGTCAGAAAAATATCTTAACCTTTCGGATTAAATGTCATTTTAGGATTTCTGTATTTTGTATCGGTGTAAGGTACATTTTGTTTTACCGAAGGTATAATGCGAATGTATATAGAAAATGTATCTTTAAGAATGTATGTGAGTGTTGGATACAAGAGGTGACTGTTAGAAATAGTAAAGAGAACCGGTGATAACAAGTCATGTCTTGTATATACAATAGTTTGGCATATCGAAGATATACATTGTTGTTATACAAGCCAAATGTGCAAGCAGCGGGACCCACTACTTGTATCCAACCTTCATAAATAATTCCTGATACATACAAATTCAATTGTATCTTCCTTCCGGACTTCTTATTTTATAAATCGCATTATGTAGCCCCTTTTGATTCTAACTTGTATATGTATCCTCTGATATGCTTTAAGTCCTGATGCATTGGTTTAACTAAACTTTAATCTTTCTTGGATTCAGCGTTGTATGTAGCCTTGTATATTTTTCTTTGCATGTCCCAAAACATACATACAAGGCGGACACATACAACAATTACATCTCATTGCATAACTTTTCAGTTCCGCAACCTGCATAAAGTGCAATGTATATTCTGATACACAATGAGTCTGGATGCATCCTATATATCAGATTTTAATTTCTCCTGAGTTCCGTCTTGTATGTACCACAATGTATGTATCTGAAACATACATACAAGGCTCGAAACATACAAGGATAAAACCAATTTTAATACCGCTTTTGGTTCCACCATTTGTATAAGTGCAATGCATATCACAATGTATGTATACTATAATGTATGTCTCTGAAAGCATACAAATACAAAGTGCAATACATACAACTTAACTTCATTTCATACTTTTTTGAATCCACAGTATGTATATTAGCCTTGTATAACCTGAAACATACAATACATGAAATAAATAATGATTTTACCATATTTCATAATCTTTCAGTTTCGCGGTATGCATATTCACCTTGTATGTAATGCAATGTATGTATACCGCAACATACATACAAAGCGCAGACATACAAAGACTTAACGTTAATTCATAATTGCTTCAGTTCCAGTCAATGCATATCGCCTTGTATGTACCGCAACGTATGTTGCATTCTGTCAAACATACAAACATAATACACAAGCAGCGGACTCGATATAAAATACATTTCAACTTTTAACCTCATCAGGTCCACCTTGTATGTAACAATAAAAAGTTACCCAAATGTATACAAGTAAACAATGCATCAACCTGATGACTCCTTTATGAGACCATGTCATGACCCGATATACAAGGGATTTTGCATATACATCATACAATGACACAACATACAAACCACTTTGTATATGAGAGACTTTGTATATACAAACATACAAACTCATACCACAATGCATTTTACCAAAAACATACATAACTTGCAAAATATGGGGAATTCTAAGATGGTTTAAAAAGCAACCCCTATTCATTTTCGACAAGGAATTCACCCATATTCAGTTCTGGTACTTAATGCCATTTTTCCTTTATTTTCTACAAGGTTTGTAACTTTTCACTTCCTTGTTTACAGTTCATCTTTAATGAGCACTTCAACCATGTTATAGTAAGTCTTTAGGAATCAGAACAAATCAAATCCAAATATTTCTATCAACTCAATTGTTAATTTCTACTTGAAAATAACTGTGGATCTTTCCATACATGCTCACATACTGAAATCTTTGGATGATTGAAACTTAATTTTTGCCAAAAAGTAACTTGGGAATTTTAGTCCCAATAGTGGCTCTTTCTGGGGATGTATGCCCCTTGTGGGCATAGCAAGATCCCATATTTCTGGGGGAGCAGACCAATGCCTTCTTCATTTGACGACGGGTGAACTATGAAGGGTGAAGAGCCTGGGTTATTGTTTTATGAAAATCTTTTATTTCTTGATAAGAGAGATCTCTAAGGAAGTTATTTAACTCTTCTAAACTACCATGCATGGAAAAGACCATTTAGAGAGTTTAACCAGAATTGTCCATGCACTGGCAATTCTTTTCTCTTGGGTTCCTTTTAAGAGAAAAAATGTTTCAAAAACTGCCCATGTACTGGCAGTTCTTGCTCCTCACCAGACATGTTCTGTACATAATATGAATCTTCCCCTTCCTTTCCATTGATGACAAAAGGTCCAATCCATAGGGCATCAAATTTTCCATGCTTCCCTTTTTCTTGATTTCTGGCATTCCAAATAAGCACTATATCACCTACCTCAAATTTTCTAAATGTTGCTTTTTTGTCATATAGGTACTTCATTTGCATCTCCATTTTTTTATTCTATTGTATTGCTTGTTCCCTCATTTCATTTAATTCCATTAGCTGTTCTAGCCTTTTCTCCATCGGTTCTAGGACATCCCAATCCTCTTGGAGGATAAACTTACACACTGGCAACATGTTGTGTATTAGGAGTTTGGCATGAGCTCCATATACTAGTTCAAATGGTGATTTGCCAATTTATTTCTTTACTATGATCCTATCAGCCCATAATGCCAATCTCAACTTAGAGTCCCAGGCTTTCTTGTTGTTATCCAGCATTCTTTTTATAATCTTCAGGATACTTTTATTGTTGGACTCAGCTTGCCCATTACCTTGTGAGTGGTAGGGAGAAGAACATGAGATCATAATGCCATAAGATTTACAATTCTTTTTAAACTCATCTGATCTAAAACACATTCCATTGTTAGTTATAAGCCTCAAAGGTACCCCAAATCTAGTTAAAATGTTTTCCAATAGGAAGTTGATCACAACCTTGCTAGTTGCTTGTTTAGTGGGCACTGCTTCTACCCATTTCATGAAATAGTCAGTGGATACTAATATCCATTTATGACTACCACTTGATTTCTCCATAATTTCTCCTATAAAGTCAATTCCCCATTGGTGAAATGGGGCATCAACTTGCATAGGTCTCAAGGGTAATGCCCCTTGATATTTTAGGTTTCCTGAGAATCATTGACAGGCCTCACACTTCCTGGTAAAACTATAGGCATCATTGAAAACCTTGGGCAAATAGTATCCAGCCCTTAATATCTTGTGTAATGTGCTTTTATCTAAGAAATGGCCACCACAGACTCCCTGATGCATCTCTTTTAAGGTAGATTTTGCTTGCTTTTCATCTAGACAAAACAGTAAGATACCATCATTATTTTTCCAAAAAAGATCTCCTATAAGCACATATTTAGAAGCATGCAATTTTAGAGTCCTTTTCTTATTATCATCAAATCCATTAGGGCATTTCATGTGCTTGAGGTAATACACTATGTCAGCATACCAAGGAGTTTTCTCAATACTTTTTATCATTTCCTCTTCATTTTCAATATTACATATTTGGGCAGCCTCAAGATTTGTTTCAATAATCAATTTTGCTAACCCTTGTCCCCTTACCAGTTTTGTGATTTGAATTTCTATATCAAATTCTTGGAGTTGGTTTATCCACCTACATCTCTTCCCAATTACCTCATTCTGCATAAACACATCTTTAACTGCTACATTTGGGACATAAGCTATCACCTTAGCCCCAACTAGGTAAGGTATAAATGCATAGGCTTATTTTCAGTGATATCATAGTTAAGTTCTGCATGTTGGAGGGATTTACTGAAAAAAGAGACAGGCTGCTCATAACCCTCATTATTCTTTTGTAACATAACTGCTTCTACTATATGAAAAGATGCAAAGGAAAAGATCTGAAAGGTTTACTAAAATTGGGAGACTTCAGCACTTGAGCTTCTTTAATTGCTCTTTTTATGGATGCCAAGGATTCTATGCATTCATCTGTCCAATTAATCTTTACATTTTTCTTCAACATTCTAGATATAGGGTTAATTATTTCTACAAAGTTCAGTATAAACCTTCTCACAAAGTTTATTTGTCCAAAGAATGATTGTATAGCCTTGACTGTCTTTGGGATAGGAACTTTGTCTATTGCCTCTACTCTCTCAGGATCAATCCTAACTCCATCTTTGGATACTATATTCCCAAGCAATTTCCCTTCTGAAACTACAAATTTGCATTTTTTGGGGTTCAAGGAAATACCATATTCTAATGCTCTTATAAATATCTTCTCAAGGTGATTCACATGATCTTCAGCCTTTTTTGAATATGCAGTGAGGTCATCCTAATATACAGCCACGATATCATTTATTAGCCCTGCAAAAGCAACGTCCATTGCCCTCTGGAATGTGGCTCCAACATTTGTAAGGCCGAATGGCATTCTCACATATACATAGGTTCCCCATGGGGTTGTAAAGGCTGTTTTGTATTGTTTAGATTCTTTAACCTTTACTTGGTTTTATCCGGAGAACCCATCCATCATGGATAATAACTCACAACTAGTAACTCTCTGTAGTAAAGTTTCCATATTAGGTAATGGATAATTATCTTTGAGAGAGGATATGTTTAAGTTTCTAAAGTCAACACAAAGTCTAATATCTCCATTCTTCTTCCTAACAAGAACTAAATTTGAGACCCAGGATGAATGCCTAATAGGTTTAATTATGCCAGCTTCCCTATGTTTTATAAGTTCCTCGTGCATTTTAGGTTCTAACATAGGGTTGATGGGTCTTTGTTTTTGTCTGAAAGGCTTGGCATCTGGCTTTAGTGGGATTTCATGTTGGAACAAATCTTCCCTATAAGCTTTACTATCATCATAAGACCAGGCAAATACATGTTTATAATTTCTCAATAATGTAATTAACATGCTTCTGATTGCAGGGGTTATTTTATTTCCAATGTAGACCCTTTTAGGTGACAATTCAGTTCCCAAATTTATTTCATCCACATCATCCTCCTTTATTGTTACTTCTTTGGAAATGGATTGATCATTTGCATCAAAAACTCTTTCTAACGCTACTAAACCCTTTGGAATTTTATTTGTTTTAAGATAGACAATTTCTTTCCCAAATAAAGTCTCTTTACCATCATTCTTCTCAATGAAAGCATTAAGATCAATCTCTTGACTCTCATATTGATCTATACAATGCAAAAATTTGAGTAAATCAGTATCACTATCAAAAACCTGCCAGTTATATATGTTGTCTAGGATATTTGGTCTTGTTTTGAGCTCAACTTTTGAAATGCCTGTCAAGGTAATGTCATCCCTTTTCAAAGCTATGTTTGCAAGTCAGCCATTATATTTTTTGACCTATCTATCCAACTTATTGAAAAACCATCAAACAATTCTATATCATCCAGGACTGCATTTCTCTATTGTTTCAATCTTTTGTTTTTTGAGGAATATTTACCTTTGACTTGTGAAATAATTAATTCAGAGTCTCCATACACTGCCAACAATTTTATTTTGTGTTTTCTAGCAATGTTTAGCCCAATTAAAAGGGCTTCATATTCAGCTATGTTATTTGTGCACTCAAAATTTAGAGAAAAGGAATATTTGAATGTTTTTCCTAACGGTGATATGAACAACACTCCAGCTCCATTTCCTGCCTTACTACATGCACCATCGAAATACATGGTCCATACTTCATTTTCATCAATTTTGGCTTCGTAGTAAATTGGGTCTGTATTATGCAATTTAGACTGTTCTTACACCCTGAATGTACTAAAGTTTATGGCACAGAAACAAATCATTTGATTTGGATTAACTTTCTCTATAATGTCTTCATACCTTGGCTCCCTGTAGAGTTTAATTGCCTATGTTCCCAATGGGATAGTAGCATAAGAAAAATCTAATTGCACACTTCCCCCTACGATGGCAGTCCATTGTCTAGATAATAACATTCCATAGGTGCGATATCTACCACAGTGATGTCAATTTTATAAGAGGCTTTAGGATGAGATGCTAATTTTATCTCAACATCTTTCATGATTCCAACAATAGGGACAGATCTGTTATCCATTGCATAACATTTACCAAATGTAGTATCCACCCACATTCCTAACTTTTTCATAACAGCCATGGGCATTATGTTTACTGCTGCTCCTGAATCAAGCATACAATTCCTGACTAATTTGTTGTTTATCAGCAAGGTAATATAGAATGGATCTACTTGATATGGATTTTTTATTAATGTTTCACCCAGGTATACCTCAGGTATTTTGATAGATTCTTGTTGCGTATTTATTTTAGGACTATGTTGTTCTGGTTTTTTGTCTGATACATTTGATATCATCTTCACCACTATATTTTTATATTTTTACACCTTCATCATTTCTAGGAGTGGCACAGATACTTTCATTTGAGAAACAGCTTGAGCAATATCAAATGAGGGATTTATGTTTGGTTCCGACCTATCAACTTTTGTTTGCCCCTTTTCCTCAGTTTCTGTGTTGTCCTTCTTTTTGTTCGGTGAGTCAACAGGAGGTGTATCATGAGGTGTTTTCTTAGCTTTTCTTTTATCATTTTTGTTAGAAGTCTAATTTTTTATAAATATACCTCTAGGAATTCCTTGTTCAGCACTTATTGTTCTATTTCTTAGATTATAGCTATTTTTGGCTTGTGTTACCGTAGCTAATGTTAAGGCTCTTCTGTCTTCCTCAGATGGTTTTCACCAATTGTAACTTTGTGCTACATTGAGGTAATATCCACAATTTCCTAAGTCTTCTTCATGATCATAAAATACTTCTTGTTCTCCTATGTTAACATTATATTTTTGTGTTCCTACATCATATTCATACCCTGCTTCCTCGCCAGATGAATAATCTTCTTCAACAGTGAAAGGTGTGATAACCAACATATTTATAGTGTGATGATCCCTCTCAGCGTTATAAGATACCTCATCTTTTTGTATTGATTGTGCTACCACACAATAATCAGGAGAGTGTGGTAAATTATAGGGCATACACCATGGACTATTTTCTATCACATGGACTCCACTTTTCTTTAAAGGGTCGGGGGTGTCTTTTCCATAGTTATGTCTCTTGTTAGTATCCACGGGCTTTCCATCCTTCTAGTTCGTATGGTATGGCATATCATGGAGTCTCGGTCTTTCATTCTTATGTGAGTATTCTTGCTTATTTGCAGGAGGATTAGGATTTTGAGGAACTCTTATATTATCTCTTTTTCCGATCATCCCAGCAGCCTTTTTATTGTGTTCAATAGTGAGAACCATTTTTTGTGCTTCTGCCAAGGTTCTAGGACTTTTGCCCCTGAGTTCATAACCTGTCTTCGGGTCAAATTCTTTCAAATATATGCTAAGGGTTGCTTGGTTGTTCAATTTGGATTCTTGTGGGACCTTATTATACAATTTAGTGAATCTCAAATTAAAATCATACACTTGTTCATTTTGATACTTTTGAATAGTTATTAGTTCATGAAGAGCAAATTTTGGAGCACATTGATTTTTGAATTGTTCTAAAAATTGATTATGGAAATCTGTCAAGGAATATATTGAAGCATCTGGTAAGCTGTTTACCCAGTCTCTTGCTTCATTAATAAGAGATCATAAATAGTTTCATTTTTATATCTTAATATTCGTTACTAATGTCCTGTATAAAAGCATTGAATTGTTTGATATGTTCTTCAGCAATCAATTCACTACTTCCTGTAAACTTAGGCACATTGTTCCTCCAACTTTTATCCATGGGATAACGATATCGCTGATATCTAGTCAAATCAAATTGTCTGGCCATACTTGTAGGATAAGGAGGTGGCATGTTAGGGTATGGTGGATAATACTGGTATCCAAATGGAGGTTGTGGATACATATTGGGTTGGGAATATTGCTGATGATACATATTTTGTGGTGGATGAGGTCGCGGTTGTTGACTGTTAAGTCTATGCCCTGGTGGTGGATGTTGTTGGTGAACATTCCTAGTACTTACAGGTGGAGGTCTATGTATTTGCCTATTTTGCTGAGGAAGATTATTGCATGTATTATGGGGTACCCTAGTGTTGCCAACAGCTATAGTATTCTGGGGTATTCCATGCTGATTAATATTGTTATTATTTCTGTGTGGGGGCACATACTTAGTTGAATTTTGTGCCTGAAGATCTAAACAGGCCATTTGTCTATTAATTTCTTTGGCTCTTTGTATCATTTGTTGTCTATTTTCAAGTCTTCATTCTTGATATTCTAAATGTATAGCAAGTTCATGATCAGTCATACAGTCATAATCTATGATAGATTGGTCACTTCTATGTTCATGATTTTCTTCCCCTTGATTCTCTATCTCATCATTTCTTTGTGGTTGTGCTTCCCGATTTAAAATATCATTATGATTATCTATTGGTGTCTTGGGATTATCACCTTCAGCATGGAATGGGGAAGTATATATTGTATAATTTTGGCCAAGAGGACTTGTATTCTCTGGAAGGATTTGGTTATTATTACTATGAGATTGACTTGATATCCCAGTCTTCTTAGTAGGAGCCCTTAAAGGTGGGGATGATTGCAGTTTTTTACCATTAGCTTTAGATCTCCTACCATCCATTATGACACTTTTATCAGAAAAGCAATTTAAGTTTGGTGTAGAGTTGCCACCTCTATTTAGAGGACTAATCAATCTTCTAGGTTTTTCCTTCCACTAGAAGAGTTATGCCTTTTAATTCTCTGACTCTAATAACATGGTCTAGTACCAGGTTCTTCTATGTGTCCCCAGTAGAGTCACCAATTTTGTTAGGTCTCAAAAATGCAGGTCGTTAACCCTAAGAGGTTACCAGGCTCTCTTGACATTTTTGGCTAACTGACATGGGGTAGATATGGTTAAAACCCCTTTCACTTCAGGATTTGCCAGACCTAGGTGGGTAAACCTCTAATTAAAAAAGAAGATAAAGAGATGATTACTATTTTGATCAGAATTAATCTAACTATTGATAATGGCACAAATTATAAACCGATGAAAAGACAACAAGTTAATCCTAAATGATCTAAATTGTAATGCTAAAACAATAATGCAATCTAACTAAGTCTGAAGTGAATTTGTATAAGTGAAAATGAAAATACTAGACAAGTGCCTTATTGAATATAGAGTTAGTATGGTCATGAAATAAATAACTATTTGTTTGGTAAAAACTCAAACTATCTGGCATGAAAGAATCGGTATGTAACTTGTACAACCCTGCAAGGAAATAGTTAATATTCCATACTTATATATATCCAATTGACAAAATCAAATTACCTGCATTCATCTAAAAGGATTTAATCCCTCTTTGAAGGAACCTATCAGAATAATACTGCAATTGTAACAGATTCATCAAAAACCGGAGACAGAATATAAACCCTAACTATATGACTCTTCTTATAGATCCATGATAATGTCTTCATAGTTACTATGATAGATTTAAAGGATTTAATTCTGAAAATAGAAACCAATTAATCTTATCACATTATAACAGTAAATGTGCATAGACATCTTGAAGATATACTCGATAACTCAAATTGAATAATAGAGAAAACTTTGAAAGGAGATAGTCATATAATTGAATAAATTTAAGAAATAGTTGATACCAAAATTTGCAGTCACTACTTCATGCTTACAGAGTTTACTTCATCAAAGAATGCTTGCACATGGTCTACCAGAAATAAAATATATTAAAAATGAACTAGCATTGCTGTTCAAATCCAATCTATAGTATCCCCTGTTCTGTTTTGTAATCTCCTATTCTATCTATCTATTTTCCTCTTTCTAATCTTCTAACATATCCCTTTCTAGTCTTGGTCATCTCTTATAAAGAGTGGCATACAAGCTTCAGACTAGTTACAACAATTGTGACGGTTGATAACCGAACAACAATATTTAATAAACAAATTTAGGAAAATTAATACTCGTCTTTAATCACCAAATGGATAACCATTTCAAGATCAAACAAGGATCTTCAACTGCAATTCTACTTAATATTCTTTGAGGGCTTCTTTATTACTCCTAAAAAATCTAGATAAAACACAAATTAATGTCTGATCAAACAATCCAAACAAATTTTTTTAAACAAATATATTTACTCAAATAATTACTTCCCTTATTGATAATTTATCAGTTGCTCAAGATCCTTTCGTGAGTGTTTATACAACTTAATCCCCGTTGTGTATATCCTACAAAAAACCCATTTTTCAAATGTCAAAAAAATATCTTAACCATTCGGATTAAATGTCGTTTTAGGGTTTCTATATTTTGTATCGGTGTAAGGTACATTTTTTTTACTAAAGGTGTATGCGAATGTATATCGCAAATGTATCTTTAAGAATGTATGTGAGTGTTGGATACAAGAGGTGACAGTTAGAAACGGTAAAGAGAATCAGTGATAACAAGTCATGTCTTGTATATACAATAGTTTGGCATATCAAATATATACATTGTTGTTATACAAGCCAAATGTACAAGCGATGGGACCTGCTACTTGTATCCAACCTTCATAAATAATTCTTGATACATACAAATTCAATTGTATCTTCCTTTCAGACTTCTTATTTTATAAATCGCATTATGTAGCCCCTTTCGATTCTGACTTGTATATGTATCCTCTGATATGCTTTAAGTCTTGATGCATTGGTTTAGCTAAACTTTAATCTTTCTTGGATTCTGCGTTCTATGTAGCCTTCTATATTTTTCTTTGCATGTCTCGAAACATACATATAAGGTGGACACATACAACAATTACATCTCATTGCATAACTTTTCAGTTCCGCAACCTACATAAAGTGCAATGTATATTCTGATATACAATGAGTCAGGATGCATCCTATATATCGGATTTTAATTTCTCCTGAGTTCCAGCTTGTATGTACCACAATGTATGTATCCAAAACATACATACATGGCCTGAAACATACAAGGATAAAACCAATTTTAATACCGCTTTTGGTTCTACCATTTATATAAGTGCAATGCATATCACAATGTATGTATACTAGAATGTATGTCTCCGAAAGCATACATATAAAAAGCACGATACATACAACAACTTAACTTCATTTCATACCTTTTCGAATCCATGGTATGTATATTAGCCTTGTATAACCCGAAACATACAATATGTGAAATACACAATGATTTTACCATATTTCATAATCTTTCAATTTCGTGGTATGCATATTCGCCTTGTATGTAACACAATGTATGTATACCACAACATACATACAAAGCACAAACATACAAAGACTTAACGTTAATTCATAATTGCTTCGGTTCCAGTCAATGCATATCGCCTTGTATGTACCGCAATGTATGTTGCATTCTTCCAAACATACAAACATAACACACAAGCAGCGGACCCGATAGAAAATACATTTCAACTTTTAACCTTGTCGGGTCCACCTTGTATGTAGCAATAAAAAGTTAACCAAATGTATACAAGTAAACAATGCATCAACCTTATGACTCCTTTATGTGACCATGTCATGACCCAATATACAAGGGATTTTGCATATGCATCATACAATGACACAACATACAAACCACTTTGTTTATGAGAGACTTTGTATATACAAACATACAAACCCATACCACAATCATTTTACCAAAAACATACATAACTTGCAAAATATGGAGAATTCTAAGATGGTTTAAAATGCAACCCCTATTCATTTTTGACAAGGAATTCACCCATATTCAGTTCTGGTACTTAATGCCATTTTTCCTTTATTTTCTACAAGGTTTGTAACTTTTCACTTCCTTGTTTATGGTTCATCTTTAATGAGCACTTCAACCATGTTATATTAAGTCTTTAGGAATCAGAACAGATCAAATCCAAATATTTCTATCAACTCAATTATTAATTTCTGCTTGAAAATAACTATGGATCTTTCCATATATGCTCACATATTGAAATCTTTGGATGATTGAAACTTAATTTTTGCCAAAAAGTAACTTGGGAATTTCAGTCCCAACATGTGCTTTAGCCATTCACAAGGCTGGAGTGATTCCTCCTATGATACGGTGTCATCCTGGGATCAAAGGGATTTCTTGTCATCATTAACTAGTTTGTATGGCGTGTTGGAGAATTTCTCTTTTGTGAATCTTTAGCTTAGATGTCTTAGTAAGTTAATAAGTATGGGCGAATGTTTGTGCCTTGAACCTCTCCAGCATAAGATCAAAAGATTCAGGCTACCATTTCTTGAAGTTAGATGTTTGCTAATATGTTTCTGAAATCCCTCATTTTCCTTATGGTAAACAACTAATGTTATCATTTGAAGTCAAGTAGATAAAAAAAAATTATCATGCTTTGAAACTTACTTTACATCTTCTCTGGTGTTTGAGTTCCACAAGCAATAGTTCATTATGCATGGTTAACCTTTAATATTTACATGTTTTTGCTTGTTGATTTTAGTGCTTCTAGCATTGAGAAATCAACATTTTAGTCTACTTCCATATGATTATTGATATAGATAGCAATAAATGATTTGGTATTGGTACTATTCTTGTGTAGATATCATATAATCATATTATTCTGCTAAGGTAACATAATTGGAAAGTTAACATTTAGCTTATTGCTTATGTTCCTTTGTGATTGGCATATGTGAATATCTAAAGCTTTCTTCATAAAAGAAGCACACTTTGGAGAAGGAGAATGATGGAAGTAATACACAATCATTAAATGCTACCAAGAAGAAAGGCCCATCAAAGTCTAGTAGATTGTCAAGACCTGTAATCATGAAATTTATCTAGATTATAATTTCTAAGTGAAATACGTTTATTCTCTTGGCTTTTTAGATAATAAGATCATCATTTGCACCAATATTGAAAATATAGTTCATTCTAAAACTTAAATTTGATAAATTATGTATCAAGGTAATTTGCATCTGCAATGATCTTTATGCACCCTCTTTGCGTTCTTTATGTCAGGTAGCAAAGTATTTTTAAAAAAAAATTACCAGTTTTAAGTTGTTAATTAACATGGACATGGATGTACTACTTTTTTGTTGTGAAATAAAGGAATTCTTCTTGGACTTGAGTGCACTTACATTATTGTTACTAGATTTTAATGAATTAAGGTTCATGTTTTCTGAAGTTACTGGCCTCCTCTTTGAATTTACATATGTGATGCATGTAATCATCAACTTTTTGGTTTTGAACAGGGTTCATATCTTTGTACAACCAAGTACTAGCTAGGTGGTGAGTAGGTATGTCAAAATGAATTATGACATGAAAATTAAATGGTATTATATTCTTCTCAAATAGCTTATATGGAAATTTGATGAAAATAATTATTAAATTACATCCCTTTTAGGTGAAGTTATATTTGGCAATTACATTTGACTGATTACTTTTCTGTAGCCATGAGGTATGTGCTCAAAGAAGCTATAATATTTTAGAGTCACCATGTTCAGTTGAAACTGTAAGTTTTGTAGTGCTTACTGTGCTACAAGCTTAAGTATATTTGCACCAAGGAAAGATTTAAGGCAAGTGCACAAGGCCTCACCACATTGGCTGAATTTACTAGTATGAGTGATTTCACTTAGTGGTATGGCTTAAATGATAATATTATTTGTAACAAGTCATGATCTTATGTAGTCCAATGAAAATTATACTATGGTTTAAGTCATATATTTTTTTAATTTCAATCATATATTTTATGAATCAAAAAAATACATGTAACTTGAATGCTATATCTATAACTTTAGTTATGAGATAATAAATTTCAAAATGTAGGTCTTCTTCTTGTTCAAAATATTTTCCTATTGTAAATTGGTGAATGTTGACTACTGAGTTGTATAATTTGATTCAAATGCCAATTTCAGGAAATTGTTGTAGAATGTATTATAGCTTTTAAGGGTAGGATAGATGCTTGAATATTGTCCTTACAAATTTTCATTTATAACCTTTTGTTTATCCATGCCACTCTCTATCTTGCCATTTTGATTAGGAATGGTATGATCATGTGATGTAATTAATTATACAGAATGAGACATACAAATGTTAATTGAGAATCTATATGGGGAGAAATCATCATGGAATTTGGATTTTGTTATATATGCTCACTAACACCTAGTGGTAGACCTCGGGATAGGTATTTGTCAATGCAACTTATTGTAGGGTATGCTAAATGCCAAGACATCATGAGATAGTCACATGGTTGCCATGACAAGATGTAGCAAGGTCAGTGATGCTTAAATGAGGACAACCACCAGTTTTTATGAGTGACAATCTGCCTGTAAAGCAATCTACATAGTTAGAGTAAAGTCAACATATATGCAAGGACTAGTGGACTTAAAGGGTTTACAAGGTTAGTATCAAAGGTAGATAGGAGAATTTCTAAGCCAGTGACAAAAGACTTTAATTCTAGCCTCAAGGCTCTTCAAGAGAGGAGTTGAATGCAATAGTAATATAAGACAATCATGGTAGCATCTACAAGAACAACACTTATGAAGTAGACAGAGAGGTCTACTAAGTGATAGTCTCAGTCAGGAAATGTGTTACTAAAGTAATAAAATGGTATAGGATAGAGTCAAGAGAACATGTGTCAAAGATAACCTTGAAGTTCTCCTATGCCTCCAAGAGGTTGTTGAGCAGTCAAAGACAGTTGCACACATGTCCTATTATCTTGCACAGGCCTTTTGAGGTAGTTTGGGTGACCTAGAGACTAGTTTGAAGGAATATAGTAGCAGATGGAGCATTTATAAAGGTAGTTTGAATAGAAAGATGACATGTGTAAGCATCTAGGAGTAGATAATAGCTGAAAAGATCAACTTGTCTTTTTCCAACGCCACCAAGAAGTTTCCAAGCATTCAAAGCATGAGACAAAGGCAGTTTCAAGCGCCCAAGGTTCAAGGAAGCAGTCAGCAATAGTCATAAAGGAAACATTTAATGAATTTTAAACCTATCCTACTTTTCCTCTAGTGTAGGATAGTCAAAAGCAGAGTTTACTTTCATCTTTCCTTGGTTCTTTTCAATTTTGGAAAAGTATTGTAAGATGAAACAAGCTTCATTCTATCTTTTGGTGCATTGTAACTCAAAAAATTAGTTTCTTGCTCATTCTTTGAGCTATGTATTATAATCATGAAGGTTTTTTTAGCAAAGATAAAGTATTGTAATTTATTTTCAGATCTATATGTTGTTTGTAAGCATTTTTTATCAATAAAACAAGTCATTTTTACCTTCTCAAAGTTGTTTCATTGTGCAAGATTCAAAATGGTTGATATGATCTTGTGGTGATGCTTCTCCCCCTTGATTAAAATGACTAAATATACTACAAATTGACATCAATTAATAATTAAATTGACTATATATACTACCAATTGATAGAAATTAGTGAATAAATTATGACTAAATATATAACCAGTTGACAGAAAAATAATGATTAAAATGACTAAATATACTACCAATGGATGAAAATCAGTTAATACAAATGACTAAATATACTACCAATCGATAGAAATTAGTGAATAAAAATGACTAAATATACTACCAATTGACGGTAATTAATGAATACAATGACTAAATAAATGACTACCATGACTAAATAAATGACCAGTTAACAACAATCAATGACTAAATTAATGACTAAATATACTACCAAATTGATCAATCAAAACAACCAATAAATGACTAAAAATGGTTTATTCATAAATTTGGTCACGTTATAAATGATCGGCAATAAACTACTAATGGTCACGTGACCAAGATTAGTCATTTATATGCAATTTTTAGTAGTTTTTTGTCATTTATTATTATTTTTCTGCTAGTGAGTAGTCTAGCTATAGAACCGTTTCAGATGGAGGATGTTCATAGGTTCTTCAATCTCCTCTTCTTCATGAGTAGAAAGGTGGTATGCTCTTGAACCATATTTGGCTATGATGACATAGGGACCCAACCAATTGGGCTCAAATTTCCCTTTCTTGTCTTTCTCTAAGAGATTCCTTTAATTTTCTTTTAAGACTAGGTCACCTACTGTAAATTATCTGGCACAAATATTCTTGTTGTAGGATTTGTGAAATTAGTTCTAGTATGCCTTGAGATGATTCAAGGTGTTGGGTCATCATTCTTCCAATAGATCTACCTCTTGGAGGCATCCAACATAGTAATCATCTTCAGAGATGACATTACGCAAAGAGATGTGTAATGAGGGCAATTCGATCTCGATTGACAGGATAGCTTCAACTCCAAAGACAATTGAGTTTAGAGTGGCTCTTATAGGAGTACGGATGCTAGTAAGGTGGGCCTAGAGGGCAGGGTGGATGTGGAGGTGCCAGTCACAACCAGATTTATTGACAACTTTCTTGAGGATTTTAAGCAAGGTTTTATTAGTTGCCTCAGCTTGGTCATTCCCTTATGGGCACTATTGAGTGGACCAATGATGTTGAATATGGAATTGTTCACAAAGGGCATGAGCATAATTGTTTTTGAATGGTTTCCATTATCTGTGACAAGGGTGGATAGGATGCCATAATGACAGATGATATGGTAAAAGATTAATTTGGCAATTTGATTACTAATGGTAAAAGTGAGAGGAATGGCTTTAACCCACTTGGTAAAGTATTCAGTGGCGGTGATGATGAAATTGTGTCCGTCAGAAGAGGGCAGGTGGATTTTGCCAATGAGATCTAGGCCCCACTGAGAAAAGGGACATGGTGTGGTGATTGTTTACAATGCTTGAGAGGGAGAAAGTATGAGATTTGCATGTAGCTAACAAGGCTTATACTTATTGACATATTTACATGCATCATGTTGCATTGTTGGTGAGTAATATCATGTACATAAGAGTTTTTGGCTAGGACAATATCGCTTGTGTGAACACCGTAGATACCTGCATGGACTTCATGTAGTGTGAGGGAAGATTCTTTCATATTTAAACATTGTAGGAGAGTGCCATCATATCTTCGATGATAAAGGGTCTTGAAAAGAATTGTGTAGCGGGAGGCTCAACGAATGAGGGATCATTATTTTTTTGAAAGAGGAATAGGGAGGAAAGGTGTGATATTGGAGATAGACATAAATGTCGTGATACCAAGGATAGTTGGGACCAACAATCTCACATACAAATTTTGACTCAATGACATGATATGCTAGCGTGAGTAGTTTTTCCACAAGAAAATCACATTGATGACTATCATGAGGCATATCCAAGACGGACCCAATAGTGGCCATGGCATCAACTACTTTTTATGAAGGTGAGGAACCTTTTGAAACTAAATGTAGGTGAAGAAAAAACTTTTATTCATTGACCATTTGCTTGTAGGGAACTAGTTTGTCATCCTTAGTGAGGTATTCACCATTAACCTTTTTGATAACCAACTAGGAGTCTCCATTGACCTGTAACTACTGGATGTTCCACTAAGCTATTGTTTTGAGACCAATGATCAAGGATTTATATTCAACCACATTGTTTGTGCAAGTGAAGGAAAACTTGTATACTTTAGGAATGTAATCACCTTAAGGAATGACCAAGGGTATTCCTACCCCTGAACCATGATTTGTGAAGGAGTCGTCAAAGTACAATTTCTAGTTTGTGGATTTTGTTGTAGTCAAAATGGATTCATCTAGGAAATTGATGAAGAGTAGTTAATGATCTGTGAGAGGTGCTTCACCTAACTAATATACTACAACTTGTCCCTTTATTGCTTTTCAATCAACATACTTGATGCCAAACTCGCTAAGTAACATTACCCATTTTGCCATTCTTCCTGTGAGTAAAGTCCTGGAAAGTACGTATTTGAGAGTGTCAACTTTGGAGATGAGCTTGATTGAGTGGCTTAACATGTAGTGTCATAACTTTTGAGAGCATAAAATAATAGCTAGACATGCCTATTCTATAGGTGTATAGTTAAGCTCATAGATGACAAGAGTCTTACTGATGTAATATATATCCCTTTCATGACCAGTGTTATCGTGTTGTGCTAAAAGTGCCCCCAATGCTACTAAAGTTTCTGATATGTATAATAGTAGGGGCTTTCTAAGGATGGGTGCCATAAGGACCAGAGGTGAAGCCAAATATTCCTTGATGCAGTTAACTTTTTGTTGACATTTTTTATCCCATTTGAAGTGTACTTCTTTATGAAGTAAGTGAGCAAATGGTTGGAATTTATCTACGAGTTGAGAGATGAACCATCGGATAGCCTAAATCTTGCCTTGGAGACTATGAATTTATTTAAGAGTCTTTCATGGTGGCTGTAACATCAGAAAATGTCCCCTTGGGGTCTTTTCTCTCATAAGGTTTAGATCCCAGGTCTTTTAGCTACATTTAGAAAATCTTGCATCATATGTTGACATCCCGATGAAATGATCCCTAAGTTTCATGACAAATGGGACCTAGGGGGATCCCTTAAACCTAACCCAGACCAAAATGGGGGGAGGACTTTGTTGCAAGTATGGGCCTAACTGGTGTTGTCATTGATGTCAACATACTCCTATTACATTAGTGAAAAAGATTCGATGAGCTGAGTGCTGAGGATATTGAGAAAATTAGTCTTAATCAGGAACAGAGAAGAACAGTGAAGACAGTAAGGTAAAGATCCAAGATAAGATGACTATTAGAGGATACGGTTGATAGGGTTTGTAGATATGAGTCTTGAGATTATCTAGTAAAGATTTCAGAGGTCCATATGAAGATCTGAAGGAGTTGTGGCCACTCAAGTAAAACCTGTTCTGGTAGGTGTTCAGAGGTGATAGAGTGTCAAAGATAGGTCCAGTGAGATCCAGAAATGCATTATCCTATTTTACGGATTTGAGGGAGTGTTGAGTAAGTCTTTGTGAAGTGTCAAATCAATTGGTTCATGGTTTGAAGGTCTGCAAGTATCTATTCCTTTGTGACAGTGATGACAGACTATGTTCTTGAGGTTCCAGATGAAGGAGAGAAGGATTTCAATAAGAAGATGAAGTGTGGATGTTCTTGGTGATTCAGGCAATCTTGTGGAGGTCTTTGGATTGTGTCTAGTTCATGTTGGTGGTCCGCATTGGAGTTGGAGCTTGCAATTGAAGAATAACTCCCAGATGATGGTGTTCTTCTTGAGACTAGCCGACCGGATGAGTTACACATCTTGCGGATGTTCTTGTGGATGTTTGCCAACTTAGAAGATTATTCCTAAGTTGATGCCTTGTATAAATAAGGGATTGTGAAGTCATTCCAAAGAGTGGAGAGTTGAGATTTGAGTGTGGTAACAAGGAAGAGAGTGAAAATAGAGCAGATGTTTTGGGCTTAAATGGAATTGATTCAAGCATGGTGAAGATGCTATTCTCCAGTTCAAGTATGTGATACTTATCATTCTGTAGATAGTGAGTCTAATGTAGGTAGTGAGCCTCTTGTGAGTAGTGTGCTCGGGCAGTGAGCCCTAATTAGCATGTGCTATTTTGTTCTTTCTATTCTTCTAATAGAGAATACAATCTTGGGTTAATCATCCAGTGGTTTTTCCCTTAACCAGGTTTTCCACGTCAAAATCTTGGTGTCTTATGTGTTGATGTGTTTCTACTCTTGATTTACATGCATTATGTTTCATGATTGATTTATTGATATGCTAAGAGGAGTTAAGTGTGTAATTGGAAACAAAGTTTTGGACAACTGATTCACCCCCCTCTTAGTTGTCTACCCTAAGTCTAACAATTGGTATTAGAGCCAAGTTCCAGTAAAAGTAGCTTAATTTCTTGAGGAGATCTAGGATGTCGTCCTATAAGAAAGATAGTCTAATGTTTGAAGGAACCAATTTTAATCTCTAGAAAAGTCACATGAAATCTCACTTGCAATGTATGGGAATGCAGTACTGGAACATGGCTTCAACAAACTATACCACTCCACATAGTGGTCTAAAAGCACTAAATGAAATCATAGATGCTAAAACAATTTGTGGACTATAGAAGCTCTTCTAAGCGCATTATCTAATTTAGAGCTTTCAAATGTTGTTGACCTACCAACTACTTTTGAGATTTGGGAAAAACTGGAACTTCTACATGAAAGAGACAAGTATGTTAAATGTGCAAGATTGCAAAGTCTAAAAGGAAATTTTGAAAATCTGAAGATGAGAGAAGATGAAAATATCACTACCTTTATGCCAAGAGTAAATGAACTTGTTTGTGGAATTAGAAATGCTAGTGGAGTCTTGGATGAAGATGAGATTGTTAGCAAAATTCTTAGATCCCTTCTTACTTCTTATAAAATCAAGGTTGCTGCCATTGAAGAATTTAGAGCCCATACAGCTGTCACAAGAGATCAATTGGTTGGTAAATTGGCTGCATTTGAAATGACTAAGTTTGGAGATGACCCCCCCAAGACTGAATCTACATTCAAAGCTAGTGCCTTTGTAAAAGGAAAACAAAGGTTGGATCCATGAGAGAACTCTTCAAGGAAACTATCATGGTATGAAAAAGGAAAAAGGAACTTGGAAGAAGAAGAAACTGAAATTGCTCAGCTTGAAGCCCTTTTTGCAAAAAGATTGCCAAGAGGATCCGGTAAGTATGAAGGAAAATTGCCTTTTAAGTGTTTTAACTGCAACAAGATTGGTCATTTTGCCTCAAAGTGTCTGGAAAGATTTTCAAGACCAAATCCTAATAGATAAAGGTTCTGAAAGAATTGTTACTATGTCCATGAAGAGGATGATAATGAAGGAGTAACAGATGATGAATCAGAGACAGGAAACAAATCTGGAAGTGATTGGGTGTTTATTGCCATCAAGGAAGAAGATCCAATGCCCTCTGAATCTATCAATCATAAAGTTGTAGAAAGAGCTCTGGCTGCCCAAGTTGAAGAAAAGGATGATTGGGTCATTGACAGTGGATGCTCTCATCATATGATAGGTGACAAAAATAAGTTCTTAGAATTGGAAAGGTATGAAGGAGTGGTAAAGTTTGGTGATAATTCTGTTGGTAAAATTAGAGGTAGAGGAACTATTTCTTTTGATGGAAAGAACAAAATTAGTAATGTTCTGTATGTTGAAGGATTGAAGCACAATCTTCTCAGTGTTGGATAGTTGGTGGACAAGGGCTATGATCTCCAATTCAAAGATTGGAAAGTGCAAGATATTTAAAAGTTCTGGAATAGAGAATGCATCTGGTACTCAGACAAAAGGTAATATCTTCCATCTAGTTGGTACTAGTAAGAGTTGTCTATTTGTGGAAGTTGATCAGAGTTGGTTATGGCATAGGAGGACGTGTCATGTGAATTTTGATAATATCATCAAGATAAGAAACACTCAGGCTATGAGAGATCTTCCAAAACTGGTGAAACCTATAAATAGTTTGTGCAAAGAATGCCAGTTGGGAAAACAAAGTAGAGTCTCATTCAAGAGAAAAGAACAATCTTCTACCAGAATATTGGACTTGGCTCATACTGATCTATGTGGTCCGGCAGGAATTAGGAGTGTGCAAGGTGATAGATACTTTATGTTACTAATTGATGACTACTCCCGGATGATGTGGGTAACTTTTCTGAAAGAGAAATCAAAAGCTTTTGAGAAATTCAAAATATTCAACGCTATGGTAGAGAATGAAACTGGATTAAAATTAAAATGTCTAAGGTCTGATAGAGATGGAGAATTCACATCTGGTGAGTTCATAGAATTCTGTGAGAAACATGGAATAAAGAGGCAATTGTCTGCTCCTAGGACTCCACAGCAGAATGGAGTAGTGGAGTGATAGGGAGACCTAAGGGTTTTGAAAACCTATCTTGACACAACACTTCAAGACCTATGTCATCCCCAGGTTTCACTACCAATTCAAGTGCAAAAAGAGATTTTCTACCCAAAATGCCTAATCCAACCTACACAATCTATTACAGAGGTGAAAGACCTATTTGCCTATTATTTTCAGTACTGACAATGCTTTCTTGGTGTGAGGTATTCTTCTTTTTCCTCATTGCTTCCAAGATTCCCAATCTCTAAGGCTTATAGCCTTCTTGAGCCCATTACCAGCCCTCCTCTCTGGGTCCAAGGTTCTGATTGCTTGGTGCTCAACTCTTTCTACTCTATTTTTCACCCCTGTCTTCTTAGACTGTAACTTGCATACCTAGCTGGGCTATAGCACAGCTCACCTAGGACAAGTTCACATGGCCTTCCATTGACAATCCAATCACTAACACAAACAGAGACAAGGTCTTTGCTTGATGGCCCTCCATGACTGTGCAAGGAAAATGCAGGGGCATCAAGACAGAGACATCTTGTACATACAGAAACAAAAGAATAGAAATTAAACTATCTAGTCTACTGCAAACCGAATTATACAAGTACTCTATAGATAATATACAAATGGATTCAAACTGTTAGTGTTTCTATTATCAGAAGTTTCTCTATTACATTCAATGTATGTTCTTCAATCTTTGTCCAACATTCCAACCCATTTACAAAGCCAAGAATAGTTCTTATACTCTTTGTCCTTTTTCTGTTATCGGATAGTTAGGGTTTCCTATCTGTTCAGTTATCATTGGCGGAACAGGTTCTTCGCTCACTGATCCTTCATTTCACTTTCCTATCAGCAAGATAACATCTATTGTCTCACCAAATTAGACCTCTTCTTCCTTATCAGCCTGACCTACCTTATTCGCCACTTCTTAATTTCTTTTGCCAACAAGCCATCTCTCTCTGATGGATAGAGTCCATCGCTCAAACTTTGTACTGTCGGTATAACTTTTCCCTTGTTTCCCAATAATACAACTTACTCTGATGAATCATTGAATCGTCGGCGTGACTTTACTCTTTGGCTGAACTTTCTTCATCTCTTCTGATCATGCCTCTCATACAGATAAGATTTCTATCGGCATGACCCAGTTGTTCGCTGTGACTCTTAAAGTCTTTCCTGATTACTATTGTCTCTCTGATAACCTTGCCATCAGTGAACACTTGCAGTTGTCACCCCGATGAGCCTTCCCTTCACACTTGTCAGTGTGACTTTCAACATCGGCCACCGTTCAACTTCTCCCGTCGATATCCTTAGTCACCCTGATGTAATAGTTTGCGGTTTTGGTCTTCACTTATCAGCGAGACATCAACTATCGGCCTAACTCACTCCTTCTCTTCCAATGTCTAACCTCACACCGATGGATCCACTTTGAGTATACATAGTTTGACATGTCATCGGTGGGGCCCGCAATGTCTTATTCGCCTATCGGCCAGATTTACTACTTTGGTGGAACTCCAGTCCTGTTCTATCGATACATTGATCACATCGATGTCTTCTCATATGCATTGGTTGACTCCTTACCGCCGGTTCCTCTCACCGCCACTGTCGGTTACCACTCTATTGAACCGAATGCATGTTCCCACTCTTTCCTATTTAAAAATCAAAAACATCACACCAAAAATGTGAAAGTATATACATGGGCTCCAAACCCTTGGTGCTCCTGCACCATACTCCCCCTGTGCGGAGAAAGTCAAGTCACCTCTAGTGACAACAAGGCAAAATCAATGCCCCACTTCTTGAACTCGAACTCGGCGATCCAGGTAGCCTCTGCTTTCGGCAACTATTGCCACTTGATCAGATGCTCCATATACACACCATGTCCGGTCTGTTTCAGCATGCGAGAATCCAAAATTTTCTCAGCCTGTGGTTTGGTTTTTGGAGGCAAGGTCACATCATTCACTATTTGTACAGCTTCTGAATAAATCTCCTTGCTACTGGATGAGGACCTTTATAAGGTATAAGGTCCTGAACATTGAACATTGGTGAAATTGCCAAGTCTACTGGTAAATCAATCCTATAAGCATTGTTGCCATACTTGTTCAGAATTCTACAAGGACCAATCCGTCTCATCTACAATTTGGTTGGCATCCCTTTTTGCAATCTGGCTTTGTTCAAATGAACCATGACTAAATCACCAACTGCAAATTGAATATCCCTCCTATGTGCATCTACCCTATCTTTGATCTTTAGGGTGTTTTCCATCAATTGTTGCTTCACTTGGTCATGAATCTCCTTCATAGACTATGCAAAATCCTCTGCATGACCACTTGTATGTTCCATGTCTCCAAGATGTCAGAGTTCATATACACCTCTAGGATGCATTCCATACACTATCTCAAATGGACTTTTTCCAGTAGTCCTATTCACACTGTCATTATAGGAAAATTCTATCTAATAAGTGACTTGATCCCAACTCTGTCCATATTCTTTTGTCAAACACCTTAACAGGTTGTCCAATGTCCTATTCACCACTTCTATTTGGCCATCTGTCTATGGATGATATGCTGTTCCAAAAGACAGGTTTGTTCCTAACCTCTGCCATAAAGTTTTCTAGAAGTGTCCCATGAACTTAGCATCTCTATCAGACACGATGCTTGCTAGAAGTCCATGAATCCTTATGACCTCTTTGAAAAACAAATGAGCTATATGATTGGCATCATGAGTCACCTTACAGGGAATGAAATGACTCATCTAGCTGAATCTATCAACAACTACAAAAATACTATCGAAACCAGTCTTAGTCTTTGGTAGACCAACTACAAAATCCATACTTACACAATCCCATGGTCTGGAAGGAATGGGTAATGGTTGATACAGTCCAGCATTTGAAGAAGTTCCCTTGGCCTTTTGACAGATGATACACTGCTCCACATACTTTCTGATGTCTTTGTGCATCTTCAGCCAATAGTAGAACCTCTAGACTAACTCCAATGTTTTACTCAGACCAAAATGTCCACTCAAACTACCATTATGCTTCTCCTGTACGAGATTTTCCCTCATGGATCCTTTTGGTACACACAACTATCCACCTTTGATTAGCAATCCCTGCTGTAATGTGTAATCTACAAATTCACTATGAAAGTGATTTTCAAAGTCTTGACAGACCTTGTATGCTTCAGCAAAATCTTCATCCTCTTTGTAAAAGGCTGTGAACTCTTCCATCCCTCTGCTTCTTAAATGCATCTCTTGTACTGTAAGCAACCTCTTGCTTAAAGCATCTGCTACTTTGTTGAGCTGTCCCTTCTTATGCTTAATTGTGAATGTGTAGGACTGTAAGTACTCCATCCACTTGATATGCCTATGGCTCAACTTATCTTGTGAGTTCAAAAAACTCAAAGATTGATTGTCTGTATACACAACAAATTCCTTTGGTAGAAGATAATTCCTCCATTTTATAAGTGCTTGGACTAGAGCATAGAGCTCCAAGTCATATGAAGAGTATTTGCTCTTTGCTTCATTTAGCCTCTCATTGAAAAAGGCTACTGGTCTATTCTCTTGGTTGAGTACTGCACCTATTGCAACATGACTAGCATCACATTCTAAAGTGATTAACTTATCAAAACTTGGTAGCACTAACATTGGCTGTGTGGCTACTACTTTCTTCAACAATTCAAAACTCTTATCAGCTGGTTGTGTCCATTGAAACTTTGTTTTCATTCCACCTTTTATTATATCAAGCATGGGTGCACAAATAGCACTGAAATTCCTTATGAACTTTCTATAATTCTAAGCTAAGCCATGAAAACTTCTCACCTCAGTTGCTACTCTGGGAGTGGGCCAATTCAATATGGCTTCTACCTTTGACTTGTCCATTTTCAGTTCTCCTTTGGACAACACAAAACCAAGGTATACCAATTCCTGCTTCATAAATTCACACTTCTCCAAATTTATGGTTAGTTGTTCATCATGTAACTTTTTCAAAATAGTATTTACATGTTCAAGATGATCTTCTTTAGTTTGACTAAAAATCAAGATGTCATCTAGATAAACAACTACAAATTTACCCGCATAGTCCTTGAGGACTTCATTCATGAGCCTCATGAATGTGCTGGGAGCATTTGATAAACCAAATGGCATAACAAGCCATTCATACAGTCCTTCTGTAGTCTTGAAGGCTATTTTCTAGTCATCACCTTCCTTGATTCTGATTTGGTGGTAACCACTTTTTAGGTCTATCTTGGTGAAATACTTAGCTCCTCCTAAACAGTCCATAAGATCTTCAATTCTGGGAATTGGAAACTGATACCTTATGGTGATCTTATTGATAGCTCTAGAGTCTGTGCACAATCTCCATGTTCCTCCTTTCTTTGGTGCCAACACTATAGGCACTGCACAAGGACTTATGATTTTTCTAACCAATCCTTGGTCAAGTAACTCTTGCACTTGTCTAGCTATCTCCTTATGTTGTTCTGGAGTCATCTTGTAAGGGGCTTTATTAGGTAAAGATGCTCCTGGAATCAGATCTATCTGATGGCTTATAGTTCTTTGTGGAGGTAGTGTTGCTAGTGTTCCATCACTAATGATGTCCTTATACTGTTCTAGTATAGTTTGTACCTCTTTCGGGATCACTACCTTTTTATCTTTCTACTCTTCCTTAGGCTTTAGTATGATAGCATAGCCAATACCATCATCCTTAAGAGTATTTAAAAACTCTTTACCACTCACAATTAAGACACTAGGAATTTTTGTCTTATTTGCTTCTTCATCTTCCAATGACTGAATTTTATAGATGACACCATCTTTTTGAAAAGAATATGCATTCTTCTCACCATCATGTATGGCCTTCCGGTCAAATTACCATGGTCTACCCAATAGTAGATGACATGCATCCATAGGTAGGATATCACAGAGTACCTTGTCTTTGTATCCACCTATACCAAACTCTACCCAAGTTTGCTCATTGACTATCACATACTGACCTTTATTTAACAATGTAACTCTATATGGATTTGAATGAGGTATTCTTTGCAAATTTAGTTTTCTAACTGCTTCATCTGACACTATGTTATCAGTAGACCCTGAGTCTATAATTACTTGACATACCTTATTCATAATCTTGCATCTGATTCTGAATAATGCTCTCCTCTGGCTTAGTTCAGCTTTCACTAGTTCTTTGATCAAGGTTCTCCTTACCATGATGTTCTCTCCCACTTCTGAGGCTAGACTAACTTCAGGTGATTTGCTGCTTGAAGCATCATCTTGTACATAATGATTTCTTTTATCAACTCCTTGAGAAGAAGATGTGCCCTTATCAGGACACCTATATGCTAGATGGCCTAATTGTCCACAATTGTAGCATTTCATAGTGGTAAAGTAGGATCCTCTACCTGATCCTCCTGATCTTCCTCTATTAGATCCCCTTCTTCTATAGTTTCCTCTACTACTAGTCTCCCCACTCTGCTCTGTGAGTTTGGGTTCTCCTTGGGGTCTTTGATCAGTATTCCTACCACCATAATTTCCTCTTCCTCTGTTGTCTCTACCTCTTCCTCTTGATCTGCTGTTTGACTCTTGCTTCTTCTTACTCTTCTTCTCTACCTTAAGTGCTACTTGATAGCTTTGGTATACTGTTGTAGGGCTAAACAAGATGATTTCCTCTTGAATACTCCACCTCAAACCATTTAGGTATCTTGCTACCTTTACATTTTCATCTTCCATCACCTTAGACCTCAAGCATAGTTTTCGAAATTCCTCAGTGTATACATTGACATCTAATTCTCTTTATCTCAAATTTTGTTTTTTCTTTTACAACTGAACTTCATAATCTCTAGACATGTAACTTCTTTGATTTTAGCCACCATACCTTTCCAAGAAGCTATAGGTTTCTTGCCTTCTTTTTCTCTTTCTATTTGAACAAATTTCCACCATGTCAAGGCAGCTCCTCTGAGTCTTGATTTAGCCACCTTCACCTTTTGTGCTTTAGTCACCCCATCACATTCAGAGTGATTTTCTATACCTTCTATCCATTCCATAACCAAATCAGGTTCCATCTTTCCACTAAAAAGAGGAACTCCTTCCAATGACTTGCCACTCATGGCTTTCAAGGCCTTCAAGAAAGGTTCTTCTTCCATCTTAGGATCAGGTGTGGGCTCTTCATCTTCTATAGACACACATTCTTCCTTACCTTCATAACTCTTGACTTTCTGACTGACTTCTTCAGTCTTTATTATCATTGCACCTAGCTTACTTTCCATTTCAGCTAGTCTTTCCTGTAGGAGCTTATTCTCCTCTTCTTGATCATCAACTTTCTTTGCCAACTCTGCATTAGTCACCATCTCTCTGGCTGAACATACAGACTCACTTGAACTCGGTGATGACATACAACTTCTTCTATTCCTAGCTAGGAATAGCCCAAATCTTTAACTTTCTTTGATACCAATTTGTTAGGGAGGCCTATGGGTTTAGAAAACCTATCTTGACACAACACTTCAAGACCTATGCCATCCCCAGGTTTCCCTACCAATTCAAGTGCTTAAAGACATTTTCTACCCAAAATGCCTAATCCAACCTACACAATCTATTACAGAGGTGAAAGACCTATTTACCTGTTATTTTTAGTACTAACAATGCTTTCTTGGTGTGAGGTATTCTTCTTTGTCCTCACTGCTTCCAAGATTCCCAATCTCTAAGGCTTATAGCCTTCTTGAGCCTGTTATCAGCCCTCCTCTCTGGGTCCAGGGTTCTGATTGCTTGGTGCTCAACTCTTTCTACTCTATTTTTCACCCCTGTCTTCTTAGACTGTAACTTGCATACCTAGCTGGGCTATAGCACAGCTTGCTTAGGACAAGCTCACATGGGCTTCCATTGACAATCCAATCACTAACACAAATAGAAACAAAAGAGACAAGGTCTCTGCTTGATGGCCCTCCATGACTGTACAAGGAAAATGTAGGGTCATCAAGACAGAGACATCTTGTACAAATAGAAACAAAAGAATAGATTCAAACTGTCAGTGTTTCTAGGCATACAAGTACTCTACAGACAATATACAAATCTATTATAAAAAATTTCTCTATTACATTCAATGTATGTTCTTCAATCTTTGTCCAACATTCCAACCCATTTACAAAGCCAAGAATAGTTCTTGTACTCTTCGTCCTTTTTCTATTATTGAATGGTTAGAGTTTCCTGTCTGTTCGGTTATCATCGGTGGAACAGGTTCTTCGCTCACTGATCCTTCATTTCACTTTCCTATCAGCAAGATAACATCTATCGTCTCACCGAATTAGACCTCTTGTTCCTTATTGGCCTAACCTACCTTATCAGCCACTTCTTAATTTCTTTCACCGAAAAGCCATCTCTCTCCGATGGATAGAGTCCATCACTCAGACTTTGTACTATCGGTATAACTTTTCCCTTGTTCCTTGATAATACAACTTACTCTGATGAATCATTGAACCATCGACACGACTTTACTCTTCGGCTGAACTTTCTTCATCTCTTCCGATCATGCCTCTCATACCGATAAGCTTTCTATCGGCATGACCTAGTTGTTCGCTGTGACTCTTAAAGTCTTTCCCGATGACTATTGTCTCTCTGATAACCTTACCATCGATGAACACTTGCAGTTGTCACCCTGATGAGCCTTCCCTTCACACTTGTCAGTGTGACTTTCAACATCGGCCACCATTCAACTTCTCCCACCGATATCCTTAGTCACCCTGATGTAATAGTTTGCAGTTTTGGTCTTCGCCTATCGGCGAGACATCAACTATCGGCCTAACTCACTCCTCCTCTTCCGACGTCTAACCTCATGCTGATGGATCCACTTTGAGTATACATAGTTTGACATGTCATTGTTGGGGCCCGCAATGTCTTATTCGCCTATCGGCTAGACTTACTACTTCGGCGCAACTCCAGTCCTGTTCTACCGATACACCCGATCACACTAATGTCTTCTCATATGCATTGGTTGACTCCTTACTGCTAGTTCCTCTCACTGCCACTGTCGGTTACCACTGTATTGAATCGAATGCATTTCCCTGCTCTTTCCTATTTGAAAATCAAAAACATCACACCAAAAATGTGAAAGTATATACATGGGCTCCAAACCCTTGGTGCTCCTGCACCATGGAGAGAAAGAACCAAACCATCTAGGAAGCATCTAGGACAATGATGATGGAAGCAAAAGCCCCTCAGATCTATTGGAGAGAAGCTATCAGCATTGCAGTCTACACCCTAAATCAAGTTCAAATCATAAGCAATACCAGTAAGACTCCTTATGAACTTTGGTTTGACATCACTCTTACTGTGAGGTATTTCAAAGTTTTTGGTAGCAAATGTTACATCAAAAGAGATGAAGATTTAGGAAAGTTTGATGCTAGAAGTGATGAACGAATATTCTTGCGTTACTCTACTCAAAGCAAAGCATACCGGTGTTATAACAAGAGACTGAGAAAGATTATGGAAAATACAAATGTGAAGGTTGATGAAGGAATTGAAAAACCTTCAAGGTTTTATGAATATGATGAAGATGATCAAAATGGTGTTCTGATTCAAGGAGCCCAAGACTCCTCTATAAGTTAGATCCAAACTAATCTGGTAAATCAAGAAGAAGAGATGAGTTTTAATGAGCCTGATCTAGAATCAGAAGTGCAAGAATTTTCCAAAATTCCTAGGTATGTAAGACTGAACTACTATGAAGATCAGATCATAGGTGATAAAAGAAAAGGAGTGCAAACAAGAAGGAAAATTTTTGAAGACTCAAAAGAGTATTGTCTGATTTCAAAGATCGAACCTAAGACAGTGAATTAAGCTTGCAATGATGAAAACTGGATTGAAGCAATGGAGGAAGAGCTAATGCAAATTGAGAAAAATCACACTTGGGATCTTGTTCCCAGACCTAGAAATGAGAATGTGATTGGAACAAAATGGGTCTTCTAGAACAAACTGAATGAAGTTGGTGAAGTAATCAGAATAAATCCAAATTGGTCTGCAAGGGTTAGTCTCAAATAGAAGGAGTTGATTTTGAAGAAAATTTTGCTTCGGTGGCAAGAATTAAAGTAGTCAGATTATTTCTTGCCTTTGCTGCCTTCAAGGGTTTCAAGGTATATCAGATGGATGTCAAGTCTGCCCTCCTGAATGGTGATTTGGAAGAAGAAGTGTACATAGAGCAACCAGAGGGATTTCAATTGTCTGATCATGGTGATTTGGTCTGCAAGTTGAAGAAAGTACTATATGGACTAAAGCAAGCCCCAAGAGCCTGGTATGAAAGATTGGATAAGCATCTTTTGAAGATTGGTTTCAACAAAGGTACTACTGATAGTAATTTATATTTCAAAATTGATCATGAAAACATCTTCATTGTTGAAGTGTTTGTTGATGATATCATTTTTGGACGAAGAGATAGTATGTGTAAGACCTTTGCAAATCAAATGAAAAGTGAGTTTGAGATGTCCATGCTTGGTGAAATAAATATCTTCTTGGGTCTGCAAATCACTCAAACAAAGAAAGGAATCTTCATTTCTCAGACCAAATATGTGAAAGAATTGTTGAAGAAATTTAGGATGGAAGACTCAAAACCAATGAATACTCCCACAGCAACTAGATGTAAGTTGAGCAAATATGATGACTCTCCTAAGGCTGACCATACAAAGTATAGGTCAATGATTGGAGGACTGTTGTATCTCACTCAAACTAGACCAGACATTATGTAGGCTGTTGGTCTTGTTGTTAGATTCCAGGCTAATCCTAGAGAATCTCATGTCATGGCAATCAAGAGGATTTTTAGATATCTAAAAGGGATAGTTGAGTATGGTTTGTGGTATCCTAGAAATCATGATTTCTCTCTTCATGCATATACAGATGCGGATTGGGTAGGAGATGTGGGTGACTAGAAGAGTACCAGTGGTGGATCATTCGTTTTGGGAAAGAGATTGATTTCTTGGGTAAGCAAGAAACAAGAGGCAATATCTCTGTCCACAACTAAACCAAAATATATTGTAGCACCAGATAGTTGTACTCAAGTTTTGTGAATGAAGCAGATGCTAAGAGATATCAAAGTGGAGTATGAGGAACCTATCACAATCTTCTATGATAATTCAAGTGCAATAAATATATCTAAGAATCTAGTGTTGCATTCAAAGACTAAACACATATCCATCAAGTTTCACTTTTTGAGAGAGCAAGTGAACAAGAATGAAGTCAGATTGGAGTTTGTGCCTTCCAAGGATCAGATTGCAGACATCTTTACTAAACCTCTACCTAAGGACTCTTTTGAGTATCTCAGAGAGAAGTTAGGGGTTATTGCCCCTCTGGTGATGAACTAAGGTGCACTGTTGTGCATCAGTCTGGTGGATATCACAGTCACATCTTGTGGTCTGGATTGATGATGGGAGCTACTACTCAGGGGGAGCAGTAGGTATGATTTTGAAGTGGTGAAATTGCAAGTATGTGCCATTTGCCATTGATGTCAAAGGGGGAGAGAAGACATGTGAAAAACAAGTGGTTTCTGATCAAAGGGGGGTAGTAAAGGGAGAGAAGACATTTGAATGGTTGTTGCTGATAGGGGGAGTTGTGATAGTGAGGAGAAGTTTTTGTCTTGATGGTTAAAATAGTTTTTCACATCATATGTTGTCATCAATGACAAAGGGGGAGATTGTTGCAATTATGGGCCTAACTGGTGTTGTCATTGATGTCAACATACTCTTGTTGCATTAGTGAAAAAGATTGGATGAGCAGAGTGTTGAGGATATTGAGAAAATTAGTCTTAATTAGGAATAGAGAAGAACAGTGAAGACAGTAAGGTAAAGATCCAAGATAAGATGACTATTAGAGGATGCGGTTCAAAGGGTTTGTAGGTATGAGTCTTGAGATTATCTAGTAAAGATTTTAGAGGTCCACATGAAGATCTGAAGGAGTTGTGGTCACTCAAGTAAAACTGGTTCCAGTAGGTGTTTAGAGGTGATAGAATGTCATAGATAGGTCCAATGAGATCCAGAAACGTATTATCCTATTCTGCTGATTTGAGGGAGTGTTGAGTAAGTCTTTGTGAAGTGTCAAATCGATTGGTTTATGGTTTGAAGGTCTACAAGTATCTATTCCTTTGTGACAGTGATGATAGACTATGTTCTTGAGGTTCTGGATGAACGAGAGAAGGATTTCAGTAAGAAGATGAAGTGCATATGTTCTTGGCGATTCAGACAATCTTGTGGAGGTCTTTAGATCATGTCCAGTTCATGTTGATGGTCCACATTGGAGTTGGATTTTACAATTGAAGAATAACTCCCAGATGATGGTGTTCTTCTTGAGACTGGCTGACCGGATGAGTTACACGTCTTGCGGATATTCTTGTGGATGTTTGCCGACTTAGATGATTATTGCTAAGTTGATGCCTTGTATAAATAAGGGATTGTGAAGTCATTCCAAAGTGTGGAGATTTGAGATGTGAGTGTGGCAATGAGGAAGAGAGAGAAAAATAGAGTAGATATTTTGGGCTTAAATGGAACTGATTCAAGCATGGTGAAGATGCTATTCTCCAGTTCAAGTATGTGATACTTATCATTCTATAGACAGTGAGTCTATTGTAGGCAGTGAGCCTCTTGTGACCAATATGATTGGGAAGTGAACCCTAATTGGCATGTGCCATTTTGTTCTTTCTATTATTCTAATAGAGAATACAATCTTGGGTTAATCACCCTGTGGTCTTTCCCCTAACCAGGTTTTCCACATCAAAATCTTGGTGTCTTATGTGTTGATGTGTTTCTACTCTTGATTTAAATGCATTATGTTTCATGATTGATTTATTGATATTTTAAGAGGAGTTAAGTGTGTAATTAGAAAGAAAGTTTTGGACAACTGATTCACCCCCCACTCTTAGTTGTCTTCCCTAAGTCTAACAGAATTGGGCATCCACACCCTAGTCCTGCCTTATTTTGGGTTAGTCTTAAATTTTGAGTGTCATCTTGTGACCGTTATTTAGGTCCTATGTTGACACAGTAAGTTTGAATTACAAAATTCTTGGCAGGAGTGTTTATAGTTGCATATATAAGAATATTTAGGCATTCATTTAGAAACTAGATGGAAATTTCATAACCATTGGCATTTTGAAAGTGATCCAAAGCATTCATTGTGTAGAAAGAGTAGATTTGTGTTGTCCATGTGTTTGTATTTGCATATTTGAGCATCCATCTCCTCATGGCATGAAGAGCTTCTTCCTTCCATGAGATCTTCACTACAAGGTGACATCATTTTTCTTTTTGAGCATTTATCATTTGGTTTTTGCCTCTACCTCATGAGGGCACACACTCTCTATCTGATAATGGTGTTCAAAAGACTTGAATGTCTCTCTGAGGCTTGACTAAGGCAAGCCTCTAAACACCACAACCCCCTCCCCATTTTTTTGTGATTGTAGGTTACATGTTGAAGATAAAGGAAAATTGGATTTGTAGGAGGGCACTACAGAGTGTCAGACTTACAAATTAGAGAAGAAAATAGCTCCCTGGACTAGGGCACCCACTCATTAATCCTCTAAGTTCTGTGATGGGAAAACCTTTGGTACAGTAGGAAAAGGTTGCAGATCTTGACAAAAAGTAGGGCCTTGGACTTGGGCACCCACTCTTTAGTCCCAGACTGTTCCACTTCCAAACTCTAAAAATAGGTGTACAGTTATTTGTCATTTTGCATCTTTCTGTAGCAGTATTTTTTATATTCATTCGTTTACTATCGTATTTACATAATTAGGGTTTTGTAGTATAATTGAGCATAAGTGAACATAATTGACAATCAAATCATACAAATCCAACTTTCCCTACATCTCATAGTGACCTAGGGTAAGATAGTACATTGCAGCTGCTGTATTTGCATAATTAGGGTTTTGTAGTCTAATTGAGAAGAAGTGAACATAATTGACAATCAAATCATACAAATCCAACTTTCCCTACATCTCATAGTTACCTAGGGTAATATAGTACATTGCAACTCGACACTAGGTGCTTGAATGAAAGGGTGAAAGGAGGATACACATACCAAACTACTAAAAACTCAACTATCCAAATTCCACCCTTTACATTTTGGTGAACCTATGTTATTGGACTTGTTTGCAATTTTATGAGTTTTTTTCTTTAGATTTGAAGTGATTTCATTTATTCATATAGTCATTCATCTTATTGCATTGGAAAACTTACAAGAAAATTGAAAAATTGGAAAAAAAATAGCATTTTAGGGTTTGCATGTTGCATTAATTAATTTGAATTTCATAAAATTTCTGATTTGCATTATATCTGATATAAATTGTAGAAAATTACAAAAATTCAATAGCTTGCATTGCATTTTTATCATAAAATTGCTAGGGTTTTGTTGGAAATTTTGCATTTTTCATATAACCTAGTAATTCCAAAAACTAGGGTTTGTAGGTAAAATCTTGTTTCAATTTTTTCTACTAATCTTAGACACTTGCTCAAATTTTCATTTGTTTGTAGTGTTTCATTTTAGTGTAAATTTTCATTTAAATCTTAAAATTTTGCATTTTTACATAGAAAATTTCAACAAAAACTAGCATTTTCATTGATTTTTCCTTAGATTTGTACTTGCATTTTGTATGGTAGGGTGTAAAAATAAATTTTAGTTCTTATTGGACTTAATTTTCAGCATAAAACAGATTACAAGACATTCATATAATATTTTGCATCAAGATCTCAAACCTAGGGCTTGAAAAACATTGATTTTCACTAGATTTGGCCTTATCGACTCTCTAAATTTGCACTATAGGCATGTTGTAAAGAATATTTTTAAACTAATTGGATGAAATCAGGGGTATTATCTGCTACACCTCCTAAAAATCTTTACAACACCTTTCTATTGGCCTCTTGTATTGAAAATTTGGTGAAAAATTGCATATTTTTGCTATTTTTGCCCTAGGGTTTGGCCTAGTTTGCACCCTAAGCATGTTCTAGCAGATTTTATTCTTCCATGTGACTAATATAATTTATATTATTTTCTAAATCTCCCAAAATTTTTTACAAAACCCCTTTTGCTAGGTCTTGGAATTGAAAAATCATGAAAAATTGCATATTTTTGCTATTGTCACTAGAGTTTGACCTTGAGTGGCACTATAAGCATTTTGTGATGGATATTTTGGAATTAGGTGGCTTTTATTACTAATATTATTTTATTTCCATCATCATTTTCCTCATAACACCCTTTGTCATGCTCTTTTGCATTGAGATTTGCTGAAAAATTGCATATTTTAGCATATTTTCACTATATTTTGACTTGTCATCATCTTAGATTTGCATCAAGAGTGTGTTGTGAAGGATATTATTGTTGTATTGGACTATTACAAGACATATAATTTTATACCCCTGATCAATCTTGTTACAACACCTTTGCTTTCATATATTTGCATTAAAAAGTACAAAAAATCAAGCATTTTAGGTCATTTTTGCATATAGTTTTGAATTGATGTTGCAATACATTTAATTATGGCATCTTCATCTCATCTCTCTTTGGTATCTTTACATGCATATATCAAAAACTTCAAGAATTTCTACAAATTTCTTGATATGAATCCTCATGTTCTCACTTATTTACAAACTATGTATCACAAGGATATATTTAAATACTCTTCTCTTGAAATCCTTGACTATGTATCTAATTTTGACAACTTCACATCTCTCATGAATACATACCCTTGGGTAGTAGGAGATTTGACAAAACACATTAAGAATGATGAGAGTGAAAGTTATTTGAATTCTTTGGATGTAATAGCTAAAACATATGATGATGATATAGAAAATGATTCCTCCTATGAGGATATACTAACACAAGAGGATGAAATAATTGACACATTCTTAAATATTACCCTGCCCTCTTTGGTAAATGAAACACCAGTGGATAAAGGGCTCCCTCTCAAGAAGGATTCTTTATGGGTGGAAAAAGATTATTCACCTAACGATCATTTGGTGCATGAGACCTCTACAAATAATCCATTAGACCTTCAACCTTTGATTTAAAAATCAATAACCTTTGATGAGAATACTATGGATAGATCTAGTCCACCTAACAATATAGTACCTTCCTCTCATCCCACTGCTTAGTGCATGAGAAAAGGTCTCTCACATTAAATCCTTTAGGGATGGATGTTGGGTGCAATCAAGAGGGAGACAATGTTAACTCAATCGTCATTAATAGACTTGGTAGCAATATTCCTAAAATCATTGTCTGAGGGGCACTTAGTGCACCCTCTTGCTTAAAGCTAGTGATTACAGTTCAAGGTAAACCTACCTATGACCTCTTGAACTATGCAAAGCAAATTACTCAAAGAAATCACGGTGTTCAAAATGTAATTGCTCATATATACAACACCTGTAATAAAAAACAAAGTAAGCAAGCACTTCATGTGCCTGCCTCTCTTCCATGTTCTAAACCTACGCTCCCTCCACCACCTTGTCTTAGTCATAAAAGTGGTCAAGAGTATTATCTTGTCAAACAGCTTCATGCTACTCCTGCTAAGATCTCTCTTTGGGATTTAATACAAACATCACCTACATACCATGGAACGCTCCAGGAAGCTTTACAAAATGTGATTGTGCCACCTACTATTAAGATGAATGATGTAGTAGCTATATTGGATAGTATGCATGTGACAAAAATAGATATTCTCTTTCAACCACAGGAATTACCATCAATTGAAGTTCAAAACCAATATTCATATCCTCTTATAATCTTTGTCACAATAAACAAAACATTGGTTAAGAGAGTTATGATTGATAATGGATCATGCTCTTAATGTTTGTGGCATTGACTTATTACATAATATTAAAGTTGATACATCTGCCATCAAGATGAAAATGTTAAGTATCCATGGTTTTGATAATGTTGGACAACAATCCATAGGTACTATAACTCTACCTATACAAGTGGGACCTATGATTGTGTCTACCCTGATTCATGTCATGCCTTGTTCTTTATCTTACAACACAATTCTTGGTAGACCTTGGATTCATGCATTGGGGCCAATCCCTTCAACCTTGCATCATTCAGTAAAATTTATATTGAAAGGTAAACTTCATACTATTCATGCCGATCCTGAACCAAATAATTGTTTACACATTTAAAAGCAAAAACTAGTTTACAATCATATGAGCTTAAATAGTTTATGAGCTGATTCATCAATGCCTCTAGCCACGAATGATGTTGTGAAAGATTATATACCATCGAATGCACTCTTTGGTGATGATTAGGGCTCATTAGATTTTAGTCCTTATAGTATAGGGGAATATAAAATTAATAGCCTTGATACATCAAAAGTGGCATCAATCTCACCTAAGTAATGTTTTGAAGCACCTAAGAAACCTAAAGTCCCCTTGGTAGAAAATAAAAATAATACTCTCACTTACACCACAAATTACGAGACCTATGAGGCTTCACCATCTTCTAAGGAAATGACATCCCTTTATGGTTGAGGATTTAAAATCCTTTATTACAATTGTGAATATCTAGGTAAGGGATGTGGTGTAAATCAACAAGGAATTTGAGTACCTATAGAATCCGCTTCAACACATTACTCAAGCGACATTGGATATAATCCTTTTAAAGAAAAGAAAGCCTCTCATCATCCTAAACATAATGTTAATGCAACATCAACAAGACCAAAACAATGTGACAGACATCCTAGATATGTATACTCTTAACATTGGGATAAAACAGGTAAGTATTTCTAACTCTTTATCTCTCTCATGATATGCTTCCCCTGTGATGTGTTATGTGTTGTTTAGGCCTCCTAGGATGACCCTTGACTCTCTTGTAAGTTGCAAGATACCAGGAGACTGCCTCTATTGTGACCTTCTTCTATTTGTATCATCATTCTTCTATATATTGCCTCTTTCTCTGATTTCATTATCGTGTGTTGAGTCTTATGGACATAGCATTGCGGTTGGTGACTTGGGGGTACCCTCCTACATGACTGTCCCTAAGACACTTTCTTATCCTCTCTTATTTATTATTTCCCTTCCTCTAGTGTTTCTATCTAGCAGGCAGATGATGAAAAACATTTATATTGATGCAGACCTAGTGTCCCTTTAGTGAGAAATCAAAAATTGGACTTAGTTCCTAATATGATGATGAGGTTGTATATCTTATCTGACACTTGGCTAGTAGAAGAACTCATGCTCTCTGTGTAGTGATTTTGATGATGTTTTTATCTCATTTACAAACTATAACAATACTACTGCTCCATGCACTATGTCTATCTTGAATCTTGCATGCCTCAAATTTCATATGCATTATCATGATTATGTAGACACTAACATGTTTCTTGCAGGGATGTGTTTGTGGGAACATTTGGAAATTGTAAAGTACATGTCACCTCTAGGAGGCATGGGCTTTGCAAAATTTCATGTCCCCTTGTGTGTTTTCTTCCTACCTTAACGTGCTTGATATTGATGCGTGATATCAACCACCTTAAGGTGGGGGCATATATAAGGTAAGTTGTCTGTTGTAGATGTTAGCAATGTGCTTGTCCTCAGGTGTAGCTTAAAGATCAATGTGATGAGTACTTCATGCACTCTAAGTTTGTTTGCAATCAATTAATTATCTTATGCCCTCTATGGAGGCAAGGGTGGTGTATCTCTTACAAAGAGTACACATCCTTTCATTTTCAAAAGCCCTCATTGGGAGGCGAAGAGTGGTTTTTTGACTAACTCAACCATTAAGCTTGTCTTTAGTGATTTTTGTGGCGAAGCCCAATCATCGGTGTGTCCTTGTAATGTGCCTGAGATGGTGATGAGCCTAGAAATAGGAACACTCCATCACTTGCCTACCATGTTTTCTCTGTGTCTTCAAAGTGTGTGTGTTTGGCGTGCTTGCTTTGTTTTGCATGTGTGTTGCCCCATATGTAGTTTAAAGACTAGTGCGATGAGTACTTCACACATTATGGGAGGTGTGTTTACTTTCTTGTACTTGAATTTGCATTTCATATATATGAGAAAAGGAAAAGAATATAAATAATTCATGTCTTCTATGCATTAACTATCTTCTATGCATCTATTTTTTTCTCCATGTTTTGCCTGACTGTAACTATCTTCTCAATGTTTTTTATGCCTATCATTGTCTTCAATATGTCTAGCATGTCTTCTTTGTGCTTGGCATGTTTGATGTGTTTGTTGACTATACTTTAATGCATGTATTAACGTTGCATTTATACATACATTAAAGTGGGGACTAAATGTAACAGCGGAAAATGTCCCCTTGGAGGATTTTCCCTCATAAGGTTTAGCTCTCGGGTCTTTTAGCTGCATTTAGGACATCTTGCATCATATGTTGACAACCTGATGAAATGATCCCTAAGTTTCATGACAAATGGGACCTAGGGGGATCCCTTGATCCTAACCTTGACCAAAATAGGGGGGAGGACATGGGCACCTACACCATAGTCCTGCCCCATTTTGGGTCAGTCCCAAATTTTGAGTGTCAGCTTGTGACCATTATTTACGTCCTATGCTGACACGGTAAGTTTGAATTATGAAATTCTTGGTGGGAGTGTTTGTAGTTGCATATATAAGCATGTTTAGGCATTCATTTAGAAACTAGATGGAAATTTCATAAGCATTGGCATTTTTAAAGTGATTCAAAGAATTCATTGTGTAGCAAGAGAAGATTTGTGTTGTCTATGTGTTTGTATTTGCAGATTTGAGTATCCATTTCCTCATGGCATGAAGAGCTTCTTCCTTCCATGAGATCTTCACTACAAGGTGACATCATTTGTGTTTTCAAGCATTTATCATTTATTTTTTTCCTCTGCCTCACAAGGGCACACATTCTCTATCTGACAACGGTGTTCGAAAGACTTGAATGTCTCTCCAGGGCTTGACTGAGGCAAGCCTCTAAACACCACAGCCCCCTCCAACTTTTTTGTTATTGTAGATTACAGGTTGAAGATACAGGAAAAGTGGAGTTGTAGGAGGGTACTACAAAGTGTCAGATTTATAGATTAGAGAAGAAAATAGTTCCTTGGACTAGGGTACCTTCTCATTAGTCCTTGAAGTTTCGTGATAGGAAAACCTTTGGTACAATAGGAACAGGTTGTAGATCTTGTTTGCAAATCCCAACAAAAAGTAGGGCCTTAGACTTGGGCACCTGCTCTTTAGTCCCCAACTATTCTACTTCTGAACTCCAAAAACAGGTTCACAGTTATTTGTCATTTTACATCTTTTTGTAGCAGTATTTTTTGATATTCATCCGTTTGTTGTCGTATTTGCATAATTAGGGTTTTGTAGTATAATTGAGCATAAGTGAACATAATTGACAATCAAATCATACAAATCCAAGTTTACATACATCTTATAGTGACCTAGGGTATGATAGTACATTGCAACTCAACCCTAGGTCCTTGAATGAAAGGGTGAAAGGAGGATACACATACCAAACTACCAAAAACTCAACTATCCAAATTCTACCCTTTACAATGGCATTTCTATAATAGCGATAACCTTAGCTAGATCTACTTCGATACCTCTATGGGAGATGATGAATCCCAAGAGTTTACCTGATGTGACACCAAAGGCACACTTCTTAGGATTGAGATAGACCTTGTTTTCTCTAAGGCATTCAAATATCTATCATAGAATCTTAGGGTGTTCTTCTCTTGTTCTTCATTTTTCAAAAAGTTCATCTACATAGTCTTCCATGATTTTATGCAACATGTCATGGAAGATGGTAGTTATGAATCATTGATAAGTTACTCCTACATTTTTAAGGCCAAAGAGCATGACTTGCTAGCAATAAGTACCTCAAGGGCATGTAAATGTTGTTTTATGTTGATATTCAGGGGTAATCCTAATCTGGTTATTTCCTGAGAATCCATCCATGAGGGAGAGCATTTCATGCTTAGACATTAGATCCACAATAATATTGATGTTTGGAAGTGGTAAGTCATCCTTTCAAAATGCTTTGTTTAGGTCACAGAAATCTATACATACTCAGATGCCTCCAAGTCTCTTAGCAATAGGAACAATGTTGGAAACCCATTCAGGGTAGTCTATAGGGTGAATGAAGCTGACTTCCAATATTTTCTACAATTCTTCTTTCACAAGAAGGACAACTTGAGGATGCATCTTACAAAGCTTTTGTTTGACTAGTTGTGCTTTTTGATGTACCTCAAGATGATAGACTACCAAGGAAGGATCTAATCCTGGCATGTCTACATAAGACCAAGCAAAGACATCAGTTTCTTCATGGAGCACGATTGAAAGATTGGATTCTTCTTTGCTAGCAACGCTTTCTGCAACATGGATGAGCTTAGGGTATTCCTGTGTGCTGAGGTTGATTTCTTGTGTGCCTTTAATCAGGATGGTAGAACTTTCCTACCAATAGAAAGCTATGGGAGGAAGATGGAGATCCTCATCTCCTAGCACCTTGGAGAGGTTTTCACTAGGAGAGACATTTATTTTTCTCTTTTGTGTCTGATAGCACCTCAGAGAGGTTTTCACTAGGGGATGATTTTCTATTTTTTGATTTTTGATTTGGACTAAGGATCTTCTCTTCTCCAAAGTAAGCATTAGCATGCAAGAATATTTCATACTGTGAAGTGTCATGGAGTTCTACAAATGTAGAGAGGGCCTCATCATTTTGGAACATATCGAGAGGTGGTGGTCCTTGGTAATCCCAAGAAATGAGATCAAGATGGATATGGGGAAGGTTGATGAGGAAGATGGCATTGTCAGGGAATATGTATGAAGGATCGAGATCTTCTCATGAACCTATAATGACACTTGGCTTAATGGAAGAGGATTCAGCCACATCTATTGAAGTTTTAGTGGGTCCATGAATTGTCATAGTGGGCAACGTGTATCCTAAACCAAAATACTTGGCATATTGCTTAGGAGATGTGGGATCAACTGAGATGGATTCTGTAGTGACCTACTTGTCGATGCCAAGTCCTTTTCCATGGTAAGGCATCTTGGTACATATTTGGAATGGAACAAGATATTTTTTCTTTGAAATATTCAAGATTTACTTTTTTGGAGGGGTCTCATCATAGTATAACTAATCATTCAAGGATGTTTCTGCAGATTCTTCTTCATGGGAGACCTATGTTGGGATGAAGGGGATCTTGTCTTCAACCTTACATTGTTGTTCTAGAGCCTTCTTATATAGGTAAAGGCCATGGCAGTGGGGGACAAAGGCAAATGTCCCACATGGAAGGTGTTATGAAGCTCATATTCTCCACATCCTTTGTCTATAATCTTGACCTTGGATACTTGAGGGGTCAGAGTAGATGATGAAGTGGAGGCATGTGATGGATCAATGGTAACGAATAGAGTGGATGAAGGGTGATATGAGGTGGATGGTGTGTACGAGGGGTCTTTGAGGTATTCCCCATAGGTACTTGGAAAATGAAATTGTCTATCATAGACAACCTCCAAGGCTTTACAATACTCCAATGGTTGTTGATTGGTGGGAATATGACTTTGACACCATTATGAGGAAACTTGAGACATTGGTGATAGGTGGAAGGAATAGCTTGCATGGCATGTAACCATGGTCGGCCTAGGAGAAGATTGTAGGGGAGGTCAAGATCAACTACATGACATAGAGTGGTTAGTGTGAGGGGACCCAATTTGATAGGAAGACATATGGTGCCTTTTGAATCTCACTCCATTTTGTCATATTCTTTGATGGAGATAACCAATGCTTCTAGATCAATTGCTGAATACCCCAAACATTTTCTGAACTTTAGTGTGTATATATTCAAACTAGATTCATTATCCAAGAAGACCCTCTTGATTTTGTGATTGGTGATTTGGACTTCGATATGGAGTGTTTTCTATGGATGGGTCAATAGACAACATGTCTAGTTGGCTAAAAGTGAGATGGTAGGGAGAGGACAATTTGTCCACCAAATTTTGGATTTGTCCAAGTTGAATATAGATGGGGACATGAGACTCTTGGAGACCTTTGTCAAGGATTTTATGGTGGATGGTGGATGTCTTGAGGAGTTCCAAGATGGAGATTTGTGCAGGGGTCTTCCCAAGATGGTTGAGGAGGTTATATTCGGAAGTGGTAGTGGTGGAGGATGGGGATTGTCCCTTGATGGTTACACACCCATCTCGGGCGGTGACAACACATTTGGGGGTATTTTTTTTATCTTGATGCTGGTGATACGAGTAGATTTCAAATTGATCAAGCCCACTACATTATCATAAGGAGGAGGAATGTTGTTGTAGATGATGTTGTTGGTTTGGTTATTGGGATTGGTGTTGGAGGATGATGGTGTGGATGTAGATTGGTTGTTGTAGTTGGGAAGAGGGTCTTGGTAGACTCCTAATCCATCATTAGGTGAGGTATTGTTATTTCCTTCCACTTGCATATCACCATGATTGATGAGATCTTGAATGTAGTTTTTCAATTTTATACATTTTCTTGTGGAGTGTCCTTTAATATGATGATCGTCACAATACTCATTTTCTTTGTACCATGTGGGTTTAGGTTGGTTTTCATAAAAGGGTTTGGTCATTGGAAACTCAACCATGTTATCTTGGACAAGTTTTTGGAATACAACTTTGAGTGGTTCACCGAAAGGATTGTACTTATGTTTGGGATTGTTGGGAGGATTTTGTTTTGTTGGAGCAGATGGCATAGAGACATTGTTCAAAATATTTTACACAATGTGTGCCTCTTTAGGTTTATTAGCAGCTATTTGAATGAACTTGGAATTGGTAGTGCCATCTCCCATCAAACTTTTATTTTTAGCCCAAAATTTAGGTTTGTCATTGTTATTTCTACTATAGATCTTGACTAAACCCTTTTCTTTAAGGGCTTTTTTTATGGTGACACCTTTCTCTATGATCTCATGGAAGGTGGATGTACAATGTACTTGCAAGTAGAATACCATTTCTTGGTTCAAGTTTTGGATGAAGATATTTACAAGTTGTTTTTTGGGTGTTATCCAAGGTATCCTGCTAGCAAGGGCTCTCCATCATTCTAAGTATGTGGAAAAACATTCTCCATTTCATTGTTTGGTATTGCAAAGATTGAGCATGGTGATTTCGTGCTCTACATTATACGAGAAATGGGTGACAAATTTTTCTAATAGGTTGCCAAAGGTGGAGATGGAGCCATAAGGCAAGTGCATAAACCACTCTAAGGCTTGGCCTCCTAAGCTGCATGGGAAAAGATGAAGGAGGAATTGATCATCATAGGACACTTCTTGGCATGCTATGACTTGAATTCTTTGATATGGTCATGGGGATCTCCTTTTACTTTGTACTTATCAAATTTGCTTACTTCAAATTGTTGAGGAAAAGGTATGGTTGTCATGTTTAGATCAAATGGATATGGACGTAAGTCTTCAAACTTATAATGTTTCTTTTGGGTCCCTAGTTGGAGGTTTTTTAGAGCATTTTTCATTTCTTTCCATTCTTGATTGAAAGGATTAGCAAGGGAAGGTTATGATGTGGATTGAAGTGGTGTCTCCTGGGATTGTTGGTGGAATGATGATTGTTGTTGTGGGATGTCATATTGTTGTGGGATATATGGAGGTAGACCTATAGCTTGTGAATAGAGATGGGATCCATATGTTTGATGTTGTGATTGGGTGTGTATAGATGAGTGATACACATGTTATGATTGTACTTAAGGTGGTTGTTGGTGTTGGGTGATATGTTGATGTTGCATAGAAGCAATGTGGGGAGGTTTTTGATGAGTGGTTGAGTGATATGTTTGCATGGGATGTGTATAGATTGTTAATGGATTTTGACATTGATGGTGTGTTTGTGATGTGAATGGATGTTTTGATTGGATAGGAGTTTGTGAAGGTGCTACAGGGGTAATATTGTTGGGGTGATAGTCATCCTTTTTAGGATTACTAAGGGAGGAAGTGTTTGTGGAATAGTAATGACATTGGAAGTGTTTTGAGGAATGGTGTTGGTGTTGGAAGTGTTTTGAGGAATTTTTGACGGGGGAGGTATGAAAAGTGTAATCACGCTGGATGGTATGGCATAAGTTAGAAAATTGGATGGTAGCATATTGTATGGTAGGCCATAAGGTGGGTTTGATGCTTGTGGTTATGAAATAGTATTACCCCCTACATGATGATCAATGGTATGGATGGTGTTTGTGGTTTTAGTGAAGTTAGCCCATGGATTATCATAGGCAAGGTTGTTGGGAATAGGGACACGCCCCCAAGGGTGATCGAGAATGGGTGATGGTGGTTTATCATGTATGATAATTTTGAGTTTTTCTTGGTTAAATGAGTGGGGGAGGTGTGCTCCATGTTCAATGAGGCATTCAAGGAATTCATCCTTATTATTATCAAGGAATTGGATGAATTTGTGATGCAATCCTCTTTAATTAAGGAAATCAATGAAGGTGGGGAAATATATGTGGTGATGTATGGATGTTTCACCCATTTTGGGTTGGTTGACATATCCCTCCATGTTACTTCTGGTGGAGCCATGTGGAGGGAGGGGTTGGTATCGAGAATCCATTTTTCTTTTATCTTTCGATCATGTGATGGGAGGCATTAAAGGATGACTATAATTGGGGTTGGATGATATGGCCAAATGTTTAGGGATGATGATTTTCCTAAGTTCAAATATAGATCACCTATGAGTGGGGATGAAATGTTATCCCTATGAACATAGGGTGGACAAAGAGCCTAAGCAAGGGGATAATGGGATTGTCTTACTTGGGGTAGATAAGACGCACCAAGCAATATGAGATTTTTGAAGTCCACCAAATTAGGAAGAGTCTAAGCTCCTAAGATAGTTTATCCAAGTGGGATGATTTTGAGTTTATACTAAACTTAAAATAGACAAGTTCTTAAGCCTAATACAAATAAGAGGATAAAGTGATCTAGATTACAACCTTAGACATATTGGGTTAGATTTGGATGAATGATTTCAATAATTGGACCTTGATGAAGGTTGATTTGATTTGGATGATTGGAATTTATTTGATTTAAAATAATTGATGTTGATTTTTGGAACAAAGGTTGGATCACAAGATAAGGTCTAGTTGGATATGGATGATTGAAAGCGTGAGTGGATTCAGATGCAAAAGAATGTTGGATGGAGTAAGAGGACCACATTAATGACCAAGATGACAAATGCCTTAGGTTTTGTGTAGTTTCAAATCTGGGCACTAAGACAGGAGGTCTAGGCACCGATAGAGTCTTGACGGGCAGTGAAGGATGCTAGATGGGTGCTAATCCACCTGAATGGGTTCTAAAAGAGACTTACTTGGCACTGACAGAGATCAGGTAGGGCACTAAGAAAGGCCAAATAGGTGCTAACATAGAGTGGCTAAGTGTTGATAAGTGAAAACTAGGCATTGATAGGAGTTGTTTTGATTTTGGAATGTTTATGTTTGAGATTTGGTAAGATATTTCAATCAACAAACATAATGGTTTCTTTGAATTTTCTTGGAGATGGGTGTGAGAGGCTATGAAGCTTTGTAGATGACAAATGGCTTTTACAAGTATATCACAAGAAAACATGCCAAACACTTGTTTACAAGCCTAGTATTTAATCAAGAAAGGTGTGTCATATCCTGCAGACTCACTGAGGTGTGAGTTAAACCTCCACTAATTAGATAATGGTGAGTTCCATCCCCTTGATACCATTTATCATTGTTTGGATAGGTAGGGAATGCAAGGTCATGTACCACCTTACACCCCTTACTCTAGAGATGAAATTCATGCCCAAACTATATTCTATCTAAACCAATGAAGGTACAAGTGTGAGCTCTTTTCCTCCATGTGGCTGCGATGCACCAAAGGATATGATAGTTGAAGGTCTTAACTAGGATAAACAAGCTTTTAGGGGTTGTCCCAATATACATAAGGTACAGGGGACAAATCCATGAAAGGGGGTGTCCCTATCCAACCAAGTGCCAACTAACACAAGTCTTAGCAGACCGAGGGTCTTGGGGTTTTACAAAGGGGGAGAGAGTCCTTCCTTTGAAGTGAGTCTTTCAATTCTCACAATGTTTGTATACTGTACCAGAACGTACGCTTGAGGTCTTACCCTCTAGGATGAATTCCAAGGCAAGCCCTGTAAAGGGAAGGATTTGATATGTTTTTGATCACCCAAGATTGCACGAAGCACAAGGGGAGAGCATAAAGATTAGATCAAATTAACATTTTTGATCTCCAAGATTGCCTAATGGCGCGAGGAGAGAGAATACACCTTAAGATGATCCCAAACAAATCACACAAGGTTTTTTTATCCTCAAAATAAGTTTGCATAAATTTAGTGGAAAAAAGGTAGATCCTTGGACAAGTAGGGTTACACACAAGTGTTAGTAGTTTTGAAAGATGTCTTGGTCAAGAAGATGATGTTGCAAAACAAGGATTAGCCAAAACAAATGCAAATAGCCTAGTAAATGTATGGAACAGAAACTAGGTGCTAAAACATACTATCTCGGTGCTAACAGAGCCAGGCACCGAGACAAAGAGTTTAGGTGCTAATACAAATAAGATAGGTGCTGAACCAAAAAATAAGCACATAAACTAAATTATTATACATGTGAGACTAGGCATTAATTTTGGTTGGCTAGGTGTTGAAACAAGTTGGTTGGGCATTGATTTAGTAGAGGCAATATGAGAACTTGTAATTTGACTAAATTCTACAAAATAGATAGCACAAAACCTGTAAAAGTGTTGTTAAGAGGAGAAAATAATGAAACCTACAAATTTAGTGATTAGCCCCTAAGATAATGAAAATTCAAGCTTTTGTGACTTCAAAAACATGACACTAATATGGCAAGATTGGACATTGTTGTCTGCAGGCTAGGTGTTGAAATGAATGGGCATTATGACAACTTGTAATTTGACTAAAAATTGCAAAACAGAGAGCTAAAGTCTACAAATTCATTGTTAGGAGGACTAGTAATAACATAAAAATCTAATAAAGTCATAAAGATGCAAAGAAAAGATGAAATAATGAATTTTATACCTCCTTGTGACTGGGCACTAGAATAGCCAAGATAGGTGCTAAACGATAGAATTCAAGTCTTGAATTGTGTTAGAGGACTTGTAGAACCTAACAATGAAACAAACCTACTTGGTGCTAACAGATGGTTGATAGGTGCTACTCTACAAAAATATGGCATTGATCTGACCTACACATATGAAAACAAGCCAAAAAGAATGCTAAAAACATGGATTAAGGTGGTGGAGGTCCTAGGGGGTGTGCCAAAAATGTGTACAAGAAAGAGTGAACTATATGAAACAAGTTAGAATCTATCTAACCTATTCAATTCACTAATCCTAGCAACCAAATGATAAGACTAAAGATAAATGCACTAACTAATTAAACTTGCACCCTATCACTATGCAATTTTGTTCATATGTCCTATGATATGATTCTATGCTAATTGCTATATGTGAGTACTCAATGAGATAGAATTTCATTACATTTCAATTTCTTGTTGGAAAAAGATGGGGAAGGCTCAATTTATATATTTTTGGAGGTGAGGATGGAGGGTTAGGATTGAATTGGAAGATCAAGGGCTCACATTGCTTGAGGATCCTTAAGCAAGGATAATTGAACAAGTGTCATGAGGAGATTGGATGAGGGAAATGCTCCAAGATTCAAGGGGAGATCAATGGATGAAATTGGATTGTTGAATAGATGGATGACTAGGATTGGGTAGGTGTATGACATGTAAGGCTTCATTTATGAAAAGGTATGGTTTAAATTTTGTGAAGAATTTAAAATTAGATGAATAGTTGTGGAATAGTGCCACATGAAATTTAAAATTCTATGAATAGTGACACTTGGAGTGGATGAGAACAAAATGGGACAAATGTACTCTTTTTAGAAGATTTGCACATGCTTCCAAAGTACCTCTTGTCATGTACATGCATGTACATTGAATGACAAGCAAACTTCTAGAAACATGGGGAGATGTAATTGTGAGTAAATTTTAATCAAGCCATGTGCACATGATTAAGAGGAAAATTATGATGATTACTAAAAGTAATCAAAAGTGCACAAAATAGGGAATTAAATAAATAGCAATATTTATTTAATTTTTGGGAGTGTATATAAGGTATAGTTTTCCAAAATATTTAATTTTTTGAACTATAGTACAAGAAATTGATTTTTGGTAATGGACGAAAGACGGGGAAATATTGATTAAATAACTATAAATTATTTAATTAACATGTGTGTTGGGTGGAATAGTAGGAATTATTAGGTTTAGAAAGGTTTAGAGTGTGGAAAATAGATGGAGATGGTTGTGACCATCTTTAGGTGTCTACACTTATATTTTATTTGTGTTATTTTTTTTACCCACATCCATGTCTAGATATATGCATTGGCATTAGGGGTTATTAAACACATTATTTTAGACTCTCTACATGGTTGCATATTTTCTTAATGAAGGTGTAGTACCCTTGTATCCCTAAAGTAGCACACAAACACTTAGTGACAACCAAATTGGAGTCTCTTGTGCAATGGGTATGGTTTTTGTTGGAGTTGATAATTAACTCATAACACCAAGATCACCTGCAAAACCTAAGTTTTACCTTCCACAACAGAAAAAAGTATAGAGGAATAATTTTCAAAATAAAGATGAATTAATGAAAATAGATTTTAGAATTACATGTGACAACTTGCTTTTATATTTGCAAGTTAAATAAAATGCTAATATGACTTAATATTTAACCTAAGACTAAAAATAAGCCCTAAGTAATCTTATTAAAGTGTAATTAAATATTTAATTACACCAACACCCCCCCATAAGTGTAACTTAGGGAGAAATGAAAAGCATGCAACTAATGCAAGAATGGGTCCTAGCTATACAAGGCCATGTTAGGTACCCATAAACAACAAGAATCTCTCATAAGGTGGAGAAAAGGAGAAAAACCTTGTGGGAAAAAACCCCTCTCCAAAAGAGAGAAAAAATAAGTACATGAACATGTGATGGAAGAAGGACTAATACTAAGACCCCCAAGAAATAAATCCATCACAAAAGTACAATCATGAATGCCCCCCATAAGAGCGAGTGAAAAGAGAATATGAATCCCCTCCAAGAAGAAGCTCTAGAACCAATGAAGAGATCTTGAAGACAAAATCCAATCCACTACCTACAAACAAAATTTCTCCCTTTTTGAAGAAACATATCCACTGGTGAATGTAGAAGGCATTCCCACATCTTGGATGAATAGGGAATCCATATAGAAATGTGTGCCTCTGAATGCAACTCAAGTGACCTCATACTGGGAAAATATGTCTTCTCCAAAATAGAAACTGTCTACCCAATCAGAGAAGAACAACCAAGAGAGGATATGATATGAACTACATCTGAAAGATAGAAGATGAAGGTGGTGATTTAAATCCACCTAAGATAGTAGCAAACAAGAGAGATAAACTCTCAAATGTGTCCTCCAAATCAGCAATGTGAGACTCCACAAATAGAGATGATATGTCTACAAGATAGAAAATCCCAATGAGGTGGATTAGGAAGACTAATATTGACCTGCTGCATAAAATCACTAGAAGCCAATGATGATACAACACTAAACTCTGATGTAACAGTAGGTGATGATGGAGCAATGATGGAGCAATGATCTCATCTAGAAGGATCAAGTGAGTTACAGAGAAGTGCAGTATAGATAGTGAGTTGTATGTCTGGTAAACTGCTCTGCATTTACTTCTGATTGAGGATCATGGTCTGTGGATTGGAAGTAAGTTAGAGGTATGACTAAGGATGCTACATTCTAGGTTTGAAGCCTCCACATGAAGATTTGAGTGAGTTGTGTTCACATGAGTGAAACCTACTTTTTCTATAAGTTCAGTTGAGACAGGAAGAAAGTATTCTACTCTGCATTCCTTTACAATGAAGTATTTTGCTCTGTAGTTCTAGAGGGAAGTCTGGGATGATGATAAGTGCCTATAGTTGTAATGGTTCATGGTTTGGTGGTCCGCAAGCTATCTTTCTATTATGACAGTAGAAGATAGTGAAGTTCATGTGTTCTGGTGAGAAGATTCCTATGGATAAAGTGGTTAAGGTTCATTTAGTTTCTCCTGATGATTATAGCATGCTTGTGGATGTCTCTTAATCATGTTCCTATCTAGACTTTGGTCCGTGTTAAGAAATTGAGATGGTGTGTGAAGATTGTTCCCAGATAATGTAGTGTGTAACCAGTCTTGGCTGACCTGGTTATTTCTAGTGATTGCAGAGATCTCTGGAAGATTGTGAAAGTGTGTTGTGGCATGGAAGATCATGTTTGAGTCCTATCTAAGGCATGACATGATCCACATTTCATTTCCTTTGCACAATGTTGTAATAGGTTAGGACCTATTTTGTAAATGTTTGTAATACTGACCTTGGAGATTGTTCCAATGGTTGATGATTGTGATGCCGACCTTGATGATCATTCCAAGGTTGATGTAGTGTATAAATACTTGTAGTTGAGTTGTGGAAAAGGTGTCCTTGAGAAGAATGGAAAGATATTAAGAAAGTTCCAAAAGGCATAGCAAAGAAGAGGTAGAGGAAAGAAGAGGAAGAGCAGTGCAGAGGAAGAGTAGAGCAGGGGATTTATTATACTTCAGTCACAAATATAGAAAGGTGTTGATCGTGGCAGTGAGTCTGGTAGTAAGCCGCTAGTAGGGTTCAACAACCCTCAGGGTTTAACAACCTTTATTGTAATCTTGCTAGGTTTAGGGTTGAGGCAGTGAGCCTACTAGACCTAGTTGTTCTTCATGGCAGTAAGCCAGTATGTTTAGGCCCGTGAAGTGACCAAGCCTGAACATCATTCTTTCAAGATTGCAATATATATTGGGAGTTAATCCTCTCAGTGGTTTTTCCCTACCTTGGGGTTTTCCACGTAAATTTGGTGTCTCTTGTGTTTGATGCTGTATCTATGGTTAAGTTTCTAATTTCATGCACTCATTATTAAATCATAATAATTGTGGATAAGTGATGAATGTTTAATTGTAGCAAGTGTTTAAGTTTTTGTGACAACTGATTCACCCCCCCACCCCTCTCAGTTGTCTGGCACATATCAATAGTATCATGGGATCTTCCACAAATGTGGTATCTAGATCTTTGTTATGGGCTAGTGTATTTGTCAAAAGACCCTTTTTATTGTTTCTAATGAGTCTACTTCTATTGCAACCAATATCTCTTGATCCAGTTTCCTTTGGGCTTTGAAGAGAGGGCTCTCTCTTCATCATATTGTCTTGTTGATTGTTGTGTTTCCCCTTGTTGGATTAGTCCAACCAATTCTCTATATGTGGCATCTAAATTGTTTGTGTTTAGAGATGTCACAAAATGCTTGTATAATGGTAGAAGAGATCATAGAATGATCAAACATTCAATTTTAGATCATCATCTAGACTAGTTGTTGAATCTCCAATAGTTGATTCTTGATGTCATCCATATGCATCAAGTCTTTGTCTACTTTTTCTCCTTCTTGCATTTTGATGGTATGTTCTTCTCATTGAGGTAAAACTCTAGATTTTATATTTACCTCATATACTAATTGTAATTTTGACCATGCTTCATAAGTTGTTTTTGTGTTGTAAATGTGTGTTTGGAAACATTCATCCACAAAGACAGTAAAATCAACATTAGTGCCTTTCTATTCATTTTATACCAAGCTCTTTGTTCATTTGCATTGAGAGTTTTATCTTTCTTTGCTATGACTTGACCTCCCATATTTCCTCATATTGTTAGGCGGTTTTCATTTTCCCTTAAATGTAGGATAGTTTGATCTATTCAAGAATTTTTTGTCTATGAGAAATGGTTTTGCACCTACCATTGTTAGATGTGTTGAACACAATGGCATGCTAAGAGGGGGGGGGGTGAATCAACACACTTAAAACCTTTAAACAAACATTCCCAGATAAAATTGTATAACTTGGAGAATAGAAAGGAAAACATGAGATTCATTGATCAACACATGTCACCATATTTTTACGTGGAAAACCCTAAAGTAGGGAAAATCCACAGTGAGGATTATCTCACAATAAATTATGCTCACAACAAAGAGTGTTACAACATTGTTTTAGGGTTGCAACCTAAGGAAGCTACTACTCCATGATTAATGCTTACAAAAATTTACAACTTTGATTTAGGGTTATAACCCAAGGAAGTTTCTACTCCCTCAGTACTCTACTCACTGCAAATGGTATTTACAAAATGGACTATTGTAAAGTGGGCATCTGAACTATGTTGGTAATTTAGTCTTCTAATTCTACTCAAAGCTTGCTTCTAAATTGATTTTGCACACTTCATTTCTTTCATACTGCTCTTCTATGATAATACTCACCTTATTACCTTTCAAATGAAATTTATCCTCTATATATATCCTCTGCAATACCTTGAAACATTGAATAGGTTAGCATCAAAATCAATATTGAGTGTAACATGTAGCTTGTGACTGGTTGGTCTCAACATATAAAAAATGATAGAAAAACTTGTTGCAGACCTCAAGGCATTATGAAAAACATCAGGGTACATCTTTCCATACTTTCCAGTATGGGAGAAACTAGTCAAGAGCCTCTGTATGCAACATGTACTTAACCAGTCAGTTCATACAACTTAGAAAAGTTAATTGTTCCTCTTTCAACTATTGGGGAGAAGATAGAAACCCAAGACAAACCAAGTATTCAATCATACAAGAGCTCCACAAAATCCATACACCTTACTAGAGAAGTATCATACCAAACTATGCATTTGCAAGACAAGAAATATATCTATCTGTAGATAACATAGTCTTCTGGACCTTATGTAATACATTACATCCCAAAATATGATGTTGCAGAGTAGTGTACGGCCTGAAACCTTTTGGGAATGATCATATAAATCAATATATGCTACTTACTAGATCCACACACCTTTTTCTAAAGATTCTGTAGAAATTCAAAAATGACTTAGGTATCCAGAGTTCTGGAGGACAGTTATACTTAAACTTTACTTATTGTCATGAATACTAGCTATGGTACCAGAAAATGAAGGATGATTGCATGTGGATCATATCTAATGTACCTTGGACCATATAGTATCTCCACATAAGGTTTGATGATAGAACTATATATATGTTTCAGCTTTTACAGAACTCAAATTGTATTTTTAGTCTCTAGAGCAGACTGTATTGTTTCTTTTGCTTATGTATTTATTTTGCGAACCACCAAAGCACTTGAAACTTCATTAAAACATATGTAATACATGTCTTAGTTATTCCTCAGAACTGTATGACAAGGAGATCTCTTCCGGAGAAATGCGGAGCATTCCATTCTCTCCTCATTATTGCATTGCTCTGTCTAGGAGATGGTCGATACACCCTTCCTTGTAAATTTTCATGCTGACAATGTGAGGAGTTGAAATCTTGGATATATCATGTCAGTACATGTCAAAAGATATCATGAGAACCACATGGCCAAATCTTTCTTTGTGGAGAAGTACAGACCACTTCAAGTTGACTCTACCTTAGGGTGTGTAATGTGAATGCCTTAATCAAATTTCTACATCTTACCCTTGAGTGTGGTCCTTCCAACTATGAGATATGTACATGTGTATACAGGAATCATGCAAGGATATAAGTGTTCACCTCCACATTATGCTCAACTCCAAAACTAATTATCTCCCCATACTTAGACTATGTGTTCTTGTCCAAGACTAGTTTTCCTTTACTAAACTGACTCTTCCTCTGTATAAGTCTGTCTATGCATTTCCATCTATTATGTTGATATCAATGTATACTATGTTGACGTCAATGAAAACACATATTTCCAACAATATTCCCCTTTGACATCAATGACAAAGGGATTGATAACCTTTGTATCAATCCAAAAACTATATGGACTCCTTACAAAATAATATCTAAACATTGCTCCCCCTAACTGTGTTATTTAGTTACAAAATTGTACCCTTAGAAACCAAAATGGTACTTCTATTCTACTTAGTATCTCTGCAAAATTATATACAACAAAATTGTTCTAACAACTCACTTGGATGGTATGATGGCTATATAGATTACCTTGAGTTATTGAATGGTTGTGGTCCAGATAGTGTACTCTGAAGCAAGCATGTAGTTTTGACATTCACACTCTATGCACATTTCTTCAGCCTCTTCTAGGCTACTTGGGGTCCTCATCTTTTGATCTGCTTTTTCTGCTTCCCCTAAAATTCCAAACATTGAGGCAAGTCTCAAATTTACTACCTCTCTCAACTAACCAATTTTTTTCTTCAAACTTTCCCTTTGGTCCTGTAGTTGAGATAGCTGTGTATGTAGGTTTTCCACTGGTGCCTTGTTGCACGCATCTTGTCCATTGATAAATCATAAACTTCAGCCATCTTAGAGATCTATGATGCAATAGAGTCAATTTGTGCTTTGATACTCTTTATTGAAGCTGGCCATTTTAGACAAAATAGATATAAGGTTGTGGCCTCCTCAATACAAGCTTTAAATTTATTCAAATTTTCTTTAAGTTTATTGTGTACATTGGCATCTTTGTTTGTTATTTATGCCATTCTTTTGTCATTAATTCTCTATGCTACCTCTTTCTCTTCTTTTAGTTCTATTAGAGAGGAGTGATCTTTAAAGGAATCCATTAGTAACTTGAGCTTTTGTTCTAGAGGCATTGAGGGATCAATGGTTACCTCTGGTAGTCCTTCTTGTATCAATTTTACAACATCCTCTATTGAACTAGATTTCTTTAGATTTTCTTGTCAGACTTCCTTTCTTGCAGAGGCATGCAGTATGTCTCCAAGTTGTAACTTATGTAGAGGAGATATGCTTGTTAGATCAATTTTCCCTTCATTTGGAACTTGCAGTAGTTTTGGAGTAACAATTGGTTGAAATTGAAACTATAAGTTTAGTAGATCTATGAGGGAGTTAGTTGAATCTTGATTAGTCTCCTCCAAGCCTCATTTTGACTTTTCACTAGAGACATTTCTTTTTCTATGGCAGGATCTTCATATTTCCTTGTAATTTCTAGATCATCCTATGAATTTTGCACATTTGTTTGGCTATCCATTTGTTTAGTGTTATCCATAATATTCTACTCATTTTTTAGATTATCTTGAGAAGTAGAATCAACATTCATATCCTTTTGCATCTCCTTTCCTTTTTCAACATGTTCTTCTTTCTCTAGAGATGATGTAGTAGTATGATGAGGTGATTGTGGTGGTGATACATGTGATTGTTCTAAATTTTCTATTTCTCTCACTTCACCAAAAATCTTTTGAGTGATTTCTTCAGTTTCTTTTATGATTTGTTTAATATCCTCCTTGTTTTGCATAAGAGTGTCTACTCTATGCTTGGTTCTGAGTTCTTGAGCTTATCTTAGGATCAATTTTTCTTTCTCTTCCCTAGACAGTGAAGTGATGACTTTATTCAAAGAATCTTGTCATAGTTTTTCATTAAGTACCACAACTTCATCTATATCTCTTCTTAAGGCATTTTGTAGGCTTTCCACTGGTACTTTAGTCAATATTTCTTCTAGAGACTTATTATACCTCATCATATACATAAAACTGGCCTTTTTAATATTGACTTGATCCTCAAAAGTAGATTCAGGATGAAGTGCCACAGTTTCATCAAACAAGTTGTGATAAATGATTGTATTATAGATGGCTTCAAGAGACATATGTCCCTCAAAGGAAGAAATTGGTTTCTGAAAGTCATTTTTCTTTTTCTTCTTGGGAGGATGGCATGGCTCCTCTTCTTCTTCTTCTTATTCACTTATCCTTGAACTTTGTTTCTTCTTTCTCTTGGCCTTCACTTTGACCCTTGATCTCCTTTTATTCTTTTGCTTTTTATGTTCTTTAGAGATCAATTCTTCTTCTCTATCACTTTCAATCTCCTCCACAATGGTTTCTTTCTTCTCTTCTGAATGTTTGCTCTTGGGTTTTGTCTATGTTTTTTCTTCAGAGACCTGTGTTTGTTTGGCTATGGATTGGGAAGTACATCTACCTGATATCCTCTATGTTGAATGCATAGTGGGAAGTGACTCAACAAATTTAGGAATGTTTTGAGTAGAGAAACCTCTAGGAGAGATACCGATCCTTTTAAATAGTTTTTGTTTGTTCTTTTCTACCTCTTCTTTTGCCCTTTTTTTAGATAATTTGTCCTGAACTTCTTCACTAGTTCCAAATCTTTCACCTTTAGGATCTTTAGGTAGACATAACAAGATCTCTGCATATGCTTTAACTTCCTCATCAGGTACCTCATATTGAAGCTTGGGAATCCATGAAGTCCTATGTTCAACTACTACCATATAGAAATAATCTTTGTCCACAAAAAAAGTTATATCATCCTTGTATATTTTGACCAAATCAGAAGAGATTTTGTCCCTTTTATGCATTTCAGTCTAGAAATTTTTGAAGAAACCACATAAGATAGTCTTATAACTTTGTGAGTCAAATATGCTTATGTATTATTTTATTTGTGCTACTACAGACCTATTTTGTTTCCATATCTTTCCATTAAATCTTGATAACTCATTCATGAAATAGAATGCTAAACAAAAAATTAATGAGCCATATTTGAATTGATATCATGTCTCCTTAGGTTTTCTTAAATTTTCTAGCAATTGATCCTTCATTACTTCACACATATCAAAATCCTTATTCTCTTTAGCCATATGATCTGCATCGTATATGGATGTAGCTATTGCAGATCCCACTTTGTTGGAGTAGTACACTTTGTAGGCAATTCCCATTGCTGCGTATCTCACACTAGGATCAGTAATGTCATCAATTGTCAAGGCACCTTTGTCAAATTTGGTATCAGTTAATTCAATGACCTTTTAAACTTTAATTGATTTCAACTATGGTATGGATGTAGTAGAACATAGTCATATTACATCTCTAATAACATCTTTAGTTATTCAATGAGATTTGTCAAGGTATATGAATTCATTATGAATTCTGCTAAGAATATATCTAACCTAGTCATGTTCATCATAGAAAACGGGAAAATCTTTCCAAACATCCAAATGTTTTCCTTTAGTGTTGACATATTCAGGTTTGTAGTGCATATCATCATCTAATAGTTCATGATGTAGGGTTTCAAAATTTCCATGATCAATTTCCTCAAGTTTTACATGAATGTATATCTTGACATCTTTCATGTATACCACAATGGCAAGAACATTGGATAATGCTCCACTGCCATCAACTTCCATTGCCTTATATGAGTGTTTCTGGAATTTTGGTTGGGGTTCACCGGTAATATTGATCAACTGAGGAGGTGGCCATCTTAATAATTTCACAAACTAGGGTTTTAACTAGAGAGATAAGAAATACTTGGATGTGTGCTGATAGATCTTGCTTGGTTGAATTGTTGAGTGCTTTCAGTTCTCTTTTACCTCTTCAAATCTTTTGTCTTTGATCAAATGTGATCTCCTCCACATTAATTGCATCCTCTTCTTTAACCTAATTTACCCTTTTCATATGCAGAACCTTATAGACCTTCAACAATCCTCTGCATATCATTTAGTTGCTTTGGAATTTTTGTTAAGTTCATCTATATGTTGGATGCTTTCATCATCATGAAGATGAGATGATTGATTTTCCAAACCAACTCCCCCTGAGTCCATGTAACCTCTTGGTAGAAGTCCTTATCACTATAAGCCCTAAAGTCTTCCGCAATTTGCCACATTTAAAGATTTTTGTCTAGAATTTTCATCATACTCCTTTATTTTCTTATCTTAGCATTCTCATGCCAACACTAATCAATATGCTAAGAAATCAACATCTTGCATATTCAGGGGGTTGAAATTTTTACTATTATAACTCCCCTGACCCAATATTTTACCTTTTAATTACTGGAGGATCCACCTGCACTAGGCAGAGGTCTAGAGATGTCACATACTTCCTTCTTCTTCCATACTTTGTTAATTTCCACTCTTTCTTGAGCAACATCAATTTTCTTTTGGAACATGGGTTTCACATTCTTTCCAGAATGTCTTGTGTATACACCTAAAAATGGTAAAGACAAGTTAAATAAATATATATTATTTATTTAATTCCTATTCCTTTATCAATGAATAAATTCAATAATTTATTTATTTGATTCACATTATCATAATTCTATAACAAATCATTTATCAATTCTTCTAATGTCATCCCTAATTAAATAATTCTAAATCATTTAATTCATCATATCCTAAAGTCTCCACTCCATAAATTCCACATCATTATCCTTGTCACACTTTCCACTTCATAATCCACCTCATTATGTTGCATACATAATTAAATATTTTAAATATTTAATTATCTATTATCATCTCACCCACATGTCTCTAACCATTCCTATTTCTTCTCCATATTTCTCTCAACATGAGAGAAACATTCTCCATATTTCTCTCAACATGAGAAAAACATTCTCCATATTTCTCTCAACATGAGACAAACATTCTCCATATTTCTCTCAACATGAGAAGAACATTCTCCATATTTCTCTCAACATGACAAGAACATTCCCCATATTTCTCTCAACATGAGAAGAACATTCTCCATATTTCTCTCAACATGACAAGAACATTCTCCATATTTCTCTCTCTCATCCCAACCAACCAAATCTAAACCGTACACATCGCAATACTTCTTCTATACCATTGAGATTGTGACACTTGGAATTGTCCTATCCTTGGTCTATAAAAGGAACCATCATTCTTCCATTTAGAGATCCACAAGCTTTTGCAAACTTATGCTATAGAAATTCAACCATAGCATGCCTTTGGCTCCCATCACTAGCATATTATCATTATCATTATATTATCATCCATAGCTTCATCCCATTACATCCTCATTATAGTTTAGTGTTGCATTGTAGTTGCATTGCATGATCTATTTCATAGCCATTCTCATCATTATCATCTTGGAATGCAAGGAAGCACATTTCTGAGAGCACACATCATTCACAAGATCATTGAGAGATAGGCAACAATGGAAGACACAAAGTAAATCGGTCTACAAGGTATAATCTTAGTTTACTTATATTTATCTTATTTCCATTGAGGGATTAAGTATTTAATTGTTTATGATTGTTGTATGAATATTTGATAACATTTTTGGCACCCACCATGGGGCTTTGCCCCATTTTTAACTTTCATCTAAGTGTTTTTGTGAAGGTTTTGGTCACAACAGGTCGATTCCATGCATACGACTTCCAGTTCTATGCATACAACACCTCTTGCTACACTTTTATTTTCTTGTGCATATAAACCACAGATCTATGCATATGATCGATAACAGAGAGTTGTAATACTTTCATGAGTTTTTTTGTACTAACTCTCATTCGTAGGTGTTAGGAGCTAGATTTAGTCATTTTAGCTGCATTATTAAGTCATCTAGAACTAATTAGGAAGGAGTAACTTGATATGTTCATGTAAATCATCACATAGACATAACTAAAAGGAAAGTAAATCATCTTGTTGCATCACAACTTTCACCTAGTCCCAACCTAGGGGTTAAAATGAACAACAATCTTTTCCAAGTTATTGCTATCTTGCTTTGAATTTCTGTGCTTGGTAGGATTAAAACATTTATTTGTTTTTCTTTTAACTAGGGGGTTTAAAGAACCATTGTCTTCCATGTTTGGGAGAATGATAACAGACCTATGCTCTCCCCTTAATTGGGTGATCAAAATGCTAGACTTATCATTTTTCATGTTCTACCTTTAGAGAGGCATGCCCTTGGATATCCTTCCATCCAAGTGGGAACGGCCTTAAGTGGTAACAAGCTAAAACCAAGCTCTGCCTAGCCACTATAAATAAATTGTGTTTAGATTGAAAGCTTCAAACAATGAGTGTTGTTAAGTTATACTGATAGCCAACCTCCCCCAAAACCCTCCAAGGCATAACCCTTGAAGGTTGGGAGACTCCATAATGGAGAGAAGAGTTGCCACACATATAACCACTCGAATGGTTGCCCTTACTACTTATCCATTATTTTAGTAGTCAAAAATCCCTCTATTTGTTGGTGTAGAAGGTGTGACCTTTGAAGCTGCCCTGATTCTCGTGGTTCTTAGTAGAGATAGCAGGGACAATCCTAAGGTTTAGTGGGGGGACGAGCCTTGGGAAACTTGGAACTCGATATGCATGAGAATTGAGTGCCGTGGAGGGGAGCCAATGCTACCAAGATCCTGAAGCTATCCACTCTGAATAGGCACAACTAGGGGATCCAATAAATATTGCCCTTACCATCTTAGGATTTGTACTTGTTTTTAGTCAAAAAAGTAAAAAAAATCTAAAAAATTGAAAGGAACAAAAATATTCTTTGTGTTTGCTGTGTCTTCTTGCCACAATTAAGAAAATCAAATCAAAGAGACCAACTTTCAGCCAAAGAAAACCAAAAATATTGAAAAACGTGCCAAAAATAGTTAAAACTGCCAAAAAAACACAGAGCTGCGCATATATACCTTCTTACTGTGCATTTGTCACTTTCTACAGTGCATCAATTCTTGTTGCGCATACATTTTGAATTACTGCACTTTTGTTAAATCCTGCTCCGCATATATCATTTACCAGTATTGCGCATAAATATCCTCTACTGCTGCACATTTACCCTCAATAACTGTGAATTTGTTGCTATGCATCCATCACAGTGAACACTTCTAGACCCTTTGTGAGAAAAATATCAACCTTTCTGGATACCCATTTCAACCTTGTTCTAGTTTCTAAAATTAGTTGTACCATGCAATCCCCTTTTGTATCATTTTCACAATGTCACCTTTTGCATACTTTTGCCTCATCATCCAAACACATCATATCAAACCAAAACTTGCATCAAGGTATAAGTTGATACCCTACAAAATCTAAATAAACATCAAGTAGGTTTCATAATAGGATTTCAATCATCCTTGATAATGGAACTATACTTGTGTGTCTTGATAATGGAATAGTTTATATATCAATAGGAGAAATCATCTACCCATATTTCGACTACCTTCTCAAAAACACCTTGTTTGGACAACCTAGGATCAATATTAAACCTTTGATAAATCTTTCTCCACCAAGCTCATCCCATATAATCTCAAAAACATCAAAACAAGACCACCAAATCTCACATTCCAACTTCATCCACATTTCACGTTTGTATGGTTCGAACTAGGTCTCAATCAAAACAAAAACAAAAAATGGGTTCCCGTCAAAATAGCCCACATGATTCTAAAGATGAAGAGGAAGTTAGCCAAGAAGAAATTCTTAAACACCTCCAAGATCCTAAATTTCAAAAGACAATGGATAGGGTTGTCACCACAGATCATCACAAATACTTTCTCATGTTAGCTCAACAAGGAGCTAAGCTACCATCTAATTTTGATGTCTCAAACCTTAGAGAAAATAATGGCTCAAATGAAGCTGAGTCTTCCAAAGATGGTCCAAAAAATGACAAAGATTCTTCTAAAATAGAAAAGGCTAGAGATACAACCAATCCCTTGGACATCTTGAAAGCACAAATCCAAGCCCTATAAAAACAATTGGGTAATATCCAAAGTTTCATTATGTGGCGATATCCTTACTCATGGTACCTTTTCCTTCAAAGTTTGAGGTTCCTAAATTTGATAAATATAGGGGAAAGGGAGATTCAAGAGATCACATAAGGGAATTTAGTGCCACATGGCTCAAAGTCGCACATAATGAAACTTATCTTATGCGACTATTCCCAAAAAGCTTAGGAGGACAAGCTATGGAGTGGTTCTCATGCCTACCTCCTGGTATCCACACTTTCAATGAACTAGTAGACAAATTTGTCACACATTTCTCATACAATATCAAACACAAAGTCTCCATGTTGGATCTTTGTAATAAGAAACAAAAAGTGGGAGAATCTTTCTCCTCTTTCCTACAAAGATGGAGATAACTTGCAAGTAAGTGTCCCTACCACATACCAGAGAAACAAATGATAGAGATGTTTGTTCACAATCTATCCATAGAGCTAAGCTATCAAATCCAAATACAATGTCCAACTACTTTTTGTAAGGTCATTGAAATGGGTCTACTCATTGAGAAAGCCTTGATAGTAAAAGGGACAATCAACCTATACAAAGGCACTCCTAGTTCAAACAACAATGTAGATAAGTCACGATTTTGGACTAAGAACAAACCCGTTGTGAACGACGGTGTGGTAGATGCCAAACATGTGGTGCAAAAACAACTGAGCTTCAATTTATCAAATCTACAAAACAAACCATAACCCACCAAGCCTCAAAACAATGAACAAAGATCAACCAATTTCACTCCTAGAAAAACATTCACACAACTTAGGGAGTCACTCGAATTTGTCCTTAAGAAGTTAATAGAGGGCCACCTCATAACACATCTCCCAGCATGAGATTATGAACCAAATTTTAAGCCTCCTTGGTGGAATTCATCTGACTTTTGCGAATACCACAGAAGTAAAGGGCATAAAACTAATGATTGTCAAAAACTAAAACATGCCATTCAAGACCTATTCGATCAAAAACAAGTATGTGTTAAAGATCACACATCTAATGATGAGCATATAGCATTCAAAAATCCTCTTCCTCATTATGAAAAAGGAGTGTCTAATCAAAATAACGACAGTAAAGACAAAGCAAACTATAATAATGTCTCTTACGAATACACCATCAATCACATCTCACAAAGTGATTCACACATCAATGTATTCACTATCAATAATGAGCCTAAATGTAATGTGACCACTCGTCATGGGAACATCACTCTCCAAGGGGCTTCATCTTCCTCCACATAAATCCAATACAACATCTTGGACCAAATCAATAAAACACATACCCACATATCCATTTAAGAGTTATTGCATATGTCACCATCCCACAGAGCCATCCTAGAAAAGGCCCTCTCAGAAACAACCGTTCCTACCAACCTCGCTAAAGAGCAATTCCAAGCTATGGTAGGTCATTTGACCACACCTCACTTGTCTTTCTCTGAAAAAGATGACATGTCTCCCAATCAACCACACAATACAACCCTCCATATTGAGGCCCAAATCCACAAACACCAAATAAAAAGGGTCCTAATCGATGAAGGTGTTGGTTTAAACATTTGCATATTAATGTTAATCCTTGCATTAGGGTTTTTAGAAAATGCCATTTATCCTAAAAAGAAGATAAATATCAAGGCTTATGATGAAGAAGAAAGAACTTCCAAAGGAACTATAGTCCTACCCATATGAGTTGGACTCATGGAGAAAGATGTTGTGTGTCAATTTCTTGACATGAAGCTAGCATATAACATCCTTTTAGGTAGACCTTGGATCCATGCAATGAAGGTTGTTCCATCAACATACCATAAATGTATCAAGTTCCCATACAATGATCAAGAGATTACCATACCAGGTGACCCTCATTCGTTCCAATATTGCAACAACATCCAATCTAAACCAGAAGTTGTAATCCCTACAAACTGAGCAACTTCCTCTTCTTCAAGCCATGTGGATCCAAGTTCTCTAGCCTCTACCTCCAAAACATCAGATCTCAAAGTCAAAGTCAAGGACAAAGGTGTGGGAGAATATGTCATTGAATCAAACTTCTATCTCTCACAGCTACCTAAATCACCAAGATCCTATGGGAAACCATAACTAAATAAGGCCAAGTCATTAGAGATTACCAAGTGTCCTTTCATTAGATGGGGAAACTTATCGAATGAAAGTGATGAAAAAGAAATTTTATATAGTGTCTTTACAAGGATGAAGAAAGTGAAACCACACCAAATGACCACCAACCTAAGCTACCCACTACACAATATGGTCAAGGGTTTTCCATTATACAACGGATGGGATATGAAGGACATGGTCCCATAGGATTAAGGAAAGATGGTATCATAGAACCAATTCAACCCTCTACCTCAGCAGCTTGAGACACTTCTGGATTGGGATACAAGGGTAAAGAGAAGAACAAAGGTAAGGAGAAACTCCATTCACAAGACCAAGAAGCAACTACCGCTAACCCAGTGGAACAAAATTGCCCCTTACAAGAAGCTAGTAAAACTAACTCTAATAAGTGCCTTGTGAAGATAAAGGGGTTGATGTGGTTCGAGTGTATAGCTCTAATCATATGACATATGAAGGACAAAGCTCTGAGGTTAGATTTCTATAGTATGGTTTGCATTATGATGATAGTGAACTTTATGAGGAGGATATGATGTCGCACTTGACAAACCAACTTGAGGAGAGTACCACAGTAGACCTTGTCAATACCCCTACCCATTCAAGTGAATCATCCATTCTAACCATCATCACCCTTGAATTAAGTCAACTAGATGATCCATTACCCCTAGTACATCTTGAATGGATAGGATGGGATCTACAAAACACCCCTGACCTAGATACATTCCAAAATGATAATGCTATCATCAATTATCTCAAGCTTAGGGACCACCTACCAACAGGGGACCACAAGGCTGGCTTCACCATTGAACTTAACGATAGTGCATACTTTGGAGAGAGTGCCAATCCCTTTAGTCACAAGAATTTAAAAATAAAAAGTAGATCTAATGATGAAAACCATTCCAAGGCAGTGTTAGATCATGAAAATAGTAAAAATAAAGACATATCTGAAGGTGAAAACCTCTTTGAGGCACCAACGATGAAGGCATTGACACTCTCCCCTACCATGCACATTAGGAGAGATCATTAGTATTGATTGAACTAGCTCAACCAGTAAACATCATCACAACAGAGAACCCAAGAATCATACACCTAGATGAGTCATTATCTGAACAAGAGAGTAGAATTCATGGAATTCTTTAAAATAAAGTAGATAAAATTTGCTTGGTCTTATGTACACATGCCTGAGTTAAATCCTGATCTCATCATGCACCACCTTTCATCAGCTCTAGGAGTCAAGCTCGTTAAACAGAAACTCAAAAAAATGCACCCACATATTGCATTGATGGTCAAAGAGGAACTAAAGGAATTACTAGATGTGGGGTTCATCAGAGCTATCAACTATCCAGAATGGGTTTCCAACATTGTACCTATCTCCAAACTAGATCGAAGGATCAGATTATGTACCGACTTCAGAGATCCAAACAAGGCTTGCCCAAAAGATGACTTCCCATTACCAAACATAGATATCATTGTTGATCTAACAACAGGGCACGCCATGTTGTCATTAATGGATGGGTTCTTTGTCTATAACCAAATCAAGATAGCACTAGAAGATCAGCATGTCCTTGGGGTACCTATTGTTGGTGCGTCATGCCATTCAGACTAAAGAATCTGGGGGCAACATACCAGCAGCCAATGACTACAATCTTTCATGACATGATGTACACCATAATGGAAGATTATGTTGATGATATCCTGGGTAAGTCACTCACCAAAGAAGGGCAAGTCCTAGACCAGATCTTCATGAGACTAGAACAGTTTAATGTACAGTTAAATCCAAAAAAGTATGTTTTTGGGGTTACATCTGGCAAACTCCTTGGATATATCATTTCATCTAATGGAATAGAGGTGGACCTAGTGAAAGTAAAAGCAATCATGGAAATGCCACCACCTAAGAATCTGAGTCAGTTAAAGTCTCTACAGGGAAAGCTCTAGGCCATCAGAAGGTTTATCTCTCAACTGGAAGATAAGTGCCACCCATTCACACATCTTTTACACAAAAACATTCCATTCAAATAGGATGATAAGTGTGAGCAAGCATTTCAACATCTGAAGGAGTATTTAATGAATCCACCAGTCTTTATGCCACCAATTCAGGGCAAGCCACTATTACTCTATATCTCAGCTACACCCACTGCTCTTGGAGCTCTGATCACCCAACAAAACCATGAAGGAAAAGAACAAGCAATCTACTACATCAGCAGGACACTAGTAGGCTATGAACTGCAGTATATGCCAATTGAAAGAGCATGCCTTACAGTTGTCTTCACTTCACAAAAGTGGAGACACTATATGATTTCACATTCAACCAAGCTAGTGGCGAAGATTGATCCATTAAAATATCTACTCAACAAAGCTATCCTAACAGGTAGAATATCTAAATGCGTCATGATACTTAGTGAATTTGATATTGAGTACATAGATAGAAGAGCAACAAAGGGGCAGGTCATTGCAGATTAGCTGGCACATGCACCTTTGACGGATCACAACCCATTAAACTTTGAATTTCCTAATGAATCTATATTCAACCTCACTACTAGGGTGTGGAAACTATACTTTGATGGGTCATATACTCAACATGGATCAGGAGTAGGAATACTATTGGTCACACCAAATGGCGATACAATCCCTAAGTCATACTAACTTCTATTCCCATGTACAAACAACATGGCCGAGTATGAAGCTTTAGTCATTGGTATTAAGATGGTAGTAGAGTGAAAAGTCAAGGAACTTCATGTGTACGGAGACTCCCAACTCGTCATTAATCAAGTAAATGATGATTATCAAACCAAAGACAAGAAGTTGATACCATAAAAGTGTATGGTGGATGATTTCAGGGAACATTTTGTTGTGATATCCTTTGAACAGATACCGAGGTTAGAAAACAAAGCAGCAGATGCAATGGCCACTATTGCATCCCTCCTGGACATACTTGAAAATCATTCCCATTATGAGTTCTTGGTGGAGCCAATCTCTCACCCTACTTATGAAGCCCCCGAAACTAGCACCATTTACCACATCATAGGGTCTGATTCTCCCTTATACAAAAAGAATTACACCTATCTAAAAGAGAATACCTTACCACGTGACCTATCCAACAACCAAAAATAAACATTCATATGCCAAGCCTCCCGATATACCATTGTCACAGACACCCTGTATCGATGAGGTTTAGATGGTACTCTCGTCAAGTGTTTGGATAGTGAGGAATATTAGACCACTCTAAGTGAAATACATGAGGGAATATGCAAAACACACTCTAGTGGTCCTACCTTGGTGAATAAACTTATGCATCTTGGATACTATTGGCCAAGCATGGAATCTGACTCCTATCATTTTGTCAAATGGTGTAAGAAATGCCAGATTCATGATAACTTGACACATGCACCTGCTCAAGAGTTGCAACCTTTAATGACACCTTGGCCCTTCTGCCAATGGGGACTTGATCTAGTAGGCAAGATTCACCCTTCCTCCTCCAACAGCCACAAATTCATTATTACAGCCACTGAGTATTTTATGAAGTGGATTGAAGCCGTTCCATTAACCAACATCATAGGTGTAACATTGGAAAATGTCCACTTGGGGGCTTTTCCCTTATAAGGTTTAACTCCCAGGTCTTTTTCATGCATTTAGGGCATCTTAGTTCATATTTTAGCATCAGACTTGATCTAGTAGGCAAGATTCACCCTTCCTCCTCCAACGGCCACAAATTTATTATTATAGCCACTGAGTATTTTACGAAGTTGATTGAAGCTGTTCCATTAACCAACATCATAGGTGTAACATCAAAAAATGTCCCCTTGGGGGCTTTCCCCTCATAAGGTTTAGCGCTCAGGTCTTTTTCATACATTTAGGACATCTTAGTTCATATTTTAGCATCTCGATGGAATGAGGCCTAGGTTTCATGGTAAAGTGGACCTAGGAGGACCCCTTGAGTTATACCCTACCCAAAATAGACAGGGAGGACTTGGACGCCCATGCCCTAGTCCTGCCCTATTTTGGGGTAGCCCTAATTACTAAGTATCAGTTTATGACCGTTATTTGGTCCTTTTGCGGACACAGTAAGTTTCGATTTTTAAAATCTTTGTGAGAGTTCTTGTAGTTGCATTTATAAGCATGCTTAGGCATTTATTTATAAAACTAGATGGCAATTGTGATGTTCAAGTGTTCTCAAGGTGATTGAAGGTTTTCATTGTGTTGCAAGAGTAGACTTGTGTGTTTTGTGTGTTAATATTTACAGATTTGAGCATCAATTTCCTCATGGAATGAAGAGCATCTTCCTCCCATGAGAGCATCACTACAAAGTGACATTATATTGTGATTTCATCATTGATTCCTTTAGTTTTTTCCTCTGGCTCATAAGGGTACACACTCTCTATCTGACAAGGGTGTTCGGAGATTTAAGTGTCTTCTAGGGCTTGACTGAGGCAAGCCTCTAAACACCACAACCCCCAAACCAAGTCTTGTGATTGTAGGTTACAGGTGTCGTATTTGGGAAAAGTGAAGTTGTAGGAAGGATTGGTAGACATCAAGGATTTGAGATCTAAAGAAAAGTAGGACACAAGAGTACTTCTAGGACTTGTGTGCTCGCTCTAGTGTCCTCCACATCTAAGTTTCAAGAAATAGAAGTTACAGGGCTGATCAATATTGGAAGGAGGTCCGGATCCCACGAAGAAATTGGTACCTTGGACTTGGGCACCGGATCTAATGTCCCTGACTATTCTTCTTTAGAACCTTGAAAATAGGTACTCTGTGATTTGGTATTTTACTCCTATCTGCAAGAGCTTGTTCTGTTATTCATCAATTTGTTACTGTATTTGCATAATTAGGGTTTTTTGGTCAATTAGGGATAAGAGAAGGAAAATTGATAATTAAATTCCCTAATCCAAGTTTCCCTATATTTCACAAGTGATATAGGGTATGATAGTGCACACCACTCGACCCTAGATCCTTAAATGTATAGTGGAGAGGAGGATTTAAACATCAAAACACTAAAACATTAACAAATCCAATTTTCCACTAAACAATATGGAAACAAATTTCCTCCTTCATCCTCAACTATATCATATGCAGATATGGTCTTCTATTATCCATTATCATGGATAATGGACAACCTTTTAAGAATTAGGATGTGAAAGAACTCTATGACAAATTCCATATTCAACACCGCTTCTCCACCCCATACTACCTGCAAAGTAACAGTCAAGCTGAGGCATCAAATAAAACCATTCTTAAGATACTCAAAAAGATTGTCGATGATGCTAGCTAGGATTGGCATATGCAATTGAACCCCAATCTATGGCCCAATAGAACCACTATATGCACACCCACAGGTGCGACACCATATGCCCTTGTCATAAAGTTGTACCAGGGACAAACTGGGGCATGTATTAATCGCAAAAAAAAATTATTCTTTGAAACAATGTGATAAAACACATTGCATCAAAGAGGGGCAAAATGTATACACCTAAACATGGAAAAGACAAATTAAATAAAAATTTATTATTTATTTAATTCCTATTCCTCTATCAATGAATAAATTCAATAATTAATTTATTTGATTCACATTATCATAATTCCATAACAAATCATTTATCAATTCTTCTAATGTCATCCCTAATTAAATAATTCTAAATCATTTAATTCATCATATCCTAAAGTCTCCACTCCATAAATTCCACATCATTATCCTTGTCACACTTTCCACTTCATAATCCACCTCATTATGTTGCATACATAATTAAATATTTTAAATATTTAATTATCTATTATCATCTCACCCACATGTCTCTAACCATTCCTATTTCTTCTCCATATTTCTCTCAACATGAGAGAAACATTCTCCATATTTCTCTCAACATGAGACAAACATTCTCCATATTTCTCTCAACATTGGAACAACATTCTCCATATTTCTCTGAACATGAGAAGAACATTCTCCATATTTCTCTCAACATGAGAAGAACATTCTCCATATTTCTCTCTCTCATCCTAACCAACCAAATCTAAACCATAAACATCACAATACTTCTTCTATACCATTGAGATTGTGACACTTGGAATTGTCCTATCCTTGGTCTATAAAAGGAACCCTCATTCTTCTATTTAGAGATCCACAAGCTTTTGCAAACTTATGCTATAGAAATTCAACCATAACGTGCCTTTCGATCCCATCACTTGCATATTATCATTATCATTGTATTATCATCCATAGCTTCATCCCATTACATCCTCATTATAGTTTAGTGTTGCATTGTAGTTGCATTGCATGATCTATTTCATAGCCATTCTCATCATTGTCATCTTGGAATGCAAGGAAGCACATTTCTGAGAGCACACATCATTCACAAAATCATTGAGAGATAGGCAACAATGGAAGACACAAGGTAAATCTGTCTACAAGGTATAATCTTAGTTTACTTATATTTATCATATTTCCATTGAGGTATTAAGTATTGAATGGTTTATTATTGTTGTGTGAATATTTGAAAACACCTTGTTTTATTGCACTCATGACAGATGCAATTTGTTTGCTAAGCATTTCCATTTCTTCTTGCCTTTGATCTGCACTTAGCTACTTTATGGCCAAACTTATTACAAGTATTACAAGTATAACAATATCCATAAAAGGATTGAGCATTATCCCTATTATACCTTGGCATTTTACTTCTGCATTCATTAGCCTTATGTCCCATCTTATTGCATGAATAACACCAAATAGAATTCTAGCTTATCTTACTTCTGCATTTAGCAACTTTATGACCAACTTTATTGCAAATGTAACATCTTAGAGCATTTTTATTCATCTTATTTCTACAATCCATAGCTTTGTGAACAAACTTATTGCAAGTGAAACAATTGCCATTGAAACCTTGAAAATGCTTGATGTGAGCTGGTTGACTTGTAGGTTGAGGATTTTTGGAATTCCTCTTCACATTATTCCTTTGTCTTTGGACCATAGTGAATTCATCTTCTCTTGTAGCTCTGTAAGTTTTTCTCTTAGGATCTTTAGTGTAGGTTTCTTCCCTCTTATTTTTAGACTTTCTTGCTAAATGAAAGTTATCATATAAGTTTGCAGAGGAATTGATCATAGGATTCTTTCCATTTTCAAAACCAAGACCTATTTTTTATTTTACAAGATTTTGAAAGCTTATTAATTGATCTAGAATATCAGTTCCTCCATTCAGTTTTAGTCCCTTGTGAATCTATTCTTTTGCCTTTTCTAGTTCTTTCCTTAGAGTGACAACTTGTTCCTCAAGTTTTGAATGTTTAGCTAATTCCTCATTGAGCTTGATATTTAGGCAATCTTCAATCTTTTTTCCTTCTTCAACCATGACCTTTAAATTTGAGATCATATCTTCAACCTCCTTAGTCTTGACACCTCCTTTATCTCCTTCTATTAGAGATTTTAGTTTTCTAATTTCTTCTTTTGATTCTTTGGCTTTTGTTTTCAATTTGTCAATTGTTTCCTTTACATTTTTAAGCATATCTTTATATTATAAGTTTAGATCTTTTGCTTTCCCAAGATCATTAATGACTGACTTGAGTTCTTCTTCAAAATCTATGTCACACTCATTAAACTCAAAGTCCCAACCTTCAGGTTCCATTGCTTCTAGATCTAGTTGGTGCAGGAGCACCTACCTGACAGCTGGCCTCCATGAGGTAGTTAGTTTGTTTTAAGTCTTGTTAATGTTTCCAAGAAGGTCTGATAAGACCAATGCATGTAATAAGGTCATGTTGACCATACTTTACTATTTTTAGCTAGTTTGTTAAGACAGCTGTTATGCTGTAGGTCCGGTTGGATCTCCCAGCCACCTGGAAAGATTTCCCAGCCACTTGGAATCGAGTGGTAGTACTCGCAGGAGATCCTATTTATGCATTAGGATCGGTTGGTTTTAGATATAGTATTGCATTGAGCAGAGGAGTTAGATTGCAGAGAGAGACTGAGCATTGTATTGCATCTTTTGAAATCAATAAAGAGATCCTATTTGTGTCCATTCTCTGTTGAATTTCGTTGTTTAATCGATTTGCTGTTTTGGTGGTTTCATGGATTTGCTGATCCATTCCACCAGTTGATTCGTCGAATCGGTGGAATGGCTATGTACAGTAGTTTAGGGTTTAGTCTGCATTTTGTGTTCGTTTACATGCAGGTGTGCAGGATCGTCGTCGAAAGGTGTTGAGAACCCTAGCATGGGTATGTGCTAGGTCGTGCTGATAGTTCGAGTCTGGAAAGTTGTCCAGGAAGTGGATCGGGTCACCTCAGGAGGTTCGGCAGATCGAAATTCGCTAAGGTTGGACAATCCATCGCAACGGCATCATCATGATATTTTTGTGGATATCCTGCAGTTACTTCGGGCGTCATCCGAGTAAGTGGAGATGAGCATGATGCAGTTGATTGCATAAAGTGAATGTGCATTGGGGTGATCATCATCAGGTGTTGCCAAGGAGGAGCGTATCGGCATAAGTTAGTCGATCGGGTTGATAAAACCATCGCGGGCTGATAATGTTAAGTTTGGCCGACAGTAGGATATTGAAGAAACTGCATGTGACGTCATCGTCATCAGGATAATCGTCATCAGGATATCGGGGCAGCAGGATATTGAAAGAGCTGCATGTGACGTCATCATCATCAGGATAATCGTCATCAGGATATCGGGGTGACGTAAGCATCGAAGGAAAGGTGCATAAGGTTGTCGTCATTAGGATATATGAGAGGAACCGGATGTTCTATATCCTACTGATGAACATGATGTTGAACATCATGATGATGAAGAAAGAGGTTGGCGGTAAGATGAACAGTGATCGTCAGGAGGATAATGTGATGATGCTGCCGATAGTCGAATATGATGATGCTGCTGACAGGTGAAAGGTCGAAGGTTTGTCTGCAGGAGGATATCGGTCGGCAGAGAAAATATGATGATGCTGACAGTGTTAAGGGAAATATGATGATGATGATGAAGGGTTGCGGACATCCATGCTGTATGTCAAGGTTTTAGTGTGGATGCCTCTGCATCATAGTGGTATCAGAGCTCAGCAAAAGGTTTGAGCTGTTGTGTGTTGATTTTGTCACCGAAAGGGCAGAGGTAGAGTTGATTTTGTCACCTAAAGGATAGAGGTAGAGGAGTGAGAGGTTGACAAAATGCCTCCGAAAGGTAGTGGTACTGCAAGGGAATTGCAGGAGATGAAGGAAAAACATGCCAGAGAGATGAGGAAGATGAAGGAGCTTGCTAAAGCACTTCAAGCCAGGCTTGTAGCCCTGGAAAAGAACAAAAAGAGGGAAGTGGAAGACAGTGAGTCTGAAGAAGATGAAGATACTGTTGAAGAGTATGAAGAGGTAGCTAAAGATCTGGATGCTGAAGACCAGAGATTTGCAAAACTGTTAAAGGCAGTGCAGAGTGATAAACCTAAGGTAAAGGTTGATGTTTCCAAGTATAATGGAAGTTTGAATGAAGATGAGTTGCTGGATTGGATTGCTGCACTGGATAATCACTTTGAATGTGAAGATGTTGCTGAGGATCAGAAGGTAAAGATTGCAAAGACCAAGTTAGGAGGTCATGCTTTGGTATGGTGGGATTATGTACAATCTGAGAGAAGGAAACAAGGGAAGTCAAAGATCACTTCATGGGATAAAATGGTAGCAAGGATCAAAGGTAAATTCTTGCCTAGGGATTATGAAATTCAGATGTTTAAGAAGCTGCAATTTTTAAGGCAGAAAGAAATGGATGTGAAGGCATATACTGAGGAGTTTTATAAGTTGAGTATGAGATCTGGTCATCATGAGAATGAGGTAGAAAAGGTGGCTAGGTACTTGGCTAGTTTGAGATTGAACATACAGGATGAGTTAGTTTTAGCTAACCCTAAGAATGTGGAGGATTGTTACCAAATGGCAATCAGGATTGAAGAAAAGATGAATAGGTGACAAGATAAGTCCATGAGAGGAAGAGGCAGCAATATGAGGGGAAGAGGATCAGCCCCTACACAAAGGCAAACCAATGAGGGTCAAGAAGACACTGGTAAAGGACAGGGACAGTCTGATTTCAGAGGTGGATGGAAAGGTAATAGAGGCAGATTTGGAAGTGGTAGAGGTTCTACTACATTTTCAGGAAAGTGTTACACCTCTGGTGAGTTTGGTCATCCATTTTTCAAATGTCCAGAAAGCAAAGGTTCATCATCCAGAAATGATAGAACGAATGACAAGAGAGTACAACTTGTGCAAGAAGAGAAGGTAGAGCAAAGTGTGCAGAGTTCAAACACTTATCAAGGAGATTATGGATATCCTGAGGAGGGAGAAGCATTGATGCTGAGGAGAATTAGTTTGCAGGCATCAAAGGATCTGATGCAAAGAAGAGCTCTTTTCAAGACCACATGCAAGAGCAAAGGTAAAGTATGTAAGGTTGTCATTGATACTGGTTCAATAGACAACATGGTATCTCAGGAAATGGTGGATAAACTAAATTTGGAAAGGATACCACATCAACACCCTTACAAGGCATCTTGGGTGAGTGATAGTCAATCACTTTTTGTCTATGAACAGGCATATGTTGATTTTCAGATTGGAGCATATCATGATAGAGTTTTGTGTGACATTTTGCCCATGGAATGTTGTCACCTACTATTGGGTAGACCATGGCAATTTGATAGAAGGGTACTGTATGATGGGTATGCTAATACCTACACCATCAAGAAAGATGGGAAGACTATTATGTTGATGCCATTGCAGGCAAATGCTGCAGCACAGGGGGCAGCCAAAATCATTTTAGTGGGAAAGAAGGAATTTGTGCAGATGCCTATAGGAGCAGGCATAAAGGCAGTTGAGGACACTACAGGGAAAGGAGTTGCTAAGGACAACAGGTTGAAGAAAGTTTCAGTTTTGACTGACAAAGGTCAGCAGCAGGTTCAGAAACAGGTTTACAAACAGCAACCAGTTGAGAGGAATGACAAGGATGTTGTCATAGTTGGGACTATTGTTTGTCCTATAAAGGTTGAAAGAAAGACAGAGTTGAACATTGCAGAAGTTCAAGAGGCAGTTCAGACAGAGGTTCTGGTCAGACAACCTGACAAACACAAGGTATGTGAGAGAAGGGCCTACATTAACAGGCATGAGGGTTTACTTGCAAGAAAGCAAGTTATAGTTCAGAAGTCTTGGAGCAGCCAAGAGCCAGCAGAGGACAAAGCTAGAACAGGTCAAAACACTGACATGACAAAGTGTAAAGGTGGAGGACTTCCACAACCAAACTCATGGGACATGAGTTCTTTTCTGTTGGGGAGTATGGTGCAGGAGCACCTACCTGACAGCTGGCCTCCATGAGGCAGTTAGTTTGTTTTGAGTCTTGTTAATGTTTCCAAGAAGGTCTGATAAGACCAATGCATGTAATAAGGTCATGTTGACCATACTTTACTATTTTTAGCTAGTTTGTTAAGACAGCTGTTATGCTGTAGGTCCGGTTGGATCTCCCAGCCGCCTGGAGAGATTTCCCAGCCGCTTGGAATCAAGTGGTAGTACTCGCAGGACATCCTATTTATGCATTAGGATCGGTTGGTTTTAGATATAGTATTGCATTGAGCAGAGGAGTTAGATTGCAGAGAGAGACTGAGCATTGTATTGCATCTTTTGAAATCAATAAAGAGATCCTGTTTGTGTCCATTCTCTGTTGAATTTCATTGTTTAATCGATTTGTTGTTTTGGTGGTTTCATGGATTCGCTGATCCATTCCATCGGTTGATTCGTCGAATCGGTGGAATGGCTATGTACAGTAGTTTAGGGTTTAGTCTGCATTTTGTGTTCGTTTACATGCAAGTGTGCAGGATCGTCGTTGAAAGGTGTTGAGAACCCTAGCATGGGTATGTGCTAGGTCGTGCTGATAGTTCGAGTCTGGAAAGTTGTCCAGGAAGCGGATCGGGTCACCTCAGGAGGTTCGGCAGATCGAAATTCGCTAAGGTTGGAAAATCCATCGCAACAGCATCATCAGGATACTTCTGTGGATATCCTGCAGTTACTTCGGGCGTCATCCGAGTAAGTGGAGATGAGCATGATGCAGTCGATTGCATAAAGTGAATGTGCATCGGGGTGATCATCATCAGGTGTTGCCGAGGAGGAGCGTATCGGCATAAGTTAGTCGATCAGGTTGATAAAACCATCGCGGGCCGATAATGTTAAGTTTGGCCGACAGCAGGATATTGAAGAAACTGCATGTGATGTCATCGTCATCAGGATATCGGGGCAGCAGGATATTGAAAGAGCTGCATGTGACATCATCGTCATCAGGATAATTGTCATCAGGATATCGGGGTGACGTAAGCATCGAAGGAAAGGTGCATAAGGTTGTCGTCATCAGGATATATGGGCGGAACCGGATGTTCTATATCCTGCTGATGAACATGATGTTGAACATCATGATGATGAAGAAAGAGGTTGGCGGTAAGATGAACAGTGATCGTCAGGAGGATGATCGCGCCTACCGAATGTGATGATGCTGCCGATAGCCGAATATGATGATGCTGCTGACAGGCGAAAGGTCGAAGGTTTGTCTGCAGGAGGATATCGGTCGGCAGAGAAAATATGATGATGCTGACAGTGTTAAGGGAAATATGATGATGATGATGAAGGGTTGCGGACATCCATGCTGTATGTCAAGGTTTTAGTGTGGATGCCTCTGCATCACTAGTTCTGGTGTAAATATATCATTGTTCATCACTTTAGATTACATGTGTTCAAGTGGAGGATCTACCTCAGTGGTTAAGCTTCTCTTGAAGGTACTTGACTATGATACCAATTGTTGAACACAATGGGGTGCTGAGAGGGGGGTGAATTAGCACACTTAAAACCATTAAACAAACATTTGTAGATAAAATTGCACAACTTGGAGAACATAAAGGAAAACATGAGATTCAATGATCAACACATGACACCAGTATTTTTACCTGGAAAACCCTAAAGCAGGGAAAAACCATGGTGAGGATTATCTCACAATAAATTATGCTCATAGCAAAGAGTGTTACAACATTGTTTTAGGGATGCAACCCAAGGAAGCTATTATTCCTTGATTAATGCTTAGACCAATTTACAACTTTGATTTAGGGTTATAACCCAAGGAAGTTTCTACTCCCTAAGTACTCTGCTCATTGCAAATGGTATTTACAAAATGGACTACTGTAAAGTAGACATCTAAACTATGTTGATAATGCAATCTTCTAATTCTTCTCAAAGCTTGCTTTTAAACTAATTCTGCACACTTCATTTCTTGCATACTTCTCTGCAATGATCACACTTTCCTTATTACCTTTCAAATGAAATTTATCCTCTATATGTATCCTCCACAATACCTTGAAACATTGAATAGGTTGGCATCAAAATCAATATTGAGTGTAACATGTAGCTTGTCATTGGTTGGCCTCAACATATATGAAAAATGATAGAAAAACTTGTTGTTGACCTTAGGGCATTATGAAAAACATCAAGACACATCTTTCCATACCTTCCAAACTGAGAGAAACTAGTCAGGAGCCTCCACATGCATTAAGTACTTAACCAGTCGGCTCATATAGCTTAGCACAGTTAACTATTCATCTTTCAACTGCCAGGGAGAAGCTAGAAACCTAATGTGGACCAAGGATACAATCATACAAGAGATCAATAGCATCCATACACCTTACTGGAGAAGTATCATACCAAACTATACATCTGCAAGACAAGAAATATATCTATTTGTAGATAACAGAGTCTTCTAGACATCATGTAATACATTACATCCCAAAATATGATATTGGAGAGTAGTACAGGGCCTAAAATCTTTTGGGAGTGATCATAGACATCAATATAGTCTACCTACTAGATCCACACACTTTTTTTCTGAAGATTCCAGAGGAATTCATAAATGACTTAGGTATCCAGAGTTTTGGAGGACAATTATACTTAAACTTTACTTATTGTCATGAATACTGGATGTGGTACCAAAAAATGAAGGATGTTTGCATACAGATCATATCTGATGTACCTTGAACTATATAGTATTTCCACATGAGCTTTAATGATAGAACTATATATATGTTTCAGCTTTTGTAGAACTCAACTTGTGTATTCAGTGTCTAGAGTAGACTGTATTGCTTTTGTTGCTTAAGTATTGTCTTTCTAGACCACCAGAGCACTTGAAAATTCATCAAAACATATGTAATATATGTCTTAGTTAATCCCTAGAACCACATGACAAACAGATCTCTTTTAGAGAAATACAGAGTATTCCATTGTCTCCTCATTACTGCATTGCTCTATCTAGGAGATGGTCGATACATTGTTCCTTGTAACTTTTCATCATGACAATGTGAGAAGCTGATATCTTGGATATATCATGTCAGTACATGTCAGAAGCTATAATGAGAACCACATGGCCAAATCTTTCTTTGCTGAGAAGTGTGGACCACTTCAAGTTGACTCTGCCTTAGGGTGTGTACTATGAATGCCTTAGTCAATTTTCTACATCTTACCCTTGAGTGTGGTACTTCCAACTGAGAGATATGTACATGTGTATATAGGAATCATGCAAGGATATAAGTGTTCACCTTTGCATTATGCTCAACTCCAAAACTAATCATCTTCCCATACTTAGACCATGTTTTCTTGTCCTGGACTAGTTTACCTTGACTAAACTGACTCTTCCTCTATACAAGTCTGTCTAGGCATTTCCATCTATTATGTTGTTATCAATGTATACTATGTTGACATCAATGAAAAAACATATTGCCAACAAGATGCCCTACCTCCTATGGCCTTACTAGTTTATAGACATTTATTGGGATTCAACTTTAAAAACTCTTTAAAAAATTGCATCTAATATAGGCCTCACATAAATAGCCAACACATTGTAGTCCCAGTTGTGTAAAAACAATTAGTCAAATTTGAACCTTCCATCTCCCATTTCAAATGTACCAATCTTACTGACTACACTGCATATGCCTATGTGAATCTTTTTAACTCTTGCCAACTTTATTTTAACTAAAATAAAAAATACAACTCACTAACTAGTTAAACTTATCCTCAATATAAATAACACTTTAAAAGAAATTTAAAATTACATTATATAACATTTTAAAACAAAAATAAACTAGCATACCTATATTTTAAAAAAAAATCTAAAGTATGTCGAGAGATATCCTTCTCAAGACGCCTATTTTTTAGTCAATTTACCACACATAGGTGGAATAGGCACCTCGAGAAGGATATCTCTCAATGTACTTTAGATATATTTTTTAAATATAGGTATATTAGTAACATCCAAGGTAGCAAGCCTAATTCTAACTATATTATATAATTATAAGAATTATTATATATTATAATATAGGTTAGATATATTATTATGATATATTATAGGATAATAATAATTATATATTATATTATATAATATATATAATAATTATAATTATAATTATATATTATTTTTTAAGGTTCAAATGAAGGTTAGATTTAGAAATATGGTTTTGTTTAGGGATTGGGCTAGGATTACACTTATAAATAGGGTTAGATATAGGGTTAGTCTTATAAGTCAATGCTAAGTGTAATCTTATAGTTATGGTTGCAAATACAATTTGGGTGAGATTGAGGGTTATGATTACAATTAGGGTTTGGGTTAGGGTTAGAACCAGGGTTAGATTATAATTAGGGTTATTCTTAAAATTAGGATTAGAATAAGGTTTTAATCTAATTAAGGTTATGGTTATGTTTATAAATCTTGTTACATTTAATGTTTTATTTATGTACCGAATTATGGTTAGGGTTATAGTCAGGATTTAAATTAGTGTTAAGGTTAGCATATTTATTTATAAAGATACAATATGCTAAGTGTAATGTTAGGACAACTTGTTAGAATTAGGTTTAGAGTTAGGGTTTGAATGAAGGTCAGATTTAGAGTTACGGTTTTATTTAGGGATTCGGTTACAATTAGGCTTATAAAAAAGGTTAGATATAGGGTTAGACTTATAAATCAATGCTAAGTTTAATCTTATGCTTATAGTTAGAATTAGGGATAGATTTACAATTAGGGTTAGATTGAGTTTTATGATTACAATTAGGGTTTGGGTCAGAATTATGGTTATGCTAAAAATTAGGGTTAGAATTAGGGTTATGATTACAATTAGGGTTTGGATCATGATTAGAATTACAGCTAGAATAAAAATTAAGGTTATGCTTAAAATTAGGGTTAGAATAAGGTTTTAATCTAGTTAGGGTTATGGTTATGTTTATAAATCTTGTTACATTTAATGTACCTAATTGTAATTGTAACCCTGAACCTAATTATAACCCTGACCCTAACCCTACTTCTATCCATAATTAGAACCCTTATTCTAATCTTAACCCTAAATCTAATTCTATCTGTAACCCTAATTCTAATTGTAATCCTAATTCTAACCATAACCCTAATTCTTACATGAATATTTTTTTGTTTATATATTTTCTCTATTTATAACCTTAATTCTAAGCATAACCCTAACACTAATTCTATCCCTAACCTTAATTCTAACCCCAACCATTTGATTATATGTGATTGTTATCCTAATTTTAAGCATAATGGTAACCATCGACCTTCATTATAAACTCATAGGGAGACATCCTAAGATGAAAATTATACGCTAGATAATATACACAATTTTAGGCATATTATAATTTTTTCTCATCTTCATAAAAACAAAAATATATCGTGGAATATACTTAAGTACATATCAAGTAGTAAATATAAATTATTAGTGCAAACTCAAACCTCAAGCGAAAAAACTCTTTCATACCAATATATTGGGTTGGTCATTTAATTGTATATTTCCTCTCCCTTCACTGACTTCAATGTGGATTGAGCACTTTTCTTGGTCATTTAATACATTTTAGTGGCCTCTAGAATGGGATTCGGCATTTACGTTTTGGTTATACATTTTACAGACAACAATATAACACAGTTATTTTAAATCACATTCAGTTTAATGATTAATAGATAAATATTTACTACTTTTTGTTAGGAATAAGGTTAAAATTGTTATAGTTCATTTGAGTGTTGACTAGTGTGATATTTAAGTAGAGTGATATAGCATATTTATATCTATCTATAACTCTATGTCCCCATGCGACTATTTAAGTTATTTTTTTGGTTAAAATTAAGTAGTTGGAGTGGCCCCATGGAAATTTACAATAATGGGAAAGGATAATATAGAATCTAGCCAGGCGGGGGGGGGGGGGCGCAATAAGCAGCCACTGCATAATGAAAAATATGCCATATGGCTCCATATATTTCCTTCCCTCTTTTTTTTTGTTCTAAATTAAGATAATTAAGATAATTTGTTTTTACTTTTTTTATATAGTAAAAACTACAAATTAAGATAAGTGGCTAATATAAGCAAAAAATTAAAATATTCATGGGGTCACTAGTTCAAAAATATCTCATAAAAAACTTGAGCAGTCATTGCTAGCCAAAATAAGCTAAGCAATAGCATGGGGACATGCCTTAAGAACTGGTGGTATTTAGAAATATTTAGAGAAATTGCAAGTTCCTTTTTGTCAACCTCCAGATTAGATTGGGTTTATGACCTTGAGCTAATGATTGAAGACAACAAACTTTATTGCAAATATAAATACACATGCATGTGTTTTAGTGCTCCAAACTAAAATGTTCTACAATAATTTTGTTTTATAATGAGGCTGATCTAAAATGATCTTTCCTTGAGAGTAAGTGTAGGCTTAATTTTTCAAATAAAAGCTACAACATGATACTCGACCCAACATTGTTAGGAGGTAAGGGCATGTCCCCATGGTGCTGCTTAGTTTATTTTGGCTAGCAGCCACTGCTCAATTTTTTAGGAGATATTTGTGGAGCTAGTGACCCCATGAATATTTTATTTTTCTACTTATTTTATCTTAGATTGTAGGTTTTTTATTATATTAAGAAAAAAATATCAATAACAAATTATTTATTAATATATATAATTTAGGGGATAAGATTTAGAAAAAAATGAAAAAAAAAGAAGGAAATATATGCAGCCACATGGCATAGTTTTCATTATGCACTCGCTACATAATTTTAGACCCCTTTTTTTTGAAAGCTTATTTCCAATCCCTAAAAAGTAGCTACTCCACTATATTTAAGGTATTGATATTAGATTTTATTCTTTTAAGGCATGTAGGGGAGAGGACTGCCCATGTACCAATAGCCACCCACCTATGGCTCACCTTACCCCTAATTAAATCTATGAAAAGAACCAATACATGTGTACAAATATTACAAAAAAATTAATAAGGAACCAATACATGTGCAATAATACATTTCACATGACACATCAAAGAAACAACATATCATATAGTGATACATAAGGCAATAGTAAGGTGATCGTTAATAGGTGCCTAGTGCATATGTTTCCGTCCAACTGTTTTTTGGGGGGTTTTTGGACAACTCGGTGAAGATGTAACTGATTAGACTGCACCGTTGATACCCAAAACCCCAAATAATAACTTTAAGCTCTTAAATCACATATGAAGAAACCCAAAAAATTTCGTCCAAATCTGATGTATCCTTTAGAAGCCTAAAATGCGTGAAAGTAGGAGGAATAATACTCTCCTCTAATACGGAAGTAAAAGTAAAACTGAATTTACTTTAAAACGTACTAATGAGATGCCGTAACGCACCCACATGAGAAAAGCAAATAAAAAATTACAGTTAGTTTCCTTGAAGGCGGTGCTTCCTTTCATATCATTCATGCAAATAGCAATCGTGGAAATTACGCAAGAGAGTAAAATTCTACAAACAAACAAAATAAAAATAAAAATTACAGTTTCCTGGAAGGAGGTGCTTCCTTTCATCGTTCATGTAGATGACAATCGTATAGAGGAAAAGCCAGTGACACTTCAATACGTAGGCAGTCGACAAGAGTTAAAAAGCGGTTTTACATATTTTGAATATTTAATGAGACCAGTAGTACTGTAGTAGTGTCCATTCCCAGAAAGTTGATGGAAGACAGACAGTTAAACTATATATTATAATTGGCAGGTGTCTGTTTCGTTCATTGGGTTATTAATAATTAAAGCCACATTCCATCTGGAGTCTGGACAGTAAAAAATAAAAAACAATCAGGTTATAACTACTGTAACTTAGAAAAGCCAGGCAGCAAATAGAGTATAGGAAAACAACAGAGTATATAATAAATAAGTGATTTTTCAAAACAAAATTGTCAACAATAATATAAATTTAGCACACTGCCAGTTGATTGTCGGCAGACAATTTTATAATATTTAACTTATAGGATCTACGGAATAGTTTAAAGATATTTCAAAAAATTCTAAGGTTCTTAATTTTTTAGACTATAAAATAATTTTATTTTCTAACATCTTATTTTTAAAACTTTTTTATTAATATTTCTTCTTTAACATCAATTAAAAGAATTTTAAAAAGATTAAGTAAAAGGAAGGTGTTATGCTTGTTTCCTCTTAATATCTATTTCCATCATTTTAAATATTTTTTGCAGCTTCAAAATTTTGGCTCATGTCTTATTTGTAATAAATATATGAGTTGTTTATTCATTATAGGACAATATTGTAAATAAACAATTTGACTTAAAAAGAATATCAAATGTAATGAACTTTAATTTCTCTCTGTTTTGTTTTAGTATAGAAAACTAAATTGTTTGTACCTTATATGGTTCTTTAATTATCACAAAATAAAGTAGTGGTCGAACATTGAGTAAGACTAAGCTCAAATAAGAGATTTCAAATCCAAACAACTTCCTTTTATGTTTCCTTTGTTTTTCTATACTTCATGGCATATGAAAACAAATATGTAGTTGTAACTTACTTTTTGCTACTCCATATAACTGGGCCTGACCCAAGTTGAAAAACATAACCACTAGTAGATTCCATGCCATCTATATTACTGCCTCAATCTAAATCTATGTAACCTACTAATGAAACTTGACATTTATAGGCAAAATGGATGCCAAAGTGAATTGTTCCACTAATATATCACAAAATTCTTTTCACTGCAAGCCAATGGTTTCTCTTTCAGCTCTTACATGAATCTTGACTGTAAATTGATTGCAAAATATATCTTCGGTCTAATGTGTATTAATAAACTTTGAAGCTACCAACTAGTTGCCTATATAATGTAGCATTTATCTTCTTCAAAGAACAATTCTTAGTAATCTTAACTCAAAATTGAAAGGCGGGAGAACTAGGTTTGCAATCAAGCATTTTAAACTTTTCTAAGATATCCAACACATATTTTGACTATGAGATGAACAACCCATCATATAGCCTATGAACTTGTAAACCAAGAAAATAATTCAACTCACCCAAATCACTTGTACTAAATGTCTTTTTAAGACATGATTTCAAAGCATTACCGAGCCTAATATTTAGTCTAGTAATAAGTAAATTATCTACATAAACTACTACAAGAATAAACACACCTTGGAGTCTATCCGCATAAAGATTTTGATCTTATTTGCATTTTTGAAAATCATGAAGCTGAAAATACATGTCAGTCTTCTCATTCCATGCTCTTGGTGCTTGTTTAAGACCATAAAGCAACTTCTTCAACCTATAAACAAGGTTTAAATGTTTTTGTCCATAGAATCGGGTGTTTAATCCATGTATATTTCTTCATGTAGGTTTTCACTCAAAATATATTTTTGACACACATTTGATGAAGATGTTACCCAAGACTAGCAACTGGAAAGAAACTATAATGCCTCAAGCATTTGTGCCTTTTTTGTTGTGGACTTATAGTTTGTTTTTTGCTACTATTATTGGTGATGAAATTTTATTTTGACATTGAGGTGATCTCGATGGGTTTTGTTTTGGCATCTAGACTTTACTATGGGTGTATATGTTATATTTTACTAGATGATCTTTTAGTTTGTTGTTTCACTATTTTTACTCAAATCATATATATGTGTGATTATTATTATAATGGCTGGCTATTGATCATTGTGGATGACTCCTATGTATGAGATGCTACATTCATTTCTATGTATCATGCCACATTGGGTGTTTATGCTATGCTTTAGTTATTTTGTATAGTGCAGATACATCTAACATTTGACCTTAGTGTGTAGGTACCAAGTTTTCCCAATGATGGTTATATTGGAGATGCCGCATTGGGTTACTTGTCTATTCATCCTTTTTATCTCTCATATCAAGTATGAGATGTACCTTGCATATCCTAGTATGTTTTTGGATCCAAATCGGTGGCAATTCAGGATTCTACTTGTCATATGCAAACTTGTAAACTAAATAATCATTTATGTGTGTTTGTGTTATCATGACATTTTGCATATTATATATGTTGAAATGTATTTTATTTAAATTAGGAATTTTAATATTCTATAATTATTAGAGAAGTTGATTGTAGTTGGATAAATATTTACTTTATCAATTATTCTTTATGAAAGGAAAGTAGTATAGTGAAAGTTAAATATTTATTCTAGCAATTTTTAAACCATGAGCATTGTTAGTAGAATTATATAGTTAGTGGGAAATTAAAAAAAAGTTCATAATAGTTATATTATAAAAAATGAAATCTTTTATTTCCTTTTCCTTTGAAAATAATTGCAATTTAATTTTATACTTAAAAATAAGAAATAGGACTTTTTGAGGATAAAAAGGAAAATCTAACTCTTTTTTTTATGGATTCACTTCTTGCTCTCTCAAAACCCTCTTCTTGCTTGATTGAAAAGAAGTTTGTATGAATGGAAAGAGAAGGATTCTTGCTTGCTTGAGTTGAGGATTAGTTTGGTGATTCCTTGGTGAAGGATAAAATTGGTGTGGCAAAAGATTGCATTCAAGAACTATTCGGTTAAAAGTTTGTTGGAAAGGTAAAAATATCCATTTTCTTTGTTTTAATTTTTTTATTCTCTTCCTTTTCCATGTCACTTTATGTGGTTTGATCATGGCTTCCTATTATAGGAATTGAGTTATTAAAGAATGTGGTTTATTGTTTATACAATGTTTGAAGTTTAAGTTTTTGAAAAACTTGCAAAAAGAGCCAAAACCATGGAAAATTTTAATTGGAAACACATTTTTTCAAATTTGATTGCACGTTATGAGTGTTGTCCATATTTGGGATAATAGGTTGTCATTAGATTTTTTAGAAATCTTTTATTGTAGAAAATGAAAAAATTCAAGGTTGCAAAGCAACCATTGATGGTGAAATTGGGGTTTTATGGTTATTATGCATTTTGAAAAATATGGAAATTTTGCATTTTAAACCCAATTTGGATGAATTAAATTGTGGGATGAGTATCCCCCTTTTGATTTTGGAAATTGCATCTTTTGATTTCATCTCGTGATTTTTATTGCATTGTTTTCCCTGCCATCCCTAATTTGTTAAATTGGTGAGAGGTACATGTAGGATAGGTATAGGGTAAGAATGGAGTGGATCTCACCACATACCACAATACAAAATGATCATTGGAAATAGCAAGTTGAGAGTTTTAAACAATTTTAACCATAATCACACTAGGTAAATAAAAATGTAATTATATGATCTATGTAAAATGTGATGTTCTCTTAGATCCAATTTTGATCGTAAAGAGCATGTCATGGCTCATGGAGTCAATGAATGTTATAGCTTAATCTACGAGGCTAGGTAGACCTTGTAATGACACTCTTTGTCTTGATTTCTATGACTTTCTTCCCTCCTTACTATCAGATTTGTATTCAATGTGTGATGTGACTCCTAATATTTGTTTGTGCTTTGAGATGCTTGATTCATGCATATAAATGTGATGTGTGATATACATGTCTAATTGGAATGTGTGAAATCTTCTCTACTTTGTATGGCATGAGTGTTTGTTCTACCCATTTGACCATCTCCTAAGATAGTGGGGTGCAATTGAGGATATGGTTGGGTGGCATTGAACCAACATTGGGGACTTGTAGGTTCCTTGGGACTAGGTTGGATTCATGTGTAAGGTATGGATCACATTATGGTTGACTTGTCCTATTGCATTGATTTGAAAGAAAAATGTGTAATTAGGTACATTGGTATCCTATTTTTGTAACATGTAACATTATTTGATCCTCCATGGTTGAGGAATTTAATCTACCCACATAAGTGGTGACATACCTTTCATTGGATTTAGCACAATTCAACATTGGTTTCGAAGGCAAAATGGATTTTGTATGCATTTATTTTATTTTGAATGCATGTTGTTAAAATGAATTGGAGCACCTAATTAGTCATTTGGATAAAATGAACATGCTTTAATGGTAGAAAATGACATCTTTTAGTTGTTGGTAAATGAATCTTATCATCTTATTCTTGGTAGACTCCATAGTTGGATTTTCACTTGTCAAACTGGCCTTGTTGTGTTAGGAGTTCATTTGTTTTCATAGTGGTGTTGGGAGTGTGTTAGTCCCCCTATATTATTCCTCTTGCTAGTCTTTTTTTAAAGTTCTTATCGTTGAGTTCTCTTGGATAAATTATTGCCCATTGAATTCTGAGTACTTGTTATTGTGTGAGTTTGAGACTCTCCAATTGAACATCTCCATGATCTTCAAGACCTTCCAGGGGTTCTCTTGTGCCCTTATATTGTCAAGATCACTTTTAGAGTCCTTGTTTAGAAGTTTAGAGTGAAAACTAGGTTATATGAGTTCAATTTTTTCCAAATTCTAGATGGCTAGTTAGGACAACAATGCCTTGCTAGGGACTATAGTGCCTTGACAAGACTATAGGACCTAGAAGGGACTATAGTGACCATATGGGACTATAGAACCTAAGAGGAACTATAGCACCTAGGTGGGACACCTGAGGATTGGTTCTAGCGTCCAATCCTAGTGTTGGAGTTCTCCCTATAATTATAGTCCTCTTCTATGCTATCATCTAGGGTCCATCAAATAGCGACCACTTCCCAAAATTTTAGGGGAAAATTTGTATATGAAAGTTGTTCCCCTCAACCTTATGAGTCTATACATATTCTCATTTTCATGGTATGAGTTGGATTCAATAAGTTATTTCCACTTTTTTTTCAGGAAGCATATCGGAGCACTTAGTGACCTAGCTAGTCTTTCATTGGCACCATCATGCATAGTACATTTGTGATGATGCCTTGTGAGTGTCATATCATACAATTATCACCTTCAATTATTTTCTAAGTGTCATTGACACATTTTGTCACCTTTAAAAAAAAATCATCTTTGTTTGTCTTGAGATAATGCCTTGGTAAAAAGCTTGGGGCATTACATTTGGTATCAGGGCCCATGTTACAACACTAGGAACTCTATTTTATGTACTTGTTCATGTGATTGGTTTCTTAAGTTCTTGTGGATGCATTCCAATTTTATGAATCCTATTCCTTGCATGCAATTGTGTGGTGTTACGAAATATTATGCTGTGCTAATCCATGCTACTTGTTTTAGTGAAAGATGCCTCTTAGACCTTAATGTAATTGAAAAGGGGGACATGATAACACAGGTCAAGAATACCCAAAGATTGAACAGAGAGTAAAAGTTCAAAGTTGTGTCACACTTTAGGCCAACATAGGGTTTTTGTTCAAAATTGTTTTGTCTCAAAAATTCACTCGAAGCATTTTTGGCCGAAACAATGGTGAATGTCATGGTGCTTACATGGATTCAAAACTTTCAACTAAAAGTGTTTTGGATAAAACCTTTTTAGCTTCCAAAATAGTTTTAAAAATTACTATAGACTATTTTTGGCCAAAATAGTTTCACTTGGAACCGATTCACTTGAAATGACATGTCACCAATTATCTAATGGTTTTTCATTTTTGCAAAACCCTATCTTCCCACCATATTTTCTTGCATTCACAGAGGTATTTCTTGTCAAAATTACTATAGACTAGTTTCATCTAAAATATTTTCACTTGGAACTATTTTACTTGAAATGATGTGTCCCCAATTTGCTAATGGTTTTTCAAAATTTTTAAAACCCTATCTTCCCATCAAATTTTCTTGCATGACATACATTTTCTAAAAAATAAAAACACCCTTTATTAGCTACAAAAGTGTAGATCTTGGAAATATAATTTTTTATTTTAATTGTTGTCAGTAATTTATTTTTTAAGTTTACTACAAGTAGGTTATTAAAGTTGAACATAGGGTTGATTGGAAATTTAAAAGTATACTTAAAATTATTTATTTTTATTTTTAAATATGGTGCACTAGAGGAGAGAATCTATATAATTTGTTTTTGTTTATGATAAATAGTTGAGACATAAAGTGGAGGCTTGTCAAAATTGTTACAATTTTAATAAACTTGAATTTTAAAATTTATAAAAAAAGTAAATATTTACCAAAGATCTATTTTTCCATGCACTAGATATTCAAGTTAGCTAACTGGGAGAAAAAAAATCAAGGAAATTTTTTGAAATTTACTATGTTAAAAGTAGAGGCCTATTGACCTCATTTTCTAAAATTTTTTAGTAATCAATTATGTTGTTAATTTTATAAAAAACTATATCTAAATATTTTTTAAAATAAAAAAATATGAAACATAAACTACACTAAAAATTCTACATTTCATTAGTTAATACCATTTTAAAATTCAAAACATATACGTCACTTTCAAGTGCTTCTTGAGTTAAAAAGTTAGATTTGTGTTGATCATTTTCTTTAGAAAAAGGTGACACAGTTTTGTTCTTTCACCCAGAGTGATCACACTCCTATAGTAAGGCCTACATCACTAGAAGAGAATTTGGGTGTACCACATGCAGTGGTTCTCCATTATAAGATTTTGGAAAGGTTGGGACCTCAGTAGGAGGTAGCACATTCTAGCAGTTCTCACTCATCTCAAGAAAGAGTATGGTAAGAGGGAACACTCTAGGATCCCACATTGGTCCAGAGTGAAGGACATACCTCTTAGGGATCAGCCTTGTAAAGACAGGCAGATAGTGGATGAGGATAGTATGTTATTAGCTCATATGAAATATATTTTACGAGCTCATCCACCTACTTTTGAGGGCTCATAAAAGATATTAGAGGCTAAGAACTATTTCTTGACCTTTAATAAGTGTTTGGTGATGCACCTCTATTGTAGCAATACCAAGGCTTGGTGCGCTATTATGTAGTTATGCAAATTTTCTTCCACCTAGTGGTTCTAGAATTAAAAAAAATGTCATTTGGATATCATAAAAATCTCTTGGGAGATCTTTCTACATAGGTTTAATTCATGATACCTTTCTAATCATTACAATAAGTATTGTGCAAATAATTTTCACAATCTATGACAGTTGGGAATGATAGTTGATTAGTATGAAAATTAGTTTTTTGAACTGAAGTAGTATGCAAGATCAGTAGAGGATGAGCTATTTCTAGTGTATAGCTTTATGAGAGGATTGAATGCACATATCAATAGTGGTGTTTGAGTACTACAACTAAGAACCTTAGAGGTTGTCATTGAGAAGGCAAGATTGATAGAGGAGAACCTAGCTAGATCCTATGGTGATCAAGTGGGAATACAACCAAGGGTTCATTCTCAAGTAGAATCAAGGGTTCATGGTTCTCAACCCCAAACTAGAGGATCCTTTAGATCACCTTTAGTTCCTCCTAGGACATCTCCATAGTTGTAATAGTAGAGGAATAATCCTCCACAAGCCCCTCAAGGTGGGCAGAGTTATGATAAACATAATTGTTAGGAAAAGAATATGCATCATAGAAGGAACTCCCAAGCTTGATAGTAGGAATGTGATAGACAACTTAGTTTCAGTCACTTGAGCTTCTAGCAGTTGATTGTACCCCAATCAGTACCTCCTCGAGTGGGTGCACCATGCTACACTTGTGGTCAAGAGGGTCACTTTGTAAGATCTTGCCCTCAAGGACTAGTTGCAACTAGTGATAGGAAAGTTGTAGCGGCAGAGCCCATAGTGGCTGATGTTGGAAGGTCACATAGAGTATTTGTGGTAGTAGATAACCACTAAGAAAAGCATCAGGGCATAGTTGTGGAGATCTTAGATTTGTTGGATGGTGCACATGTTTCTATCTTGTTTGATTCTAGTGCCTCAAATTCATTTATTTCTCCATCTTTGGTAAAGCAATGTAGACTTGTGGCAACAAGGCAAGGTGAGGCATGGTAGGTTGAAATGGCTACTAGTGCTAAGGTGGTTGTGGACTCACTTGTGAGTGGGTGAGTGTTAGATTTTGGAACTTTCACTACCATAGTTAATTTACTCGTCCTACCCTTGGGATCTTACAAGATTTTCCTTTGCATGGACTAGCTTGAGGCTCGTCATGTGAGCATTGATTGTCATTGTAAGGTAGTTGAGTATTTGGATGATCTTATTTAGTTAGTGGAAGTAATGGGGTGCAGAGACCCATATCTCTTCGCGTGATTTTGGTTATACAGCTAAAATAGAGCATGCGAAATGGATGTCAATATTTTGTTATCTCAATGAATGAATTTTCAGAGAGTGAGTGATGTGAAGTATCTCTTAATGAAAATTCCCTTTTGAGGAAATTTGTCAATGTATTCTAAAATGTACCATTCCTAGTATGTTGCCTAGACGACACATAGATTTTCACATTTATCTCATTCTAGGAGTAGAAGCTATTTCATGTATATGACCACTTTAGAGATCAGTGAGATTAAATTGTAGATAGAGGAGTTTCTTGAGAAAGGACACGTTCATCCTAGTGTATCCTCATAGGATGCACTTTTTATCTTCATGAAGAAGGGCATGTCTCTTTGTTTGTGCATTGATTATCAACAATTGAATAAGGTGATGATGAGGAACTAATATCCCTTACTGTGAATTGATGACTTGTTTGACCAGATGAAGGGAGCTAGATTGTTCTTTAAAATTGATCTAAAATCTGAGTAACATCAACTCTGTATTCATGAGGTGGACATTCATTGCACCACATTTCATACTTGAGTTATGAACACTATGAGTTCACTATGGTTCCATTCGGGTTGACAAATGCTCATTCAGTGTTCATGAGTTTGATGAATGGAGTATTACGTACTTACCTAGATTGATTTGACCTTGTATTCCTTGATGATATTTTAATTTATTCAAGGATGGTGTAGAAGCGTGAGATCCACTTGTGCTAGGTTCTTCAATGTTTGCATCAGCACTAACTTTTTGGTAACTTGGCAAAGTGTGAATTCTTGTAGTCAGAGGTGAAGTACCTAGGTCATATTATTTTTGGTGAGGAAATCATAGTAAATCCCTCAAAGATTCTAGCCATAATAGATCAGCTTATGTCCATGAACATGTTAGAGGTTCGTAGTTTCATGGGATTGGTGGGTTATAATTGTCGATTTGTCATGGATTTATCTAGAGTGGTGCATCTGATCACTTCTCTTCAATGGAAAGGGAAGAAGTTTGTTTAGTTAGATTAGTGTGAGAGAGCATTCCAAATGCTCAAGGAGTAACTAACTAGTGCACCAATCCTTGCAATTCCTGATCTTGGAGTGGATTTTGTGGTTTACTCCAATGCTTTGTTGGATGGTTTGGGGTAGTCCTTATGTAGGAGGGTTGTGTGATTTCCTATGAGTCACAGAAGGTCAAGGATCATGAGCTAAACTACCCTAAATCATTAGATTCAACATCTATTGTCCACATGTGCTAGTGTGATGAAGGCATTTTATTTTAGGTCATCCATTTGAGCTTTATATTGACCATCGTAACTTGCAATATATCTTTACACATATGAACTTGAACTCTTCTTAGCATCATCAGATGATATTCCTTTGTGAGTATGAATTTGGGGTCTAGTACATCAAAGGGAAGGAAAATATGGTAGTAGATGCTTTGAGTAGAATGTACCATGAGGTCTTTATTTTTTCCTTGAGCATCGATCTATGGAGTTGTATTTTGGAGAAACTCCTAGAGGATCCATGGTATCAGGAGGTTAGAGCTGAGATGGAGTCACAAAGTGCCTTGGTGGGTAGATATTCTAGTTGTTCCTTAGATTTTTATGGAGTATTATGGCATCTTGGTCATATTTATGTTCCAATTTAGGTTTTATTTACACCTACAGGTGGATTTCAGGTTCATGTACAATAGCCTATCTTAGTTTTTGTCAACTCCAAATCATTTGACTATGCCGACAATGAATGCATTCTTACAAAATGCCTTATTTGAGAGAAATGTGAAGGTACCAATAGACATATTTTTCTTCCCCATCTTGTGGGATTGAACTAATAGTGCCATCATGTCAGGTTGGGTTGGTGAATCCTAGTGGAGGCCTCACTTCATTCCCTAGGACTCCTAATCCTTCCAAGATACATTAGACCAAGAGAGTCTCTTAAGAGCCCTAAGAGAAAAAACTTGTCAAAATTTTATGCAGTGATTATCAAGGTCAATGGAACCTAGGAATTATTTGTTTGGACCTAAAGCTAGATGTCAAGTCCCTCCACAATAACCTCTCTCAGTTTTTGTCAACTCAAGATCATTTGACTATGCCAATAATGGATGCATTCTTACAAAGTGCCTCAGTGGCGTTTAGTGTAAGGGTGCCAAGAGTCATAATTTTTTATTTTGCACCTTGTGGGACCAAACTAATAGTTTCAATGTGTTGGGGTGGGTGGGTGAATGCTAAGGGAGGCCTCATTTCATTCCCCAAGTCTCCCAATCATTCTGGGCTAGATTGGACCAAGAGAGTCTCTTATGATCCCTAAGAGAAAAAAGGTTTTTTTATTCATTACTTTTCATGGCAAATTTGATGAGTTGGTTTTGTGTCTAAATTATTTGCCTACCCATTCTAAATTGTAATAGCTAGCACCTAGGATTTCCAAACATGTAACAATGGTCTCCACCCTTTTTAGGCATATACCTCCCTTGGCAAATGGGCCTCATTGACTTCCTCTAACTAGCCATTATGAGTCAACTGAAGCACAAAAATAGGTTATCTTATGTCTTAGGGTTTTATTTTTAAGGATAAGCCCTAATTTATTTCAAATCATTCAAGACCTACCTATGTATCAAGAGAGTAGTACAGATACATCTATAGCATTATAGATCTTTAAGGATAACACCTAAATCATTTCAATTCTACATTCATTGTAGTGAATGAATATTTTCACTTCCATAAGTTACCATTCTCCACAATAAACTTATGTTCATTGCTACAAAATTCTTATTGGTAAATCAATCTTTGTAAGATAGACAACAAGCATTCAAAAAATGATAATTTCTACAAATTTTCAACCAAGATGATAATGATGTTTTTTCCTATTGAAATAACATATCATATAGTTCATTCCTACACATTCCCATTATTATAAAATGGAATGAAACTTTATATTAAATGTTTAACAATAAAATTTAAGGTTTCCATAGCAACTTAAAAACTATTTATTTAATAACTCTTTATTCCAAAACATTAGGGGCCTATTGATATGTTCAAACAACAATGAGTCTACCCAACCACTCACTCATGAGATAAAATCATTATTATTCATTTCTTGCAAAACTAAATAGCATGAATTAGTACTAAATTCATTTCTTGCAAAACTAAATAGCATCATTATTATTCCATAGAATGCATGCTTAAATACTTTTTAACAACATTTGAATGTACTTAAGGAACAATCTTCTTTACAACTTGTAGATCAACTTTCAACAGTTATTAAAATAAGGACATTCAAGATTAACAATCTCTTCTAAAAGTCCAATGGGTAGAAGCACAAAACTGTGTCATACTTTTATAAAGGAAATGGCCAACACAAATATAAGTTTTCAACTTGGGCCACCTAATTTAAGTGACATTTATGTTTTGAAATTTACAATGATGTAAACCAATGAAATATATATAATTCTTAATGTAGTTTGTGATTATAATTTAAAAATAAATAAAATTAGTGGGATATATTTTTTTATAAATTTAAGAGAAAAAGTTTAATTGCTATTTTTTTAAAAGTGAGGTCAATGGGACATCACAAGAAAAAGCAATTTTTTTCTTTCTATAATTTTTTTCCTCACATAGATGACTTAAAAATCTAGTGCATGGAAAAAAAAATTTGATGAATATTTTTTTAATAATTTTTTTAAGTCAAACTTAATAAAAATGTCATATTTTTCATGGGACATCAACTTTTGTCTAGATTTTTTATCATTTCAAAAAAAAATTATACCCTCTTGTAGAGAATTCTCTCATCTAGTGCACCATATCATTTAAAAAAAATTTAAATATGTTTTAATATTTTTTTAAAATTTTTAATCAACCTCATGTTTGATTATAAAAACCTACTTGCAATAAATTTTAAAAAAATCATAATAAAAGAAATCAAAATATCAAAAAAAAAATGGATTCTAGACTTCAACCTCTACAAAATGATATTTTTGGATTTTCAGAAAAATAAAGTTTGACTAAAGAAATATCTAGGTGAAATTGAAGTTTTTACAAATTATTGAAATGGGGGAGGTTGGATACCACATAGGATGCCACAGATATTTTTGGGTGAAACAATATCGCTCAAAAAGATTTCAGGTGAAACTCTCTTGCCCGATATTTTCTATGCAAATAAATACCATTTTCAAATTTGAAATCAGATTTTGCAAATTTAAAGGTGCCATGTGGTTTCTATGGAAAGGGTTTGACCCAAAAATGTTTCTATAGAAACTATTTAGTTGAATGAAAGTGTGACACAGGTCTATGTTGTTACCTTAATCTCCATGAAGGTACAAGCTCCAATCCAATGGGCATATAGTTACCTCCTAACCATTGTGATGCTTTCATGTAGCACCCCTCCTTGCTAAGAGAGATTAAACATGGATCCACATACTTGTACATTTTCAAGAGAGGTTCATGGAAACATTGAAGAACATATAGGCAATAACAAAACTTTCAAACATGACACATTATCTATCCTCAGTAGAATTAAACCCTTCTTATGCAAGCTCATACCCTTCATGGGTATGAATTAATACACTCTTACTTTTAACAAAAGGGATGAACGTATTGGCATAACACAAGTCATAAGCTCATAATAATATGAAATGATAATATGGCATAATAGAAGTCATGATTCATGGTATATCATAATATACCTATGTCTAGAATATGATAGCATCATATAGAAATAATAAATATGACAACATCTATACTCATAATTGATCATCATATATATAATGTAAAATGTCATATACATTGATAAAACAAAAATGTTTGTGTACAAAGCCATATATGCATACAACAAAATGTCATAACATATAATTTATTATGGAGTTTTGTGGAACCTGATGGGTTCAAATATTGGCTTCTTTTATGTTATTTTTTATGCTTTCAGACATTGTGCCTATGATATTCTAGATACTTCAATTCCAAGACATTACCATCATAATATGTTGTTTTTATATATTCTACAAACCTTGAACCTATTCTGTGAATATGAAACATGGTGATAATATTTGTCAATTGAATGAGTTAGACATAAGTATGTATGCATATAGATGAAGATTTTATAGTTTAATTATGAAGGTTATTTGCATGCATATGTTCCATGGATAAACCCTTATGCAGTAGTAAGTATGTGGCATCAAGGAGAGGAGAATTAACAACACATTGTAAAATAGGGCATTAAAGGAAGTCACAGTCAAATGCCAACTGAAGCTGAACATGATCATTGTGGATGAATAAATACAAAAGAAGAAGACTTGTTCTAGGATTCTAATAATAGCTCATGCGTTTCATATATGAGCTATTGTATAGGAATTTATGTTTGAATAGGACTTTGCTTCCTCTGTTTAGTTAGATTAATAAATTGATCTCAAGCCTGTACCCTGATATCTAGGGTGTTAGGGTTAGCCAGCAGAAGATATCACTTAAATGCAAATAAAGATTAAACAGAGAAATGGAAATACACAGCATTAATAACAGTGAGAGACAAGATTTAACGTGGTTCACCCAAACTCAGGCTACATCCACCAAATAGAGAGTCCAATATTATTATCTAGTAAATCAAAATGATTACAATCAGCAATCCCTACAACTCAATACCACTGCAAATGCTGCAATACAATGCCCAAACCCTAACCCTTGGCCGCCTTTTATCAAGCCTTTTTGTCGGTTACAAAAATTAGGGTTTTCTTATGTCTGTCATAAAAATAGGATTTTTTTAAGTCGGCCCTAAAAAAAATTTCTCGGGGGCTACCGCCCTTGAACCCCCACTTCTTGGGGGCTGCCGGCCCGGCCCCGAACCCCAGCGAGGATACATGGCTAGTGTACAGTACTTTCCTGATCAGTCACCACCTACCAACAATCTCCCACTTGGAGACTGATCAGGCTCCACACAAACACAAGCTCCCACTTGGAGACTGATCCTGGACAACACCGTTGCGCATGCAACTCCTACTAGAAATAAGCACCCTGGACTCTACTATTCTATTTTTGTTGTTTTCAGTCTAGAAGACTAACTAAAGCTAAAGAGGAGCTCAGCTTCTCCCTTGTCACTGCCTTTGTAAACATATCCACTGGATTTTCATCTGTATGTATCTTTTCTAGCCTTAACTGTCCATTATCCAACACCGACCAAATGAAGTGATACCTCAACTGTATGTGTTTGGTCTTTGAATGCAAGGCAGGATTCTTTGCAAGATGTATGGCACTCTAATTATCTGTATACAAAGAACTGTTAGCCTGTTGTTTACCCAATTCTTTCATGAAAGATTGCAGCCATATCATCTCCTTGCCTACCTCTGTTGCAGCTACATATTCTGCCTCTATGGTGGATAAAGCAACCACCTTTTGCAACCTGGAAATCCAACTCATCGATGTTCCACCTACAGTAAAGACATAACCTATAGTACTCTGCCTGGTATCAATATCTCCTGCCAAATCTGAGTCTACATAACTTGCTAAATCAGTATTAGAGCCCCCAAAACATAAGTGTTTATTAGATGTACCTCTCAAATATCTGAGAATCCATTTGACTGCATTCCAATGCTCAAATCTAGGATGACTCATATACCTGCTAACGACTCTGACAACATGTGCAATATCTGGTCTCGTGCATACCATGGCATACATTAAACTTTCTATAGCTGAAGCATATGGAACCTTGGACATTTTTTCTTCCTCCTCTTGTGTCTTTGGACACATCTCCTTAGTCAATTTCAAATGACTAGGCAAAGGTGTGCTGACAGCTTTTGCATTCTCCATATGGAATCTTTGCAACACCTTTTCAACATGAGCAGCCTGAGATAGAGTCAATTTTCTGTCATTCCTATCTCTGCAAATTTTCATACCAAGGATTTGTTTTGCTGCCCCCAAATCTTTCATATCAAATGACTGTGCTAACTAATGTTTTAACTCTCTGATGTGATCCATGTTAGACCCAGCTACAAGCATGTCATCAACATATAAACATAAAATAATGTCGTTGGCATTATCTAACCTCTTAAAATATACACAATGGTCAGAATTACACCTGTTGTAGCCTTGCTCAGCCATAAAACTATCAAATTTCAAATACCATTGTCGAGGTGCTTGTTTCAGGCCATACAAACTCTTCTTCAATCTGCACACTTGTTTCTCCTTACCTTTGACCTCAAATCCTTATGGTTGTGCCATGTATATCTCCTCCTCCAAATCACCATGGAGAAAGGTAGTTTTCACATCTAGCTGTTCCAAATGCAAATCTTCAGCAGCCACAATACTTAAAACAGTACGAATAGAAGTCATCTTGACAACCGGAGAAAAGATCTCATCAAAATCAATGCTCTGTTTCTATGCAAATCCTTTTACAACTAACCTGGCCTTAAATCTTTTCTTACCTCCATCCTCCTCTTTCAACCTATAAACCCATTTGTTTGGTAAAGCCTTTTTACCTGCAGGTAACTTACATAATTCCCAAGTCTGATTTTTCAGCAAGGAGTCCATTTCTTCTTTCATGGCAATCTCCCACTGAACTTGTGTATTCACCTACATAGCTTCATCATACCCTTCTGGTTCACCAGCATCTGTTAACAAAATAGAATACAAAGAGGGAGAAAACCTTTCAGGAGGTCTACTTATCCTTGTTGACCATCTAACATTCACTGGAGTTTGTGGTATTTTTGGTTGCTGTTGCAAAACATGAGGAGCCACTGGAACATCACTATTTGGAGTATCATCCAGCACCACATAATCCTTTTCTTTCTTCTCATGCTGCTGCAACTGATCTTTGTACAACACCTTCTCATTGAATATAACATCCCTGCTTCTCACAATTTTTTGATTTTTAAAATCTCAAAGCCTATAACCAAATTCATCAATGCCATATCCAATGAAGGTACATTTTTTTGATTTCGCATCCAGCTTGGTTCTATTTTCAGAATCTATATGTGCAAATGCTTCACAGCTGAAGGTTTTCAGGAAATAATAACTCACCTTCTTACCTGTCCATGCTTCCTCTGGAATACCATAGCCCAAAGGAACTGAAGGACCTCTATTAATTAAATATACAACAGTGTTGACAGCCTCTACCCACATGTTTAAAGGCAGCCCAGCATGCAATCTCATGGTCCTTGCATGCTCCATTATTGTCCTATTCATGCGTTTAGCCACTCCATTTTCCTATGGAGTCCCTGGAACCATTTTCTGCCTACGAATTCCATTAAAGGAACAATAATCTTCAAATTCTTTGCTGCAATACTCATTGCCATTATCAGATCTGAGACATTTTAATCTTTTATCTGTCTCATTCTCAACCAAGCTTCTCCATTTTTTAAATGTTTCAAATACATCAGATTTTTGTCAAAGGAAATAAATCCAGACCTTCCTAGTTGCATCATCTATGAATGTAACATAATACCGAGAGCCACCGAAAGAAGATACCTGAGCTGGTCCCCATACATCTGTATGCACAAGCTCCAATTTTTTATTTTTCTTTTGCTTCCCATCTCTGAGAAAACTGACTCTCTTTTGTTTTCCATACACACAACTTTCACAAAAATCCATATTAATACATTTTAGACCTGGTAAAACTTTCTTAGAATGAAGTACCTTCATACATTTTTCACTCATATGCCCAAGTCTGTTATGCCACAGTGTTGTTTCAGAACCTGCAGCAACTTTTCTAGTCTCTTCCTGCAAACCTACAGCAACTGTTCCTGAACCTATTTATTTTTCTTCTATAACATCTAAAGTAGAAGGAACAGTATGACCTATACAAAGATATAAGGTGCCTACTTTCACACCTTTTGCTACTACTAAGGCACCTTTTGAAACCTTCCAATTTTTATTAGTAAATATAACAGTGCAACCTTGTTTAGTTAGCTGCCCTGCTAAAATTAAATTCCTAATGAGCCTTGGAACATGCCTTACCTCTTGTAGTAGCCAATGATTCCCATTCTGTAACTTAATATTGATTCTTCCTTTTCCAACAATCTGACAGGGTTCGTTATCTCCCAAATAAACCAGCCCAAAATCCCCTTGGACATAATCAAGAAAATAACTTCTATGGGGTGTAGCATGAAATGAGGCCCCTAAATCTAAAACCCATGAATCATTAGCATTATCTAGGGAAAGAATCAAAGCGTCATCTTCAGATTTATTACTTACCACATTTGCTTCCTTATTGCCTTCTTGTTTGTCTCCTTCTTTATTTTTCTGAGACCAGCAATCTTTCTTCAGATGATCTGGTTTTCCACAGTACCAGCAATCCTTTTATCCTCTAGTTTGGGATCTTTTGTCCTTTGATTTTCCTCATGACTTCCCATGACCTCCAGAACCTTTTCCTCTCTCCTTTGATCTGCCCCTGCTTTCTGCATTCAAAACATTGGCTGATTTGGATCCACCTGAGCTTTTCTTATGAATTTCTTCACTCAGAATAACACCAACAACATCATCAAATTTCAGGGTATTTGAACCAGAAATAGAGTTACTAACCGCCATTACCAAACTATCCCAGCTTTCAAGCAATGAACATAATATCAAGAGAGCTCTAACTTCTTCATCAAATTTTACATTTACAGAAGTCAATTGACTGACAATCGTATTAAATTCATTTAAATGATCTGTCACAGATCCACCTTCAACCATTTTCAGATTAAACAAATGCTTCATAAGAAATACCTTATTTGAGGCTGAGGGTTTTTCATACAATTTTGCCAAAGCTTTCATCAGACCATCTGTTGTCTTCACTTCCATTATATTGAATGCCACCGACGGTGCCAGGCACAACTGAATGGTTCCCAGTGCCTTTCTGTCAAGAAGATTCCAATCCTCATCAGACATTATTGCCAGTTTCTTGGCTACTCCTTCCAATGGCATCCATAAATCCTTTTGATAGAGGTAATCCTCCATCTACATCTTCCATAACTAATAGTTCTGCCTATTGAATTTATCGACCTTCAATCTTCCCTCGTCCGCCATTGCTCCCACTCAACCATGAGACTTTCCTGCAGATGATAATCAAACACAACCCGCTCTGATACCACTTGTTAGGGTTAGCCAGCAAACGATATTAATTAAATGCAAATAAAGATTAAACAGAGAAATGGAAATACATAGAATTAATAACAGCGAGAGACAAGATTTAACATGGTTCACCCAAACTCGGGCTACATCCACCAAACAGAGAGTCCAATATTATTATCCAGTAAATCAAAATGATTACAATCAGTAATCCCTGCAACTCAATACCACTGCAAATGCTATGATACAATGCCCAAACCCTAACCCTTGGCCGCCTTTTATCAAGCCTTTTTGTTGGTTACAAAAATTAGGGTTTTCTTATGTCGGTCATAAAAATAAGATTTTTTTAGGTCGGCCCTAAAAAAAAATTTCTCGAGGGCTACAGCCCTCGAACCCCCGCTTCTTGGGGACTGTCAGCCCGGCCCCAAACCCCGACAAGGATACATGGCTAGTGTATAGTACTTTCCTGATCAGTCGCCACCTACCAACATAGGGATGGATTGATGATCAAATTTAGTTTGTAGTTATATAATACTCTCCAATTTTTGTATAAGTTAGGAGGGATGAGTTCAATGTCAAGTTAGTTCTTTCTAAGTTACTTCATTTTATATTTGCCCAGCCGTTACTCTATTTTTCTATGTTGGAAGATCCAGACATGTTTTATTCAATACAATATGAGAAGATCATGTTTGTGATATAAATTGAATATAACTATGTGTTGGCAAGAGACACATTGGAGCTTCATGATTGTTGTCATTGATGGCAACAAAGTTCATCCCACACATCCGCAGGACATGGTGTGCCTATACCGGAAGTCAGATTGAAGAGTGTTGTGGTCCGGTATGCAAGAACAAAGTATGTGACAAAGTCTAACAGTCAGGTCTAGATCTCTCAGAGGAAGTATCCTTGGAAAGTGCAGAATTGGGGAAGTCAAGAGAAGTATCTTGACTGATAGATTCCAGGAATTGAGCCTCCGATGATGAAGGAGTAAAGAGACATAAGCATTCAAGTATTTGAGTCTGGTTTGGTAGAACAAACAAAGGAAGAACTGATAGGCAGAGCATCAGAAGTTATTCTAGATGAGATGTCGATGGTGATAAAGATTCCTAAGGTATCATTCATGATTGGCTGACTTGTTAGATAACTTCTATAAGTTTCTTTTTGATCCGCATTACTTGGAAAGAAAGGATTCAGCCGACAGACTAGAGTTTGGGAAATGATAACTATTTTGGATGCTGACTAGAAAGAGGATGAAATCCTTTGTGTGGATATATATATATATATATATATATACCAAATGAGTTTTGATGAGTGTGTGTGGTGTGTGTAGTGTGCGAAGAAAAGAAGTGCAAAGTGAAAGCAGTAAGGAAGGTCTAGTATGTGAAAGGACAACAACACAAAAGAAGAGGAAGGATGAAGTGTAGTAGATTAGTGTATTGAGCCTAACCAGAACTGAACCTTAGCATATATGGATGCTTCTCATCAGTTCAAGGATCTTGTTATTCTTCCTACAACTTGTAGGCAGTGAGCCTCTTGTGAGCAGTGTGCTTGGGCAGTGTGCCCTAATTGGCAAGTGCCATTTGTATCTCTATTTTTTTAACAAAGAATATAATCTTGGGTTAATCACCCCATGGTTTTTTCCCTTAACAAGGTTTCCACATCTAAAATATTGTGTCATGTGTATTTCCATCTCATGGTTATGTTTGCTTATTTGAATTGATGCTGCATTAATTAATAAGAAAGTTCAGAAAGCTAAAATAATTAAGATAACTGATTCACCCTCCCTCTCAGTTATCAACAATTGGTATCAGAGCCAAGTTCCTCCCAACTGAGCCTAACAGCTTGAGGAAGATCTAGGAATTCAAATGGATGTGTACGACATGACGGAGTAACTTAAGTCTACCCTAGATGATCTTGAGCAATCAAATTCTGAAGTCAATGAATTGAAGGAAAGACTCAAACAGGCTGATGATTTCATAAATGAATTAAAAGAGAAACTGAGTCTCTCTATGAAAAAGAGAAAGGAGCTACTTTAGCAATTAGCAAGCCAAGGTGAAGCCAATGATACAAATGGAGATCTAAAGGAGAAAACCAAGTTATGTGAAAATTTATCAAAAGAGATCATTATGGTAAGACATGAAATGGAATCAGGAGTTATGAAGTTTACCCAAGAAATTGAAGAGAAAAGAAAAACTGAAGATGATCTAAGACAATCTCGCAAGGAGAAATTAGAAGACTGCCACAAGATGGATAGAATAATCAGACATCTTGAATCTGATTTTCAAGATGCTAAAGATAATGAAGAAAAACTTGAGGATCAAATTGTCTCTCTTAAAAGGGATCTTCAAACAACAAATGAATATAAAGAGAAATTCAAGATAAGTTTTGCTCAACTTGAAGTTCTTCTTGAAAGCCAAAAGAGGGTAGATGACAAGTGTGGTTTGGGATATGAGAAAGGAGAAAGCTTTGGATCTGGTCAGAAGAAGTTTGGATCAGAAAATTCAAGGAATAGGCCTAGAAGACCTCCGATAAGGCAACCTAATGCTCAAAGATATCCATCCTTCAATGGATACTGCCACAACTGCAATAACTTTGGTCACAAAGCTAATCAGTGCAGAAGGAGAATGAATCAGACTAACACATCCTTCTCCGGACAATGTTTTAACTGCAAAAGGTATGGTCACAAATCTCATGAATGCAGAAATATGCAAATGAACAATTCATTCAATGGTAGATGCTTTGCATGCAATAGAATGGGTCATATGGCTAATCAATGTAGATCAAGAGGACATCAATCAAATATGCCAAGAAATGTTGTTTGTCACAATTGCAATAGATCCAGTCATTTGGCTAAATTCTGTAGAAGCTGGAATCAGGACAAAAGAGGTCTGGTACATCATAATCAGAATCAAGTGAAGGGAAAAGGAAAAGTAAATGCAGATGAATTTAAAAGTAAGATGAACAAGATTTGGGTGAAGAGAAGTACAAAAAGTGTAGGGGATGGATCCGCACCAGAATCTGGTGCTAATATTCCTTCCAAAAATTAAAAGGTGAGCTCTGGCTCAGGGGGAGACTCAAGGAAAAACTTTTTCTCCCAGCCAATCAAATGGTGCTGGAACTAGCACAAGGAGAATTGTGGATCAAAGGGTTCTTAAGAGAAATATCTAAATAAACTATGGTTAAAATATGAAAGATCTGCAAGATGTTTAGAACAAGATTGATCCGATTCATCAAGTCATTCGAATAAGGAAAACTAGAATGACTTAAGTTGAGCATTTATTGCAACTTGGTATTAGGGTTTGTGGAATAATATAGGGGTTTTCCTATTAAACACTTGTTCATTCTGCATTTGAGAAGAAGCAAAAGAGAGCTCTGCATCAATCTCCTGAAGCCCATCAAAGGTCATCTACAGAAGTCTATTCATCCAGCGAATCATTCTGGATCTCTTCACAAACCCTAAACGCGCAAAAGGTACTTTCTGTTATTGAATATCTCTTTGTAAGTCTTTTTGAAGATGGCTACACTGAATGTTGTAAAGATCACTAAGAGGCCACACCCTAAGTTCAAGAAATATCCATATAAATCCCTAGAAGTTGATCCCCTCGGTGCCTTTTCAGGTATTCCGCATGGAGTTCTGCATGTAGAAGATGTTAGGGCATATATTCATGCAAATATTGAGGAATTTAGGGAATCTAAGCTGGTTGATATCTATCACAAGCATTTGATAGATGACTCATTTGAACTCAAAACTTAGTATAAAGCTATCTAGGACAAACATTTTGCACAGTGCATTCATTTCCCCTATTTTTCAAAAGATGAATGGGTTCAATATATCTTGAGCAGAATGCATGACAACTTCATGTGGTTAAACAGGTCATTTAAGATCACTAAGGATGCCATTAGGGTAATAACCAGATTACACTCAACCGGTGAAATGCTTACACTCAAATCTATTAAAAACCAAATTGTCAGTGAGGCTACCGGATCAAAGTTTGATAAAAGAGCTATGACTATTAAGGATATCACATATCTGGATATCAAGTTTGCATCAATGATAATTGGATATAAGATATATCACTCTAGCAGGGAGAATTTAGTTTCCAGAACTGCTATATATACTGCTTATGAAATGTTGAGGAAGAATGCAGACTATGATCTTTGTGAGCTCCTTCTGAACTAACTCTTAGAGAATCTGTAGAAGATAAAGAAGGATAAGAAGAACTCCTTTAAATATGGTGGTTTGATACTCTGTTTATTATTTTATTACATGAATGAGCTTCCCGGATCCAGTGGCTGGGTATGGCAGAATGATAGACCAGTAGCCATTCAGATCAGAGATTATATACATGGGCTTGGTGATGCCAAGGCACAAAATATAGCTCTCTGGGGCTATTTCAAGAATTTTTAGAGCATAATGCAAGCAAGAGAGAGAATCCCCCAATCTGTAGTTGAAAAATATAAAGATACAATATGCTTTATGGTAGAAACTAATCAATGCCTAATGGAGGCAGTGGAACCTAGAATAGTATGGATCATGCCTATGGGGTATGAAGTGGATGAGAAAATTGTGGAGCTGCATGTTCAGCACATGCTAAGTCAGCCCAAGGATCCCAAAGCAGAAAGGTTTGGAACCTTTGAAGAATTAAGTGTGAAGATCCATGTGGAGTTAAGACAACTGGATATAAAGAGAAAAGTGAGAAAAGAAGTAGAGAATGTTGCCAAAAGATTTGGCATATCAAAAGAAGCACTCGATGCTAACAAGGAGAAGAGTGAAAGAGTAGAGAAAGAGAAGGAAGGTGCTGAAAAGGAAAGTGGTCTGGTAGAAGCCTCCACCTGGACAAGATCCTCTAAGAGGTCCACTCCTACCATGAACAAGAGCTCAAAGACATCAAAACTGGAAGCAAAATCATCCAGTAAAGCAGAGAAAAGAACTAAGACAAAGGCCACAAGGTCTTATATCAGTCAGAAAGATGAAGAAGAGACAGAATCTGATGAAGAAATCAAGAAGATGAAGAAGAAGAAGAAAGTATCTAGTGAAGATAAGGATGCAGAGGCAGAAGAGTTTGTTGAAAGGCCCACTCTGTCCCTAGATGATGTAGTCAAAGCTGTTACTATGGATGGGAACCTGCAACCAATAATAGAATTCTATACTGCATATAATGATGCAGATAGAAAAATCTTGGAGGAAGCCATAGTTAAGTAATTGAACATATACAATAAAGCTTTGATTGAAATAATTTCTCTAATTCCTAAAAGTTTACAAAAGGAACTTGAAATGAGAAAAGAAAATGCTAAGGCTAAGGACTTAGAGATTAGAGAATAGATAGCTATTCAACTCTACCCTTCAATTACTCCAAAACAAATGGATATGATCTTCAAAGATTGCAAGAATGAGTTCTAGAGTAAGACTAGAATGAATCATCTCATGCTTGGAGAAACTGATAAAGTAGCAAAAGAAACAGAAGAAATCCTATAGACTACCTATAAAAGATTCAATATTCTTGTTATAGAGGATTTATGTAATGATCCCTCGAGAATAGAAGCATCTACTGAGACGGTAGGAGAAGAGGTAAAGGAAAAGGATTCCTCTGTTCCAGAAGAGGAAGTTCAAGGAGAAATAAATCTGGATTCCCCAGCAGTCTTCGGATCTAAAGGAGAAGTAAGAATAGAGGAGAAAGTAGAAGAAGTAAAGGAAAAAGAAGAAGGTCAAACAGAAAAGACCACAAATGACAATGCTAAGGCTGCAGAAGAGAAGAAAACCCTGTCACCGGCAAGGGACACAGCAGATGCAGTCAAAGATTTCTTGACCAAGGAGTTGTTGGAATTTGATGAACTAGAGTTGCTTCAAGGTCCATTTAATTTTGATTCCCTCTCTCCGATGCAAACCATGAAGCTAGCTTCCTTCACCCAAGAAAAGGCAAAAGAAAAAATTCTGAAGTCTCACTTGGTAGACTGTGAACTCATAGAAGCTACACCTGATGTTTTAGAGAAGATTATGCCTTCCTTCCAAAAGGACTCTTTAGCCTCCACATCCAGTAATCTCAAAACTCTTGTTAATTCTATTAGCACTCGCTTTGAGTCATTGGAAAAGTCAGCTGAGACAAAAGTCTGGAAAGAATTTTTGGATAAGAGATTCTTAGAGTTACAAGGCTTAATAACAAATGATAGGAGAATTATGGATATTGGAATAAAGAGCTTGGAAAATGCTCTTAAAGATGGCGGCGATATCTTCAAATTCTTCTTATCCTAGCCTAAAGTGACCAAGGATTTTGAGAAGAAAGTAAAAGAGCAAGAGGATAAACTGACAAGTTTATCTCAAAATTTTGATCCTCTCTCCTCTTCTATAGTAAATTAGGAATGTCAAACTATTGTAATCATGAATGAGATTAAGAAGCTTGAGAAGGAGAGGAAGAACATAATAAGAAGAATGGGTGAGCTTAGAGGGATGATTATCCCTAAATTAGAGGCCATACATGAGGCCCTAACAGATGCCCAGACCACAGCCCGGACCAGTGATCTGACAGATCTCAAGAGGGCAGAAGCTTTTGCATTCCTATCGAGTGGTCACATCTCAATTTTGGACAGAATAAAGCAGAGTTGGGCGAAACAAGTTGTACAGCTGAAGATAACCTTTGCAGACATATTACAGTATATGTAAGTATAACCTGTTTATATACTTATGCAGCCAAGTATAGTAAAATTTTTGGGCAATTTTGGTGTGCGGACCCTATCCTTTACCATTGATGTCAAAGGAGTAGTGAGACAAGTGAAAAATGTGGAATCCAGCTAAGGGGGAGCTCCGGTAAAATGTACATTAGAAGAGAGCATCAACCAAGGGGGAGTATAGTATAACACTTAGTCATTTTTCACTAAGTGTTGCCATCAATGCCAAAGGGGGAGATTGTTGGCAAGAGACACATTGGAGCTTCATGATTGTTTTCATTGATGGGAACAAAGTTCATCCCACACATCCGCAGGACATGGTGTGCCTATACCGGAAGTCAGATTGAAGAGTGTTGTGGTCCAGTAAGCAAGAACAAAGTATGTGACAAGGTCTGACAGTCAGGTCTAGATCTCTCAAAGGAAGTATCCTTGGAAAGTGCAAACTTGGGGAAGTCAAGAGAAATATCTTGACTAATAGATTCCAGGAATTGAGCCTCCGGTGATGGAGTAAAGAGATATAAGCATTCAAGTATTGGAGTCTAGTTTGGTAGAACAAATAGAGGAAGAACTGACAAGCAGAGCATCAGAAGTTATTTTGGATGAGAGGTCGATGGTGATAAAGATTCCTAAGGTATCATTCATGATTGGCCAACTTGTTAGATAACTTCTATAAGTTTATTTTTTATCCGTATTACTTGGAAAGCAAGGATTCAACTGACAGACTAGAGTTTGGGAAATGATAACTATTCTGGATGCCGACTAGAAAGAGAATGAAATCCTTTGTGCGGATATATATATATATATACCAAATGAGTTTCGATGAGTGTGTGTGGTGTGTGTAGTGTGCGAAGAAAAGTAGAAGTGCAGAGTGAAAGCAGTAAGGAAGGTCTGGTATGTGAAAGGACATCAACACAAAAGAAGAGGAAGGATGAAGTGCAGCAGATCAGTGTATTGAGCTGAACCAGAACTGAACCTCAGCATATATGGATGCTTCTCATCAGTTTAAGGATCTTGTTATTCTTCCTACAACTTGTAGACAATGAGTCTCTTGTAGACAGTGAGCCTCTTGTGAGCAGTGTGCTCGGGCAGTGTGCCTTAATTAGCAAGTGCCATTTGTATCTCTATTCTTTTAACAGAGAATATAATCTTGGGTTAATCACCCTATGGTTTTTTCCCTTAACAGGGATTCCAAGTCTAAAATATTGTGTCAAGTGCATTTCCATCTCATGTTTATGTTTTCTTATTTGAATTGATGCTACATTAATTAATAAGAAAGTTTAGAAAGCTGAAATAATTAAGATAATTGATTCACCCCCCCTCTCAGTCATCAACACTATGTGTTATAAGAATGTGTGAGAATATGAAGTAGATTTAATTTCCAGTTAAGTGAGATAGTCCCCTGAGCTAGCCACTCAAGGTATTGGTCTTCACTTCATCTATTTCCTTATATATTCATGCATTTCTAGTTAAAATTGTTTCTTTGATATTTCAATTATTGTATTGTGAGTTCTGTAAAATATTCTGAATGTTATTTCCAGTAGTTGTGATTCATGACTGAGTGCATGCTTTGTTTACTATAAGTCCTCTAGAGGTTAGTGTTAAGTTCTTTTATCATTCTGGATATTTTGAGTTAATTCTATAATTACCTATTGAATACAGTTATCTACAGCTTATGCTGCAGGTACCCGTAGCCATTTGCTTCTATAGTTGTTTTTACTTTTTTTGCATTTATGAGAATTCTAGCCAAGTACAATACTCTAGGTAGGTTTGGATAAGATAGTTTAGGATAGATATCAGTCTTGGAGGCACATACAGTGCAAGTGCCATCATAAGCTTACACTCCTTGGTTGATAATTTAATGTAGGAATGTAATGATAGAGTGGACTATTTAGATAGGTTTACCCCTGAATTATGCTAAGTCTACAACACATTAGTTTTCCTCTACATTTTTTGTACCATTTCTGGGGATGGTGCTACCTTCATAGGCTCATTTGTTTTTATATGCTTTCATAGTTTAAATTTTTATTCCAGTATTAGGATTAATAAATTTATTTTTCAGGAAACACTAGAAAGTATAATAACATTGTATAGGACCACTAGAATATAAAGCCAAATTCACTGTATGCGGAGGCAGAGAGATAATTGAGGCAGATTCCTCCCTTCAAATTTGCGGGATAGTGAAGAAACAGCTGACTTTATCAATTATATAGTAGAAAGTGTTGAAGAAGAATTTCCTCTTATATCTTCATCAACAGCTTCTACATCTTCATTAGCTTCTTCCACAACTACAGAAGGGACCTTTAGAACCATGGTAGATGTTGTGGTAGAGGGTCCTATAGGACAAGCAATGTTTGAATTCCCTATCCTAGACCAAGCATGGGTTGCTACTCTAGAAAATATAGCACCTTCTGCATTGCCTAGTTTCTATGGCTTGGTGACTGAAGATGTTGACACTTTCCTATTTGAGTTTGATGTCTTGTGTAGGAGTTATGACTACACCACCAATCCTTATAGGCTCAAGCTATTCCCTGCCACATTAAAAGATGCTTCTTTAAGATGGTTTATGGGGTTGGGGAAGATGTCATTCCAGACTGGGATACCATGAAGTCAAAGTTCTTGGAAAAATATAAAGACTACTGCAGAGGACATGATATGAGGAGAGATGACATCTTTAGGATGTCATATAAAGAGGATGAGGCACTGGAAGATTTTGTTGAAAGATTCCAATTTGCCTTGAAGAAAAACCCTGAGAATAGATTGTCTGAAGAATCACTGAAGCTGGTCTTTTTTAGGGGGGTTAATGATGACTGAATGGATGCCCTCAATCTCATTGGAATAGGGGATATATGTCAACTTCCCTTTGAGGATGTCTACAGATCTTGCAAAAATTATTCTAGAACCTTTACCAGAAGACCAAGGGGAGAAAGAGCAACCATCACAGGCAAGGCAACCAATGGAGTTTTAAGAATGGAGATTAGTAACTTGATGACCAACATGAAAGAGGATATCATTAGGCATATGGCTACACAGCTAGACACTCTTCACATCAAGAAGAAACAGGAAGAGGTAGATGCAATGCTTACTAAATATTGCCCCAGTTGTAGGTAGAGGAAGGCCAATTGTAAATGGAAGAGGGTGGCCAATATCCAGCAAGAGAAGATTGAAAGGCCAGAATTACAACCATTTGAAGGGCAAGATGAGAAACTATTCTTCATAGCTTAGAGGAGACATTGGCAGCAAAGATAAGGTATGCCCTCTTATCCACTTAATTTTAATTCACCCTTCCCTGCTGCAAACTAGAATTTCTCTGCTTGGAATACTCAACAGTGGCCTAGTGATCTAAATACATGGAAAAACTCACAATGGCCTACTCCAATAACTAGTTGGAACCATCAACAACCAAATCCATGGCCTCAACAAAATTTCGAAGGGCCCAACTATAACCCCTAGTGGCCTACTTAGCAGCAACAATGGCAGCCTCAATGGAACAAGGGCCAACAATGGCAGCAAAATGCACATTTCCAGCAACCTATGATTCTATCTCAACCATAGCAGCCAACCATAATAATACCATCAACACCTCAAAATCTACCTCCTAGACCTACCCAAATCCCTACCCAACCTACACCTAACCCTAACAACAAGCCTATTCAATAGGCCTATACTAATGAGGTGATGCAATATCCCACCTATGGGGTGGAAGTGAGTAATGTTCATCTCAGATCAGGGAAGCAACTTGTAGGTCCTTCATCTCCCCAAATTATAGAACTTGAAGATGAAGAACCCACAGAAGAGGCCTTAAATAAACCACCTTTGGAAATTGAATCAACTCAAAAACCTCAGACCATTTCACATCCTAAGCCTCCTTTCCCTGAATGCTTGGCTATCCAGAAACAACCAGCATAGTCTGAAAATGATCTCATAGGCTAGTTGCAAGACATAAGAATAAAGATCCCCTTAATCGAAGCCATCAAAGATATTCCCATCTACACTAAGACTATATGTGATCTCTGCATCAAGAAACTAGGAAGAAAGAGAATAGACCTAAAGATAATTCATGTTCTAGGCAACCTAGTTGACATGTAATGTTGGGGAACATAACTGTTCCTAAATACACAAATCTAGGTAGTCCAGTGGTGGATGTCAAAATCAATGGGACTCTAATTAAGAATAGTCTGATAGATTTAGGTGTTACAATTAATGTAATGACCAAGGAGACAATGCAGACACTCCAATTGAACAATCTTAGGCCTACTCAAATAGTCTTGCAATTAGATGATAGGTCTACAGTCAAACTTGAAGGAGTCATTGAGGATTTAGTCATTGCATTAGATTTTGGGAATACCCTGCTGATTTTATAGTCATGTAGCCAAAGGTTAATCTTGTTGGTTATCCTCTTATACTAGGCATACTATGGCTTGCAACTGCTGATGCATTTATAGGTTGCAAGTCTGGTAACATGATCATATCCAATCAGACTGTAACCAAGAAATTAGTTTTATATCTGCCAGCCCAACCATACCATGAGCTTGAGTAGACCATTTGGCCTACCCTAGAAGATGAGGACAGCTATTCCCTACAAACCTTGATGACTATTGAACATAACCCCTTATTGGATATTCAAGATGAAGATGCGATAACTGCTCACATTATACAAAATGATTGTGGGAGGCATCCCAGTAGCAAGACTGTCTATCATGCTTACAAGACCCTTTGAGCAGCATAATGCCCAACAGTTCCTTAGAGGAGGTATCCCAAATATTTACTGCCTTATTACCCCATCAATGCTTACCAGTATTACCTAGCATTGATTTGTCTTCTGTACAAGAATTGTTCAAACAATTAGAAATCAAGCCAGGAAAGATGTTGAACATTGATAATGCATTGACTGATGAACAACAACAATCCCTGCATGAAGTATTGTAGACATATTCAGCAGCATTCGCTTAGGATACAGTGACATGAAGGGCATTGATCACACCTTCTGCATGCACAAAATATACATTGATGATGGCTATAGACCTATCAGGTAGTAGCAGAGGTGCATGAACCCTACCCTTAGAGAGATTGTGAAAACTAAGCTTCAAAAACTTTTGGATGTAGGCTTTATATACCCCATTTCAGACAATGAATGGGTGTAACCATTGGTCATAGTGCCCATGAAAGGTGGAAAATGGAGAGTTTGTGTGGATTACAGAGAACTCAATACTGCTACCAGAAAATATCACTTTCCATTGCCATTTATTGACCAAGTTCTTGACTCTTTGGCAGGCAAGAAATATTTTTCCAAGTTCTTGATGGTTTTAGTGGCTATAACCAAATCAAGATTGTACTAGAGGATTAGGATAAGACAATATTTACTTTCCCTTGGGGGACCTATGTTGGTATGTGGTGACTAATCATGCAAGTACTATACACTCGTCATGTATCCTGTTCGGAGTCGATTGTTAATTTTTTGTTAACTGACAAAAGAAAAATGACATTGTAAAACCCTAATTCTAGAAGCTTCCAAAAAGCTTGTTATAAGCAGCTGGGATATATATTGCGAGTGGGATTTTGATATTGTATTGTAGCATTTGCAGTGGTATTGAGTTGCAAGGATTGCTGGTTGTAATCTATTTTGATTTACTAGATAATAATAGTGGACTCTCTATTGGTGTATGTAGCCTGAGTTTGGGTGAACCACGTTAAAACTTGTCTCTTGCTGTTATATTTCTATGTACTTTCATTCCTCTATTTAATCTTTATTTGCATTTAATTGATATCTTCTGCTGGCTAACGCTAACAACCTATGCATATTTTGTCTTACCTTTTACTTTGTGCAATGCTCCAACCACATTTCAAAGAGCAGTCCTCAGTATTTTCTCTGATTTTGCCCATTACAGTATGGAAATTTATATGGATGACTTCACCACATATGGTGAAACAAATGATGAATCTTTACACAACTTGGAGAAAGTTTTGAAGAGATGCACAGAGCACAACCTATCTTTGAGTAATGAAAAGTGTTTTTTGATGATGACACAAGGAATAGTTTTGGGACGTTTTATCTCAAGTGCAGGCATACAAGTTGACCCAAAGAAAATTGAAATTACCTCTACCCTGCCTATTCCACAGAAACAGAAGGATGTAAGGAGCTTCTTGGGACATGCAGGCTATTATAGGAGGTTCATTCAGGATTTTAGCAAAATTGCTGCACCTTTGTTTACTCTGTTGACAAAGGACAATGAAGTTGAATGGACACCAGATTGTTAGACTTCTTTTGAAAAGCTAAAAGCATCCTTGACATAGGCTCTAGTTCTTAAAGGTCCAAATTGGACACTACCTTTTCACATTGACACAGATGCATTAGAATTTGCCATTGGAGCAGTCCTAGGCCAGCAAGAAGGAACTAAGGAATATGCCATTTACTATGTAAGTAAAAATCTATTGGGGCTGAATTGAACTACATTGTGACAGAAAAAGAGATGTTGGTAGTTGTTTATACCATCAACAAATTCAAACACTACATTACTAGTTATAAAGTGTTCATACACACAAATCATGCAGCAATTAGATATTTGATGAATAAGCCAATAATGGGTGGTAGGCTTGCTAGATGGCTATTGTTATTACAAGAATTTCACAAATCAATTATTGACAAGATAGGTAAGGCTAATGTAGTTGCTGATTTTCTTTCTGGATAGCCTACACAATCAACAGATGGAGTGGTTGTTGACTCTTTTCCTAATGAGCATCTCTTTTCTCTTAATATATATACTCCCTAGTATGCAGATATAGCTAATTATTTGGTTTCAAGGTAGATTCCAAGTTACTTTTCTCCAAGGGAGAAAAGGTAGCTAGTTCACAAATGTTTTCCTTATTCTTGGATTTTTGGATTCTTATTCTATACTGGCCCAGATAATATTATTTGAAGATGTATTAGAGAGGATGAGGTGTTTGATATATTGAATGCCTATCATGATGAACCTTGTGGGGGACATTTGCAGCCAAAAGGACAACCTTCAAAATATTGACAACAAGATATTATTGGCCAACACTTCATAAAGATGTTGTCAAGTATACTAGAAACTGTGATAGATGTCAGAGAATGGGAAGACCTACAAGAAGTGATGAGATGCCTTTTCAACCACAAATCTCATTGGCTCCTTTTGATAAGTGGGGGCTAGATATCGTTGGTCCTATTTCTCCTACATCAAACAACAAGAAGTATATCCTAGTATGTATTAATTACTTAACCAAATGGGTGGAAGTTAAAGAATTGCAATTTGCCAGAGATGGAAATGTGGCAAAATTCTTTTATGAGAATATCTTCACTCAATATGGTGTGCCAAGAGAGATAGTGACTGATCAAGGACCACAATTTACATTTGATTTAATCACTAAACTAGTGGAAGAATATCAGATTTGACACAAGAAGTCTACTCCCTACCATCCTAAGGCTAATGGTCAGGTAGAAGTCACAAATAGAGAAATTGAGAACATCTTGACAAAGACAATACAACTTCACAATACGACAAGGTTTACACCATATGAGTTGGTCTATGGCAAGACAATAGTCTTTCCTGTAGAATTTGCATATAAAACCCTAAGGACAATAGTGGAATTAGGGATGAATTTGACTACAACCCAACAGGACATACTAAAACATTTGAATGCCCTAGATGAAATTCAGTTAGAAGCCACCCATCACACAGAGGTCATATAGAAACAAAGAGCTAAATGGCATGACAAGTACATCAAGACTAAAGAATTCATTGCTGGTGATTGGGCACTACTCTGTGATTCAAGATACAAGGACTTCAAGGGAAAGCTTCAGTCTCGTTGGCTGGGACCCTACGAGATTAAAAAGTCTTTCCTAATGGTGCAGTCCAATTATAGACGATTGATGAGGTTCAATTTTCATTGCTAGTGAATGGACATAGGCTGAAACTGTATAAGGAGCCACTTCAGAAGGATGGATTTCTTGTTTCTCTAGCTACTCAGTATGGTACTCCTAGGACTCCTGATGAAGATTTTGTAACACCAGTTGATACACTGTCAGATGATGATCCACCACTCCTGTCTAGTGATGCAGAGGTTGAGTTGCAATACTCAACCCCTATCATTGAGACCTAATTTTTCATGCTTTATACATCACATGCACACACAACACACTTTCTAGGATGACCATAGTCAACTTTAGAGGGACATATTTTTCACTCTCAGAGGGGCCTATTTTTCACTCTCATAGGGACCTATTTTTCACTCTTAGAGGAAGCTATTTTTAACATGAAATAGGGACCTATTGCAGTTGGGACCTAGTATAATGTTTCTGTACACACTTGGTTGGGACCTGTACTACAGGTGCCTATAGGAACAAGTGTCTGTAGAAATTTTCAACACTTTGGCAACATTCCATTCTTCTTCCTACACATTTCACTCTTTCTACATGTCCTTCATCCATTTTCCATAAACCAACGGTTATGGCATGCTTGTTCAAATCACATTCCCAAGCTGTTACATCAACTGATGTGATTTATCACATCGCATCAATTTTGATGTACCCACCACCCTCCCATCTACTCTAAGCATATCACTCTGCTCATGCCTAATAAATGCCAAGTACATGATCTCTAGTTCCAAGGCTCACCACTCAATGCACACACATAAGGAAAATTTTAATGATTAACTTAAAATTTCTATTTATATTCATTATTGCTTTTGTTTATTTCAGCAATATATCACCGTTTCCATGTAATCATTACTCTTTCATCCCTATAAATTCATTCGTGAAGTGAGGTCACTTCAACTTTCAGTTGGGGGGAGGGGTATACAGTTAGTCATTTTTTATTTTTGCCACCAAATTTTTAGAAGCTGTCAAGGTTTTCATGTGCCTTTTTCCACAATAGTCAACTTACCCTAAATTGTGAGCTTGTAGTTTCCCTGTGAGTGAGTTGAAATTTTAAAATAAAATCATTTCAAAGAGCTCTAAAAGCTACAGTTGGGGGGGGGGGAATTGAATAACAGTCTTCTGAAGGTGGTAGAATTGAAATTAGTAAGAATTAAGAATTGATAAGAGTGTAGAATATAGGTGCAATGGGGGGTCATGTCATCAGAAGAGAGCCATTGGTGCATAAGGAGATATTAGAGGATGTATTGGTTCTACCACTCTTTACTAGAGTGGGGTGGTTAGACTATTTTCTAAAATTAACAGAGTATGATAATGAAATGGTAAGGGATTTTGTAGCAAGGTTGTAGTATGACAAAACCATAGTCAGGGGATTGCTCGTGGATGCCTCTGAAACAACCATTGCCTAAGTCACTTGCTTACCACATACAGGGTTCGAGTATCCAGCCCGTGCTGATGTAGCTACGACAAGGGTAGAATTTTACGAGTGTGGAAAGAACCTAGACTTGACCACACAACGTACAAATAGATTATCCCTTCCATTCTTTTGGAGAAAGTGCGCTTCATATATTATCAAATACAGTTTGTTGTATACTGCACACTTTAAGTTGTTGAATCACCCGTGTCATGATAAACTAGTTAATGTTCCCAATTATCTTTATAATATGTTGAAAAGAATGGCATTTGAGTATCAGAAAAGGCAAACAAAAACTACATTGCCCCATTATTGTTTGATAGATCTACTGGTTAGAAGGAGTTTGAGAATTCAACACCCATAGGTTAAATTGGATGCTTTTAAATAATGCAAGGATATTTCAGAATTATTGGAAGTAGATGAACCTCAACCAGAACCAAATGTTGAACTTGAAGTAGAACCTAAACAGGATGAGCCATAGGAGAAAATTCCTCCAAAAACTAGGCCGGCGACAGTAGAAGAACCCTCACCTCCTAACCCTAAACCTATGAGAGGAGCTATGAGAAGTGATGCTTCTACTTCTTCTAAGAAGGAGAAGAGTAGGAAGAATGCAGAGAAGCATAAGGGTATTGAGAAAAAGAAGGATGCAGGGGAGAGGAAGAAGAGGGGAAGTAAGAAAAAGAGAAAAAGTGAAGAGAAGCCAAAAACAGTCACATCTAGGCATTCAGGAAGACTTAAGAGGCAGAATGTGGGAAAAAGAGTTGATAAGGAACATAGGGAAGCAAAAGAGGAAGAAGCACAGTAGCAGCAAGATCCAACATTGTTGGACATGAAAGGAAGCTAGGTGTGCGAAATTGCTTCCTATGCTAATCTAAACAGGAGAGAAGAGTGCAAATTCATTTTATCCTTTACAATTATAGAATGTTAACAACAACAATGGAGATATTGTAGCAATACACATACACACAGTAATGAGAAAGAAGAGAGAGACACAAGATATACGTGGGGAAAACCTGTATCGAGTGAAAAACCCCACACTCCAAAACCTATACAATGTATTATCAAAACTGAAATAGTTTACAATACACTTGCAATGCACACTCTTAGGAGTGTTTGACACTTGTATCTAGAGATAAACTGGTAGCATAATAGTACCTATCAATAACATAATACATCTCCTCTCCAAAGCACCTCTTTATATAGAAAATATAAGGCAAAAATAGCTCTATCTTGAGATGGGAGTCCAACATGGTCTCATGGCCCAAAACCCATGCCTATGGACACTTGTCCACCACTGTAGGATGTTCATGACACTTTTCAAGTCACCCTATCCTAAAGAGGTTGCCTATTACTAAGATGGGCAATGACAGATACTCTTACAACACTTACAACCATCATAGAATCCATCATAGCTATCATATCTTATAGTTGTAAGAGAATCTATCATAAATACTCTATAAATAGCATATTCTCTTACAACATGTCATAACTTGCCTTGGGGCACCCAAAGATGCCTTCTTCCAAGATGCCTTGTGACACATGTCTTCACCTATCATAGAACCTTCTATTTTTGACTCTTACATGTCAGATTCTGTCATAGGAATCTGTCATAACCATTTCGATCAATATTCACTTACACACTAGTCAAGATACTGACACATGGTAGAAAACCTCTACCACACAAAAGGGACACCTGTCTCCACATGGAGTGTGTTGACCATCCTAGTCATCTTACAAGTGGAATGACAACTCATCGTGCCACTTCACACTAAATGACAAAATAGGATGTGCAACAAAATTATGACATAGGCTAAATAAATAAATTACATTACAATAATAAATGCAAGGAATTACCAGGTTGAGACAACTTAATTCCCAGCATTCTCCCACTTGTCGAATACCTCGTAAGAGCCAATAGAAATAACAGGATTTAATTGATATAGGTTGAGAGGCCCATAGACTCCGAACACCATCTAAATTTCTCTGTGTCCACTAGTTTTGTCAATGCATCTGCAACATTCTTCAAAATGTCTACCTTCTCCAAATTCAACTTCCCATCCTCTACCATGCCATGCATGAAGTGAAAATGTACATCAATATGCTTTGTTCTGGCATGGAAAGTTGGATTGTTTGCTAGGCAAATCGCACTCTGACTATCATAACAAATCGTAATTTGTGCTGCATCAACACCAATATCTGAACATAATCTCTTAAGCCAAATGGCTTCCTTGCAAGCATGAGTTTCTGCCATATACTTAGATTCTATCGTGGACAAAGCAACCACATGTTGTCACTTACTCATCCAACTAATTGCACCACCAAACATAGTGAACACATAGGCACTGGTGGATCTCCTGCTGTTAATGTCACCTGCCCAATCAAAATCCACAAATCCATGAATACAAACTGAATGTGGAGGTCCTATAGCATTACCATGATAGCATATGGAATACTCGGAAGTACCCCTCAAATATCTAAACACCCACTGAACTGCATCCTAATGTACCCATCTAGGATTAACCATAAATCGACTAAGGACTCCCAATGCTTGGGCAATGTTTGGTCTTATGCAAACCATAACATACATCAAACTGCCAACAACACTAGCATAAGGTACTTTGCTCATGTCCTCCACCTCACTAGGATATTTTGGACAATCATTAATAGATAGCTTTGTCCCCAATGAAACAAGAACACACAATGGTCTACAATCTTCTATGTTGAACCTATCCAACATGGTCTTCACATACTTACTCTGGCTTAACCAAAGTTTTTTGTTAGCTCTATATCTTATGATATCCTTTCCCAAAATGTACCTGGTTGTGCCTAGATTTTTCATCTCAAATTGTGCTGACAACTAGGACTTCAAATAAGAAATCATATGCTTACCATTCACAATCAACAGCATAGCACCAACATATAATGCAATAATGAGAATGCGATCATTGTGAAACTTGTAATAAACATAATGATCTGATTTCGATCTCAGAAATCCAATCAACAACACAAAGGCATCAAATTTCATATACTACATCCTAGGAGACTGCTTCAAACCATACAAAGACTTCTTCAACTTGCAAACCAAATTTTGTTTACCTTTCTCTATGTAATGCTCTAGTTGTGACATGTAAATCTCTTCCTCTAAATCACCATGAAGGAAAGTTGTCTTCACATGCATCTGTTCTACCTCTAGGTCATAAGCAGCTACAAGAGATAACAAGAATCGAATGGATGTTAGCTTTGTAATGGCAGAGAAAATTTTTCCATAATCAATTCCCTCCACTTGTGAGTACCCTTTGCAACTAACCTAGCCTTCTACTTTTCAACACTGCCATCTACACTGAATTTCTTCTTGAACACCCATTTGCATCCAACATGTTTATGTCCTTGAGGCAAAGGCACCAAGTCCCATGTTTTATTCTTCTCCAAAGAAGCCATTTCATCTTCCATGACCTCCTTCCAGGAACCTACATCTTTCATGCCCATAGCCTCTTTCATAGTTCTAGGCTCACCAGTTTTAGTAAGGCAAAAGTACAACTAGAGTCAAGTAATGAATAACCAAACCTATTAGGTTGCTTTCTTCTTCATGTAGACCTCCTCAATGGCAATGGTTTAGGTTCATGTTCTTCTTCTGAGCTTTTAGAGCTACTAGAGCTCTCGTCATCATCAGGTCTCACAGGGTCTATTGATTCAATCTTCTCAGGGATAGAAGGAAATTGAACTACATCTTCTTTCTTTGCTGTCGATTCTGGTTGTAGAACAATGAAAGAAGGTGTTAGCTCTCTGAAGATAACACATCTTCTAGACAACACTTTTTTAGCCACAGGATCCCAAAGCTTGTATGCTTTCACACTGACCCCATAGCCAATGAAAATACACTTAATAGACTTGTTCTCCAATTTAGACCGTTTCTCCCTAGGCACATGTGCATATGCCTCACAACTAAAAACCTAAAGATGTCTAAGTGAAGGCTTCTTACCAGACCACACTTCCATAGGTGTCTTACTAACAAGAGTTGATGTAGGAGACTTTTTTACCAGGTAGTCAGTAGTGGATATAGCTTCAGTCCAAAACTTTTGTTCGAGGATTGCTCCACTAAGCATACTCCTAGCCTTCTCCACTAGTGTCTTGTTCATCCTCTCTGTAACTCTATTTTGTTGCAGGGTGTATGGAGTTGTCTTATGTCTTTCAATCCATTTCTCTTTACAAAACTTATCAAACTCTGTCAAACAAAACTCACCACCATTATCAGTTCTCAAATAAAATCTTTTTACTAGTCTAATTTTTAGCAAAGGATTTAAACTCTTTAAACTGACTAAAGACTTAAGTCATGCTTCTGATAAAATAAACCCATGTCCTTCTACTGTAATCATCTATGAAAGATACAAAATATATAGATTTGGAAATTGAAGGAACATTAAAAGGACCAAACACATTAGAATGAATAAGATCCAATACACCAGAAGACTTGTGAGAACTAGAGTAAAACTGAACACGGTTTTGTTTTCCATATACACAATGTTTACAAAACTCAAACTCGAGATTACAATCATTTAACCCATCAATGATGTTTTTATTTTTCACGGTTCTAAGACCCTTCTCACCAATGTGGCCATATCTCAAATTCCATAACATAGCCTTTTCAGTAGGAAGCTTAACTTCCAAAGCATGTGCACTACCATCAAAATGTGTTACAATAGATTTCTTCACTACTCATTCAGATGGTGGGGATGAAGTGATTGTAGCTCTTTTCTTCAAGTCAAAAGAACTATTTTACTATGAAGTGCATGCCTCTAGCTAAAACATAATACCTCTTCGAGTACCCTTCACAAGCACCATAGATCCTGTAGTCATCTTGCATCCATCCTTCGAAAAGATAACCTACACACCTACATCATTCAACATACTTACAAAAATTAGGTTTTGTACCAAGCCTAAGATGTGCATAACCCCAGTGATCCCCTTCACTCATCCATCAGGGAATCTGATTGAGACTCTTCCATGACCAACAATCTTCAAATGAGAATCATCACCTAGGTACACTCTTCCACCATCAAACTCTTCATACTTCATGAACCAGCATCGATGCAAGGTCATGTGGAATGATGCACTAGAATCAATCAACCACACATCATTAGATACATGGGTGGCTAGGGCTATGATGAAGGCATCACCATCATCTTGTGACTTGTCAGAATCTGAATTTGTGGAATTCTTCTTTCTCTTTTTCTTTTTCTTTTCCTCTTTGCATTCCTTTTGGAAATGTCAATATTTTCCATAGTTCCAACAGAGAACCTTAGACTTTCCAAGAGATTTGGATCTCCCATAGGATTTGGATATGCCCTTTTCACCTTTCTTGTCCTTCTTGTTCCCTTTCTCTTTGGGTCTTCCACGAACTGCAAGAGCTTCTTTGGCTGACTCGGATGTCTTTCTCTACATTTATTTAAATAACAATGAAGACAACATCTTCTATCTTTAATGTGGTAGTAGTGCTTCTGATGTCCATGACAAGGTGGTCCCATGAATTAGGCAAAGAACAAAATAGGTTCATACACCGATCCTCCTCCATTTTCACACCCACAGATGTCAACTTAGCAACAATCATGTTGAAAGCATTCATATAGTCTGCAAGAGATCCTCCATCTTCCATCTTTAGAGCAAACAACTTCTTTTTTAGAAAGCGTTTGTTCACCAAGGACTTGGCCTGATAAACATCTCCCAGCTTCTTCCAAATAACTTTCACGGTCTTCTCCTCATGGACATTCAATAGGACAGAGTCAACTAGATAGAATCTTATGAGACCCTTAACCTTACGATCTTTGAGCTCCCAATCATCCTGTGACATTGTCATAGGTTTTGTTCCATCAACAGTTTCCCATAGGTCATGATCAACAAGTAGATCTTCCATCTTGAGTTTCCACAAATCAAAATTTGTGCCATTGAACTTCTCCACCTCTACTCTTCAAGATGTGTTTGCCATCTCCTTCCTACAACAAGATACACAATACTCTACATAGACTCCCACTCAACCTAAGATTAACTCAAACAACCCCTACCCAGAATCTAGAACTAAAAATGGCTAGGCTTTGATACCAACTGAAAGGAAGCTAGGTGTGCAGAAATTGCTTCCTACTCTAATCTAAAGAGGAGAGAAGAGCAAAATTTGTTTTATCCTTTACAATTATAGAATTTTAACAATAATAGAGATATTGCAGCAATACACATACACATAGAAATGAGACAGATGAGAGAGACACAAGATATACGTGGGAAAAACCCTTATCAGGTGAAAAACCCCACACTCCAAAACCTACACAATGTATTATCAAAACTGAAATGGTTTACAATACACTTGCAATGCAAGCTCTCAGGAGCCTTTAACACTCGTATTTAAAACAAATCGACAGTATAGTAGTACTTGTCAATCACATAATACATCTCCTCTCCAAAGCACCTATTTATATAGAAAATACAAGGCAAAAATGGCTCTATCTTGAGATGGGCGTCCAACATGGACTCATGGCCCAAAACCCATGCCTATGGACACTTGTCCACCACTTTAGGATGCTCCTGACACTTGTCAAGTCACCCCATCCCAAAGAGGTTGTATATTCCCAAGATGGGCAACGACAGATACTCTTATGACATTTACAACCGTCATAGAATCCGTCATAACTATCATATCTTACAGTTGTAAGAGAATCCTTCATAAACTGGCTATAAATAGCATATTCTCTTACAACATGTCATAACCCTCCTTGGGGTACCCAAATATTACTTCTTTCAAGATTACTTGTGACACATGCCTTCACCTATCATAGAACCTTCTATTTCTAACTCTTACATGTCATACATTTTGTCACAGGAATCTGTCATAACCATTTCAGTCAAGATTCACTTACACACTAGTCAAGATACTGACACATGGCAGGAAACCTCTACCACACAAAATGGATGCCTATCTCCACATGGAGTGTGTTGACCACCCTAGTCATCTTACAAGTGGAGTGACGACTCATCATGCCACTTCACACTAAACGAAAAAACAAGATGTGCAACAAAATTGCAACATAGGCTAAATAAATAAATTACATTACAAGAATAAATGCAAGGAATTACCATGGTTGAGACACCTTAATTCATAACAGGACACAACATCAGAAAAGGAAGGAAATGCCCCTGAGAATTCTCCTATTGATGCCAGTGTACCTGCTAAACAAAGAAGGTATGTTTCTTCATCCTCTGGTTCTGAATCAGAAGACATTTTCATTGGAAAAAAGATGGGAATATTAGTTCCTAGTAGCCCTGCTCAAGAAATTTTTGATGTTATTGAAAATAAGGATGAAAGTTTTGATTTTGGAAAAGAAAAAGAGTTGTTGGAAGATAGAAATATAAGGCAAGAACTTCAAGAAGCCCTGGATAGGATAAAACAATTAGAAGAATAAGTGAAACAGTATGAGGAAAAGGATAGGGAAAAAGAGATAAGAATACATGGGTTGGAGGAGAAAATTCACACTTATGGTCATGGAACCAATATAGATGTATTGGCTTAGGTGGTTGAGAGTAAAATGGAAAATGAGGAAAGAGAAGCACCAATTTTGCAGCCTCCTGTAATAAGACCTCCAACATGCCTCACTGTTCTATCTTTGGGTTTTGAATTGATAAAGTTCAATAATGAATTCAAGCAAGAAAATGAAAATTGGGAGAAATAGAATCAGATTCTAAATGCATCATTAGAAAGTAAAAATTATGAATTGAAAAGGCTAGAAGGGAAGATACTAGAGGTAATTGATAGAGCAATTCAAATCATTAAATGTAGATGCCCATCGAGAGTTTATGCATTGTTTCTTAAAGAACATTTTCTAAGTTTTTAGTTTAATAGAATCATTAATGATCAGCCTATTTCTATCTATTCAAGGCACAATTTTTTTAGTTATTTCAAGAAGTCAGTCTGGAGGAACAAGACTAGTTATGTGAATATTGTTTGCACAATTACTTGATGGAAGAAGATACAAAGTGGAACCCATTGATTTATGTTGGTGATTTTCAAGTTAGAGCATTGTTATATTACTTTAGAAATGAGTATCTTAGAAGGTAACTGATGGATAGGTATGAGGAACAAGAAAAGAAAGTGCCACTACAGATTAGGAAAGAATCCTTAAATCCCAATGTGATCCTGACCCAATGGTTATCACTCCTCTCTCATAAGGGTTTGGGTAAAGTAATTATGGATTTGAGACTCAAGGATTATAGAAGGATACAGCGAGTAGCAGTGTCTATTATTCAAAACTGTCAAAGGTATGTGCAAAATAGATGGGATAGTCTGACTCTAGAATTGCAGAAGAAAGAGCCTCACTCTGTCCACAATTTCATGAATATATTTGAGAGATTGCGTAGGTACATCCATATCCCAAATCAAAGAGGAGTAGCATGGCTACCCCTTACTTATCACCCTCCTATTCTTCTTTATCCAGTACCATACTAGGCAGAAGTAAAATGTGATGAGTGTAGGAGTGCCGAATCAATCAGGATGGATAGACTTGCATGCTATAATGATTTTTGTCTCAAGCAGGGACAGGGGGTAAGAGAGGTCATGGACCTTAGGAAGATTACTCTGCATTATAATCTTTTCCCCTAGGTGTTTAATTGAGTGTTTTGCTTGAGGTCAAGCAAAAGTCTAGTTGGGGGGAAATGATGGGTTCAAATATTGCCTTCTTTTATGTTATTTTTATATGCTTTTAGACTTTATGCCTATGATATTCCAGATACTTTTCCAAGACATTACCATCATAATATTTTTTTTTTATATATTTTGCAAACCTTGAACCTATTTTGTCAATAAAAAACATGGTGACAATATTTGTCAATTGAATGAGTTAGACATAAGTATGTATGCATATAAATGATTTTATAGTTTAATTATGGAGGTTATTTGCATGCATTTGTTCTATGGATTAACCCCTGTGTAGCAGCGAGTATGTGGCATTAAGGAGAGGAGAATTCACAAAAAATTGCAAAATAGGGCATTAAAGGAAGTCATAGTCAAATGCCAACTGAAGCTGAATGTGATCATTATGGAAGAATAAACACAGATGAAGAAGACTTATTCTAGGATTCTAATCATAGCTCATGTGTTTCATATATGATAAGTTGTATAGGAATTTCTATTTGAATAGGACTCTACTTCCTCTATTTAGTTAGATTAATAAATTGATCTCAAGCATGTACCCTGATATCTAGGGATGGATTGATGATCAAAGTTGGTAGTTACATAACACTCTCCCATTTTTGTATAAGTTAGGAGGGATGAGTTCAATGTCAAGTTAGTTCTTTCTAAGTTACTTCATTTTATATTTTCCCAGCTGTTACTCTATTTTTCTATGTTGGAAGATCCAGACATGTTTTATTGAATACAATCTGAGAAAACCCTATTTATGATATGAATTGAATACAACTATGTGTTATAACAATGTGTAAGAATCTAAAGTAGATTTGATTTCCAATTAAGTGAGATAGTCCCATGAGTTGGCCACTCAAGGTACTGGTCTTTACTTCATCTATTTCCTTAATTATTTATGTATTTCTACTTAAAACTGTTTCTTTGATATTGCATAACTTGTATTATGAGTTTAGTAAAATATTCTGATTACTATTTCTAGTAGTTGTGATTCATGAATGATTGCGTGCTTTGTTTACTGTAAGTCCACCGGACGTTAGTGTTAAGTTCTTTTATCTTTCTAGATATTTTGAGTTAATTTTATAATTACCTATTGAATACAGTTATCTATAGCTTATGCTGCAGGTACCCGTAGCCACTGGGTTATGTAGTTATTTTTACTATTTTTTTTATTTTTGAGAATTCCAGCCAAGTAGAATACTCTAGGTAGGTTTGGATAAGATAGTTTAGGATAGATATGAGTCTTGGAGGCACATATAGTGCAAGTGCGATCATAAGCTTATAGTCCTTGGTCGATAATTGAATGTAGGAATGCAATGAAAAAGTGGACTGTTTAGATAGGTTTACCCCTAAATTATGCTAAGTCTACAATGCATTAGTTTTCCTCTACATAACCATCAACAACCCTTGCTCTGTCATGAATATGGAGAAGCAATCAAAGACTATTCCTCTCTAATTTGTTGACTATACCTCCTCTCACAATGTTTTTTGAGCTCCACCTATTAATACAATAAAACAATATACACATTAATATAGAAAATATGAAATATACAATGATGTAAATAAACAATCAATTACTACAAGTTGATGATCATTCTCAAACATATGTTATCTCTCTTCATCTACAAGTGCATGAGTTGGAGTTGTGACCTCCAATGAGAAGAATGAAAAAGTAAATTAGAATAAAGATTGATATCATTTATTTACATTAAATGGTGTGAGATAAAATAAGAAATACATAATAAAATTGTTGGATCATACCTCGGTCAGAGGCATTAAAGACAAAGAAAATGTAGCAATGCCCACCTCTATTGTGTCATGAATATCAAGAGGAGTCTAAATTGATGTCATCAACTTAAAATGGGACAAACCTTATTTGACCAAAATCTACATGATATTATTTAAATACATAATGGGGACAAAAGGGATGCCTATCTCCACATGGAGTGTGTTTACCATCCTAGTCATCTTACAAGTGGAGTGACAACTCATCGTGCCACTTCACACTAAACGAAAAAACAAGATGTGCAACAAAATTGCAACATAGGCTAAATAAATAAATTACATTACAAGAATAAATGCAAGGAATTAACTTGGTTGAGACACCTTAATTCCCAACAGGACACAACATCAGAAAAGGAAGGAAATGCCCCTAAGAATGCTCCTACTGATGCCAGTATACCTGCTAAACAAAGAAGGTATGTTTCTTCATCCTCTGGTTCTGAATCAAAAGACATTTTCATTGGAAAAAAGATGGGAATATTAGTTCTTGGTAGCCCTGCTCAAGAAATTTTTGATATTACTGAAAATAAGGATGAAAGTTTTGATTTCAGAAAAGAAAAAGAGTTGCTGGAAGATAGAAATATAAGGTGAGAATTTCAAGAAGCCCTAGATAGGATAAAACAATTAGAAGAATAAGTGAAACAGTATGAGGAAAAGGATAGGGAAAAAGAGATAAGAATACATGAGTTGGAGGAGAAAACTCACACTTATGGTCATGGAACCAATATAGATCTATTGGCAAAGGTGGTTGAGAGTAAAATGGAAAATGAGGAAAGAGAAGCACCAATTCTACAGTGTCCTGTAATAAGACCTCCAACTTGCCTCACTGTTCTATCTTTGGGTTTTGAATTGATAAAGTTTAATAATGAATTCAAGCAAGAAAAGGAAAATTGGGAGAAATAGAAACAGATTCTAAATGCATCATTAGAAAGTGAAAATTCTGAAGTGAAAAGGGTAGAAGGGAAGATGCAAGAGGTAATTGATAGAGCAATTCAAATCATTAAATCATTAACAGGTTCTATATGCCCAAACAACTACAGGGTTTACACCTTATGAGTTGGTTTATGGCAAGACAACAATCCTGCCTATAGAATTTGAATACAAAACCCTAAGGACAACAGTGGAATTAGGGATGGATTTGACTGCAACCCAACAAGACATACTACAACATTTGAATTCCCTAGATGAAATCTAGTTAGAAGCCACCCATCACAGAGAGGTCATATAGAAACAAAGAACCAAATGGCATGACAAGTACATCAAGACTAAAGAATTCATTACTGGTGATTGGGCACTACTCTATGATTCAAGATACAAGGACTTCAAGGGAAAGCTTTAGTTTCGTTGGTTGGGACCCTATGAGATTAAAAAAGTCTTTCCTAATGGTGCTATCCAATTATAGACGATTGATGAGGTTCAATTTTCATTGCTAGTGAATGGACACAGGCTGAAACTGTATAAGAAGCCACTTCAGAAGGATGGCTATCTTGTTTCTCTAGCTACTTAGTATGGTACTCCTGGCACTCCTGATGAAGATTTTGTAACACCAGTTGATACACTGTGAGATGATGATCCACCACTCTTATCTAGTGATGTAGAGGTTGAGTTGTAATACTCAACCCCTGTCGCTAAGACCTAATTTTTCATGCTTTATACATCACATGCACACAGGACACACTTTTTAGGATGACCACAGTCAACTTTAGAGGGACCTATTTTTCACTCTCAGAGGGGCCTATTTTTCACTCTCATAGGGACCTATTTTCACTCTTATAGGAACCTATTTCTAACATACAGTAGGGACCTATTTTAGTTGGGACCTGGTATAATGTTTCTATACACATTTGGTCGGGACCTGTACTGCGAGTGCCTATAGGAACAAGTGTCTGTAGAAATTTTCAACACTTTGGCAACATTCCATTCTTCTTCCCACACATTTCACTCTTTCTACATGTGTTTCATCCATTTTCAATAACCAATGGTTGCGGCATGCTTGTTCAAATCACATTCCCAAGCTGTTACATCAACTATTGTGATCTATCACATCGCATCAATTCTGACGTACCCACCACCCTCCCATCTACTCTAAGCATATCACTCTGCTCATGCCTAATAAATGCCAAGCACATGATCTCTAGTTCCAAGGCTCACCACTCAATGCACACACATAAGGTATCCTTTAATGATTAACTTAAAATTTCTATTTATATTCATTATTACTTTTGTTTATTTCAGCAATATATCACCCTTTCCATGTAATCATTACTCTTTCATCCCTACAAATTCACTCGTGAAGTGTGGTCACTTCAACTTCCAGTTTGGGGGGAGGGGTATACGCTTAGTCATTTTTTATTTTTGCCACCAATTTTTTAGAAACTATCAAGGTTTTCATGTGCCTTTTTCCACAATAGTCAACTTGCCCTAAATTGTGAGCTTGTAGTTTCCCTATGAGTGAGCTGAAATTTTAAAATAAAATCATTTCAAAGAGCTCTAAAAGCTATAGTTGGGGGGGAATTGAACAATAGTCTTCTGAAGGTGGTAGAATTGAAATTAGTAAGAATTTAGAATTGATAAGAGTGCAGAATACAAGAGCAATGGGGGGTGATGTCATCAGAAGAGAGCCATTGGTGCATAAGGAGATATTAGAGGATGTACTGGTTCTACCACTCTTTACTAGAGTGGGGGTCTTCTGAAGGTGGTAGAATTGAAATTAGTTAGAATTAAGAATTGATAAGAGTGCAAAATACAGGTGCAATGCGGGTGATGTCATCAGAAGAGAGCCATCAGTGCATAAGGAGATATTAGAGGATGTACTGGTTCTACCACTCTTTACTAGAGTAGGGTGGTTAGACTATTTTTTGAAATTAACAGAGTATGATAATGAAATGGCAAGGGATTTTGTAGCAACGTTGTAGTATGACAAAACCATAGTCATGGGATTGGTCGTGGATGCCTCTAAAATAGCCATTGCGTAAGTCACTGGCTTACCACATATAGGGTTTGAGTATCTAGCCCATGTTGATGTAGCTACGACAAGAGAAGAATTTTGCGAGCGTGGAAAGAACTTGAACTTGACCACACAAGGTACAAAGAGATTATCCCTTCCATTCTTTTGGGGGAAGTGTGCTTCATATATTATCAAATATATTGCCTATGATGGTTGACATAATTTGTTGTATACTATACACTTTAAGTTGTTGAATCACTTGCATCATGACAAACTGGTTAATGTTCTGAATTATCTTTATAATATGTTCAAAAGAATGGTATTTGAGTATCAGAAAAGGCATACAGAAACTACATTGTCCCATCATTGTTTGATAGCTCTACTCGTTAGAAGGAGTTTGAGAATTCAGCACCCACAGGTTAATTGGGATGATTTTAAACAATGCAAGGATATTTTAGAATTATTGGAAGTACATGAACCTCAACAAGAACCAGATGTTGAACCTGAAGTAGAACCTAAACAAGATGAGCCACAAGAGGAAATTCCTCTAGAAACTGGGCCAATGACAGTAGAAGAACCCTCGCCTCCTAACCCTAAACCTATGAGAGGAGCTATGAGAAGTGATGCCTCTACTTCTTCTAATAAGAAGAAGAATAGGAAGAATACAGAGAAGCATAAGGGTATTGAGAAAGAGAAGGATGCAAGGGAGAAGAAAAATAGGGGAAGTAAGAAAAAGAGAAAAAGTGAAGAGAAGCCAGAAACAGTCACACCTAGGCATTCAGGAAGACTTCAGAAGTAGAATGTTGGAAAAAGAGTTGATAAGGAACATGGGGAAGTAGAAGAGGAAGAAGCACATCGGCAGCAAGATCCAACATTGTTGGACATGAAAGGAAGCTAGGTGTGTGGAAATCACTTCCTACGCTAATCTAAAGAGGAGAGAAGAGTGCAAATTCATTTTATCCTTTACAATCATAGAATGTTAACAAAAACAATGGAGATATTACAGCAATACACAGACACACAGTAATGAGAAAGAAGAGAGACAGAAGATATATGTGGGGAAAACCTTATCGGGTGAAAAACCCCACACTCTAAAACCTGCACAATGTATTACCAAACCTGAAATGGCTTACATTACACTTGCAATGTAAGGTCTCAAGAGTCTTTGACACTCATATCTAGAGACAAATTGGTAGCATAACAGTACCTGTCAATCACATAATACATCTCCTCTCCAAAGCACCTCTTTATATAGAAAATATAAGGCAAAAATAGCTCTATCTTGAGATGGGCATCCAACATGGCCTCATGGCCCAAAACCCATGCCTATGGACACTTGTCCACCACTGTAGGATGTTCCTAACACTTTTCAAGTCACCCCATCCCAAAGAGGTTCTCTATTCCCAAGATGGGCAATGACAGATACTCTTACAACACTTACAACTGTCATAGAATATGTCATAGATATCATATCTTACAGCTGTAAGAAAATCTAAATAGGCTATAAAGAGCATATTCTCTTACAACATGTCATAACCTGCCTTGGGGTACCCAAAGATGCCTTCTTCCAAGATGCCTTGTGACACATGTCTTCACCTATCATAGAACCTTCTATTTCTGACTCTTACATGTCATAGATTCTATCATAGGAATCTGTCATAACCGTTTTTCGATCAAGATTCACTTACATAGTAGTCAAGATGCTAACACATGGTAGAAAACCTCTACCACACAAAAGGGACACCTATCTCCACATGGAGTGTGTTGACCATCCTAGTCATCTTACAAGTGGAGTGGCAACTTATCATGCCACTTCACACTAAATGATAAAATAGGATGTGCAACAAAATTACAACATAGGCTAAATAAATAAATTACATTACAATAATAAATGCAAGGAATTACTAAGGTTGAGACACCTTAATTCCCAAAATTCTCCCACTTGTCAAACACCTTGTAAGAGCTAATAGAAATAACAAGATTTAACTGATATAGGTCGAGAGGCCCATAGACTCCGAACACCATCTGAATTTCTCTGTGTCCACTGGTTTCATCAATGCATCTGCAACATCCTTCAAATTGTCTATCTTCTCCAAATTCAACTTCCCATCCTCTACCATGTCTCGCACAAAGTGAAACTATACATCAATATGCTTTGTTTTGGCATGGAAAGTTGGATTATTTGCTAGGCAAATCACACTCTGACTATCACAACAAATCATAATTTGTCCTGCATCAACACCAATATCTGAACACAATCTCTTAAGCCAAATGGCTTCCTTGCAAGCATGAGTTGCTGCCATATACTTAGCTTCTGTCATGGACAAAGAAACCATAGGTTGTCACTTACTCATCCAACTAATTGAAACACCAAACATAGTGAACACATAGGCACTGGTGGATCTCCTACTATCAATGTCACTTGCCCAATCAGAATCCATGAATCCATGAATACAAACTGCATGTGGAGGTCCTATAGTATTACCATGATAGCATATGGAATACTCAGAAGTACCCCTCAAATATCTAAACACCTGTTGAACTGCATCCCAATGTCCCTGTCCAAGATTAACCATAAATTGACTGACTCTCAATGCTTGGGCAATGTCTGGTCTTGTGTAGACCATAGCATACATCAAACTACCAACAACACTAGCATAAGGTACTCTGCTCATGTCCTCCACCTCACTAGGAGATTTTGGACAATCATTAATAGACAACTTTGTCCCCAATGAAACAAGAACACACAATAGTCTACAATCTTACATACTGAACCTATCCAACATGGTCTTCACATACTTACTCTAGGTTAACAAAAGTTTTCTATTAGCTCTGTCTCTTCTGATATCCTTTCCCATAATGCACCTCATTGCACCTAGATTTTTCATCTCAAACTGTGCTGACAATTGAGACTTCAAATCAAAAATCATATTCTTACCATTCACAATCAACAGCATATCGTCAACATATAATGCAATAATGAGAATGCGATCATTGTCAAACTTGTAATAAACAAAATGATCTGATTTTGATCTCAGAAATCCAATCAACAACACAAAGACATCAAATTTCATATACTACATCCTAGGAGACTACTTCAAACCATACAAAGACTTCTTCAACTTGCAAACCAAATTTTCTTTACCTTTCTCTATGTAATTCTCTGGCTGTGACATGTAAATCTCTTCCTCCAAATCACCATGAAGGAAAGCTATCTTCACATGCATCTGTTCTACCTCTAAGTTATAAGTAGCTACAAGAGATAACAAGAACTGAATAGATGTCATCTTTGTAATGGGAGAAATTTTTTTACCATAATCAATTCCCTCCACTTGTGAGTACCCCTTCACAACTAATCTAGCCTTCTACTTTTCAACACTGCCACCTACACCAAATTTCTTCTTGAACACCCATTTGCATCCAAAGGGTTTCTATCGTTCAAGTGAAGGCACCAAGTCCCATGTTTTATTCTCTCCAAAGAAGCCATTTCATCTTCCATGACCTCCTTCCAGGAACCTACATCTTTCATGCCCATAGCCTCTTTCACAGTTCTAGGCTCATCAATTTTACTAAGGCAAAAGCACAACTAGAATCAAGTAATGAATAACCAAACCTATCAGGTTGCTTTCTTGTTCATGTAGACCTCCTCAATGGTTGAGGTTGAGGTTCTAGTTCTTCTTTTGAGCTTTTAGAGTTGATAGAGTTCTCCTCATCATCAGATCTCACAGGGTCTATCGATTTAGTCTTCTCAAGTATAGAAGGAAACTGAACCACATCTTCTTTCTTTTCTGTCTATTCTAGCTATAGAACAATGGAAGAAGGTGTTAGCTCTCTGAAGATAACACTTCTTCTATACAACACTTTTTTAGCCACAGGATCCCAAAGCTTGTATCCTTTCACACTGACACCATAGCCAATGAAAATACACTTAATAGACTTGTTCTCCAATTTAGACCGTTTCTCCCTAGGCACATGTGCATATGCCTCACAACTAAAAATGTGAAGATGTCTAACTGAAGGCTTCTTACCAGACCACACCTCAATAGGTGTCTCACCAAAAAGAGCTAATGTAGGAGACCTGTTTACCAGGTAGCAAGCAGTGGCTATAGATTCAGTCCAAAACTTTTGTTCGAGGCTTTCTCCACTAAGCATACTCCTAGCCTTCTCCACCAGTGTCTTGTTCATCCTCTCTACAACTCCATTTTGTTGTGGGGTGTATGGAGTTGTCTTATGTCTTTCAATCTGTTACTCTTTACAGAACTTATCAAACTCTACCAAACAAAACTCACCACCATTATCAGTTCTCAAACACAATGTTTTTACTAGTCTGATTTTTAGCAAAGGATCTAAACTCTTTAAACTGACTAAAGACTTAAGTCATGCTTCTGATAAAATAAACCCATTTCCTTCTACTCTAATCATCTATGGAAGATACAAAATATATAGATTTGGAAATCAATGGAACATTAATAGGACCAAACACATCAAAATGAATAAGATCCAATACACCAGAAGACTTCTGAGCACTAGAGTAAAATTGAACACGGTTTTGTTTTCCATATACACAATGTTTGTAAAAGTTGAACTCAAGATTACAATCATTTAACCCATCAATGAGGTTTTTATTTTTTAGGGTTCTAAGACCCTTCTCACCAATGTAGCCATATCTCAAATTCCATAACATAGTCTTTTTAGCAGGAAGCTTAATTTCCAAAGCATGTGCACTACCATCAAAATGTGTTACAATAGATTTCTTCACTGCTCATTCAGATGGTGGGGATGAAGTGACTGCAGCTCTTTTCTTTGAGTCAGAAGAACTATTGCATTGTGAAGTGCATGCCTCTAGCTGAAACAAAGTACCTCTTTGAGTACCCTTCATAAGCACCATAGATCCTCTAGTCCTCGTGCATCCATCCTTTGAAAAGACAACCTGTACACCTGCATCATTCAACATACTTACAAAAAGTAGGTTCCATACCAAGCCTGAGATGTACATAACCCCAGTGATCCCCTTCAGTTGTCCATCAGGGAATTGGATTGAGACTCTTCCATGACCAACAACCTTTAGATGAGAATCGTCACCTAGGTACACTCTTCCACCATCAAACTCTTCATACTTTGCAAACTAGCTTCGATGCAAGGTTATGTGGAATAATGCACTAGAATCAATCAACCACACATCATTAGATGCATGGGTGGCCAGGGCTATGATGAAGGCATCACCATCATCTTGTGACTTGTCAGAATCTGAATTTTGGGAATTCTTCTTTTTCTTTTTCTTTCCTCTTTGCATTCCTTTTGGAAATGCCCATATTTTCCACAGTTCCAACAGAGAGCCTTGGACTTTCCAAGAGATTTGGATCTCCCATAGGATTTGGATCTACCCTTTTCACCTTTCTTGTCCTTCTTCCCTTTCTCTTTAGGTCTTCCACAAATTGCAAGAGCTTCTTTGGTCGACTTGGATGTCTTTCTTCACATTTATTTAGATAACAATGAAGTCACCACATCTTCTATCTTGAATGTGGTAGTAGTTCTTCTGATGGTCATGACAAGATGGTCCCATGAATCAGGAAAAGAACAAAATAGGGTCATACACCGATCCTCCTCCATTTTCACACCCACATATGTCAACTTAGCAACAATCATGTTGAAAGCATTCATATAGTCCGCAACAGATCCTCCATCTTCCATCTTCAGAGCAAACAACTTATTTTTTAGAAAGAGCTTGTTCACCGAGGACTTCACCTGATAAACATTCCCAGCTTCTTCCAAAGAACTTTCATGGTCTTCTCCTCATGGACATTCAATAAGACAGAGTCAGCTAGACAGAGTCTTATGAGACCCTTAGCCTTCTGATCTTTGAGGTCCCAATCAGCCTGTGACATTGTCATAGTTTTTGTTCCATCAATAGTTTCCCATAGGTCACGATCAACAAGTAGATCTTCCATCTTGAGTTTCCACAAATCAAAATTTGTGCCATTGAACTTCTCCACCTCTACTCTTCTGGATGTGTTTTCCATCTCCTTCCTACAACAAGATACACAATACTCTACACAAACTCCCACTCAACCTAAGATTAGCTCAAAAAACCCCTACCCAGAATCTAGAACTAAAACTGGCTAGGCTCTGATACCAACTGAAAGGAAGCTAGGTGTGTGTTGCTTCCTACGCTAATCTAAAGAGGAGAGAAGAGTGAAATTTTTTTTATCCTTTACAATTACAGAATGCTAACAACAAAAATGGAGATATTACAGTAATACATATACACATAGAAATGAGACAGAAGAGAGAGACACAAGATATACGTGGGGAAAACCCTTATCAAGAGAAAAATCCCACACTCCAAAACCTGCACAATGTATTATCAAAACTGAAATGGTTTACAATACACTTGCAATGTAAGCTCTTAGGAGTCTTTGACACTCGTATTTGGAGACAAATCAATAGCATAATAGTACCTATCAATCACATAATACATCTCCTCTCTAAAGCACCTATTTATATAGAAAATACAATGCAAAAATAGTTCTATCTTTAGATGGGCGTCCAACATGGCCTCATGGCCCAAAACCCATGCCTATGGACACTTGTCCACCACTGTAGGATGCTCCTGACACTTGTCAAGTCACCCCATCCCAAAGAGGTCGCCTACTCCTAAGATTGGAAATGATAGATACTCTTACGACACTTACAACTGTCATAGAATCCATCATAACTATCATATCTTACAGCTGTAAGAGAATATGTCATAAACAGGCTGTAAATAGCATATTCTCTTACAACATGTCATAACCCTCCTTAGGGCACCCAAATATGCCTTCTTCCAAGATTCCTTGTGACACATGTCTTCACCTGTCATAGAACCTTCTATTTCTGACTCTTACATGTCAGATTCTATCATAGGAATCTGCCATAACTAGTTTGGTCAAGATTCACATACACACTAGTCATGATGCTGACACATGGTAGAAAACCTCTACCACACAAAAGGGATGCCTATCTCCACATGGTGTGTGTTGACGATCCTAGTCATCTTACAAGTGGAGTGACAACTCACTGTGCCACTTCACACTAAACGACAAAACAAGATGTGCAACAAAATTACAACATAGGCTAAATAAATAAATTACATTACAAGAATAAATGCAAGGAATGTTAGATCTAGGGAACACAACTGAGAGGGGGGTGTGAATCAGTTGTACAAAAACTTGCTCTAATTCAAATACTTAAATCCTCTTTGTTATTTAATAACATATCAATTAATCACTCATGAAAGAATAACGCATAAACACCAGAGCAGATACATATCAACACATGAGACACTAAGATTTTGACATGGAAAACCCAGTTAAGGGAAAAACCACGGGGTGATTAACCCAAGGATTATTCTCTGTTAGAAGAATAAGAAAAATAGATGGCACATGCCAATTAGGGCTCACTGCCCAAGCACACTCCTCACAAGAGACTCACTACCTACAAGAGACACATTGTCTTAAAAGTAACAAGTATTACAAACTAGAACTGGAGATTGACATCTTTACCATGCTTGGATCAGTTCCATTTAAGCCCAAAACTCCCGCTCTGCCTCTCACACTTTTCTTCGCTATGCCACGCTCATCCACTCCAAGACACACTTCAAAATGAATTCACAATCCCTTATTTATACAAGGCATCAACTTAGGAATAATCATCTAAGTCGGCAAACCCCTACAAGATCATTTGCAAGACGTGTAATACATCCAGTCAGCCAGTCTCAAGAAGAACACCAATATCTGTGGTTATTCTTCAAATGCAGACTCTAACTTCAATGTGGACCACCAATAAGAATTGTACATGATCCAAAGATCACCAAAACCTTTCCTGAGTCATCAAGAACATCTGCACTTTATCAGCTTATTGGAATTCTTCTGTTCTTCATCTAGAACTTCAAGAACACAGTCTGTCATCACTGTCGTAATGAAAAATGTGCTTCTAAACCTCTAAACCATGAACAAATCTAGATGTCACTTTACAAGAACTTCTTCAACACTCCCTCCAATCCGCAGAATGGGATAATGCAATTCCAGATCTCACCAGACCAATCTGTGACACTCTGTCACTACTGAACACCTACCAAAACCCGTTCTACTTGAGCAATCATAACTTCTTTAGGTCTTCATATGGACCTCTGAAATCTTGACTAGAACATCTCAAGACTCATATCTACAAACCCTTTAAACCACATCCTTTGATCCTCAATCTATTGAGGAATTTTGCCTTCTTGTCATCATTGTTCTTCACTGTTCCTGATTGAGACTAATTTCCTCAATATCCTCAGCACACAGCTCATCCAATCCTTCTCATTAATGTAATATGAGTATGTTGACATCAATGACAACACTGGTTAACCTCATACTTGCAACAATCTCCCCCTTTGTCATTGATGGCAACATATGATGTGAAAAACCATCAAGACAAGAACTTCTCTCTGTCCTATCAGCAACAACTCTTCAAATGTCTTTTCTTCCTTTGTTGCTCCCCCTTTGATTATCAACCACTTGTTTTCACATGTCTTCTCTCCCCCTTTGACATCAATGGCAAAGGGCTCATACTTGCAATTCTAACACATCAGAATCATACCAGCTGCTCCCCCTTAGTAGCAGCTCCCCATCATCAATCTGGATCACAAGATATGACTGTGATATCCACCGGACTGATACACATCAGTGCATCCTAGTTCATCACTAGAGGGGCCATGACCCCTAACTTCTCCCTGAGATACTCAAAAAAGTCCTTGGGAAGAGGTTTAGTAAAAATATCTGCAAGCTGATCCTTGGAGGGCACATACTCCAATCTGACTTCACCCTTGTTCACTTGCTCTCTCAGAAAGTGAAATTTGATAGATATATGCTTGGTCTTAGAATGCAACACCGGATTCTTAGAAATATTTATTGCACTTGAATTATCACTGAAAATTTTGATAGGCTCCTTATATTCTACTTGAATATCTCTTAGCATCTGCTTCATCCACAAAAGTTGAGTTCAACTACTTGTTGCTACAATGTATTCTGCTTCAGTTTTAGATAGGGATATTGCCTCTTGTTTCTTGCTTAGCCAAGAAACTATCCTTTTTCCCAAAAATAATGCTCCTCCACTTGTACTCTTCCTATCATCCACATCTCCTGCCCAATCTGCATCTATATATGCATGAAGAGAAAAATCATGATCTCTACAATACCATAGGCCATACTCAATTGTTCCTTTTAAGTACCTAAAAATTCTTTTGATTGCCATGACATGAGATTCTCTGGGATCAGCCTAGAATCTCGCCACAAGACCAACAACCTACATTATATCTGGTCTAGTCTGAGTGAGATACAATAATCCTCCAATCATTGATCTGTACTTGGTCTTATCTATCTTAGGAGAGTCATCATCTTTACTCAACTTACATCCGGTAGCCATGGGAGTGTTCATTAGCTTTGAATCTTCCATTCCAAATTTCTTCAATAGTTCTTTCACATATTTGGTCTGAGAGATAAAGATTCCTTTCTTTGTCTGAGTAATTTGCAGACCCAAGAAGAAATTCATTTCACCAAGCATTGACATTTCAAACTCACTTTTCATTTGATTTGCAAAGGTTTTACACATATTGTCTCTTCCTCCAAAGATGATATCATCAACAAATACTTCAACAATCAAGATGTTTTCATGATCAATTTTGAAATATAGGTTACTATCAGCAGTACCTTTGTTGAAACCAATCTTCAAAGGATGTTTGTCCAGCCTTTCATACCATGCTCTTGGAGCTTGCTTTAGACCATATAGTGCCTTCTTTAATTTGCAGACCATATCACCATGCTCAGATAATTAAAATCCATCCAGTTGTTCAATGTACACCTCTTCTTCTAAGTCACCATTTAGGAAAGTAGATTTGACATCCATCTGATACACCTTGAAATCTTTGAAGGTAGCAAATGCAAGAAATAGTCTGACAGCTTCAATTCTTGCCACTGGAGCAAAGGTTTCCTCAAAATCAATCCCTTCTATTTGAGAGTAGCCTTTGTAGACTAATCTGGCTTTATTTCTGATTACTTCACCAACTTCATTTAGTTTGTTCCGGAAGACCCATTTGGTTCCAATCACATTCTTGTTTCTAGGTCTAGAAACAAGATCCCAAGTGTGATTCTTCTCAATTTGCATCAATTCTTCCTCTATTGCTTTGGTCCAATTTTCATCATTGCAAGCTTCATTTATTGTCTTAGGTTCAATCTTTGAAATCAAACAACATTCATTTGAATTTTGAGCAATTTTCCTTCTAGTTTGCAAACCTTTGTTTTTGTCACCTATGATCTGATCTTCAGAGTGGTTCAGTCTTACATACCTTGGAACATTAGGAGTTTCTTGCACTTGTGTTTCTTGATCATCCTTATTCAGACCTATCTCTTCTTCCCAATTTACCAGATCAGTTTGAATCTGACTTTTACATTTGTACTTTCTATCATCTTTCTTAGTCTCTTGTTATAACACCGGTATGCTTTGCTTTGAGTGGAGTAACCCAAGAAAATTCCTTCATCACTTCTAGCATCAAAGTTTCCTAGATCTTCATCTCTTTTAATGTAACATTTGCTACCAAATACTCTAAAATATCTCACAATAGGAGTGATGTCAAACCAAAGTTCATAAGGAGTCTTACCGGTATTGCTTCTGATTTGAACTCGATCGAGAGTATAGACTGTAGAGCTGACAGCTTCTCTCCAAAACATCTGGGGAACATTTTCTTCCATCATCATTGTCCTGGATGCTTCCTGGATGGTCCGGTTCTTTCTCTCTACTACTCCATTCTGCTTTAGAGTCCTAGGAGTAGATAACTATCTCTTTATACTGTGCTTCTCACAAAAATTTATGAATTCACCAGATGTGAATTCGCCACTTCTATCAGACCTCAGACATTTCAGTCTTAATCTGGTTTGATTTTCTACCATAGCCTTGAAGATTTTGAACTTCTCAAAAGCTTATGATTTCTCTTTTAGAAAGGTAACCCACATCATCCAGGAATGTTCATCAATCAGTAACATGAAATATCTATCACCTTGGATACTCTTGATTCTTGTCGGACCACATAGATCAGTATGAACTAATTCCAATAATCTGGTAGAGGACTAATCCTTGCTTTTGAATGAGACTCTGCTCTGTTTACCTAGCTGACATTCTTTGCACAAACTATTTGTAGGTTTTACCAATTTTGGAAGATCTCTTATAGCCTGAGTATTGCTTATCTTGATGATGTTATCAAAATTTACATGACACATCCTTCTATGCCATAACCAACTCTGATCAACTTGAACAAACAGACAACTTTTATTAGTACCAACTAGATGGAAGATATTACCTTTTGTTTTAGTAGCAGATGCAATCTCAGTTCCAGAGCTTTCAAAGATCCTGCATCTTCCATTCTTGAACCAGAGATCATAGCCTTTGTCCACCAACTGTCTAACACTGAGAAGATTGTGCTTCAATCCTTCAACATACAGTACATTACTGGTTTTGTTCTTTCCATCAAAAGAGATAGTTCCCCTACCTCCGATTCTACCAGAAGAATTATCACCAAACTTTACCATTCCTCCTTCATACCTTTCCAAATCTAAGAACTTGTTCTTGTCACCTGTCATATGGTGAGAGCATCCACTGTCAATAACCCAATCATCCTTTTCTTCAACTTGGGCAGCCAAAGCTCTTTCTACAACCTTATGATTGATAGATTCAGAGGATATTGGATCTTCTTCCTTGATGGCAATAAACACCCATTCATTTCTAGATTTGTCTCCTATCTCTGATTCATCATCTGTTACTCCTTCATTATTAGCTTCTTCATGAACATAATAACAATTCTTTTGGAACCTTTGTCTGTTAGAATTTGACCTTGTAGATCTTTCCAGACATCTTGAGGCAAAATGACCAATCTTATTGCGGTTGAAGCACTTAAAGGGTAATTTTCCTTCATACTTACCGGATCCTCTTGGCAATCTTTTTGCAATGAGGGCTTCAAGTTGAGTTGTTTCTGCTTCTTCCTCTTCCATGTCTCTTCTTGCTTGATCATATGATGACAACTTCCTTGAAGAGTTTTCTCCTAGATCAAATCTTTGATTGCCTTTCACAGAGGCACTGGCTTTGAATGCTGATTCAGTCTTGGGGGGATCATCTCCAAACTCGGTCATTTCAAATGCAGCCAGTTTGCTAGCCAATTAGTCTCTTGTGATAGTTGTATGGGCTCTAAATTCATTAATGGCAGCAACCTTGATTTTGTAGACAGCAGGAAGGGATCTGAGAATTTTGCCAACAATCTCATTTTCATCCAAAACTCCACCAGCATTCCTAATTCCACACACCAGCTCATTTACTCTTGGCATAAAGGTAGTAATATTTTCATCATCTCTCATTTTCAGTCCTTCAAATTTCCCTTTGAGACTCTGCAACCTTGCACTCTTAACATACTCATCTCCTTCATGCAGAAGTTCCAGTTTAATCTAGATCTCATAGGTAGTTGGTAGGTCAATAACATTTGAGAACTCTGAGTTAGTTAATGTGCTTAGAAGAGCCTCTTTGGTCCGCAGATTGTTTTCAGCATCTGTGATTTCACTTAGAGTTGTCAGACCACCCTGTGGAGGTACATATGCTTTGTGACCATGGACAAGTACACCTTTCCCATACACTCCAAGTGACATTTCATGCGACCTTTCCAAAGAAAGAAGTTGGTTCCATCAAACTTCAGACTATCCTTCTTGTATGATGACATCCTGGATCTCCTCAAGTGGTTAAGCTCTCTTTAGAGGAACTTGGCTCTGATACCAATTGTTAGATCTAGGGCACACAACTAAGAGGGGGGTGAATCAGTTGTACAAAATCTTGCTCTAATTCAAATACTTAAATCCTCTTTGTTATTTAATAGCATATCAATTAATCAATCATGAAAGCATAACACATAAACACCAGAGTAGATACATATCAACACATGAGACACCAAGATTTTGACGTGGAAAACCTGGTCAAGGGAAAAACCACGAGCTGATTAATCCAAGGATTATTCTCTGTTAGAAGAATAAGAAAAATAGATGGCACATGCCAATTAGAGCTCACTACCCGAGCACACTGCTCACAAGAGGCTCACTGCCTATAAGACACACACTGTCTACAAAGTAACAAGTATTACAAACTTGAATTGGAGATTGACATCTTTACCATGCCTGGATCAGTTCCATTTAAACCCAAAACTCCTGCTCTGCCTCTCACACTTTTCTTCTCTATGCCACACTCATCTGCTCCAAGACACACTTGAAAATGAATTCACAATCCCTTATTTATACAAGGCATCGACTTAGGAACAATCATCTAAGTCAGCAAACCCCTACAAGATCATTCGCAAGACATGTAATACATTCAGTCAGCCGGTCTCAAGAAGAACACCAATATCCGTGGTTATTCTTCAAATGAAGACTCTAACTTCAATGCGGACTGCTAATAATAATTGTACATGATCCAAAGATCACCAAAACCTTTCCTGAGTCATCAAGAACATCTGTACTTTATCAGCTTACTAGAATTCTTCTATTCTTCATCTAGAACTTCAAGAACACAGTCTGTCATCACTGTCATAATGAAAAATGTGCTTCCGGACCTCCAAACCATGAACAAATCTAGATGTCACTTTACAAGAACTTCTTCAACACTCCCTCCAATCTGCAGAATGGGATAATGCAATTCCGGATCTCACCGGACCAATCTGTGACACTCTGTCACCACTAAACACTTGCTGGAACCAGTTCTACTTGAGCTATCATAACTTCTTTAGGTATTCATGCAAAACTCTAAAATCTTGACTGGAACATCTCAAGACTCATATCTACAAACCCTTTAAACCACATCCTCTGATCCTCAACCTATTGAGGACTTTTTCCTTCTTGTCATCACTATTCTTCACTATTCCTGATTGAGACTAATTTCCTCAATATCCTCAGCACATAGCTCATCCAATCCTTCTCATTAATGCAATATGAGTATGTTGACATCAATGACAACACTGGTTAACCTCATACTTGCAACAAGGAATTACCAAGGTTGAGACACCTTAATTCCCAACAAGACATAGCATTAGAAAATGAAGGAAATGCCCCTGAGAATGCTCCTACTGATGCCAGTATACCTGTTAAACAAAGAAGGTATGTTTCTTCATCCTTTGGTTCTGAATTAGAAGACATTTTCATTGGAAAAAATATGGGAATATTAGTTCCTAGTAGCCCTGCTCAAGAAATTTTTTATGTTACTAAAAATAAGGATGAAAGTTTTGATTTTGGAAAAGAAAAAGAGTTGTTGGAAGATAGAAATATAAGGCAAGAACATCAAGAAACCCTGGATAGGATAAACCAATTAGAAGAATAAGTGAAACAGTATGAGGGAAAGGATAGGGAAAAAGAGATACGAATACGTGAGTTGGAGGAGAAAATTCACACTTATGGTCATGGAACCAATATAGATATATTGGGATAGGTGTTTGAGAGTAAAATGGAAAATGAGGAAAGAGAAGCACCAATTCTGTAGCCTCATGTAATAAGACCTCCAACATACCTCGCTATTCTATCTTTGGGTTTTGTATTGATAAAGTTCAATAATGAATTCAAGTAAGAAAAGGAAAATTGGGAGAAAGAGAAACAAATTCTGAATGCATCATTAGAAAGTAAAAAATTCTGAATTAAAAAGGGTAGAAGGGAATATGACTGAGGTAATTGATTGAGCAATTCAAATCGTTAAATGTAGACCCCCACCAAGAGTTTATGCATTATTTCTTAAAGAAAATTTTCTGAGTTTTCAGTTTAATAGATTCAATAATGATCAGTCTATTTCTATCTATTCAAGGCATAATTTTTTTAGTTATTTCAAGAAGTCAGTCTAGAGGAACAGGACTAGTTATGTGAATATTGTTTGTACAATTACTTGATGGAAGAAGATACAGAGTGGAACTCATTGATTTATGTTGGTGATTTTCAAGTTAGAGCATTGTTATCTTACTTCAGAAATGAGAATCTTAGAGGGGAACTGATGGATAGGTATGAGGAACAAGAAAAGAAAGTGCCACTGTAGATTAGGAAAGAATCCTTAAATCCCAATGTGATCCTAACCCAATAGTTATCACTCCTCTCTCATAAGGGTCTAGGTAAAGTAATTATGGATTTGAGACTGAGGGATTATAAAAGGATACAACGAGTAGCAGTGTCTATTATTCAGAACTGTTAGAGGTATGTGCAAAATAGATGGGATAGTCTGACTCTAGAAGTGTAGAAGAAAGAACCTCACTCTATCCACAATTTCATGAATATATTTGAGAGATTGCGCAGGTACATCCATATCCCGGAGCAAAGAGGAGTAGCATGGCTACCCCTTACTTATCACCCTCCTATTCTTCTTTATCCAGTACCATACTAGGCCAGAGGAAAATGTCATGAGTGTATGAGTGCCAAATCAATCAAGATGGATAGACTTGCATGTTATAATCGTTTTCATCTCAAGTAGTGACAGGGGGTAAGAGAGGTCATGGACCTTAGGAAGATTACTCTGCATTATAATCTTTTCCCCTAGGTGTTTAATTGAGTGTTTTGCTTGAGGTCAAGCAAAAGTCTAGTTGGGGGGAAATGATGGGTTCAAATATTGCCTTCTTTTATGTTATTTTTATATGCTTTTAAACTTTATACCTATGATATTCTAGATACTTTTCCAAGACATTACCATCATAATATCTTGCTTTTATATATTCTGCAAACCTTGAACCTATTTTGTCAATAAGAAACATGGTGATAATATTTGTCAATTGAATGAGTTAGACATAAGTTTGTATGCATATAGATGATTTTATAGTTTAATTATGAAGGTTATTTGCATGCATTTGTTCTATGGATTAACCCCTATGTAGCAGCAAGTATGTGGCATTAAGGAGAGGAGAATTCATAGCAAATTGCAAAATAGGGCATTAAAGGAAGTCATAGTCAAATACCAACTAAAGCTAAACGTGATCATTATGGAAGAATAAATACAGATGAAGAAGATTTGTTCTAGGATTCTAATCACAACTCATGTGTTTCATATATGAGTAGTTGTATAAGAATTTTTGTTTGAATAGGACTCTGCTTCCTCTGTTTAGTTAGATTAATAAATTGATCTCAAGCATGTACCCTGATATCTAGGGATGGATTGATGATCAAAGTTGGTAGTTACATAACACTCTCCCATTTTTGTATAAGTTAGGAAGGATGAGTTCGATGTCAAGTTAGTTCTTTCTAATTTACTTCATTTTATATTTTCCCAGTTGTTACTTTGCTTTTCTATGTTGGAAGATCCAGACATGTTTTCTTGAATACAATTTGAGAAAACCCTATTTATGATATGAATTGAATTCAACTGTGTTATAACAATGTGTGAGAATCTGAAGTAGATTTGATTTCCAGTTAAGTGAGATAGTCCCATGAGCTGGCCACTCAAGGTACTAGTCTTTACTTCATCTATTTCCTTAATTATTTATGCATTTCTACTTAAAACCATTTCTTTGATATTTAATAAATTGTATTGTGAGTTCAGTAAAATATTCTGATTACTATTTCCAGTAGTTGTGATTCATGAATGAGTGCATGCTTTGTTTACTGTAAGTCCCTTAGAGGTTAGTGTTAAGTTCTTTTATCTTTCTAGATATTTTGAGTTAATTCTATAATTACCTATTGAATAAAGTTATCTATAGCTTATGTTGTAGGTACCCGTAGCCACTGAGTTAAGTAGTTGTTGTTACTATTTTTTTTATTTTTGAGAATTCTAGCCAAATAGAATACTCTAGGTAGGCTTGGATAAGATAGTTTAGGATAGATATGAGTCTTGGAGGCACATACAGTGCAAGTGCCATCATAAGCTTACACTCCTTGGTTGATAATTTAATGTAGGAATACAATGATAGAGTGGACTGTTCAGATAGGTTTACCCTTGAATTATGCTAACTCTACAATGCATTAGTTTTCCTCTATAGAACCGTCAACAACCCTTGCTCTGTCATGAATATGGAGAAGCAATCAAAGACTATTCCTCTCTAATTTGTTGACTAGACCTCCTCTCATAGCATTTTTTGAGCTCCACCTATTAATACAATTAAACAATATACACTTTAATATAGAAAATATTAAATATACAATGATGTAAATAAACAATCAATTACTGCAAGCTAATGATCATTCTCAAACATCTACTATCTCTCTTCATCTACAAGTGCATGAGCTGGAGTTGTGACCTCCTATGAGAAGAATGAAGAAGCCAATTAGAATAAAGATTGATATCATTTATTTACATTAAATGGTGTGAGATAAAATAAGAAATACATAATAAAATTTACATGTTGTTGGCTCATACCTCAGTCAAAGGCATTAAAGACAAAGCAAATGTAGCAATGTCTACCTCTATTGTGTCATGAATATCAAGAGGAGTCTAAATTGATGTCATCAACTTAAAATGGGACAAACCTTATTTGACCAAAATTTGCATGGTATTATTTAAATACATAATGATTAAAAAGAGAAAAGTTTACCTCAATGAAACTTGATATGTGACAACCCCCACCAACTCCTCATGATGTTGAAGGTCCAACATCCACCTATTCATCGTCAAAATAAATTTGTAAGATTACCATTGATATATGACAAAAAAATTATATGTAGTATATTTACTATTTTGTTACAAATTACATACTTGTGGACTCGACATGACTGCATAACTTTGCATTGAATGAATGACAGATGTAGGATGAGTGCGTTGACCCTAAAATTTCATAATACATACAATTCTTTACATTAACTTTTATTCATAATAAATTAATATATCTATTTATAGATTTCAAAAGGAAATACAATAAATTGCATAGTCTTATGAAAATTACCTATCTCTCAATGCCAAAGGTCCTATCAAGAAAGTCATTTGTTATTACCATATTATCTAATATCAATGTATCGTGGTCCTAGCCCTATGTAGCATACTCCTAAAACTATGGAACATCCTCTCTAGCTCATGTGTATCATCAACATCCTCATATCCATAATCACAAAGAGCTCCATAGGAATGGTAAATTATTGGCGACTATAAACATTTACTAAGGTCACCCTCATCATCCTATGAAAGAGGCCTCTAATTTTGTAGTAAGGTCTACATGAGGGAACTGATAGACTGTAGAATCTCCACCTCAAAACTCTCCTTCACAATTGAAGGGACTATAACATGCTAAATAAGTGGCTTGACTAGGAGTCTCACTAATTGGTCACCACACAACATGCCCCCTCCCTATCTTATGTACAGCATTTGCCTCTACCCTAGAAATTGTGCATGTCAAAATAAGTTAGGATTTCATTAAGGATGAACTCACAATAGAGTTTCCTCAAGAAATATTGTGGCACCTTATTATTGTTGCATGGGAGATCATGAAAAACCATCCACCACTGATCCTAAAAATTATTCACTATTCATTGGGTTGAAACCAATGAATAGGGAATCTTTTGTGACTCCCATGAAAAAACTAATTAGTTCTAAGGATTAATAAATAAGGCACATAAATCATATTTAAATATATTTTCTTATATTTCACTTGTTTGTATGACAATTTTGTAGAATAAAATTGTTGTGCATTATCCCTATAAATTAACCATGTGTTAATTTGGCCAGTGGCTGAAACTATGTGAGAAATTATTGATTCTAAGGATGTTGCAAGGGCTCTCTAGTGTGTTTTGGTTTCATTGAGATTTTTTAACGTTTTAATCAATGTTTCAAGTTTTTTTTTATGTTGCTCAATTTTCCCTAATATGTTGTTTTGTCTCAAGAGGTTGTCACAAAATTCATGGAGGAATTTGGGGAGGGTTAGTTTGTGCTCCCTCTTCAACTAGAATTTTTCATCATGCACTATGTTTGGTGAATCATGGTTTGGGGGCATTTGAGGGGGTTCATTTATTGAAATGTTTAAAAAAATAAATCAAAACAATTGCAAAACAAATGTTTTATATTCAAAATCACCAAAAATATTGAAATCTTACCTTTTTGAGACTTTCAACCTCACGGAGTTCATGAACATTGTGGCAGCATAGTGTTGGTGTCAAATTTCCTTTAGCTACCACAAAACATGCTTGTAGAAAAGCCCTCACATTTTTGAGTTTGTGGGAAGAAATGAGTCCGCTGATGTGTTTTCCTTTTCTTTTATTTTCAAAAAATGTGAGTGTGTTATAACACACTCACATTTTGGCTTGAAGTGACCATAGCCTTAGGTTCAACACTACCAAGCCATAATACACTCATGTTATCTAGCCTATTTCGATAAAAAACAAATTGGCCACTTTTTGGTCCACCATCTTTGTGCACACACCCTTTAATTAGCAATTATTTTACAATTGCATTTGGGAATCTTATCACTCATTGGTTTTAGAATGTTATCATCAATTTAAATTAAAAGTTAGGTTTTTATACAAAATTATAGGCATCATTCTCAATAGTAAACTTGATTCATTAGATTTTTTTTCATTATCTACAAGTTTCATTCATCTTTATCATTTGGTAAATTTTGTGTGTTTTCAATAGGTTTATCAATTGGTCTAACATCTAAATTATTATTTGAAATTGCATCATCATTGATTGTTTCATTATTTATTAATTCAATCATTGTTTGAGGGTTTACTAAATTATTAAATTGAGATGGAAAAGATGACGTACCTTCAACTCGGGTTTAATTTTTCTAATCGCACAAAGTTTTTGCATTCCTTGCCTTTGTTTCTTTGAATTCTTCTCATTTGTGGCTCTAATGAATGCTTTGGGATCTAATTGAATTAATAAAGATGGTATATCTTCAACATAGATTTTAATTTCTTATTTTCAAAAAGTTCTCTCATCTATTCTCTTTTCTTTGCATTCTCAGCTTCACGCTCCTCTAGTGTTTGCATTTTTGCTCATTTTCTTGGCATGGTGCTAAATTATATGTCAATTCAATATCTATTTAACACAATTTATCAAAATAACAAAAAATAATTGAAAATTTTATCAATTTCAAACAAAAACATGCAATTAGAATGTTTTATGTCAATGTAAGACAAAAACTAGTTAGTTTTGTCAAAAAAATATTCAAATTCCTCAAAATATGAAAGCAATGATTGATAATATTAAATTCAAATAAAAAGCATGCAATTAGAATCTTCTACATGTCAATACAAGAAAAAAAATTAGTTAGTTTCGTCAAACAACAATTTGAATTCCTCAAAATAATAGAAAATGATTATACATCATAGAATATGCATATCACATGGAAAAACAAAGCATGGATATGAAATCACAGGTTTCACATTTTTGTAAACCATTACACTATTTTTCTATGTCAAAAAGAAATGCATGTGTGTTATAATGTGCACACATTTTATAGGTGTTTCATAATGTGTGCACCTTATAGCACACACACATTATATCTTGCTTTGGAAATTCTAACCCTTTGGGTTGGATTTACCTTGGACATCCAACCCAAAGGGTTGGACCTACATGTGAAATGCCTATATACATGTTTTGTATAAAACATACAAAAAAAAGAAAGTGTCAAGTGTGTTCTCCATCTTGGCTTTACATATTTTTAGATGTTATTCTAAAAAAATGTCATGATGATGTGTAGCTCTTTTTTACCTTTCTAACTATGTAAGTTTTTCTAAAATTCAAATATATTAAGGTTTCAATATTCAATTTATTTTTCTAGTGTTTTCATTTTTCATCGAAAACCTATGTATAATATTTTGGTGTTATTCTTCATCTGCTTATCCAAATTTGAAACAAATTACAGTTTTTACATTCTATACACATTCATAAAAATGTTTTTTGATTAGTTTTCTCAAAATTAAGGGAGGAGCATGCTCAATTTTCTATTTTTTAGGAGGTGTCCCCTTTTAAAATTAGTAAAAGACCATATATCCATTAGAAAATTAGTAGAAAAATCAAGTGTAAACTATATGATATCAACTAAATTTTTACCAAAGGGATTTGTGAAATACTTTTAAAAACTCAAAATTTTAGGGGGAACACCTAATGCTATGTTATGCTTTTCTAATAAAAATAGGACCACATTGTGTGCTCCCACTATTTGACCCTCTTAATCTCCACCATTTAAAAAAAAGAACTAGTTTAAAAACTCTATTCTAAGCACTATTGATCTTGTTCTTGTCACATCATCAAATATTGAGTGTGGGTATCTTGAATTTCTTGTCGAAGATTAGCTTTTACTAATTTCAAAAAAATAGTGGCCACTTTTGACCCCCTTATGGCCCCCCATTTCCACGTGCATACACCTATTACTATCAATCATGTACATTATGATGGTACTTCTTCTTTACATATACATGATATATTATGGAACCTTATAATGACATTCCTTCTACATTTCATGATAGTTCCATGTCCTAGAGTCAAATGTTCTTTTGATAAGAGCTACATTCTTTTATACATGAAGACACGTCTCATGATCCTCATTCTCCCACCACATAAGAGCACTATAGCTATTCATGATATCTTTTTCACATAGAGATCCCTTCCCATATGATGATGTTATACCTATTGATGATATTTCATTAGCCTCTCATGTGAGCACTATTGATTCTTCATTATCATTTTCCTACATTACATGATTATTTTCTGATCCTTAGTGATGAGTTATTACATGATGATATGATGGTACTACAAATTATTTATTACATGTTAAATCAATCTTCCTTTCTAATTATAAGCATGTGGAGGATGACATCTTATTGACTAGTGAATTTAGATGTTGTTTGAGTGGTAAATCTTTGCAATGGTTTGATTCATCTTATTTTCTTTACACTTCTTCCATGAACTTGGTGTTGGCAAGAGACACATTGTGGCTTCATGAGTGTTGTCATTTATGGCAAGAAAGTCCATCCCACACATCCATAGCACATGGTATGACCATATCGGAAGACAGACTGAAGTGTATCTTGGTCCCGTAAGCAAGAACAAAGCATGTAGCAAGGTCTGACAGTCAGGTCTGGATCTCTCAGAGGAAGTATCTCAGTAAAGTACGGACTTGGGGAAGTCAAGGGGAGTACCATGACTAATATATTCCAGAGATTTAGCCTTCGGTGATGAAAAAGTGAAAAGATATGAACACCTAAGTGTTGGGTTCCTGTTTGGCAGAGTAGACTAAGAAAGAACTGACCGGCAGAGCTTCAGACCTTAATCCAGATGAGATATTGACTGTAATAAAGTTTCTTAAGGGATCATTCATGATTGGATGACATGATTGATGACTTCTATAAGCATATTTTTGATACACATCACTTAATAAGCAAGGATTCAACCAACAAACAGAGTTTGGGAAAATGTTGAGTATTCCGGATGCCGACTAGAAAGATGATTGAAATCATTGATGTGGATATATATACTTGATTGATTTCGGTATGAAGGTGTGTGTGGTGTATTGTATTGTATGAAGAAAATCAGAGACAAGTGTGGAAGTGTTGATAACTGAGAGGGGGGGGGGGTGAATCAGTTATCCTAATTATTTCTTCTTTTGAACTTTCTTATTAATCAATGCAGCATTGAATCAAACAAACAAACATTACCATGAAATGAAAAACACATGACACAGTTTTTTTGACGTGGAAACCCTGTTAAGGGAGAAAACCATGGGGTGATTAACCCAAAGATTATTCTCTGTTAGAAGAATAAGGAATTACAAAATGGCACTTGCCAATTAGGGCTCACTACCCGAGCACACTGCTCACAAAGAGGCCCACTGCCTACAAGGAGACACACTGTCTACAAAGTGATAAGAATCACAGTCTTGAACTGATTGGAAGCATCTATATATGCTGGAGTTCAGTTTTGGTTAGGCTCAGTACACTGATCTGCTGCACTTCATCTTTCCTCTGTTCTTTATTCTGCTATCCTTTCACATACCGGATCTTTCTTACTACTTCTGCTCTGTTCTGCACTTATTCGCATACACCATCACACAAATACACCCTTCACAACTAAATCCATCCTCTATATATATCCGCACAAGTAATTTCATCACCTTTCTAGTCGGCATCCAGAACAGTCTAGTTTCTTACAAACTCTGTTCTGTCGGCTGAATCCTTGCTCACCAAGCAATGCGGATCAAGCATATACTTGTAGATATCATTAATCATGTCGGCCAAACATGATTCATGCCTTCACAACCTTTACCATCAACAGTAACAAATCTGAAAAATAGTCTGATACTCTGTCAGTCAGTTCTTCCTCTGTTCTCACTGTCTCTCAGGAATCTGGTACTCAACTATTCATATCTTTTTCTTTGTTCATCACCGGAGGCTAAATCCTTGGAATATACTACTCAAGGTAGTCCTCTTGACTTCCCCAAATCTGCACTGCACCAAGACACTTCCTCTGAGAGATCCGGACCAATCTATCGGACCTTGCCACATGCTCTGTTCTTGTTCACCGAACCACAACAATCTTCATTCTGACTTCCGGTAGAGACACACCATGACTTGCGGATATGTGGGATGACTTTTGTTGCCATCAATGACAACAACCATGAATCCATTTAGTGTCTCTTGCCAACAATCTCCCCCTTTGGCATTGATGGCAACACTTAGTGAAAAATGACTAAGTGTTTATACTACGCTCCCCCTTGGCTGATGCTCTATATACAATTTCTAAAACTCCCCCTTAGTTGGATTCCTCATTTTTCACTGCTCCTCACTCCCCCTTTGACATCAATGGCAAAGGGTAGGGTCCGCACACCAAAATTTTCAAAAATTTCCTATACATAGCCGCATATTTACATACTCACATATACTGAAGAATGTCTGCAAAAGATGTCTTCAGTTGGATCAATTCTGTAGCCCAACTTTGCTTCATTCTATCCAAAATTGAAATGTGACCACTCAACAAAAATGCAAATGCATCTGCCCTTTTTAGATCTTTCAGATCACTTGTCTGGGCTGTGATTTGAGCTTCTACTATGGCCTCATGCATGGCCTCTAGCTTAGGGACAATTAACCCCTTGAGCTCACTCAACCTGCTTATTCTATTTTTCCTTTCCTTCTCCAATTTCTTGATTTCACTCAAGACTGCAATAGTCTGACATTCTTGATTTGTTATAGAGGAAGAAAGAGGATCAAAACTTTGAGACAAGCTTAGTAGTGTGTCCTCTTGCACTTTTATTTTCTTCTCAATGTCCACTGTTACCTTGGACCAGGAGATACAAAATTTGTATATTTCACTGCCATCCTTAAGAGCATTTTCTAAGTTCTTTATCCCAATGTTCATGTTTCTCCTATCATTAATGATCAAACCCTGAACCTTGGAGAACCTTTTATCCAAAAACTCCTTCCGGACCTTTTCTTCAGCTGATTTTTCTAAAGATTCAAAATGTGTATTAACACTGCTGACTAAGGTTTTGAGATTACCGGAAGAGGAGGCTGCCGGATCTATCTGGACCGATGGCATAATCTTCTCAAGCACTCCGGAAGCAGCCTCTATCAACTCACAGTCTTCCATATGAGACTTTAGGAGCTTTTCATTTGCCTTAGCATTTGCAAATGAGGCTATCTTCATTGTCTGCACCGGAGAGAGGGAATCAAAGTTGAATGGGCCTTGTAGTAGCTCCGGTTCATCGATCTCTATTGTTTCTTTGCTCAAAAATTGTTGAACAGTTTGTGCAGTGTCTCTTGCCGGAGACAGATGTTTCTTTTCTTCTGCAGTCTTGGAACTGTCCTTTGGGATTTTCTCTCCTTCCACATTCTTGCCACTATCAGTCATGGTCTTCTCTGATGGAGTCTTCTCTTTCTCTGCACCCTTGGTACTGTCAACCTCTTTATCTTTCACCACTGCTTCCTTCTCCTGTAATTTCTCTTCTTCTTTGGATCCAGAGACTGTAGGGGAAACCGGAGGAGAGATGCTAGCCTGTTCATAGGCCACTTCTTCTGGAGCAGAGGGTTCCAAGTCCACAGCTGTTTCTGCACCTAAGTCCTCTACAACAGGAAGATTGAACCTTTTGAAGGCCTTCTGGAGGATCTCTTCTGTCTCTTTGGCCACCTTGTCAGTCTCACCAAGCATGAGTTGATTCATCCTGGCTTTACTTCTGAACTCATCTTTGCAGTCTTTGAATATTATGTTCATTGTCTTGGGATCAATTTGAGGATATAGCTGAATAGCTATCTGCTCCCGGATCTCAAGATCTTTTGCCTGAACATTATTCTTTCTTATTTCTAATTCCTTTTCTAGGCTTTTAGGGATTTCAGAGATAATCTCAATAAAAGCTTTATTGTAGATGTTCAAGTACCTTATTATAGCTTCTTGCAGGATCTTTTGATCTGCCTCGTTGTAGTCATCATAAAATTCAGCCACCGGTTGAAGGTTCCCATCCATAGTGACTGATTTGACTACACTGTCTAGGGATAGAGTGGGCTTTTCAGCAAATTCTTCTGCCATTTCTTCCTTGTCTTGGCTTGTGGAGGGTTTCCCAGATCCTTTCTTCTTCTGCTTCTTTATTTCTTTTACTCCCTCATCTGACTCAGTTTCCTCTTCATCCTTTTGGCTTTCATAAGCCCTTGTGGCTTTTGTCTTAGATCTTTTACTGGATGCCTGGACTTCCAGTTTTGAACTTTTGGTTGTGGGAGGTGCAGATCTTTTTGATGATCTGGTCTGGGTGGAAGTTTCAACCGGAACACTTTCTTTACTTTTATTTTCTGCCTCTTTCTTTTCTTCCTCAGATGTTCTTCTCTTTTCCCAGCTGGCATCAAGTGCCTCTTTTGAGATGCCAAGGCCTTGAGCAATGTGCTCTACTTCTTTTCTCACCTTTCTCTTTATCTCAGGTTCCCTGAGTTCTACATGGATCTTTACACTCAGCTCCTCAAAGGTTCCAAACCTTTCTGCCTTTGGATCTTTGGGCTGACTTAGCATGTGTTGAACATGCAGCTCCACTATCTGTTCATCCACTTCATACCCCATGGGCATGATCCAGACAGTCCTTGGGTCCACTGCCTCCAATAGGCACTGATCAGTGTCCACCATAAAGCACACTGAGTCTTTGTATTTTTCAACAAGAGACTGGGGAATTCTTTCTCTTGCTTGCATCATGCTTTGGAAGTTTTTGAAGTATCCCCATAGGGTTGTATTTCTTGCTTTGGCATCCCCAAGCCCATGTAGATAGTCTCTTATTTGGACTGCAACAGGTTTGTCATTCTGCCATGCCCATCCACTTGATCCGGGCAGCTCATTCATGAAGTAGAAGAATAGACATAATATAAGAGTACCATACTTAAAGGAATTCTTCTTGTCCTTCTTGATTTTCTGTATATTTTCCATTAATTGGCTTAAGAGCAGTTCGCAGAGATCATATTCTGCATTCTTCCTTAGCATTTCATAGGCAGTATATACTACAGTTTCGGATACAGAATTCTCCCTGCTGGAGTGATAGATCTTGTATCCTATTATCATCGACGCATACTTGATATCCGGATTAGAAATATCTTCAATGGTCATTGCCCTCTTATCAAATTTTGGTCCGGTGGCCTCAGTTACAATGTTATTTTTGACAGATTTGAGGATAGGTATCCCTCCGGAAGAGTATAGACTAGTTACTGCTCTAATTGCCTCTTTTGTGATCTTGCAGGGTCTATCCAGCCATAGGAAGTTGTCATGCATCCTGCTCAGTACATACCGGACCCATTCATCTTCTTCAAAGCAGGGGAAATGAATGAATTGATCAAATTGTTTCTTCTGGATACCCTTATACTCTGGTTTAAGCTCAAAAGCATTGTCTATCAGTTGTTTGTGATAGAGATCTCTCAATTTGAATTCCCCAAATTCCTCAATGCTTGCATGTATGTAAACCCTAATGTCTTCTGTGTGTAAAACTCCATGAGGAACACTGGAAAATGCTCCTAAGGGATCTACTTCCAATGACTTGTATGGATGTTTCTTAAATTTAGGTCGGGGCCTATCTGAGATTTTTACTATATTTGGAGTAGCCATTTCTTCAACAGATTTGTAGCAAGATATCGAAAGTGGAAAATACCTTTTGCGTCTTCGGTTGCACAGAGTAGCTGGATTGATTTCTGTATGTAATGACTTCGGTAGGAGATCTTCAGTGAACTTGATGAATTTTGTTGCAGAGCTCCACTTTTTGCTTCTTCTTGGATGTGGAATGATCAAGTGATTGTTGAGAAATCCCTTATATCATTTCACAAACACTAATATCTGTTTGCAATAAATGCTTCACCTATATTATTCCAGTTTGCCTTGTCCGGATAGCTTGGAGTATCCCAGATCAGTCCTGATCTATGAACATCATGCGGATCTTTCAATCATGAATAAGTTGAGATGACACATTACAAGAACATCCCAAACATTCTGTCTAGTCCACAGAGTAAAATAATGTACTTCCAGATCTCTCCGGACCCTTTTGTAGTCCTTTGTCATTCCGGAGCATCTCCCAGAACAGGTCTTTACTTGATTGATCACAACTTCTTTATATCTTCATGCGGACCTCTGAAATCTTGTCTGGATCATCTCAGGACTGGTATCTTCAAACCCTTTACTCCGCATCTTGTGTCACATCCAGCACCACTTGATTGGCTGGGGGAACAGGTTTTTCTTTGAGTCTCCCCCTGAGCTAGAGCTCACCTTTTAATTTTTGGAAGAAATATCAGCACCAGAGTCTGGTGCGGATCCATCCTCTACATTCTCTGAACTTTTCTTCACCCAAATCTTGTTCATCTAATTCCTAACTTCATCCGCATTCATCTTTTGTTTACCCTTGTCTTGATTCTGATTATACACCGGACCTCTTTTGTCCTGATTCTTGCTTCTGCAGACTTTAGCATTATGACCGGACCTATTACAGATTTGGTAAATAACATTTCTTTGCATATTTGACTAATAACCTCTTGATCTGCATTGATTAGCCATATGACCTACTCTATTGCATGTAAAACATCTACCATTGAATGATTTGTTTACTTGCATATTTCTGCATTCATGAGACTTGTGTCCATACCTTTTGCAGTTAAAGCACTGTCCGGAGAAGGATGGATTAGTTTGATTCATCCTTTTTCTGCACTGATTAGCTTTGTGACCAAAGTGATTGCAGCTGTGGTAGTATCCATTGAAAGATGGATATCTTTGAGCATTGGGCTGTCTTACTGGAGGTCTTCTAGGCCTATTCCTTGGATTTTCTGATCCAAAATTCTTTTGACTGGATCCAGAGCTTTCTCCTTTCTCATATCCCAAACCATACTTGTCATCTGTCCTCTTTTGACTACCAAGAAGAACTTCAAGTTGAGCAGAACTTATCTTGAATTTCTCTTTATATTCATTTGCTGTTTGAAGGTCTCTTTTGAGAGAGACAATTTGATCCTCAAGTTTTTCTTCATTATCTTTGGCATCTTCAAGATCAGATTCAAGATGTCTGATAATTCTGTCCATCTGAAGGCATTCTTCTGATTTCTCCTTAAGAGATTGTCTTAGATTGTCTTCAGTTTTTCTTTTCTCTTCAATCTCTTGAGTAAACTTTATAGTTCCTGATTCCATTTCATGTCTTAACATAATGGCTTCTTTTGATAACTTTTCACATAACTTGGTTTTCTCAGTCAATTCTTCATTTGTATTGCTTTCTTCACTTTGTCTTGCCAATTATTGGAGCAGCTCCTTTCTCTTTTTCATAGAGAGACTTAATTTGTCCTTTAATTCTCTCATGAATTCATCAGCCTGTTTGAGTCTTTCCTTTAATTCATTGACTTCAGAATTTGACTGTTCAAGATCCTCAAGGGCAGTCTTGAGTTGCTCCCTTAAACCATATGCATCCATTTGAACTCCCAGATCTTCCTCAAGCTGTTAGGCTCTATTAGGAGGAACTTAGCTCTGATACCAATTGTTGATAACTGAGAGGGGGGGGTGAATCAGTTATCCTAATTATTTCTTCTTTTGAACTTTCTTATTAATCAATGTAGCATTGAATCAAACAAACAAACATTACCATGAAATGAAAAACGCATGACACAGTTTTTTTGACATGGAAACCCTGTTAAGGGAGAAAACCACGGGGTGATTAACCCAAAGATTATTCTCTGTTAGAAGAATAAGGAATTACAAAATGGCACTTGCCAATTAGGGCTCACTGCCCGAGCACACTGCTCACAAAGAGGCCCACTGCCTACAAGGAGACACACTGTCTACAAAGTGATAAGAATCACAGTCTTGAACTAATTGGAAGCATCTATATATGCTGGAGTTCAGTTCTAGTTAGGCTCAGTACACTGATCTGCTGCACTTCATCTTTCCTCTGTTCTTTATTCTGCTATCCTTTCACATACCGGATCTTTCTTACTACTTCTGCTCTGTTCTGCACTTATTCGCATACACCATCACACAAATACACCCTTCACAACTAAATCCATCCTCTATATATATCCGCACAAGTAATTTCATCACCTTTCTAGTCGGCATCCAGAACAGTCTAGTTTCTTACAAACTCTGTTCTGTCGGCTGAATCCTTGCTCACCAAGCAATGCAGATCAAGCATATACTTGTAGATATCATTAATCATGTCGGCCAAACATGATTCATGCCTTCACAACCTTTACCATCAACAGTAACACATCCAGAAAATAGTCTGATACTCTGTCAGTCAGTTCTTCCTCTATTCTCACTGTCTCTCAGGAATCCGGTACTCAACTATTCATATCTTTTTCTTTGTTCATCACCGGAGGCTAAATCCTTGGAATATACTACTCAAGGTAGTCCTCTTGACTTCCCCAAATCCGCACTGCACCAAGACACTTCCTCTGAGAGATCCGGACCAATCTGTCAGACCTTGCCACATGCTCTGTTCTTGTTCACCGGACCACAACAATCTTCATTCTGACTTCCGGTAGAGACACACCATGACTTGCGGATATGTGGGATGACTTTTGTTGCCATCAATGACAACAACCATGAATCCATATAGTTTCTCTTGCCAACAGGAAGCAGTAATACAGGTCCGGTATGTGACAGGACAACAACACCAAAGAAGAGGAAGAATGAAGTGCAGTAGATCAATGTATTGAGCCTAACCAGAACTAAACCTCAGCATATGTGGATGCTTCTCATTAGTTCAAGTATCTTTCATTGTAACTTGTAGACAGTGAGTCTCTTATAGGCAGTGAGCCTCTTGTGAGTAGTGTGCTTGGGTAGTGATCCCTAATTGGCAAGTGGCATTTTTGTATTTCTATTCTTCTAACAAAGAATGCATTCTTAGGTTAGTCACCCTGTGGTTTTTCCCTTAACAAGGTTTTCCACATCAAAATCTTTGTGTTATGTGTATTGATTTTGTTTCTGCTTTCATGGTTATGGATGCTTATTTGTTTTGATGCTGCACTAGTAGTTAGAGAAGAATAGAAAGTTAAATTAACTTACATAACTGATTCACCCCCCTCTCAGTTATCAACAATTGGTATCAGAGCTAAGTTCCTCCAAACAAAGCCTAACAGCTTGAGGAAGATCTGGGAATCTCAATAGATATGTATGGTATGAGGGAACAACTTCAATCTGCCCTAGATGATTTTGAACAGACTCACTCTGAAGCAAATAACTTAAGGGAAAGACTCAAACAAGTTGATGATTTCATAAATGAACTTAAGGAGAAACTGAGTATCTCTATGAAAAAGAGAAAGGAATTACTTCAACAATTAGCAAGTCAGAATGAAGCCAATGATGCAAATGAAGATCTGAATGAGAAGAACAAATTATGTGAGAAGCTATCAAAAGAGGTCATTATGGTAAGACATGAAATGGAATCAGGGGTTATGAAATTCACCCAAGAAATTGAAGAGAAGAGAAAAACTAAAGATAATCTGAAACAATCTCTCAAAGAGAAATCAGAAGACTGCCACAAAATGGTTAGAATAATTAGGCATTTGGAATCTGATCTGGAAGAAGCTAGAGATAATGAAGAAATAACTTGAAAATCAGATTGACACTCTAAAAAGAGATCTTCAAACATCAAATGAATACAAAGAGAAATTCAAGATAAGCTCTGCTCAGCTTGAAGTTCTTCTTGAAAGCCAAAAAAGAGTAGATGACAAGAAAGGCTTGGGGTATGAGACAGGTGAAAGCTCTGAATTTGGTTAGAAGAACTCTGGATCGAGAAATCCAAGCAACATGCCTAGAAGACCTCCAGTAAGGCAACCTAATGCTCAAAGATATCCATCCTTCAATGGATACTGCCACAATTGCAATAACTTTGGTCATAAAGAAAATCAGTATAGAAGAAGAATGAATTAGACTAATTCATCCTTCTCCAGATAGTGTTTTAATTGCAAAAGGTTTGGTCACAAATCTCATGACTGTAGAAATATGCAAATGAACAATTCATTCAATGGTAGATGCTTTGCATGCAATAGAATGGGACATATGGCTAATCAATGTAGATCAAGAGGATATCAGGCAAATATGCAAAGAAATATTGTTTGTTACAATTGCAATAGATCCGGTCATATTGCCAAACTCTGTAGAAGTAAGAATCAGGACAAAAAGGGTCCGGTGCATCATAATCAAAACCAAGACAAAGGAAAAGGAAAAGTAGATGTGGATGAAATTCAAAGGGAGATGAACAAGATTTGGGTAAAGACGAGTACAGAAAATGTTGGGGCTGGATCCGCACCAGAATTTGGTACTAATATTCCTTCCAAAAACTAAATAGATGAGCTCTGGCTCAGGAGGAGTCTCAAAAGAAAACAAGTTCCCCCAGCCAGTCAATTGGTACCTAAAATTGGCACATGGAAAGTTGCGGATTAAAGGGTTCTCAGAGAAACATCTAAATGAGCCTTGGTAAAGATATGGAAGATCTGTAAGAAGTTTAGAAGAGGTTAATCTTCCTAGATTGATCCAGTTTAACAGTCATCTAGTAAGAATAGGATTCTCATAGTTAGATCCGGTATGACTCAAATTTGAGGTATCTTGATCATTGGATAAGTGGAATGATTTGGGAAAGATAGATAGACAGCTAATAGTGAATACTAGTGATCCAGAAGATCTCTCTCAAAACAAGGAAAACAAGGCAACCGAAATAACTTAGGTTGTGCATTTATTTCAAAATGGAATTAGGGTTTGCACAGAAATAAAAGGGTTCTTTGGTTCTGTTGGCAAGAGACACTATATGGATTCATGGTTGTTGTCATTGATGGCAACAAAGGTCATTCCACATATCCGCAAGTCATGATATATCTCTACCGGAAGTCAGATTGAAGATTGTTGTGGTCCGGTGAACAAGAACAGAGCATGTGGCAAGGTCCGACAGATTGGTCCGGATCTCTCAGAGGAAGTGTCTTGGCACAGTGCGGATCTGGGGAAGTCAAGAGGACTATCTTGAGTAGTATATTCCAAGGATTTAGCCTCCGGAGATGGACAAAGAAAAAGATATGAATAGTTGAGTACCGGATTCCTGAGAGACAGTAAAAACAGAGGAAGAACTGACTGACAAAGCATCAAACTACTTTCCGGATGTGTTACAGATGATGATAAAGGTTGCGGAGGCATGAATCATGTTTGGCCGACATAATTGATGATATCTACAAGTATATGCTTGATCCGCATTGCTTGGTGAGCAAGGATTCAGCCGACAGAACTAAGTTTGTAAGAAACTAGACTGTTCCGGATGCCGACTAGAAAGATGATGAAATTACTTGTGCGGATATATATAGAGGATGGATTTAGTTGTAAAGGGTGTGTAGTGTGTGTGAGGATATGCGAACAAGTCCAGAATAGAGCAGAAGAAACAAGAAAGATCCGGTATGTGAAAGGACAGCAGACTAAAGAACAGAGGAAAGATGAAGTGCAGCAGATCAGTATACTGAACCTAACCGGAACTGAACTCCAGCATATGCAGATGCTTCCAATCAGTTCAAGACTGTGATTCTTATCACTTTGTAAGACAGTGTGTCTTCTTGTAGGCAGTGAGCCTCTTGTGAGCAGTGTGCTCGGGCAGTGAGCCCTAATTGGCAAGTGCCATTTTTGTAATTTCCTATTCTTCTAACAGAGAATAATTCTTGGGTTAATCACCCCGTGGTTTTCTCCCTTAACAGGGTTTCCACGTCAAAAATACTGTGTCATGTGTTTCTTACTTCATGGTTAATGTTTTGTGTTTGATTTTATGCTGCTTCATTTAAAAGGAAAGTTTAATAAGGGAAATAATTAGAGTAACTGATTCACCCCCCCCCTCTCAGTTATCAACAATTGGTATCAGAGCCAAGTTCCTCCTAATAGAGCCTAACAGCTTGAGGAAGATCTGGGATTTCAAATGGATGCATATGGTTTAAAGGAGCAACTCAAGACTGCCCTTGAGGATCTTGAACAGTCAAATTCTGAAGTCAGTGAATTAAGAGAAAGACTCAAACAGGCTGATGAATTCATGAGGGAATTAAAAGACAAATTAAGTCTCTCTATGAAAAAGAGAAAGGAGCTGCTCCAACAGTTGGCAAGACAAAGTGAAGAAAGCAATACAAATGAAGAATTGACTGAGCAAACCAAGTTATGTGAAAAGTTATCAAAAGAAGTCATTATGTTAAGACATGAAATGGAATCAGGAACTATAAAGTTCACTCAAGAGATTGAAGAAAAAAGAAAGGCTGAAGACAATCTAAGACAATCTCTTAAGGAAAAATCAGAAGAATGCCACCAGATGGACAGGATTATCAGACATCTTGAATCTGATCTTGAAGATGCCAAAGATAATGAAGAAAAACTTGAGGATCAAATTACCTCTCTCAAAAGAGATCTTCAAACAGCAAATGAATATAAAGAGAAATTCAAGATAAGTTCTGCTCAACTTGAAGTTCTTCTTGGAAGTCAAAAGAGGACTGATGACAAGTATGGTTTGGGATATGAGAACGGAGAAAGCTCCGGATCCGGTCAGAAGAATCTTGGATCAGAAAATCCAAGGAGCAGGCCTAGAAGACCTCCGGTAAGACAGCCAAATGCTCAAAAATATCCATCCTTCAATGGATACTGCCACAGCTGCAACCATTTTGGTCACAAAGCTAATCAGTGCAGAATGAGAATGAATCAGATTAATTCATCCTTCTCCGGACAGTGCTTCAACTGCAAAAGGTATGGACACAAATCCCATGAATGCAGAATTATGCAAGTAAACAAATCATTCAAAGGTAGATGCTTTACATGCAATAGAGTAGGTCATATGGCTAATCAATGCAGATCAAGGGGATATCAGTTAAATATGCAAAGAAATGTTACTTGCCAAATCTGCAATAGATCCGGTCATAATGCTAAAGTCTGCAGAAACAAGAATCAGGATAAAAGAGGTCCGGTGTATAATCAGAATCAAGACAAGGGTAAACAAAAGATGAATGCGGATGAAGTTAGGAATCAGATGAGCAAGATCTGGGTGAAGAAAAGCTCAGAGAATGTAGAGGTTGGATCCGCACCAGATTCTGGTGCTGATATTTCTTCCGGAAATTAAAAAGTGAGCTCAGGCTCAGGGGGAGACTCAAAGAAGATTCTGTTCCCCCAGCCAAACAAGTTGTGCCGGATGTGGCACAAGATGCGGATTAAAGGGTTTGTAGATATAAGTCCTGAGATGCTTCAGTCAAGTTTTCAGAGGTCCGCATGGAGTTATGAAGAAGCTGTGTTCGATTAAGTTAGACCTGTTCAAAGAAAGTGCTCCGGTATGATAAAGGATTACAAAAAGGTCCGGAGAGATCCGGAAGTGCACGATCCTGTCTTGCGGATTGGACAGAGTGTTTGGGATGTTCTTGTAATATGTTACCTAGATTTATTCATGATTTAAAGATCCGGATGATATTCAGTGATCAGGACTAATCCGGGATACTCCAAGCTGTCCAGACATGGTAAACCGGAATAATGCAGGTGAAGCATTTATTGCAGACAGATATTAGGGTTTGCGGAGCAATATAAGGGATTTCTCAAAAGTTATCTGCTCATTCTACACTTGAGAAGAAGCAAATAGTGGAGCTCTGCAACAAGGTTCATCAAGCACACCAAGGATCTCCTGCCGAAGCTATTGCATAAAGAAATCAATCCAACCACTCCGTGCAAACCGAAGGCGCATAAGGTATTCTTCGTTTTCATTGCCTCACTACAAATCTTTGAAGAATGGCTACTCCAAACATAGTTAAGATCTCTGATAGACCTCGCCCCTCATTCAAGAAACATCCCTACAAATCATTGGAGGTAGATCCACTAGGAGCCTTCTCTAGTGTTCCCCACGGAGTCTTACATACTGAAGATATTAGGGTTTACATACACGCAAACATTGAGGAATTTGGGGAATTCAAATTAAGAGACCTCTATCACAAGCAACTGATAGACAATGCTTTTGAGCTCAAACCAGAGTATAAGGGTATCCAGAAGAAACAATTTGAGCAATTCATTCATTTCCCTAGCTTTGAAGAAGATGAATGGGTCCGGTATGTACTGAGCAGGATGCATGACAACTTCCTTTGGCTAGATAGACCCTGTAAGATCACAAAAGAAGCAATTAGAGCAGTAACTGGTCTATACTCTTCCGGGGGGGTACCTATCCTCAAATCTGTCAAGAACAACGTTGTAACTGAGGCCACCGGATCAAAATATGATAAGAGGGCAATGACCATTGAAGATATTTCGGATCCGGATATCAAATATGCATCAATGATAATAGGATACAAGATCTATCACTCCAGCAGGGAGAATTCTGTATCCGGAACTGCAATATACACAGCATATGAAATGCTAAGAAAGAATGCAGATTATGATCTTTGTGAACTACTACTAAGCCAATTGATGGAAAATGTACAGAAAATCAAGAAAGACAAGAAGAACTCCTTTAAGTATGGTACTCTCATTGTATGTCTATTCTTTTACTTCATGAATGAGCTACCCGGAACAAGTGGATGGGTATGGCAGAATGACAAACCTGTTGCAGTCCAGATAAGAGACTATTTGCATGGACTTGGGGATGCAAAAGCGAGAAATACAGCTCTATGGGGATACTTCAAAAACTTTCAGAGCATGATGCAAGCAAGAGAGAGAATTCCCCAGTCTCTCATTGAGAAATACAAGGACTCAGTATGTTTTATGGTTGACACTGATCAGTGCCTAATGGAGGCAGTGGAGCCAAGGACTGTCTGGATCATGCCCATGGGGTATGAAGTTGATGAACAGATAGTAGAGCTGCATGTTCAACACATGCTAAGTCAGCCCAAAGATCCTAAGGCAGAAAGGTTTGGAACCTTTGAGGAGCTGAGCGTGAAATTACATGTAGAACTCAGGGAACCTGAGATTAAAAGAAAAGTGAGAAAAGAAGTAGAGCACATTGCTCAAGGCCTAGGCATCTCAAAAGAGGCACTTGATGCCAGCCGGGAAAAGAGGAGAAAGGCTGAGGAAGAAGAGAAAAGCAAAGAAAGTGCTCCGGTTGAAACCCCCACCCGGACCAGATCATCAAAGAGATCTGCACCTTCCACAACCAAAAGCTCAAAACCGGAAGTCCAGGCATCCGGTAAAAGATCCAAGACAAAAGCATCAAGGGATTATGAAAGCCAAAAGGATGAAGAGGAGACAGAATCAGATGAAGGAGTAAGAGAAGTAAAGAAACAGAAAAAGAAAGGATCCGGTAAGCCCTCCACAGGCCAAGACAAGGAGGAAATGGCAGAGGTAACTGTTGAAAAGCCCACTCTGTCACTAGAGAGCATAATCAAGTCGGTCACGGTGGATGGAAACCTTCAACCAATGACTGAATCCTATGATGACTTCAGTAAGGCAGACCAAAAGACTCTGCAGGAAGCCACAGTTAAATATCTGAACACATACAATAAGGCTTTCATTGAGATCATATCTCTCATTCCTAAAAGCCTAGAGAAGGAAATGGAAGTAAGAAAGAATAATGCTCATGCCAAAGATCTTGAGATCCGGGAGCAGATAGCTATTCAGCTATATCCTCAAATTGATCCCAAGACAATGAACATGATCTTCAAGGACTGCAGAGATGAGTTCAGAAGTAAAGCCAGGATGAATCAGCTCATGCTTGGTGAGACTGACAAAGTGGCACAAGAGACAGAAGAGATCCTCCGGAAGGCCTTCAAAAGGTTCAATCTTCCTGTTGTAGAGGACTTAGGTGCAGAAACAGCTGCTGATTTGGAATCTTCTGTTCCGGAAGAAGTGAGCCATGAACAGACAAGTGAGGACTTGGGACCCTCTGCTCCAGAAGAAGTGGCCCATGAACAAGCAAGCATCTCTCCTCCGGTTTCCCCTACAGTCTCCGGATCCAAAGAAGAAGAGCAATTGCAGGAGAAGGAAGCAGTGGTGACAGACAAAGAGGTTGACAGTTCTAAGACTGCAGAAGAAAAGAAACATCTGTCTCCGGCAAGAGACACTGCACAAACTGTTCAACAATTTTTGAGCAAAGAAACTCTAGAGATTGATGAACCGGAGCTTCTAAAAGGTCCATTTGATTTTGACTCTCTCTCTCCGGTACAAACAATGAAGATAGCTTCATTTGCAAATGCCAAGGCAAATGAAAAGCTCCTGAAGTCTCATATGGAAGACTGTGAGTTGATAGAGGCTGCTTCCGGAGTACTTGTAAAGATCATGCCATCAATCCAAATAGATCCGACAGCCTCCACTTCCGGTAATCTAAAAACCTTAGTCAGCAGTATTGATACACATTTTAATTCTCTAGAAAAATCAGCTGAAGACAAGGTCCGGAAGGAATTTTTGGATAAGAGATTTTCTGAAATATTAGAATTAATCTCTAAGGATAGGAAGATTGTAAGCATTGGAATAAAGAGCTTAGAAAATGCTCTTAAGGATGGCGGTGACATCTACAAATTTTGTATATCTTGGTCAAAGGCAACAGCTGCAATTGACAAGAAAATAAAAGAGGAACAGGACAAGCTTCAAAGCTTATCTCAAAGTTTTGATCCTCTCTCTTCCTCTATAATAAATCAAGAATGTCAGACTATTGCAGTCTTGAATGAAATAAAGAATCTTGAGAAGGAGAGGAAGAACATTACCAACCGGATGGGAGAACTTAGAAGGATTATAGTCCCTAAGTTGGAAACTATGCATGAGGCCATCAGTGATGCCCAGACCACCGCCCATACAAAAGATCCGACAGATCTCAGGCGGGCAGAAGCTTTTGCATTTTTGTTGAGTGGTCACATTTCAATCTTGGACAGAATGAAGCTAAGTTGGGCTACTGAAATGGTTCAACTGCAGACATCCTTTGCAGACATTCTGCAGTATATGTGAGTATGTAAATATGCGGCTATATATAGAAAATTTTTGAAAATTTTGGTGTGCGGACCCTACCCTTTGCCATTGATGTCAAAGGGGGAGTGAGGAGCAGTGAAAAATGAGGAATCCAACTCAGGGGGAGTTCCGGAAATTGTATATAAAGACAGAGCATCAGCAAAGGGGGAGCATAGTGTAAACACTTAGTCATTTTTCACTAAGTGTTGCCATCAATGCCAAAGGGGGAGATTGTTGGCAAGAGACACTATATGGATTCATGGTTGTTGTCATTGATGGCAACAAAGGTCATTCCACATATCCGCAAGTCATGATATATCTCTACCGGAAGTCAGATTGAAGATTGTTGTGGTCCGGTGAACAAGAACAGAGCATGTGGCAAGGTCCGACAGATTGGTCCGGATCTCTCAGAGGAAGTGTCTTGGCACAGTGCGGATCTGGGGAAGTCAAGAGGACTATCTTGAGTAGTATATTCCAAGGATTTAGCCTCCGGAGATGGACAAAGAAAAAGATATGAATAGTTGAGTACCGGATTCCTGAGAGACAGTAAAAACAGAGGAAGAACTGACTGACAAAGCATCAAACTACTTTCCGGATGTGTTACAGATGATGATAAAGGTTGCGGAGGCATGAATCATGTTTGGCCGACATAATTGATGATATCTACAAGTATATGCTTGATCCGCATTGCTTGGTGAGCAAGGATTCAGCCGACAGAACTAAGTTTGTAAGAAACTAGACTGTTCCGGATGCCGACTAGAAAGATGATGAAATTACTTGTGCGGATATATATAGAGGATGGATTTAGTTGTAAAGGGTGTGTAGTGTGTGTGAGGATATGCGAACAAGTCCAGAATAGAGCAGAAGAAACAAGAAAGATCCGGTATGTGAAAGGACAGCAGACTAAAGAACAGAGGAAAGATGAAGTGCAGCAGATCAGTATACTGAACCTAACCGGAACTGAACTCCAGCATATGCAGATGCTTCCAATCAGTTCAAGACTGTGATTCTTATCACTTTGTAAGACAGTGTGTCTTCTTGTAGGCAGTGAGCCTCTTGTGAGCAGTGTGCTCGGGCAGTGAGCCCTAATTGGCAAGTGCCATTTTTGTAATTTCCTATTCTTCTAACAGAGAATAATTCTTGGGTTAATCACCCTGTGGTTTTCTCCCTTAACAGGGTTTCCACGTCAAAAATACTGTGTCATGTGTTTCTTACTTCATGGTTAATGTTTTGTGTTTGATTTTATGCTGCTTCATTTAAAAGGAAAGTTTAATAAGGGAAATAATTAGAGTAACTGATTCACCCCCCCCCTCTCAGTTATCAACAGGTTCATCATTTGCACATTTGCATTCAAAAGGAAAAGAAAAGGAGCTTTGCAACAAGTTATCTCAATCCTCTCAAAGATCAAACCGCAGAAGTCGATTCATCCAAGCAACTCGATCTGGCTCATATCGTGAACCCTAGAAGCATAAGAGGTATTTTCCGCTCTTGAAATCTCTTTCTGAATCTTTGAAAGATGTCTACTTTGAATGTTGTGAAGATTACTGATAGGCCGTGCCCTAAATTCAAGAAACATCCCTATAAATCCCTAGAAGTTGATCCCCTAGGCACATTTTCAAGCATTCCGCATGGGGTTTTGCATGTAGAAGATGTTAATGCATATATTCATGCAAACATTGAGGAGTTTGGAGAATCCAAGCTAATGGATATCTATCACAATCAGTTAATAGATGATGCTTTTGAACTCAAACCTTAGTACAAGGCTATCCGCGACAAGCATTTTAGACATTGTATGCATTTCTCCTATTTTGCAGAAGATGAATGGGTCCGGTATGTTTTGAGCAGAGTGCATGACAACTTCATGTGGTTGAATAGACCATTTAAGATCACAAAAGATGCTATTAGGGCGGTAACTGGTTTACACTCCTCCGGAGGGTTACCTATTCTCAAATCGGTCAAAACCCAAACTGTGAGTGAGGCTACCAGATTAAAATTTGACAAGAGAGCAATGATAATAGAAGATGTCACTGATTCGGATATCAAGTTTGCCTCCATGATAATTGGTTACAAGATATATCACTCCAGTAGGGAAAATTCAGTAATCAGAACTATAATTTACACTGCTTATCAAATGCTAAGAGATAATGCAGACTATGATCTTTGTGAGCTTATCTTGAATCAACTGTTGGAGAACTTGAAAAAAATTAAGAAGGATAAAAATAATTCATTCAAGTATGGTGGCTTAATACTTTGCCTATTCTTCTATTATATGAATGAGCTACCCAGAACTAGTGGTTGGATATGGCAAAATAACAAACCAATAGCCATACAAATCAAAGATTATTTGCATGGAATTGGTGATGCCAAGGCACATAATACATCACTCTGGGGCTACTTCAAGAATTTTTAGAGTATGAAGCAAGCTATAGAAAGAATCCCTCAATCATTAGTTGAGAAGTACAAGGATACAGTGTGCTTTATGGTGGACACTGATCAATGCCTGATGGAGGCAGTGGAACCTAGAATAGTGTGGATCATGCCAATGGGGTATGAAGTTGATGAGAAAATCCTAGAGCTACACATCCAACACCTACTGAGTCAACCCAAGGATCCTAAGGTAGAAAGGTTTGGAACCTTCCAAGAGTTGAGTTTAAAAGTTCATGTTGAACTAAGATAACCTAAAATCAAGAGAAAAGTGAGAAGAGAGTTGGAAGAATTTGCCAAGAGACATGGAATTTCAAAGGAGGCAGTTGATGCCAATAGATAGAAGATGGAAAGGGTAGAGAAAGAGAAACAAGATGCAGAAAAGAAAAGTGATCTGGTGGAAGCCCCTTCCTGGACCAGATCCTCCAAGAGCTCTATACCTGCCACCTCTAAGAGCCAGAAAGCATCAAAACTGGAAGTTAGAACATCTGGAAAGGGAGAGAAAAGAACTAAGACAAAGGCCACAAGGTCTTATGCCAGTCAAAAGGATGATGAAGAGACTGAGTCAGATGAGGAGGTCAAGAAAATGAAGAAGAAGAAGAAAACATCTAGTGAACCCTCTACCGATCAAGGTAAAGAAGAGAAGGCAGAGGAATTTGTTGAAAAGCCTACTCTCCACATTGGTGATATCCTCAAATCAGTCACTATGGATGGGAACCTCAAACCAATGACTGAATTCTATGATGAATACAATGAAGCTGACCAGAATATCCTACAAGATGCTACAGTCAAGTATCTTAATATTTATAACAAAGCATTCATTGAAATCATATCCCTGATTCCAAAAATTTTAGAGAAGGAACTTGAGATAAGAAAGAACAATGCCATGGCAAAAGACCTAGAAATCTGGGAGCAAATTGCTATCCAACTCTATCCATCCATCACTCCAAAGAAAATAAACATGATCTTTCATGATTGCAAGGATGAGTTCCAGAGCAAAGCTAGAATGATTAAACTTATGCTCGGAGAGAATGATTAGGTGGCTAAAGAAACTGAAGAGATCCTCAGGAATGCCTATAAAAGATTCAACATTCTTATTGTAGAGGACCTAGGTGATGCACCCTCTGCCATGGATGACAAAGAAGAATCTATTGAGATAGTGGCAGAAGAGACAAAGGAGACAAGTAAAGAGAAAGCTAAGGATTTAGATTCCTCTATTTCAGAAGAGGAAGTTCATGGAGAAGTACACACCTCTCTTCTGGATTCTCCTGTAGACTCCGGAACTAAAGGATAAGAAACAAAAGAAGAAAGCATCAGTCAAGAAGAACAAGTAAAGGGAAGAGAAGAAGATCAAATAGAGAAGATCACAGATGACAGTGCTAAGGCTGTAGAAGGGAAGAAAACTATGTCTCTAGCAAGAGACATAGCAGAAGCAATCAAAGACTACTTGACAAAAGAAATGATGGAATTAGATGAGCTGGAGCTACTTCAAGGACCGTTCAATTTTGATTCCCTCTCTCCAGTCTAGACAATGAATGTTGCATCTTTTGCTCAAGCCAAAGCAAAAGAAAAGCTTCTAAAGTCTCACATGGAAGACTATGAGCTAATAGAGATTGCATCCGGTGTGCTAGAGAAAATCATGCCATCATTCCAAAAGGATTCTTCAACCTCCACATGCAGTAATCTAAAGTCTCTTGTAAACTCTATTAATACACATTTTGATTCCTTAGAGAAGTCAGCTGAAGAAAAGGTTCGGAAGGCATTTTTGGGAAAAAGATTCTCTAAAATACAAGGATTTATAACCAATGATAGGAGAAATATGGATATTGGGATAAAGAGCTTAGAAAATGCTCTTAAAGATGGCAGAGAAGTATATAAATTTTTTTTATCTTGGTCTAAAGTGACAAAGGATATTGAGAAGAAAGTGAAAGAACAAGAGGATAAATTGTCAAGCCTCTCTCAGAATTTTGATCCTCTCACCACATCCATAATAAACTAGGAATGTCAGACTATTATAGTCATAAATGGGAGAAAGAAGCTTGAGAAGGAGAGGAAGAACATAATAAGTAGGATGGATGAACTTAGATGGATGATTATCCCTAAATTAGAGGCCATGCATGAGGCCCTATCTAATGCCTAGACCACAGCCCGGACCAATGATCTGACAAATCTAAAGAGGGAAAAAGCTTTTGCATTCATGTTGAGTGGTCACATCTCAATCTTGGATAGAATGAAGTAGAGTTGGGCAACATAATCTATCCAGTTGAAGACAACTTTTGCAGATATACTTCAATATATGTAACTATAACATGTATATAGACTTATCTAGCTAAGTATAGTTGGATTTGTGGGATTTTTGGTGTGCAGATCATACCCTTTGCTATTGATGTCAAAGGTGGAGTGAGGAGTAGTGAAAAATGTGGAATCTAGCTAAGGGGGAGCTTCAAAAAAATGTACATTAGAACAAAGCATCAACCAAGGGGGAGTGTAGTATAACACTTAGTCATTTTTTACTAAGTGTTTCCATCAATGCCAAAGGGGGAGATTATTGGCAAGAGACATGTTGTGGCTTCATGAGTGTTGCCATTGATGGCAAAAAAGTCCATCCCACACATCCGCAGGACATGATATGACCTTACCGGAAGACAAACTGAAGTGTATCTTGGTCTAGTAAGCAAGAATAGAGCATGTAGCAAGGTCCAACAGTCAGGTCCAGATCTCTCAGAGGAAGTATCTCAGTAAAGTGTGGACTTGGGGAAGTCAAGAGGAGTACCATGACTAATATATTCCAGAGATTGAGCCTCTGGTGATGAAAGAGTGAAAAGATATGAGCACCTAAGTGTTGGGTTCCTGTTTGGCAGAGTAGACTAAGGAATAACTGACTGATAGAGCTTTAGACCTTAATCTACATGAGATATTGATGGTAATAAAGTTTCTTAAGGGATCATTCATGATTTGTTGACATTATTGATGACTTCTATAAGCATCTTTTTGATACGCATCGCTTAATAGGCAAGGATTCAGCCGACATACCAGAGTTTGGGAAAATGTTGAGTATTCTGGATGTCGACTAGAAAGATGATTGAAATCAGTGATGCGGATATAAATACTTGATTGATTTTAGTATGAAGGTGTGTGTGGTGTATTGTATTGTGTGAAGAAAAGTAGAGACAAGTGTGGAAGTAGTAATACAGGTCTGGTATGTGACATGACATCAGCACCAAAGAAGAGGAAGAATGAAGTGTAGTAGATCAGTGTATTGAGCCTAACTGGAACTCAACCTCAGCATATGTGGATGCTTCTCATCAGTTCAAGTATCTTTCATTGTAACTTGTAGATAGTGAGTCTGTTGTAGGTAGTGAGCCTCTTGTGAGCAGTGTGCTTAGGCAGTGAGCCCTAATTAGCAAGTGCCATTTTTGTATTTCTATTCTTCTAACAAAGAATACATTCTTGGGTTAGTCACCCCATGGTTTTTCCCTTAACAAGGTTTTCCATATCAAAATCTTTGTGTTATGTGTATTGATTTTGTTTCTGCTTTCATGGTTATGGATGCTTATTTGTTTTGATGTTGCACTAGTAGTTAAAGAAGAACAAAAAGTTAAATTAACTTAGATAACTGATTCACCCCCACTCTCAGTTATCAACACTTGGTACATGCTTTCATTACTTATTTTTCTAAACCTAGTACCCATTATGATAGTACATATGTGTTGATGCATTCTCATTATTTAGATTTTAATATGGTTATCCACATGGCTTATATATACTAAACCTACTTTTAGCATACACATGGATGTTAAGAAGGTAGAGGCATTGCATTCAAACATAAAGTTCAACTATTTATAGACAAAGGGAAGACAAAAATTGAGCATACTCATGAGCCCAGATCCCCCTCACTTGATGAGGTGAACCATATGGAAGAAAAACATGTGTGTCAAGAGATGAGTCGTGTTCACTAGAGCACACCATATATTGGGTTACACATGACATAAAAGAAAAACCATTTGATATGCATGATGATGAATGACTTCCTTGATTAGATATTCCCATCTATCCTTCTCACCACTCACCAAATTTCATTCTTTTGCTTTATTTTCTTGGATTTATGTTTATTTTCCATGTTCCTAGTTATCTCATGTGGATGATGCAAAGAAACCTTTACTGGTGCATGGTTTTTATTAAAGGGGGATAAAACTAGGTTTTGATGGGGCACTAAAAGCCTAAAACAAAATCTAGGAGGTCAACAAGAGCATGGTTGACCAACAACTAAAATACAAAAAATTATTTAAAAGGATTTGAAAGCCTTAAAAAACACTCCAGCCATGATGCCATCAAATATGGTTTCCAAGGAACCAGGAACCTTGAATAAAGAGACTGTAGCTAAGCTACCAACTACAATGGACCTGGGGAAGCCAACTACATAACCCTAGGCTTTGGCCTATCATTTCAAACACCCTTGACCTAGGTGTAGGAAACACAGTGATGTTTATGAAGACCTCTCTTCCTTATTTGAAGAATCTTCCATGAGATGTTGTCCTCCAAGGACTCAGAATGAGGGAAAGAGGAGGACTAGCCTCCACTAAAGCCTAAGCCCTCATAGGGGCTAGAAAAGGAGTTGAATGTAGAACTAAAGCCTCCAATGAAGCAAGAACAATAGACCCAACATCCAACAACAAGAGGTCCAAAGGTGTGGCCCATTACTACTGCATGTTGACACAAGTGACTTTAAGGATTTGTTGGGTTATTTGTGTCACCTCTTCCTTGTGCTTTGTGTTATGTCGAAAAATGTCCCCTTGGGGACTTTTCCCTCTTAAGGTATAGCTCCTGGGTCATGTTTATGCATTTAGAACATCTTTCATGTTAATCTGGCTTCCCAATGAGAAAACCCAAAAGTTCCATGGCAATTTGGACTCAGGGGATGCACTTATGACAAACCCTGCCTAAAATAGGGGGGAGGTATTTGGTGCATGCACCCTATCCTACCCTATTTTAGGTCAGGCCTAATTTTTAAGTGTCGGTTTGTGGCCATTATTTAGGTCCTATGCTGACACGGTAAGTTTCAATTACGAAATTCTTGGTGGGAATGTTTGTAGTTGCATATATAAGCATGTTTAGGCATTCATTTGGAAACTAGATGGAAATTGCATACTTGTGGATTATGTTAAGGTGATTCAAGGAATTCCTTGTGTGTTGTAGAGAAGACTTTGTGTTGTTATTATGTTTGTATTTGTAGATTTGGCATCCATATCCTCATGGCATCAAGAGCTTCTTCCTTCCATGAGATCTTTACTACAAGGTGATATCAATTATATTTTCAATCATTTGGATTTTGCCTCTATCCCATAGGGATACACACTCTTTCTCTAACAATGGTGTTTAGAAGACTTGAATGTCTCTCCGGGGCTTGATTGAGGTAAGCCTCTAAACACGACAACCCCCAACCCATTTTTCTGTGATAGCAGGTTACAGGTTGTAGGACCAGAAAAAGTGGAGTTGCACAAGAGCATTGCAGACTGTTGGAATTGTAGATCAAAGAATAAAATAGGGACCTAGACTCAGGCACGCACTCATTTGTCACATGGCACTAGACTAAGCTACCTGGTCATTAGTTCTTGAGTGTTCCACTTCCTAAACTTTGAAATCTAGTATGCATTTGATTATCATTTAGTATCTCTATGTGTGAGCATTTTCTGTGATTTATCTATTTGCTTCCAAATTTGCATAATTAGGGTTTTGAGCATATTTGGGCATAATTAAACAATAAATCTACACAAATCCAATCTTCCCTACATTCCAAGTGACCACAGGCTTGATAGTAGACTTCATACTCGACTTAATGTCCTCGAATGTTTAAGGTGAAAGGAGGATTCACATAAACCATCAAATCAAACCCTCTTATAAATTTTACCTTAAACATTTTGGTGAACCCATGTTTTTAATGAATTTGGCACATTTTTGAGTGTTGTGATTTATATTTACATTCACTTCATTCATTCATAACATTACTCATCTTATTGCTTTGGAAAAATTACAAAAAAATTGAAAAATTTGCAAAAATTTGAAAAAAAATGGCATTTTTAGCTTGCATTTTCATAAAATTTGAATTAGTTGGCATTTAATTTTAATAATTTATGTCATTATAATTATATCTGATTTAAAATACAGAAATATTTCATTCATCATTCATTTAGATTGCATTTTCATGCTTAAATTGTTGAAAATTGCTCGAGATTGTGCATTTTTTCATATAACCTAGTTTTGCATTAGCTAGGGTTTGTAGTCAAAATCTTGTTTCAAATTTTACTACCATTTTAAAACACTCATTAGGACTGATTTCTAACTGTAGTTTTGCATCATATTTTTTTGCTTGCAAAATTTCATGCCTAGGGTTTAAAAAACTTTGATTTTTCACTAGATTTGGCCTTATCGCCTCTCTAGATTTGCACCATAGGCATGTTGTAAAAGATTTTTCTACACTAATTGGCTGTTATCAAGGTTATTATCTTCTTCCCCTCCTAAAATTCTTTACAACACCTTTTTATTGCCCTCTTACAGTGGAAATTTGGTAAAAAAATGCATATTTTAGCTATATTTTCCCTAGGGTTTGACCTAGATTTGCACTCCAAGCATGTTGTGAAAGATTTTATGGATTTAGGTGACTAATATTACTACTATAATCTTCTGTACCTCCTAAAATTATTTACAACACATCCTTTGTTGGGTCTTTGCATTCAAAAATTATGAAAATTTGCATATTTTAGTGCATTTTCACTAGGTTTTGAATTGTCATCATCTTGGATTTGCATCAAAAGTGTGTTGTGAAGAATTTTATGGATTTATTAGACTAATATTAGACATATTATTTTCTTCCCCTGATCAATTTTCTTACAAAACCTTTTCTTTCATGTATTTGCATTTAAAAAAGTTGTAAAAAACAAGCATTTTAGGTTATTTTCATACATAGTGTTGCACTTGTCTTTTGGATAACTTTTGAAAAGCTCTAAAAATCTGATATTGCATTGAATTGAAAACTTAGATACATAGCCTCTAATACCAACAATAAAAATAGGTTCGCTCCTAGGCCTTACATGAAAAGAAAGGTCCCCGAACCTGAAATTGTGTTTACACCTCATGATAGAACAATTGGAGAGATTGAAAGACCTCTTTATATCACTGTGAAAATAATGGGAAATCCTATAGATGGGACCCTTATTGATCCTAATTGCATGACTAATTTCTCCATGGAAGAGTTCCTCATTTCACATCAATTAATGAAAGGCTCTTATGACCCTTCGTATATGATGATTAAGACACATAAGGGAACCTTTGTAAACACTTCTGGGAAAATATCTCTATTGGTCACTGTATTTGAGAAACATGTAGAACAATGGTTTGATGTTGTCCCTATTTCTAACCTCTTTGGCATAAAATTGGGACACCCATGGTTAAAGGCTATGAAAGGTGTCGCTTTAACAATTCATAATTGTATCAAATTTACTTTGAATGGACAAGTGATTACTATACCTCACAATAAGTATAAACCTTTGGCTACAAGACAACATTTTACACTGGATTACTTTTCAGAAAGATCTAAAAAGGAACCAGAGCCACAAATAGACTTTAACTTCTTGAGCTATAGAAACTACAAAACATAACTATTACATCAAGTGGCCAGTCCTTCTTTGCAAGAAACAACAAGAGACGAACAACTTGAATTTGAAGAGAATCCTAGACTGAAAGGAAATGGACCTGTTGATGATTGTTTTTGGACAAGTCAACAACTAGAGTGAAATACTAAGTATCTAACTCCCTCTTGAGCAAAGCCTCTCGAATGCTGAACGAAGTGATCAAACAAGATGACTCCAAGGTTCCTTTCTGATGAGTTTGTAAGAGATAGCTCAGTGACTAAATATGATTTTGCTAGTAAACACAAAGGGACTTACACAATTGTTCAAATAAATTGTTGTTTCAATGATTACAGAAGTGAATACTGAAGAGTCTAAGTACTACAACTAATGGCGTATGATTTGGCGATTGATGTTCTTGGTTCTAATTCTAACTAAATGTTAAAAAAAGGATAAAAGGTATAAGGTTTAGAAACGCTAATCTAATCCTAGATGTAAGGGTGATTACTGCTCTAGGTGAAACCAAACCAGATCTTGCTTCGCCAAGATAGACAACTACACAAGATTGATGCAATCCTCTAGGGTGTACAAGATGTTTAAATCACTTATGCTCATGAAAGTTTCAACAAACATAAAGATCAAATTGATGTCTAATTTTGTTCAGGCTAACCATGCACTGCAATTTGCAAGCCACAAACTACAAATGGTATGAACTTATAGATTTCACCACAAAGCAATAAAGAAACCTTCCATTAACTAACATAAACTTAAAGAAAACTTATAACTTAATGTTCGCTTGAAAATCTAAACCATGCAACACTCAGAAACACAAATAGAATCACCAAAGCAATGAATCTTTTATTATCTAAGAGAGCTCTTGCAACAATTTTAGAAATTTCAATCGTACAAATGAGAGCAACAAGAGCCCTTTTATAGACCTCAAAAGGAATGAAGGGTCAAGATCAATCGGCCAAGTCAGCGGACCAGATCAAGCCACATCACAAGTAGTTGTAACAAACTTCTCTTTATTAAATGAAAGAGGGCAGCTTTATTAAATGAAGTAGGTTATCTATATTAAATGAGGGAGGCCATGAAGAAAAGAACAAAGGCACGCCTCGCAAGAAGATAAGAATGATATATCATTATCTTATGAAGAATCCCCATGTGAATATCCATCACTAGAAGCTTGGCATTCAATGAACTTGGACACTATTTTCTTGACTTCCTCCATAGGTACACTTGGCGCATTCTGAATGGTTCCTTCATCTTCAAGTACATCAATTGAATAAAGGCCAAGTGTCCTTTCCCAATCAGTTATTCTTGCTTTGTTGTCGCCAAGGTGGACAAGTGAAAATATACTATCAAGTCTTTCATCTGTAACATCATTTTTCTGAAAATAGAAAGCTTGAACTTGTTCTTTCAGATTCTCAAGGGTCATCTCCCCAAAAGGATTACAAATCTTCATCAAAGAGGTATGTATTCCATCCTGAATCCTCTGAAGCACACTTCTAACTCTCAACATATCTATTTCTATCTTATCCAGCAATTGTCCTTTAATGTGAAGGCTATAATACCAGGAAGAAAAGTTATGTTTTACCTTCTTCAATCACTTCAGCATGTAACAACTCATCAACTGATGTTTCCATCAAGCTTTTCAAGTGTGACAGGTATTGATCCTTGAGGTCTTTGAATTCAACACAAGATGTCATAAGTGTAAGTACGCTCTCCTTAAGGCTAGTAATCTTATCATTTACTTGCATAATATCTCTCAGATGTCTAAATGTAGTCTCCTTTGATCTTTTCATCCAATCCTTCACTCTGTAAGATGAAGACTTCAACTCTTCTAGATGTTCAATTGTTTCAGGAGGAAGGAGAGATGGAGGTGTAGTTACTCTTTCCTGCTGATGAATAGGATGCACTAAATGCTGAATGTATTGCTCTAAGGCTCGACATCTTTTCTCAGCTTTGATTCTGCCTTCTGTCTCTTGTCTTATGATATCCCAAGCATTATCAATCGAATCCTAAAGTTCTTCTTCAACTTGCATTCCAGTCAAAGGACCCAGATTAATTGTATTGATGTCATAATCATTAGGTGCTACATCCTCTATATTCTTTTCAATCCTAGGAACTGCTACATGCACTTTCCTTACTCCTGTTTCATCTTTAGTGATCTTTGAAAGGATATTTGCCTTCTTCTTTGGTTTCTCCTTTGACATGTCCAAGAGTAACTCATCAACTGGAAGGGGAGGACAGTTCTCAATTTCACAATTCTCTCTGATTCTTTCCTGTAACCATTCTGGCAGTGATGAAAGATCTTGCTACTGTTGTAATTGTCTGCCTTGTGCAAGCAATGATTACTCTTCAGTATCATCCTTATCCTTGGTATTAGCTTCATCGATGATCTCAGTATCATGTGGGCTAGAAGGTACCTCTTCCATTGGAGCTTCTGGAACTACATTCTCAGTAGGTATCACTATGTCTTAATTCAGTGGAATGTCACCTGGCTATCTAGAAGAAGCAGTTTCAATACTTATCCTTTTCTTCTTTCTACTGGATTCTCCTTGAACAATCTCAAGCTATTTTCTTTTCTTTCCCTATCCTGAATCTTTCTCACTTCCTCTACTTCGTGAATCCTTACTAGGTGCTTTATGTTGTTCTTGCTGATCCACTTCTCCCATCTTAGTATAAGTGAGTCTCTTTCCTTCATCAAGCAAGGCTTGTACTTGTTTATTTATTTGCTCTTCAGTGATAGCAATGATAAGCCTTATCAACCCTTCATCATCAACCTTTTCTCTATCTACCCAGTTGACTTCATAAGGCAAATTGTGGATCTTATTGTATTCATCACCAAGAAGAGCTCTTTCACCTTCTAACTGATCAGGAATCCTTAATACCTTTGTAGCTCTTATCAGGTCCCATTTCAATCTTGAACACTTTTGCATCCTGATATCATCATCATCTATAGCATCAGCCTAGTCATCCTCCAGTTGTTCTTTATGCTTGTAAGAAGAATAAGACTGCTTGATGGCTCCATGTGGATCAAAGTTTTCTCTCCTCGAATCATGTGGGTGCAGATGATAAGCCTGAAGCTCAACTTTTGAATGCTCAGCTACCTGTAATGATGGACAAGAATAGTACCTACCTAGCTGAAGAGGAAACTGAACTTCTGCTTTCTTCCTTGCTTTCTGCATCTTATGAAATTCTAACAGTTGTCTAGAAACCTCTAGCAACACCATCTTGTTTGAAGGGTATCTAGGTAGTCTATATGGGAATGATGTAAATCCTTGAATCTTGATATAGGTGAACTTATCATACTGGATGTAATACCTTCCATACTACTTGATGAAGTTCCTGGCAGCACCTGTTAGTCTCCGATGCAGTTCACCTCTTAACTTCCTCACTATGAACATGGTGAAAGCATCATTGAATCTCTTGTAATGATTAATGTTCTTCAGGTGAAGCTGAGGATAACACTGATGCGAGAGAATCTGTCCCGGCTTTGTACCTACTTGCCCTTTAGCTGTTAGTCCTTTCTAGACTACATTTCTTGCCAAGATATACACAAGGTATGAAGTCATGAATAAAGACTTCGTTTCATCAAAGTTTTCAAACTGTTCATCCAGACAGTGGCTTATAAGGCCAGCCCAGTCAATCATCTTGTTCTTTGTAAACATATGATCAAAATAGGTATACATCCATCCTTCAAAAGTAGATGATTGTGGCCTACCTGTTACTCGATTCAGGAACATGATCAAGTAACTTATCTCTTGCTTGAAGTCAGCCTTGTGATACTTGGGGTCTTCTGAGTTGTATATCTTCATTGACGAATCATTCATCCACTTCTTCCTAATTTCTTGCATGTAAACCTTTGAGTTGCCTTCGAACATCATTTGAGCAGTTGTAGGGCAGACGAAGAATCCTTTTGCTTTCGAGATGTTGAAGATCTCTTGAATAGCTTCCCTTTGTAGCTAAGCGAGAACAGTTCCATCCTTTGCTATAATCTATCTTTTCTCTTTGTCATAGTGCTGAACACACTCTAACACTAGCTTGGTGCTTGGCAAGACAGGTGGAAAGCAAGCTGCTTGTACGATCCCGCTCTTTGCGATGGCTTTAATGTCTTCATTCCTGTAATTGCAAGCAAGAAGTCTTTCACTTCCTCCAAGTTGATGTGTCCCATGTTGGTGTCACCAACATCCTTCCACTACGTTTCTAGCTTGGACTCCAGTATGTTGGACTTGGCATCCATCTTGATAAGGACTTGTCTCTCCTTGGCCGTCATTCCCATCTATATGCAAGACTAGACTCGAATAAGTGGATTGAAATAATGGATTTTATGAGTCTTCTACATCACTATTATCATGTTATCATGTTTTAATTCAATTTTTCAAGTACAAAGAGGTTTTATGAATGAAGAGCAACATATTCTAAGTCATTTTTCATTGAAGCATTATCTGATTTCTAAATATGAATTTGCAAAATTAAACAAATACAAGGTAATTTATAAAGTAGAAGTGATCAAGACGTACCTTGTGTCCAATTTCTACCTTAGAAAATGCAAATTTCTGGGTTAAATGATGTAAATCAGTTAAAAAAATGTCAAAAAATTAGGAATAACACAATAGGATCAGCCTTTTAAAAGTAGGTATGCTCTAAAATTATTCTTTTCTCTCAAAAAATCAATGCTCTCCTCATACAATTTGCTGCTTCTTCACGAATTTTGCTGCTCTTAGAGATGAAATTCACTACTCCTCCTAGAGAAAATCGCTGCTCATTGTAATATTGCAAGGTGAATGATGAAAATGGGAAGTGAGCGCCTCTTATATAGGGGTTGTTACCTTTATTAAATGAGGTCGGCTAATAGTAAAGTCGGCCTCATTAACCATTTAATATTTACAACTTTGAAAACACAAGAAAAACCTTGGGCGCCAAAAGGGGTGGTTTAAGTCCTAGTGAGCGCCCAACCTAGAAAGTGCACCTTCCTTCACAAATGGGGTACCTAGATGCCATCCTCCATCTTCAAAAAGTTCTTACAACTAAGAGGAGCTAAGTGCAAGGGCACTTTAGGTGAGTTTAAGGTGTGTGGGTGCCAAAAGGAGGTGGTTTAGATGCAAGGCACTCAAGTCTTCATATGTCTAAGGCGCTCAAGACTTACCTCAAAAATCAACATCTACTTTAGGCGCTCCTATCCTCACTAAGGTGCCATCTTGAGTATCCAACCTTCTAAGGCGCTAGACATGGCTTCAAGGCACATTTCATTCATCAAGGCACCTATCTCTAACAATCTCAACACTCCAAGGCACTCACAACTCATTTGGACACTAGGAGATAAGCCATCACTTTCCTAAAGGCATAAAATTGGTGTAGATACATACCATTTATTAAGGATCATTCTGGTGCCCAAATCTTATCAAAGCAAAGTGCCTCTTCCAAATAGTGTAAGAAGGATCAATAGGTTCTCTCCAAGGTGCATTTCAAGGTTTGATCTTGCAAGACTCCTCACATCAAAATTTTGATCAAGACACTCAAGGTGCTAGTCCTTATCATCTAGCCCTACAGTGCACTTACTCATTATGATATACTCCTCAACTTTGTATTCAACCTTGCCCAAGGCACACATTCATCGTTCAATCTCTCCGGACTCAAACTCTCCAAGACAAGGTGCAAAAACATTATCCTAAGGCGCAAAAAGAGGTCTACATCATCAAGGGCATAAAAAGAGGTCTAGGCGCACATTCACTCCTTGAGGTGCAATTGGATTGAGACTCCACCTGCTACTCTCATCCTAGGCACTAAAACCCCCATGCGAAAACTTGAGGCAACTCTCCAAGGCACATATCCTAGTTTGAACTTGGTTTGGAGTAGAAGCCTCTTTTGGACTTGAAGTTCACTGGAACTTGAAGTATGATAGTTGAAGTGTCTTTGTTTGATGACGTAATCCATCATGATGACCCCTAAAGTGACCCTCTTGGAGTGTAGACCTTGAAACTTTGAAGATTGTAAGAACTTGACTTGAAGCTTGTATGGAGTCCACTTGATATGATGTCATTGATGTTTCCTCCTACAATTTGAAGACTACTTGGGTACTTGCTCTTGATGACTCTTTTACCTCACCAACACTCCCTCTCTCAAGCATGCAACTTGATAGTTCATTCTCCTTAATAGGATCTAGGTGCCAAAGCTCAATTGTTATAACTTGACTTCACCTTAAGGCGGATATCACCTCTTGGGCACTCCAACATCACTCAAGGCATTCCAATTGAGGGTCCCAGGCTTAGGCGCAAAAGAGACTATGTGATTTCAAAGTGACGTTATCTCTTCCGAAGTGCACACACTCCATTCAAGGTGCTTTTACTCCTCTTCAACTTGCTAGGCGCATAACTTCACTTTGCAGTGGAGCTCACTTCTCTCTAAAACTTTCAACTCAAACCTTCACCTTAAACTCTCCAAGGCGCAAAAGGTGCAATTTGATTGAGACTCTTACCACAAATGCTCCAAAGTGACCTTCTTGCTTTAGGCACTAAAAACTCTTAGGCGCACACTAGATTATCTTACTCCAAGGCGCATTTTGACCTAGGCACATTTAGAAGTCTTAGACTCAAGGTGCTAGAACCTCCTTTAAGGTGCAAAAATCTCTATCAGTGTTATCCTTCTTAAGGCGCCAGATCTCCAAGCAAGGGAAGGCGCTAACCACAACTAATAACTCTACATCACCTAGGCGCTCAAACTTCATATTGCACAGGGCGCTAAAGCCTCCTCAAAAACCCAAGGCACAAAAGTGAAGATACACTCTAAGGCACTCTAGTCCAAGGCGCCAGAATAGATGTTTTAAAGAACCCTCTCCCAAAGGTGCAAACAACACTTCAAGGCGCCCATCATCACACCAAGGTATTAAGGCGCTCAAAACCTCATCTTCAATCACCTAAGGTTCAAAGCAACACAAGGTGCTAGAATCTTCTTTCACCATCAAGGTGCAATTTGTCTTTCCAAGACTCTAAGGTGCCAATCCACACTAGGGCGCTCTATACCACATGTAAGAATTCAAAAACAACTAAAGGCGCTAGAATGGGAAGTCTTGTTCCAAGGTGCTTCAACTCAATCTTCATCCATAAAGGTGCTCAAACTTATTCCTGGCGCCAACATTAGGTGCTCAAACTCTCTGAAATGGACCAACCTCAACTCCAAGGCACTCAATCTAGGCGCATTTTCACTCTAAGGTGCTCAATCAAACCTATTCAAGGCACCAACACCTTACCTTGATGTTACAATGTGACTTATCCTTAGTTTTGGGTTGATGCCTCCATAATGATGGTTTAAAGTAGTCTTAGAAGTGGTCTCAGGTTACTTGTGTCCATAAAGTTGTCAACTCAGAAATCTGGTGACTAATTAACTCCGAGTAATACGCAAACAACAACTATCCTAAGAAGAAAACAACAGGGGGTCCTCATTTGCAATGGGGCGATGTGTGATTTGGTCACAACATCTAGCGACTCCACTAGAGGAATGTTCTTGACATTTCTAAAACAAAATTTTGTTCTCACTCAAAGAATAATAAGATCATCATTTTCAATCAGAAACTAGGTAAAAACTGAACTTAAAAGGGAAAGGAATCATAAATTGGATCAAGACACTACATCGCCTGATGTGTGATTAAAGATTGATTATAGTTGAATAGTTCCTTAATGTTCTAAAGATAAACAAATATCAAGTTTCAACATTTCCATGTACACCCACACACTAGATCAAATAAACACGACTACCCGATCAAAGAATTAAAACCAGTTGCCAGCGCGACTATCTAAGCACTTGTGTTCATTCCCATCCCTTGGAAACCAGGATCATCTAAGTTTACCTGTCTCAAGCTAGGTAAATTCATGAAAAGCGTATGGATGGATACATATATGGATAAAATGAGCAGTGATGATGTGTAAACAGAATGATGGAATGAGGATGATGTGGACATGGAAATGGAAATGAAATGAGATAGGATGTCTCTACCATAACGCCTATTTGCCAGGGTTTCGCCATGATACTTGTCCATGGCGCCCGTTTCCTAGGTTTTCACCAGTGGACGAAATTTTTTTCCTTTACTATATTTTCTTTTTCTCTTTCTTTTTTTTTTTTAATCACCAACCATCACGCACGACACCTGTTTGCCAGGTTTTCACTGCGGTGATGAATAAGAGGAACTTCAGAGTCTGATTATGCAGATGGCACAGTGGTCCAACAAAATCATGTCAAGTCAGTGTTTACCCTGATGTTGGCAGGAAATGATGAAATGATGAGGGGAATGGAAACAATGAATGATGAGGTGAAAAGTGCATCAAACACCAACTAGGTAAGTGGTGGAAGATGCTTGATGGTGGGACACAGAATGGACGATGGAAATGGATGATATGTAGCAGAATGAAGTGGGATGGAACCATGATCAACTTCCATTTCAATCTACCTAACTTTGAAGCTTGCAAGTGGAAAGGGATATATATAATGGGAAACGGGAATGGTGATTTGGAGATTAATAATGACATCTTCATGACCTTAACAAACTTGGAATTTCCTTTTTTATTTTGGTTCGTGGGATGAATTAATTTGGGGATGGAATGGAAATAGCATGGAAATGGACTTATCGGATGCGGAAGCCTCTTTGGATTCGGCTTCAAATACCCAAAAGCTTTATTTCTCAAGCATTTCTTGACTTGAAAGTATATCATAAAATCTTTTGAACATGCCCAGCTTAGGATTTCAGGCATTTGTATCATGAGGCATAGAGATCTTTAGATTTTCAGGAATCTCTTTGCTTAATGGGTAAAAGCATCCAAGTACTTATTTTATGAAGTGTGAGGAATGGGTGAAGGAATTTGCAAGCTTCTCGATTAGATGACACTCACGTTCGTTAATCATGACCAGGAGACGGGTGAAAGGGATAAAGGATATGATAGTGTGATAAAAAGGCAGAGATAGGATGGATGATGGAAGGTATGGATAGTTACATGCCTTAAGACTTTGCATAGTAACAAAGTGAAATAGATATATGTAATAGATGGAATGGAAAATGATAGATTTTAGATGGAACGGAGTAGTAACACCAACATCTTGACCTTAACTTATATACAGTGGATAAGGTCTTTTGAAAATGAGATTGACATGGGAAACTCCAAGTACTTGATTCAGACTTCAACTTTTATCCTTCTGGAGTATATAACGAACACAAGACTATATAAATGATTCAGACGTCAGACTCAAATTCATTATTGAATGAAGAATGCAAAGTGGATGGAAGTATTATTGCTTCAAAATGAAATGGATGGAGAGCGAAATGATGGATGGAAGTATGGAAACATGAATTACCTTGAGATGTCACTTGATTCAGGCTCACAAAGACTTTCCTAGCAACTTCGGGATCATTAAGATGTGTAAGATATAAAACCTCAAAACACTTCAGTCAATACCAAACAACTGACTCATCTCCTAGGATCAAACAATCATGCTATTTGACACTAGCAATTGAATCCATGGGAAATCCATCAATCATGACCCAAGTTTCTCAAAGGAACAAGTATAAAAATTAGATTTGGCATTTTTAGAATATTATGACCAGAAGATAGTAGTGTCAAGACACAATAGATGATTAGTGTCCCAGTCAGGTTTAGAGTTTGCGTCGTCAACAAATTGAAAACTATGATCCATTCAAATCTAAGAATTTCATGAATAAATGTTTAGGAAATGAGCTAACATATTCTAGTGAAAGTATACCAAATGTCTTTGAGATATACATCACCTTATCGAAACTAAGAACCCTGAAACAACTAGTCTAAACCAAAAGCAAAAACAACCAAACTAAACTATGCAAAGCAAGAAATTCTTGAGTCAAATGACATCAAGATGAGCAACTCTAACCTAAGAAAACCAAACAACAGAAAGAAAATCCTATCTAACTATGTACAAACCAGCCCCTCAGGGATCTCATGGCTGGAAATAGTGCTTTAGGAACTGCCCATGGACAGGCAGTGGGACATCTTCTCTAGTCAAAGTCTTCAACTTGAAAGCGTTCTCTCCTAGAATTTCAGCGATTTGGTACGGACCTTTCTAGAGATAATCAAACTTGTCATGATCACCTCGCCGTTCATGTACCTTATCCCAATATAAAACTAGGTCAGAAATTCTGAAGGATTTCACTCTTGCCTAGCGATCAAACCAACGTTTGACCACTCCTTGATGCTTCATAAAATTATCCAAGGCAATGTCTCGCTTTTCTTCCAAATGCAGTAACTGTGATAATCTTGTTTGTACTCGTTCATCTTCATCTAAATAGTCTTGCATGAACTGCAAGGTTGGAATCCTCAATTGTATTGGGAAGATGGGTTCTTGCCCATAAACCAGGTGATATGGAGAAGTGCCCAGAGAAGACTTAACTTTGGTTCTATCTGCCCAAAGAGCAAACTTCAGCTGTGTGTGCCAGTCTCTCGAATTCTTATCCAGCAGTTTCTTGATTGCGTTCAAAAGGTTCTTATTTGTGGATTCAGCCAAGCCATTACCCTGCGGGTAATAATTCGAGGAGAACTTCAAGGTTATTCCATATTCAAAGGCCCAATTAGAAAATCTGAGTGATGAAAACGTAGGACCATTGTCGCATACAAGGGTGCCGGGACAGCCAAATCTAGTAATTATGTTCTCTTCCAGAAATTTGATCACTACATCGGAAGTGCAGAACTTCAAAGCATGGGCTTCTGTCCATCTAGTGCAATAATCTGTTGCAGTCAGGATATATCTATGCTGTGCAGAGGAAGGTGGATTTATCATGCCAATGAAATCTAGTCCCCACTTGGCAAAAGGTCTGAATTCAACAACCAGCTGTAAAGGCATTGCTGGGTTTCGTTCTCTTGAAGCTGCTACCTGACAAATGTGGCAAGTTTTGATGTGCTGATGAGCATCTTGAAATAGTTTTGGCCAATAATAGCCTGCCCTTAATATCTGATTTACCGTTGCTAGCTCACCACCGTGGCAAGTTCTGAACTTGTCATGAAACTGTTCCATAATACTTTTGGCTTCACTTCTACCAACACACCTCAGGTAAATCCCTTCATGATTCTATCTGAATAAAATTGACCCTTGCAACATGAAATGTGTGCTTCTGTATCTTAATGCTCTTCTCTGTGTTGGGCTCATATGATCTAGACATTTCTGAGATAACAGGTAATAGACAATATCATCGTACCACTCATCTGGTGATACTGCTTCAAGTACGTAAGCTTGTTGAACCAATCCAGGGCCTTCGACTGCTATAGTCTGGGTCAGTGCTTGTCCTCTAACCAACTTCGTAGGTTGAATTTTGATATCGTACTCTTGGATAGTGTTGACCCACTTGCCTCTTCTTTCACCCAGTTCATTTTGCATTAGTAGTGTCTTAACTGCAGCATCCAGAACTATAGCATACACTCTGCTCCACAGGATATAGTGTCAAAATTTCTTGATAGCCTTTACTAGAGCATATGCTTGTTTCTCCACTCCAAGGTATCTCAGCTCAGCGTCCTTAAAAGGGGCACTCATAAATGCGATAGGGTGTTCATCTTTATCATCTGTCCTCTGGGTCAAAATCCCTGCAGAGGTGTGATCTGATGTAAAACAATACAAATAAAATGGCTTCAAATAGTTTGGACTGATGAGAATAGGAGCCCTAGCGATTGCCTACTTAATTTCTTCGAATGCTCTCTTTGCTTGAGGCGTCCACTCAACTTTCACATCCTTTTTCAACATATCATTCAACAACTTGACAATTTCTGCGAATCCCGTAATAAACTTCCTAATGAAGTTAATCTTGCTGAAGAAAGACTTCAACTCCTTTTTGCTGGTAGGCATGCTGATTCTTGTAATGGCCTCTACCTGATCTAGATCGATAGAGATGCCGTGTTTTGATATTACATGGCCCAAGAGCTTTCCTTCTGTTACCCTGAAGATGCATTTTTTGGGATTTAAGAAAATTCCATATGTTCTGCAAGATTCAAACACTCTTCTTAAAAGTTCCACATGATCTGCTCTGACTTTTGAGAATACAGTAAGGTCATCCATATAGATGATAATGTATTTTACAATAATATCTCTGAAGGTGATATCCATGGCCCTCTGGAAAGTGGCTCCTACATTGATTAGGCTGAAAGGCATCCTTCTATATGCATATGTACCCCATTTGGTAGTGAAAGCGGTCTTCAACCGATCTTCTTCTTCAACCATAACCTGGTTATATCCTGAATATCCATCCAGAAAAGACATCATCTGTGAACCATTTACAATTTGAAGCACTTCATCCAGTGAGGGCAAAGGATAATTATCTTTCTCTGATGCCTTGTTTAGATTCCTGAAATCAACACACAACCTTATTTCTCCATTCTTTTTTCTGACAGGAACTAGATTGGTGACCCACGTCGAGTGCCTTATTGGAAATATTATCCTTGCCTGTAGTAGCTTCTTTACTTCTTGATAAATAAGTGGCTCCAATAAAGGATTAACTAGCCTCTGCCTCTGTCGGAATGGTCTACTTCCTGTCTTGAGAGGGATAGTTTGTGTAATGATCAATGTGTCATATGTCTTCAAATCATCATACCCCCAAGTGATAACATCATGAAACTCTCTCATGTTATTGAGGATATTTTCTCTTTCTTCTGGTGTGCAAACTTTCCCTATAAAGAGATTTTTTACTTCTTCGTCTGTCCCTAGATTGACTACTTCACACTTATTCCCGTCTTCACTGCAGTGGGGAGGAGTACCCAACTTATCTGAATCAAAGAGTCTCTCTAACTCAATCATACCCTTTGGGATGGCATTGTCCTTTAGGTTCATGATCCCATCTGGATCGAACTCAGCTTCCACTTCACTCTCATCAATGACCTAGGTGGTGAAGATACCTGAATTAGTTAAGAAGTCTAGTATGTGTTTGTCATCATCAAACACCAGAAAGTTTGTGATATTATTTGGTACTGATGGAAATGATGTCAATTCAACTGTAAACTTCTTTAACCCCTCCATAGCTAATGGCTCAAGAGAACTTGCGGCTTGTGCTAATGCATTAGCTACGTGATTTGTTGATCTATAAATTGACTTGATGTTGAATGCATTGAAGTCCTCAATCAAATCCCATACCCAGTTTCTATTTTTCTTCAACCTCTTGTCATGGTACACATATTGTTTCCTGACCTGCCTAACAACTATCTCTGAATCGCCAAACACATGCAGGATTTTAACTTTTTTCTTTATGGCCAGGAGTAATCTGTGTACTAAAGCTTCATATTCAGTAACATTATTTGTGCACGGAAACTATAATCTTAAGGCTGACAAGTAAGCTTCTCCCATTGGACTAATTAGTTCAAAACCAGCTCAAGATCCTTGTTTGGATTTTGATCCATCAAATCTCAAAGTCCATACTTGATTGTCTCCTAGATTCGACTCATTGATATCTTGATTTGCTTTTACAGGTTCAACTTGGGTATGTTTTGTTGCTAATGCTGACGTGCTTGCTTCCTCTGTTAAGGTAGTATTTTAAACAAGTTCTTTTAATTTCATCATACTGGGAATTTCTAACCCCATAGCCTCTGGAATCCTTTTCCTGACTTGTTCCAGGGCTATTATGCACATAGCACAGAACTCAGAATGGAAAGCATTGTGTATCCTGCACCAATTGGGTAACAATAAATCATGGACAGATGTATGGCTTCCTAACTCGACACCTTGCCTCACATGTTTCATCACAAAGTTTCAGAAGTTTTCAAACATGCCTTCCCCTTCTTCATCTGATGATGTGCCATGATCACTTTCTATGATGAGCTCTGTTGAATTATGCAACATTAAAATCTCCTCCACCTTAGGCTTGTAAACACCCAAATCTATCTCTACAAAAAGGATCTCATTATCTTCACCATATTTAGTAATCATCAATTTCAGACGCAGAGTGTTATCTATCCTGATTTGATTCAGCAATCCTTTCCATGATAGCCACATGTGCGAGAAGTCAGTGGAGATGTACCCATTGAGCTTCTTCAACCAATCTCTGCTTAGCAACATCCTGTACCCTTCAGGTATGTCTACCACTAAAATGTCAATGTAATGCTAAATCCTGGGATCAGCTGCCAATTGCATGTGAATATTGTGTAATTCCCCAATAACTGGAACTTCAGTCTTATCCAATTGAGTAACTTTCTTGTTTGTCTGCTTTGGGATGAGACCAAGTTTCTTACAAATACCCAACGGCATCACATTACTTGAGGCTCCTGAATCCATTAAACAATTATGTAACAGTTTACCAAACATTCTAATTGATATCAAGAATGGGGGCTGTTCATCCCTTCCTTGGTAAAAGACTACCGATTTCTTCTTAGGAGCACTATATCGGTCATCTGCTAGATCTGGATTGACTTGTGAGCTTTGAATCTTTGGTGCATTATTATCTTCTGCAGGCTCTTCCTTTATTGTAACTGACTTGCCATCTATCATATTGGATGAATCCTATGCAATGAAAATAGCATTGGTCTGACCTTGTGGGTGAGGTGGCCTCATTTGGGATGGATTCACATTTTGACCCACATATGCTCTTGGTGCAACTGAAGTAGATGGACCTGACGATCCTGTGGGGATTTGTACATTTTGATTTCCACCTTTTGTGATGGTATCATCGACACTTCTTAAAAGGGCTTCCTTTATTTCAGGTACTCGAATTAACTCTGTTAGTGGTAAGTTGATCTTGATCTTCTTGAGTTCCTCGACAACACATTGACTCAACCTCTTCAAATCATCCTTAGGAACTTCCTTTCTGGCTGGATCAATCCTTGAAGAAACATTCAGTTGCTGAGCCTCTTGTGCTGGCTTAACATTCTGTGCTGGGTTCCGCTATCGGTATTTGGGTGAATCCCTAGGATAGCTTGGATTGTTACTTGCATTAGGGTTTGATGGAGTGTGCAAGTTATTAGGAGGAGTTGATGTAGTAACAGGATCTTGGGCTCGGTAGTTTTGTTGATAGACCCTTTGTGGAGCATTACTCGAGGATTGTTGAAAAGCCTGAACTTCATCAGGTTCTTGAGTTTGGGAATTGCTCTCAAACGGAGGAGGATAATATGTATCATCAACCGGCCCATTTGCAGAGGCTGGTGGGAATCTCCCATTATATTCAGTCATGTCGTACTCCATCATGGGTGGAAAAGTAAAATCTTCAATCATCAAGGCTTGATCGTACCTTTGCGTGGGCACAATTTCATACCCAATGACCAGAGGGTTCTCTGGCACTTGCGAGCCATGCATCTCTTGCTGGAAGATGTCAACAGCTATCTTAAATTTGGGACATTGAAGTTCTGAATGTTGATTGGTGTTATGCAACCTGCACCAAGCGGACAATGTAGCTTCTGCTAAGAAGACTTTCTCTACTAGTTTTGGGTCAAAAGCCGGTAGATTATCAAGCGGTGAAGGTACAGTTCCGTTGTTAGGTGTCGTATTCCAGGTTCTATTCTGCTACTGAAAACCTTGATTATTTCCTCTAAAGCATTGATTGTACCCCTGATTATATCCTAGATTATATCCTTGATTACCACCTTGGTTTCCCTGGTATCCTCCCTGATTGCCTTGGAAATTCCTCTGCAGATAATTATTCTAATTTCTCAAATGTGTAACTTCAGTAGACAATTTCTTTACCTGATCAATTAGCTCTTTCATTTCATCCTTCTCATCCTGGGTCCTTGTCGAAGACGACGATCCTTGCAGATACACTGGCTTTTCAGGTGCAACTTATGAAATTGGCACCCCTGGATGTAGGACTAATTAATTAGCAAGAGTGGGAATAGGAACTGGATTCATTACAGGTGTATGTTGAGCCAGTGCTTGATTAATTCCTTGGATTTGGTTAGGCATCGCCACATGCCCCAGGTGATTGAGTGGCCCGTGAGTGTTCATGCCCAACTCTGTGTTCACCTTGACGGCTTCAGCATATGCTCCTGTTAGAGTGGTAGGCAGGGTTGTTGCTCTTTTCACGAACATAGAAGTAAGGCGATCTAAAGTAGCATAATAAATCTCCATGGCTGTTTCATTAGTGATGTCATATGGAGCTTGCAGTCGAGAATATGCTTTATGGAACTTGTGATTAAAAGAAGCGATAGGCTCATGTTCCTACCTCCTTACTTCAATGAACTGCTTATAGAGTTCTGCCGGAGTAATGGGAATTTTGAATTTATCCAAAAAAGTAGTTTTCATCTGTTCCCAGGTAGTAATAGACCCAGCTGGTAGGTTGACATACCAAAAAGTAGCATCTCCTTCGAGAGAGTATGGAAATAGTCAGCATGCTACATCCTAATCCGTGATCCTCTAATTTACCAGAGTGCCTTCAAAGATCTTAATATGCTCTTCAGCCATCCTGCTTGGATCGTTCACATGATATTTCGAGCAGAAATGTTTTGGGTTCTTGGGCATTTCATGGTAGTCTATAAAAGTCCCAAGGGGTGACACGTTTCCCAAGGGCCAAGCTTGTACTAGTGCTACCATTGGAACATTAGGTTGTTGTCCTGGACCTGTTTGAGCAGCTCCCGGCTGAAGTGGAGTACCTATAGTGGTTACTTGGATGTTGCTCGGTTGAACAACTCCCTGATTCGGATTTTGCGAAGCTGGAGTGTGAAATAAATTTTAAATATCACCCCCACTTGGAGATCCTTGGCTCGATGAGGTCGCCTTCTTTCCTTTCTTTGACTTCGAAGGAAACCCCAACTCAGAAAACTCCTTGGATGCTCCTGGTGCAGACCTTAAAGTGTCTCTTCCAAATAGTGTAAGAAGGATCAATAGGTTCTCTCCAAGGCGCATTTCAAGGTTTGATCTTGCAAGGCTCCTCACATCAAAATTTTGATCAAGACACTCAAGGCACTAGTATTTATCATCTAGCCCTACAGTGCACTTACTCATTATGATATACTCCTCAACTTTGTATTCAACCTTGCGCAAGGCGCACATTCATCGTTCAATCTCTCTGGACTCAAACTCTCCAAGACAAGGTGCAAAAACATTATCCTAAGGTGCAAAAAGAGGTCTACATCATCAAGGGCACAAAAAGAGGTCTAGGTGCACATTCACTCCTTGAGGTGCAATTGGATTGAGACTCCACCTGCTACTCTCATCCTAGGCGCTAAAACCCCCATGTGAAAACCCAAGGCAACTCTCCAAGGCACATATCCTAGTTTGAACTTGGTTTAGAGTAGAAGCCTCTTTTGGACTTGAAGTTCACTGGAACTTGAAGTATGATAGTTGAAGTGTCTTTGTTTGATGACGTAATCCATCATGATGACCCCTAAAGTGACCCTCTTGGAGTGTAGACCCTGAAACTTTGAAGATTGTAAGAACTTGACTTGAAGCTTGTATGGAGTCCACTTGATATGATGTCATTGATGTTTCCTCCTACAATTTGAAGACTACTTGGGTACTTGCTCTCGACAACTCTTTAACCTCACCAACACTCCTTCTCTCAAGCATGCAACTTGATAGTTCATTCTCCTTAACAGGATCTAGGCACCAGAGCTCATTTGTTATAACTTGACTTCACCTTAAGGCGGATATCACCTCTTGGGCACTCCAACATCACTCAAGGCATTCCAATTGAGGGTCCCAGGCTTAGGCATAAAAGAGACTATGTGATTTCAAAGTGACATTATCTCTTCTGAAGTGCACACACTCCATTCAAGGTGCTTTTACTCCTCTTGAACTTGCTAGGCGCATAACTTCACTTTGCAGTGGAGCTCGCTTCTCTCTAAAACTTTCAACTCAAACCTTCACCTTAAACTCTCCAAGGCGCAAAAGGTGCAATTTGATTGAGACTGTTACCGCAAATGCTCCAAAGTGACCTTCTTGCTTTAGGCACTAAAAACGCTTAGGCGCACACTAGATTATCTTACTCCAAGGCGCATTTTGACCTAGGCACATTTAGAAGTCTTAGACTCAAGGTGCTAGAACCTCCTTTAAGGCGCAAAAATCTCTATCAGTGTTATCCTTCTTAAGGTGCTAGATCTCCAAGCAAAGGAAGGTGCTAACCACAACTAATAACTCCACGTCACCTAGGCGCTCAAACTTCATATTGCACAGGGCACTAAAGCCTCCTCAAAAACCCAAGGCGTAAAAGTGAAGATACACTCTAAGGCACTCTAGTCCAAGGCACCAGAATAGATGTTTTAGAGAACCCTCTCCCAAAGGCACAAACAACACTTCAAGGCGCCCATCATCACACCAAGGTGTTAAGGCGCTCAAAACCTCATCTTCAATCACCTAAGGTTCAAAGCAACACAAGGTGCAATTTGTCTTTCCAAGACTCTAAGGTGCCAATCCACACTAGGGTGCTCTATCCCACATGTAAGAATTCAAAAACAACTCAAGGCACTAGAATGGGAAGTCTTGTTCCAAGGCACTTCAACTCAATCTTCATCCATAAAGGTGCTCAAACTTATTCATGGCACCAACATTAGGCACTCAAACTCTCTGAAATGGACCAACCTCAACTCCAAGGTGCTCAATCTAGGCACATTTTCACTCTAAGGTGCTCAATCAAACCTATTCAAGGCACCAACACCTTACCTTGATGTTACAATGTCACTTACCCTCAGTTTTGGGTTGATGCCTCCATAATGATGGTTTGAAGTAGTCTTAGAAGTGGTCTCAGGTTACCTATGTCCATAAAGTTGTCAACTCAGAACTTTGGTGACTAATTAACTATGAGTAATACACAAACGACAACTATCCTAAGAAGAAAACAACAGGGGGGTCCTCATTTGCAATGGGGCGATGTGTGATTTGGTCACAACAGGACCCTATGTTGAGGTTTCTCCCCCGCCATCCTTATAAGGATTGGGAGGTAGTCGTCGACAAAAAAATATTCCACCTAGACAAATGAGATTTGATCCCGGTGCTTCCTCCTCTAAAATAGAAAAACCTATGAAATAGAAAAACACTACCTTACACGAGATAAGTGGTAAGACAAAAAGAAATAGACAAGAAAGAGAAAGGAGGAGGAAATGACAAGAATATTCCCAATGACTTGCATCTTAACAAGAAACATCTCACCTAACATTCAACCAAACCAAAAGATCTTAAGAATGGACAACTTGAAAATAAGAACAAGAGTTGGGCTATGGTACCTTATGTCCCACTTTCCTCTAACATCCAAGAGTGGGAAGATGACGATGATTTTTTTGATGACAACACTTAGTTTGATGATCCTATCAGGTTAGTATCTGTAACCTTTTATCTCTCGTGATGTGTTTCCCCCATGATGTGTTATGTGTTGTTTAGGCCTCCTGGGATGACCCTTGATTCTCTTGTAAGGTACAAGATACCAAGAGATCACCTCTATTTTGACCCTTCTTCTATTTGTATCATCATTCTTCTATATTGTCTATCCTCTATTTTCATTGTTGTGTGTTGTGACCCTTCTTCTATTTGTATCATCATTCTTCTATTACGATGGGGTTGATATATATTATCCAATAGTTGGCTAGTAGAATCACTCTATGCACTTTGTCATGTGATCTTGATAATGTCTTATCACACTTACAAAACATAACAATATTGTTGCTCCATGCACTTTGTTTGTCTTTGAATCTCGCCTTGGTGACACTCCATTCTGAGATTTTTGCGGTATAGCCCCACGATTATCCCCAATCTCTAAATTCATAGTATAACCTCATCTCTTTATGTGGTTGATCATATGCATCATTGTTTATCATGATTATTTCGACACTAACACTTTTCTTGTAGGGATGTGTTTGTGGGAACACTTGGTGATTGTAATGTACATGTCACCTTCGGGGGGCATGGGCTTTGTGAGAGTCCATGTTACCTTATGTGTTTTCTTCCTTCCTTAATGTGCTTGATATTGATACCTGATATTAACCACCTTAAGGTGGGTGCATATATATGATAAGTTGTCTATTCTAGATGTTAGCAATGTGCTTGATCTTAGGTGCAGTCTTAAAGACTGGTGGCGATGAGTCCTTCCTGCACTCTGAGATTTATTTGAAATTAATCATTTAAGTCCTCTATGGAGGTGGGGATACCAAATCCCTTTTCTATCTTAAGACCTCTGCGGAGGCGGGGATTGTGTATTTCTCATGGAGAATGCACATCCTGTCAATTTCAAAAGTCCTCATCATGAGGTGGGGAGCAGTTCTGTGACTAACTCAACCCTTATGCACGTGTCTTCGGTGATTGTTGTGGTGAAGCCCAATCATCGGTGTGTGCCTGTAATGTGCTTGAGATGATGTTTCAACCTAGAAATAGGAACACTCCATCACTTTTCTGCCATGTTTTCTCCATATCTTCCAAGTGTGCGTGTATTGCGTGTTTGTCCCGAAGGATAGTTTAAAGACCGCCAGCGATGAGTCCCTTCTATGCTTTGGGATTTGTGTGGCGTGTATTGCATGTGTATTGCCCCATATGCATATTAAAGACCGGTGGTGATGAGTCCCTCCTAGATTATGGGTGGTGTGTTTACTTTCATGTATTTGCATCTACACTTCATATATGAAAAAGAAAAAGAAAAGAAAATCATCTCTGTCTTCTCTACATTCACTGTATTCAATGCTTTATTCTCTGTGTCTTGTGTGACTGTAACTATCTTCTCTGTGTTTTGCATCCCTGTTACTATCTTCTTTGTGATTGGGATGTCTTCTTTGTGCTTGGTGTGTTTGCTGTGTTTGTTGATAGTACTTTAATGCATGTATTGGCCTTGCATTTATACATACATTAAAGTGGGACCTAAATGCTACATCAGAAAATGTCCCCTTGGGGGCTTTTCCCTCTTAAGGTTTAGCTCCTACATCCTATTTATGCATTTAGAGCATCTTTCATGTTAATCTAGCTTCCCGATGAGAAAACCCTGAAGTTCCATGGCAATTTGGACTCAGGCGATACACTTATGACAAACACTACCTAAAATAGGGGGGAGGACTTGGGTGTCTACACCCTAGTCCTGCCCTATTGTAGGTCAGGCCTAATTTTTAAGTGTCAGTTTGTGACTGTTATTTAGGTCCTATGCCGACATGGTAAGTTTCAATTATGAAATTCTTGGCGGGAATGTTTGTAGTTGCATATATAAGCATGTTTAGGCATTCATTTATAAACTAGATAGCTATTGCATACTTGCGGCTTATGTTAAGGTGATTCAAGGCATTCATTGTGTGTTGCAGAGTAGACTTTATGTTGTTATTGTGTTTGTATTTGCAGATTTAGCATCCATCTCCTCATGGCATGAAGAGCTTCTTCCTTCCATGAGATCTTTACTACAAGGTGATATCAATTGTGTTTTTAATCATTTATAATTTGGATTTTACCTCTATCCCATAGGGATACACACTCTTTCTCTAACAATGGTGTTCAGAAGACTTGAATGTCTCTCTGAGGCTTGACTGAGGCAAGCCTCTAAACACCATAACCCCCAACCCATTTTTCCATGATTGTAGGTTATAGGTTGCAGGAGCAGAAAAAGTGGAATTGGAGGAGAGCATTGTAGATTATCAAAATTGTAGATCAAAGAATAAAATAGGGCCTTGGACTCTGGCACCTGCTCATTAGTCCTCTAGATCCTGCAATAGGAAAATCTCTGGAACAATAGGAACAGGTTGCAGATAAGGTTTCTAGATCTTGACAAAAAGCATTGTACTAGACTAGGGCGCCCTCTCATTAGTCCCCAACTATTCTGCTTCCTAAACTTTGAAATCTAGTATGCATTTGATTATCATTTAGTATCTCTGTGTGCGAGCATTTTCTGTGATTTGTCTGTTTGCTTCCAAATTTGTATAATTAGGGTTTTGAGCATAATTGGGCATAATTGAACAACAAATCTATGCAATTCCAATCTTCCCTACATTCCAAGTGACCACAGGCCTGATAGTAGACTTCCTACTCAACCTAAAGTCCTTGAATGTTTAAGGTGAAAGGAGGATTCACATAAACCATCAAATCAAACCCTCTTACAAATTTTACCTTAAACACTGTGTATCACATCTATTTTGGCCTTTTCTTATGCCATGTATATTTTGATCTCCCTTACCTATTATCCATTCACCTTGTGGGACCTTACATATTGGCCCCTTTAATTATGCCATGTTTATTGTATCTTCCGATTTCATTTCAACTTCTATAAATTATGGATTACCTTTATTTCCCTACTTAGGGGGCATCTTACCCATGTTACTTAGGTATGTTAAACTCCTATATTCTATTTTTATTTTTCCTACATACCTTGTTTGAGTCCTATCTACTCTTACATTCTATGTTTACCACATTAGGTTTTCACATGTTCCTGGTTATTTATTTTATAGTCAATTATACATTAATTATGATTAATTCTCATTGCACTCTTTATAGATTATCCCACTCTATTGCCTATGTGGAGAAAATTATTTAAATGATATGTGCTCACAAAAGCACATTTTACATTATTGTGCTCACATGATCTAACCATGTTCTAAGAGCCAACTTACCATATTGGGTGCATCATACATTATACCTTCCCTATCACATTGTGTTCCCACATGACCTAACCATGTTTGAAGTGTCACACTAGGGACACCATAACCCTCCCCACTCTATTATTACATGTTACATGCCAGGTATTGATATCTATATACCACTAAGAACCTATTTCCTTACATTGACCATTGTGTTCCCATACAGATGAAGCCGCATTAAAGGGAGATATGCCTTTTCTAGTGTCTTATATGCTTACACAGGTGTTTTTAACCATTGAGGGATACATCACCACACTTCATTTTCCCATGTTGGAGGAAACCATATGCCTTGAGATTCATCTCCAACCCATATGATTTCCATGCCTTATATTTCTAAATTTTACTTATTTATTTCATGATGCATTTATTACAATTGTCACTTTACATGCTTAGCTTATATTTATATTTTATGTACTATTTTTCCCTCTCCTCCAATTCATTCTATACAATGGATGCAACTAGTTAAAGGGAGGGCATATGTTGTCACTAACACTCCTATGTTGAGATTGCATATAGTTATAAGTGCTTACATGGAGATTTATCACCATGACCAAATAGAGCATTATCGCATACAATTACATGGTAGAACCCAATTTTCCATTCATTCTATGGTCATCAAGCTAGGTGAAGCATTATCACTTTTTGTACAGGAAATTTGTTTAACCCTATTCTCTTTCCTCACTTTCATGATTTATGATAATAAAATTTAGCTTGGATTTGTGATTATTTTTTCTTGTGTGATAGAAGCTACTCATTAGACATTTTTAGCTATTTTTTAGGTTCCCATGGAGCATTCATGTTAAAGGACAAGTACGCACGATGACATCAAGAGAGGTCCATAATTTTCTATGGACTCAATATCCTTTTTTGTCTGAATATTTACTTTACATGCACATTTGTCAGTTCTTACATACTTTGAGATACGTGATCATTCTAGAACTCACATGCACTTCAAAGGGGGATAAAAGGTAAGGATAAAATTTGATACCTATGTCAATTCATATTTACCTATGGCTTAAATATCAACAAATGGCACACTCTTGTGCAAAGCTAAGCTCAATCACCCATACCATTACTCATCCCACACACATTCATTCCCACTTTATCTAGCTATACACAATTTTTTGATACATTCATCTTCGTTATCTATGTATTACACATATACATGCACTCATTCCTAAATATTCCATTTCCACCTTGATTTTAGCACATTTTTTGGTGTCAATTTGACAAGTGCTAGATCGATCCAACACCTATAAATTTGACCCCCAAAATTCCAAAATTCAAATTTAAATTGAACTCACTTATTTCACTAGTCATTATGAGCCAACTAAATACATGTTTTCCTGATTCAATGTTATGTCCTTGTATTTAATTACATTCAATTGTATTCATTTATTAGACTTAGATAAACTATGTGCTTATATAAAATGGGGGTTAAAAAGTGGCTAAACATTCATATTTCTCCAAAATATGCTCACATTCTAAAGAACATAATGTGTGCGCTTTATAGTGCGCTTGCATTAAGGTTTGAGTGCATTTTTAGTAATGAGAGCATGCTATATGTGTATGGGTTTTACTTGGAACCAGTTTGAATTTACCAATCCTAAGGGTTGAACTTGCAATTTGGGTGCCCAAGTCTAGGTTTTACAAAAAAAACATACAAATGTTGAGTGTTTTCTCCATCAAGTTCATGTATTTAAAAACAAGATTATGAAAAAATACCACTACAATGTCAAGCTCTATATTAGCTTTCTAACCATGTATTTTTTTAAATTTGAATATATTGAGATTTTGATCTTTAATTACTTTTAGTAGTGTCTTTATTTTTTGCAAAAAACACATGTATTGTTTTTTCTACATAATTTTTTACCCATTAATCTAAGTTTGAAAAAAATACATTTTCAAATCTTATGCTTCATACTATACACATTGAAAAAATTGATTATTTTTCTCAAAATTAGGGGTGAGCACACTCAATTTTGTATTTTTAGGATGTGTCCACTTTAAAATTAGTAAAAAATGCTATATTTATTAAAAAGTAGCAAAAATATGTATGAACTAATACATGATGTTAGATAACTTTCCACTAAAGGGTTTTATGAAATTTTTAATGAAACTTAAAAATGAGGGGACCATGCTTGATAATACGCTATATTTTTATGACAAAAATGGGACCACTTTATGTACTCTCAACTTTTAACCCTCTTGATCTCCATCATTTTAAAACATAGTAGTTTAGAAATTAGTATTAATGTTCTTATCACATCTTCAAAATTTGAGTGTAAGCATCTTGAATTACTTATCAAAGTTTAGTTTTTGCTAATTTTAAGAAAAAAAAGTCACTTTTGACCTACTTTTGCCCCCCATTTCTACGAACTTACTCCTTATCTAATTATCCTAGAATTTCAAGGATCATATATCATTCTAGAAACATTTCAATTGGTATGCAACTAAAAGGAATCAAAGTTTGCATAATCATTCTGGAGAATATGCATGCTTGAAGATTATTGTTCTTGATTATTTTAATGAATCTAAAGATGGTCCCATTAAGAGGTCAACCTAAGAGAACACAACCCTTGTGATCCGATTATCTCTCCCACATGTTTACAAACACCATTAGTTCTTGACATTCAACAAAGCATGGAGTATCATCTGAATTAGAAAGTAGGAGTATGAAATACCCCAAATTAGATCCAAAAGCCATAAATCAAATTTGTGCCTACAAAAATGACCCAAAGATGCCAATTTAACCCCTCATAAAGTTGAAAAATTATTCTATTTTTGAGATAGTACAAACAAAGATGATTAATTTTTAGTCTTAAGACATGTGCATTTCAACATATTCAAAATTATACATGATTATTGTATCTAAAGCTAAGTACATTTATCCTTCTGCATTTAATTTCTTAGATTAGAATTTATCATTCAATTATCACTCCTACAATTTTGAATTAATTAATCTAGGTTTATTTATGCTTATGTGTATGCATCTTATTTGATTACTCTAGATTAATCTTAGGGAACTTTTATTTTCTTTTATAATTATAACCTTTCTTGTTCTTCTTTCCATCAACAAATGGCTTCAAATTCTTCATAATTTCTTAAGAATACTTAGAGAATGATTTACCTTAGGTTGCATATGCATCATTCTTCTTAAAATGTCCTTTGTTAATAAGCTGAGATGCTTCATCACAAATTGTCTTACAAATTTGATTAAAAGAATATTTGGAAGCATTACAATTTACCTTAATAACACTTTTCACGATTATTAAAATACTTATAAAGTTGGGAAGCTTACATTCAACCATTTCAATCAAATGGAAATTGTTTCTTATAATAAACTTTTATTTTGGGAATTGGACATTTGAATATTGCTTCATTCAAATAATCAACCTTTTCTCAAAATCAACAAGATCTAAGTCAAATATTTTTCTTTTATGCTAAATATGCTAGCATAATCTATATCTTTATAATTATTTTATAACTTTTTCTCATGGCTCTATTAAATTATCCAAATCAGCAAATTTTCTATTGAAATTTGGGCTCGAAGTTTTAGCAATGATACTTCTTGTCTACTCTAATTTGCATTTCCAAAACTCATTTTCTTTATCATTTTGTTGAGGTTCTACAATTTTTTGTTTACAATCTTCATGGTGCCTCTCCCTTAGAAATTTTTTTATTGCACTTCCAATTTGTAAAACCACTTCAATTAAAATTTGACAAAACTTTATTTACCAAAGTGATCAACTTAGAGGAGAAAAATCAGTCCACAAATAAATGGGTTAGGAGAAATCTAACCAACCAATTTAAATAACTTATCTTACTACAAACAATCTAGTTGAACACTCAGGCTTAAGCCTACTTAGGTGTGCCCTTATAGAATCTTGACACGTGCCTCATTGAGGTGTCAAGATTGTTGGACAGTTAGGAGAGATATCACCAAGTTGCCTATTAACTAGCAACTCATGCTAGTTTTTAGGGAGGCAACTCACCACCACTCATAGTTGAGGAGTCCTTTCCTCAAGTACCAACTTCCTCTCCTCACCTATATGTGCTCGACTCCTCCAAGTTATTCAATGGCAGATTTAGTTAGTTTTGCATACATTTTCATGCTTTGTTTTTCATCTTCTTGTTCCTTAGGGAATCCTACATGGTATCAGAGCAGGAGGAGGTTGATCATAGGCTGTAAGATTGCTCTTTGTTTTTTGCATCAAAATTGTATTTCTCTTTGTTCCCAATCTGCAAAGACAGGGAAGAGTTTCATCGACACCATTATAGAGGAAAACCACTATGAGGATTGTTTACCAGGCAGATTTGGTTGGTTTTGCATACATTTTCATGCTTTGTATTATTTGCAATCTTTTGTGCTTGTTTTTCATCTTGTTGTTCCATAGGGAATCCTACATGGTGCCAGGCCTTGCCCGTGCCCTCACGCAGGGTGTAATGAAAGGGATAAGAAGAGGAGTCAACACCAAAGGTCGACTCCCCTGTCCTTGTGTGCCTTGTAAGGCTATAGACGGATCCTGCAGGCTGTGGCAAATCCTTCAAAGGTCACGACCTCTTTGTCACCCCTAGAGTGGCTTCTTGAGGTTGTCGCCACCCTCTATTTGGGTGCCTCCAATAAATCAGGCGTAGTGCACTGTAGAAATCAGATGCATGCCCAGACCGACCCTTGTTTAGCCTTTGAACTACTATTTGCCCCAGCAATTTTGGATTTTTTAAGAAAAAATCTCTGTGGAAATCCCTAACCGCCCTACATTTTTGGGCTCTTATGCCATAATTTTCCCTAGCCCTAATTTGGTCTTTATAAATTTAGATTTTCTAAAGTTTGTTTTTTTATTTTGTGCAAAAGACATTTATATTTTTTTTATATAAATGTTAACACAGGTGATTTTTTTATTATTGAAAATGCACTAAAAATATCAAAGGCAAATGTTAGGGGGAGTTTTAAATTGGGGCAAATTTCTTTTGGGGAAATTACTAGTTTTTATAATCCCTTGTATCTTTGTTAGACGAAGACGAAGGGTGAGGCCCGGGTTGGTAGGAGGCTAATTCCCCCTCACAAGTAAACCATTGTATTCCTCAATATTTTTTGACTCCAATGAATGGCTAGGATGGCTAGGCATTTTGTATATCATTGAACTAACATAAAGTTCAAAAGGGGGTAAAATATCTATGTCAACTAATGGGGATAATGAGTCATCCATCTATCATTACCTTAGAAAATGAAATCTACAAATCCTTGCGCAATGGTATCCTGACGCACTATTGATGGATTCACCTATTGCCACATCTGTATGGACTTATTCCTAAACCAAGCATATATTGGTAGAAAATTGTATGGGAAAATAAGAATAATTATGTCTTAGGATTAATTGGTTTAAGTGTTATGAACCACACATAGTGGGTTCCTCTATCACACATTGACCGCCCTAGAGCTCTTTGGACCAAACTATGGGAAATGTATGGAGACCCCAATGAACCTCCGTTCCCAGATGATCCCGCTATAGACATACTTCTTTCCCTTGATGATGTTGATGATCCTTTGTATGACAATGATACTGAAGAAGAACTTGCATATTGGGAATGTCTTGATTGTATTGATGACACAGAGACATACCCACTTGCATCTCCTCTCTCTACACCTCATGTATTGGTAGATATTCTTCCACCTCCTATTGTTGCTTCATCAGATTTCAGAGTCACTTCTTCGAAAGCTCCTAGCACTTGCTTGCAATAGGATATCAATCTTCCTAGCATTGCTAATTGGGACATATTTCTACCTAACATCACTTGTCTATTTGTAGAGTCCCACATTGCTAACATGGAAGCACACATTAAAGACATCAATGTTCTCTTCGATGACAATTTCAATGAAGTTGCATCTCCATTATCCTCTTCAGATATTCATTCTCTACATCTGTCTACACATGGTTTTGGATCGTCATCATCCTCATCTATTAGGCATGCATCTGATTTGATTATGGAATCCTTTGACATTGACATGGGGACACCTAAGCATTCTTCAAAGACATCACAGTGGGCACCATCATCTGTGGATTAGCTTCAACATGATTTAGGATCATACATACATCTTCCTACATGGGAAGATATCCTGCATCTTCATGTGGTTTCTTTTCTTCCCAAGGGAAGGAACATTGTTTGACATTCTTGGATCTACATTTGCATCCTTTGTTGACTATCTAGCCTCACTACAGCATGACATGTATTATGGGGGGGTCTCATAGACCTTCTCTCATTTTCTCTCGTATGGGGGGAATCATATGTTTTACTTAGTGAAAGAAGTAGTACTTCTTCACTTGTATAAACTTCATGCATTTTTCTCTTTTGGAGGGTAGTTTTTTCCCATAGGGTTTTCTACCTTTCTGCACTTCATGAGAAATTACTTTGTAAATGGGTATCTCACCAAGCCTAGTAGTCGGGACCCATCCTTCTTGTACCCACCTAAGCTATGCTGAAGGGGGGGTGTTCGTGTATATATATTTCTACACTTAGGCTTAAGCCTACTTAGCTATGCCCTTATACAATCTTGACACATGCCTCATTGAGGTGTCAAGGTTGTTGGACAGTTAAGAGAGGTGTCGCCAAGTTGCCTGTTAACTAGCCACTCACACTAGTTTTTAGGGAGGCAACTCACCACCACTCATAGTTGAGGAGTCCTTTCCTCAACTACCAACTTCCTCTCCTCACCTATTTGTACACGACTTCTCCAAGTTATTCAATGGCAGATTTGGTGGTTTTGCATACATTTTCATGCTTTGTATTATTTGCAATCTTATGTGCTTGTTTTTCATCTTCTTGTTCCTTAGGGAATCCTACAATCTTACTACAAACAATCTAGTTGAATAGAAACCTTAATCCTTCAATACTGAAAACCTATCTCCAATATATTCCTAAAAAGAAAATAAAACTCTAACCAAAAAAGAAGATAGCAAAAAAGACATAGGGAAGGAAAAACAAAAAAGTATACAACTAAATAAAAATATTTTTTCAATCAAACATATCAACAATCATACGAATCAAAGTAAGTTAATCTAACATATATTTCATACAATCCAATACATATCAATTGATTACCTTACTTAATAAACAATCATAAATTTATAACTTTTTAATTTACAAAATATCTAATAGACATTTAAAACATCTGAAAAGTTCTAAATTTCTTGAAACTTCTAGACAATCTAATTTCCTTTTTTAGAATTCTTATTTTTTCTTATTTTTTTCTTAAAGAATTGTCATTCTTCTATAGCCTTCTACTAACGTGCGCATGAGCCTTTCAAGTTGCAAGCACAAGTGGGCATAGGTTCAACACACGGCTATAAGTATGCAGCACTCATCGATAGACCAATCTACAACCTGTAAGCAGTGGTGCAGCCTTAAAACCACATCCTCTCCCTTACAAGGTATTCATTGTTTTAATCTCTTATTGTTAAGAGAGAAAATGATGAACAAATTCATACGTTGTGGAGCTGGCATTTTAGGTCATTACATTGTGTTTAACCTTATTCTAGTTTTAAATCAACGTTTATGCTCACTGACATGATTCATAGGTTGTTAATACTTGTACTGAATATGCTTGTGTGGTTGTGTGTCTGTGATTCAGGAAGCGTGTTTGCTTTGCTTATGTATGGAGCACCAATGTAAGTACAACAGCTATAGGGGAACATTATTGATTAAGGAAAGCTACTGCATTTGATTAAATATTGCCAACTTTATATCATGTTAATTGATGCACAGGAGGAACTTCCGAAGAGTGATGTTGAAGAAGACAACGGGAGAGATGTCAGGGATGCCGTATGCAATAGGCCTCTTTAACTGTCTTGTCTACATGTGGTATGGTTCCCCTCTCATCAGCAATGGATGGGATAACGTTCTTGTCATGGGTACCAACGCTATTGGCCTTCTCCTTCAGTTTTGCTTCTGCACCATCTATCTCCTCTTTGCTCCACCCAAATCCAAGGTAACGTATTTCTACTTCACCATTTTAGTCCCTCACTACCATTTCACTAGGTTTTGAAGGGCACCAGTTAATAAGGGATGAATGGCCTGACAGAGAAAAATGGGTTTGATGGTGGGAGGAGTGTTGGTGGTGTTTCTCAGCACAGCAGCAACTTCCATGTGGGGAGTCGAAGCAGGCCATAGGAAATTGCTGGTAGGAACTACTGGAATGGTAGCCTCTGTCATTCTCTACGGATCTCCGCTCTCAGATATTGTAAGTAAACTCCCTCACGTTCATTACACTCATCTATTATAAATAAACATTATTACTGATATATATGTTATCATATAGAGAGTGGTATTCCGGACCAAGAGTGTGGAGTGCGTGTCCTTCTACTTCTCAATGTTCGCTTTCTGCGGCAGCGTCTTGTGGTTGGTGTATGGTGCTTTGAGCAGGGATATTCTTATCATGGTAATAATATGTTGAGCATATATTTAAATTTATGGTCTAACTAATAATATCCCTGTGACTGAGCTCATTTTATTTGGTTTGTAATTTATGATTCACCCAGGTTCCGAATTTCTTTGGAATACCGCTAGCTTCGCTTCAGATGATAATATACTGTACTTATTGGCAAAAGAGTCGAGTACGAGTTCAAGATGCAAAATTGAAAGAATTGACTGCGCAGTCAGACAAAACGGTTATAGAAAAAGTGCCAATCCCTGCCTCTTTGATAAGAAATTTGAGTCTTTCTAGGCAATTTTCACAGAGAATTCTCCAAGGATCAAATTTTGATGATAGTAAAGGTTTGAGTCTATAAAGGAATGAATGAAGTTGAAATTGTGTACTGGATAATTTTGGTTGAATAGATATTTTTCGATTTTATAAAGACTTGAAGTTGGAATTGTGTCTGAATGATTTTGATTGAATAGATACTTTTTGATTCTGAAGTTTGAATGTATTCTAACTGATGATTTTAGTTGAATAGATACTTTTCAATTCTATAAAGAATTGAAGTTGGAATTATGTCTGGATAATTTTAGTTGAATAGATACTTTTCAATTCTATAAAAAAACTAAAGTTGAAATTGTGTTTTGGATGATTTGGTTGAATAGATAATCAACTATTCATATACGTCAAACAATTATATTTCCAATACCAATAAATTGCTAAAAAAATTCAAAATATTTGTTCTTTCATCAAGAAAAAGCTTTTCTCCAGGTTTTCTTATGCAGTGTATATCTAGAAAAACTAGCTATACTGATCAGATCAAAGTGATTCCTATCAATGAGTCCTCCAAGCTTATCAAATATAATATTCTAACACCCCAAATAATGGGGATTGTGTAGTTTTTTCTCAAATGCACCTTCTCTCGTTTTCGTTGCTACAGCTGATTCAGTCTTTTCCGTGGCTACTCTTACAATATTTAAGTAGAGCACTGTCGAATTGAGCGACAAATATCCTAACAAATCTAATTAAAATACGTTAACAATGTAAAGTATTCTTTTCCGTGGCTACTCTTACAATATTTAAGTAGAGCACTGTCGAATTGAGCGACAAATATCCTAACAAATCTAATTAAAATACGTTAACAATGTAAAGTATTCTTATGTTATAGATAGAATTCGGAAGCTTTTTTAACTTAAATATTAATCTAATTGAGTCAGATGTGTATAGACGAGACGTTACAATGTTCCCTCTAAGTAGGTGTCATCCCAAAATTTACCATGAAAGAAAGCAAGCATCTAAAGAGCACAATAACGACGTCCTACAGTGAACAATATTAAATATGGACTACCCATTGATTATAAACGACAAATCCACATATCATAAACGACAAACCCCTTCTCTAGATAGTCAAAAAGCGGTGGAGATTGAAGTTGGAAAGCTTAATCTATTAAAGATTCTCGAATAAATATAATTTAATTTTCACAAGAATGGGGATTATTAACCTATACAAATATGGATTACCACCAAAAGGAAGTATTTACACAAGAGTAATTAGTTGACATGTCTATCTAGTTTAAAACTATTAGCACATCAATATTTTAAAATATATATCTAAAATATGTCGAGATATATCCTTCTCGAGGTGCTTACTCTACTTATATGACAAAGGGATTAAAACAAATAGATGCCTCAAAAAGGATATCTCTTGGCATATCTTAGATATATATTTTTAAATATAGATATATGCTACTAGCGACCATAATTGTAACATCTAAACAACATTATTTTTACCCTAATTGTAATGCTAACCATAACCACAAACCAAACCTTAATTATAATCCTAACCCTAACCCTAATTCTAATCCTATCCCTAATCTTAACCCTAACCCTAATACCAACTATAACCCTAACCCTTATTAACCTGAAGCATAATTATAACCATAATCCTAACCTAATTTTAATTCTAACCCTAATTGAACCATTTAGGGTTTGAATTAATTCTAAACCTAATTCTAACCCTACTTCAAACCCTAATTCTAACCCTAACCTTAACCCTAAGTAATATTTTTATATACATTACATATATTAATTAATATTACAAATATTATTTATATTATTGATATTACTAATATATGTATATGTATATGTATATGTATGTATATATGTATATGGATATGTATTCTACTTATATGACAAAGGGATTAAAAAAATAGATGCCTCGAGATGTATATCTCTTGGCATATTTTACATATATATTTTTAAATATAGATATATGCTAGTAGCAACCATAATTGCAACATCTAAACAACATTATTTTTACCCTAATTGTAATGCTAACCATAACCCCAAACCAAACCTTAATTATAATCCTAATTATAATCATATCCCTAATCTTAACCCTAACCCTAATGCCAACTATAACCCTACCCCTAATTAATCGTAAGCCTAATTATAACCATAATCCTAACCTAATTTTAATTCTAACCCTAATTGAACCATTTAGGGTTTGAATTAATTCTAAACTTAATTCTAACCCTAATTCTAACTCTAACCTTAACCCTAAGTAATACTTTTATATACATTACAGATATATTATTAATATTACTAATATTATTTATATTATTGATATTAGTAATATATCAATATGTATATGTATATGTATGTATATATGTATATATGTATATATGTATATGTATATGTATTCTACTTATATGACAAAGGGATTAAAAAAATAGATGCCTCAAGAAGGATATCGCTTGGCATATTTCATATATATTTTTTAAAATATAGATATATGCTAGTAGCAACCATAATTGCAACATCTAAACAACATTATTTTTAGCCTAATTGTAATCCTAACAATAACCCCAAACCAAACCTTAATTATAATCCTAACCCTAACCCTAATGCCAACTGTAACCCTAACCCTAATTAACCGTAAGCCTAATTATAACCATAATCCTAACTTAATTTTAATTCTGACCCTAATTGAACCATTTAGGGTTTGAATTAATTCTAAACCTAATCCTAACCCTACTTCAAACCCTAATTCTAACCCTAACCTTAACCCTAAGTAATATTTTTATATACATTACATATATATTATTAATATTACTAATATTATTTATATTATTGATATTACTAATATATGTATATGTATATGTATATGTATTCTATTTATATGACAAAGGGATTAAAAAAATAGATGCCTCGAGAAGGATATCTCTTGGCATATTTTAGATATATATTTTTAAATATAGATATATGCTAGTAGAAACCATAATTGCAACATCTGAAAAATATTATTTTTACCCTAATTGTAATGCTAACCATAACCCCAAACCAAACCTTAATTATAATCCTAACCTTAATCCTAATTCTAATCCTATTCCTAATCTTAACCCTAACCCTAATTCCAACTATAACCCTAACGCTAATTAACCGTAAGCCTAATTATAACCATAATCCTAACCTAATTTTAATTCTATCCCTAATTGAACCATTTAGGGTTTGAATTAATTCTAAACCTAATTCTAACCTTACTTCAAACCCTAATTCTAACCCTAAGCTTCACCCTAAGTAATATTTTTATATACATTACATATATATTATTAATATTACTAATATTATTTATATTATTGATATTATTGATATTACTATTATATATATAATTCTCTAAAATATTAAAATTTACATATATATAATTCATATTATTATTAATATTATACTATTTACTAACCCTAACAGTAACCCTAATTCTAACTCTAACCTAGATTCTCACCCTAAGCCTAATTCTAACCTTAACCCCAACCCTAATTCAAACCCTAACACTAACCCTATTTTTTATCCTAATTCTAATTCTAATTCTAATTCTAAACATGACCCTAACCCTAATCATAACCCTAACCTTAACTTTGATTCTAATCCTAACCTAACCCTAACCCTAACCCTAATTTTAATCCTAATTCTAACTCTGACCCTAATTCTAATTGAAACATTCAGGGTTTGAATTATTTCTAACTATAATCCTAATCTAAGGATAACCCTAACAATAATAATAATCTTATCACTAACCCTAATTTAAATTTAGGGTTCGAATTTATTCTAAACCTAACCTTTACCCTAACTAATATTACTATACATACATTACTTATGTATGATTGATATTATATATATTATTAATATTAATATATATAACTAAAATAAGTAATATATATAACCCTAACCTTAATTCTAACCCTAAACCTAATTCTAACCCTAACCCTAAATGTAATTCTAATCTTAACCTGATTCTAACCCTTACCTATGTTGGTGTATATTAATCTTGATTAGGAGTGCATATTTAGGAGTCTATGTTTAGCCTTGAGCTATACTTAGCGTGCCTAGATTAGCTTTTCTATGTTAAGTGGTTGCGTTTCCTATTCTTGGAGCACCACTATTCTTAGTGAGTTTTTCTATTATTGGCTTGACTATTCTTAGTCGATTATGCCCTATATGTACTACATCTTAGATGTTACATCCCCAATTTTGTCTTGCTATGCGTTTTACTTTTACTTGGACATAAGTAAATCTATTATGATGTTTAGATTAATGATAAGGAAAGACATGGATTATATTGAACATCATTTACAAAAATTATGGAAATGATTATGTTTTTATTAATTTAATATTTGCATTATGAGATTTGATTTATTATTTGAATAATGATGCACTAATCATAATTTGTTTGGTAACAAGTTTGATACAGGATTACAAGTTTTTAGATGACTCTTGGAGAAAAAAGGGAGAGAGTATCTTTTGAGGAGAGAGATATAGACCTCCGGTTACGAGTAGTTTATTTGCCAAATCGAGTATAGGTGTTTAACGAAAATGTGAACCAATGTGTCGTAAGAGGTAAGTTTTGTCTTGTTGGTTTACTTTTGAACCCAATCAATAGATAGTCAATACCTCACAAATCTTTGCAAGTCGTAGTGTGTCATCATAGTTGTTAGTAGCATAAACGACGTCATTTGTGTGTGAACTATGACCATTTACATTTAACATAAAAGTTACAACATCATTGTTGTAAAATGGTTGTCTTATTGTTATTAAGTCACTTGAAGTTTTCATGTCGATTCTTAACATCTAGACATTTTCGTCAAGTTAGGATGACGTGATTTTGTTGACGGCTTGTGAAGGGGAGACAAGCTCAACCCATTCACATTATCCATAATCTTTTGTGTTAATATTATCTTTTTATTGATTAAACCATAACTATCAAATAGAGGTGATGTTATGTAAATCACATTTGATATAATTAAATAAGTATATGCATATGCATCGAATGAGGATAATACCTCATGATAAAGTTATTAATGTTTACTCTTGGTCAGTCGAAGGCTTACAAATAGGAGAGCCTTCATTACTATAAGTGGAGGATCAAACCACTTTTTGGTGATTATTAAATGATCAACAATGGTTAATGATGTGTCAACATCTTCCAAAAGAGGAGGTCTGTGGTATTAACTACCACATTCGATGAGCTCCATGGGACGGTTGTCTTCCTTCAACATGTGGAAACTTTACATAATACTTCGCTTCAGTTGAAACCGAATCAGTTGAGGATTATTATGCATTCAATAAAGTCTTCAACTGCAATGTGTGATGTGCGAATTATGGGTGACTCAATAGGAGTTATGCCAGAGTCTTTAATGACCATGACTCAGTTGATCCATTGGGGAAAGAAATCTTAAAAAGAATATACTTGTGTGATGTATCGAGATACAGAAAAAGGAGTCATGGCTAGCAGTAGAGAAGAGATACATAGCCAGAGGATTAACGTGGGATTCTAGGCATCGATCGTAGTGTTTTATCTACAAATTTTGCAATCTCTAAATTATCAACCATCAGGCATTCCTTGGTTTGATGTGCTTTATAACAATGAGAAAATTGACTTTTCTATTTGGGACGTTCATCGTTGTGTCTTGGACAATTATATACATATGCCAGAGAGGTTTATCCTCCTGAATTCAATGTGTATCTATTAAAAACTAATAGTGTCAATTATAGGAGAATGCATATAGCATTACAAGTAAACTATTTAGATCTATTTCTGGAATTATTATGGCAATGAATATAATCTATATGGTTGATGCTTGGTAATACAAGTGAATACTTTGTTATAGTATTTTGAATCAATTATTTTCTTACTAATTTTAAAATGATAAACATATCAAACCATGGATTGGAGAATAAATGATCATCATAGAAGAAGGGTGTCATAGTTATCATGTGCTTTGAAAACTAGTCTTCTTGTCGAATAAGTTTTCATCATATATTGAGCCAATGATATGATTATAAGATAATCACGCCATAGACTCTCGATTTTAATAGTGTTAATTGAACTTTGATAGTTATACTCATAGCTTTGAGTAGTATACTTTAGACCTTGAGTCAGGGTAATATTATCTTAAAGCATTTTCTTGTTTAGTTTATATATATATATGTCAAACGATTTCTATCCATGAGAAACATATATTCTTAGGAGAACCCTTAATATCTATTTATCATTCTTGTTTATATTATTCTTTAAAAAATCTAATGCAATGGAGTTGAATAAGTCTAACTAGAAAATGACCTTGTAAGGAAATGTATATGGGTGTATATCTTGATATCATGTTATCAAAGGTACTTCACACTCCTTTGTATAGGAGGTATTATCTATTACAGAACTATAGCACTCTTAACCTTGGTTGAGTTAAACCAACGGTCGATTATGAACCTAGGTCTCCTAGAAATGAGATATGTTTTAATTGTAATATCATATTATCCAAGGGTTAATAGGTAAACCCTAGAGTCAATTATGAACCAACTAATTAGTTATGTCATATAGACTTATCTAAGTCGGGATAACTATTATCATGACAAAATCATTAAAACTATTTATGTAAACATAGTTGGTAAGAATAAATTGCGGGAATATGACAGTATCCAAGTCAAGTAGGGATGGTTGAACACTACGACCACGTTCATTATGAATGTTATTGATATTAAAAACTTTGGCCAAAGTAATGCATTTGCTTTCTGCATGCATTGTCGGTTCACTGTGTAATGCCCCACCATGAAACCCTAGAGATAAGTTTAACTAAGCAATAAAAAGGCAATATATTTTTTATTTGAAATAGAATAAATGATAACATAACATTACATATACTAATAGCCACAAAGTTAAACTATCATCTCTAGGGATTACATACCTGCATTATTGCAATTCAACATACATAGCTCATACAATTAATCAAATAAGTCAACTAACACCTTTCATTACATCATTAGATAAATACATCTACATTGTTTTTGCAATAAAGATTATAAGTACAAAATAGTTCATCATTAAAGAGGAATTAAGTAATTTCATTAATACAAAAGTTCTTCTTCTGAATACATCAAATTACATAATAAATTCCACTAATAAACAAAACTAGGTGCAAAGAGTACAAATATCTATCTTCAAATATAGGTACAAAATTGGAATCCGCTACGAGAGATACATCCATGAACCACGACACTAGAAAACCAATGGAAGAATGCACAACCACCTAACCATGTGGAACCCTAAGGTCCAACCCCTGTGCTAGTAGATAACAATAAGGTCCCATGACATGCACAGTCAGCTTGACAAGACTAAGAACATAGAGACTACACATGACTACACAACCACACAGGTCATTACTCAGACATCAATTCCAGAGTCAACAATGAAAAAAAAACAACTAGGGACTGCTAGACTGTAGTAGGCAAGAGTGTCATCATGTGGTTTATCATGGCTTGTCCTGGTAGGTCTTCCTAGGCCCTGGCCCCCATCCTAAGTTATCCTGGTAGCCTCTCCTGACCCCCCTTCCCCATACAAACTCACGTGGAATCAACATACCTTTCATGTGGACAAGGTAGTTGATTTTGCCATTCTAGGCCTTCCCATTTCATCTCAAGCCTAAACGAGCACTTGAGCTATGGGTGAGGCATTCCATTATCTTGTTTTAATCTGTATACTACCCAATCCCCTAGTTCATTAATTAGGTTATCACTAAGTTAAGAAACTCTCACATGGGTTATCCTGGATGCCACTTTGGGCTTCGGCCCCCATTGAGAGCCACTGACCTACCTGCAACCAGAAGACCCTACTCAACAAGCATAACAATGGTAATCTGGACCACCCAAGGCATTGACCCTCTTGTATTTCCAACAAAGTCACAGGACAAATTTCCACAATACACTATCCATAGACTCTATGTGAAGCAACTGTGAGCAACATATTCGTTTACATCTTCCAAAAATCTTCCCATAAACCAAGTCCAACTCACAACATATTAAACTAACTCATAATACTTAAAATCACAGCATAATCATGAGAACAAAACGTTAACCTAATGCCCCTAGAACAAACATGACTCTACCATGACACAACATACACAAGACTAATTAACCAATTGTCTAAAACCAAACCCAACCTCTATGTTATAGTCCAACACAGATCAATTTCTTAAAACTGAAAAAAAGTTCTAGTTTTAGATTTAAATTTATCAACACTCAAATTTACTACCTATGAAAGTAAACACATACAACTAAAATTTGATTTTATAAGATTTCATATTCTATCACCAATCTATTAAAAAAATTGACATCTATTTCATTGGTACTATTTAGTGATCATTAGTTTTAAAGTAATAAACAACAATAATGATAATAATAAGAAAATAATAATAATAATAAAATAATAATTATTATTATTATTATAATGCTCCACATTACAATTTCTATTTTGCTTCATATGGAAAATAGTTTCTAAATTCATATACTCTAAATCGAACAAGCTTCAATATTTAAAATATAAATCAATACTATTTAAGATTTCCTTTCTAAAAATATATTCTATTCTATCTAAGAATTCAATTTATGAGATTCAGTTTTTTAAGAGATCAAATTACACATATGACGGCAAGTTAAGATTCTAAGTTAAGTAATAATAGGTAGATAGATTTAGACTCATATAGCCATGATTAAATGTAGATGTGAAGTGGACAACATAGCAATTTACGCAGGCCATACCTAACTACAGGTAATGCAAGTGCTGAAATGCAACTAGAAATACATATAACATTTTTTAAGACAATGTGTGATGTCCTTTCATGAGCTACATTGCTTGAGGGATATCAGATGAATAGCTACATCAAAAATGATGATTATTGAAATGGTTTATGTGCTGGTCCACTACAATAACAGGAGAATGAGTTGTGAATGAGTTGTTTCCATGTTATATCTACGGCCTGACCATACATATAAGGTTTCATAAATATTAACAAAAGTAATAGGGATTTAAAACAAGAACTCCAATAAAGCAAAAAGTGTATGCACTGGAAGAAGAATTTGAAACACTTATTAGAAAAAAAAATGACTATTATGCACTCCATTTTGGTAAGTATGAGCTAGATAATGAAAGTATTCTCTAGACATCTAAGGCCAATCCATAACATTTGAAGGCCGATTTATTCTAGAAGGAGGTTCTAATTTTGTTTTGCATAAAAGAAAAAATTTTATCACAACATGCATGTTATGCTTTTCTCAGCTAAAGGATCGATTGGAACAACCTAGCAGGAATAAGTACCTAGAACAATTTGTTTCCATTACGGTGGTGATCAGCTAATAAGGAGTTTGAATAAAAATCTCAAGGAGGAAAGAGCCGTTAATATAACTAGATTGCTGTCCAATATTGCAATGTTATTCACCAAGGGATCAAATGTCAAGGACAAGATGTATTGCAAGTAGAGATTTGCATACATTTATAACTAGATCAACATGTGCCAGAATCTAGGAGCAGAGCAGAGATCGAACACCCATTCCAACAATGAAGAATTGAATTAGCAATTGATCTAATTGGGAAAGGCTCTAGTAAAATTGCTTGTTATGATACTTCTAAGAGATACCATCTCACAAAATGTGGTGATTACGTGGTATGCACATAAACGACTGATAAATGTAGGGTATTTTCTAGCAGAAGCAACAAAATTAAACTTTACAAAAGGGGGCCCTCAAGGTCTAATTGCACACAGAGATTCGTTGAGATGGTTTAAAAACTCTCATGCAAATATATCAAATAGATACATAGCTGGTGGCCAACCACTGCTCCATAGATGGGAGTTTTGGAACAGGGAATGACCATCCACCGTAAGATGAAGAACCACAAGAAATAAAAAGGGTCTAATCCGCAAGAAGCCTCGGGAGGGGTCATACAAGTGAAGCAGAGATTGCACAATAAACACTTAATGCATTTGTTGATTTAGATCCTACGATATTATATTCATAATCATTCAATAGGCGATCCAACTCCACAACCAGCATTGAAATACTTATATATATATATATATATATATATATATATATATATATATATATATATATATATATATATATATATATATATATATATATATATATATATATTTGCACTCATAATCCACATATGGAGATATACCAAACAACAGATCATGCAGAAACTTACTTGGAAGCAATGATGAGGAATTCTAGGCCAAGACCTCAGATTAACCCCTTCCACAAAGAGTCCTTCATGGAACCATTCTGCACCCCAAAATCTACTCAAAATGTGTAATGTCCTCCTTTTTCCCAGGGATTGATGCCTAAATAAAATGTTGAGAAACATTAAAATAGCAAAACAATAAATTCCCAATAACTACATTCTCCCATTATAGGCCATCCACTACTACCCCATTAATTTTCATTACCCCCCAGCATGACAATTTTAAATTTTTTAGTTATTTTAGGTTGCACCAACTAGATTCTTTGACAACACAGTATATTCTAATTTATTAATCTCAATTAGAAAATAGAGTGTTTTATATCCATACTCAACAATTACTTTTATTAATATTATATTTTTATATTCACTTCCACATAATATAAAATTTCCTTAAATACTATTATTTTGCATATAATATTATCAATTAAATTTATAATTTAAAACACTTACTTACCTCTTAATGTTATTATTTATTTACCAAAGTGGGCTTACGATTTTTATTTTAATGATGAAAATTAACAAAACAATAAACACACAATTACAACCTGAAAACCCACATCCCGAACAATACCAGACGGCCTCCACCAGGGTGACTGACTGTCGTGCCCAATCGACCAGATGGATAGACCACAAGACATGCACCCTCCCTCTTCAAGGTTGATGACAAGATGAGGGACCTTTTGTCATCTTTGATCAACAATTCTCCATTGGATTTGAGGCACACTCAAACCTACCAATTCAGGTTGAGTCAATGCCTGGTACCTGCAACCTGTAATTGATGAAAATGGTTGAACATACATATATAGATACATATAATCATCCAATCAACACACTGTGGAAGGGAATCGCAGTGTATCTGGGTACTCACATGTGAGTAATGCGACACTGTCCCTTCCACCAATCAGATCAACAAGTAACCACATCATGCATGTTCATCAGTAACTAAGCAACTATATAAAGCATCATCAGATAACCACATAAGCACCTGATAAGATTAATCCACATAGTCAATTAAGTCCATATCTAATCATAATATGAGCATAAAACAATAGTTCTAAGAGTATCATCATCAAAATAGTAAATCAAAGATGTCATAACATCTAAATGGATCAACTATTAGTCTATCAAAAAGAAAAATGGGAGGCACTACATCCTCCCCCCTAGAATAAGGCTTACTCCTGGAAGCCTGCAAAGAAGTATGGATATAACTCCCACATCCTAGATGCATCCTCCTAGGTAGCAGAAGTCTCATCATTAGGATCCCACTGGACCCTGACCTACTCCACGTCTCTACCCCTGAGTGGGAGTCTCCTATGCTACAAAATGCATGTGGGCTCCAAAGCCAGTTGCCCATCCTCTACCTGTAAAGCATTCCAATCAAGGACATGAGAAATATCTGGATAATATTATGTGAGAATAGAAACATTAAACACATCATGGATGCGTGATAAACTAGGTGGTAAAGCAAGACAGTAAGTGATAGGACCAGTCCTCTCCAACACCTCAAATGACTCAACAAAACATGGTGCAAGCTTAGAGCCTTTTCCATAATGGATCAGACTCTTTTGTTGATGCACTCGCAAGAACTCCCGATCACCAACCGAAAACTATCGATCAACCCTATGAGCATCTACATACTTCTTCTACCTATCCTACGCTGCCACCAAATGCTCTCTAATACACTCAACCTGCTGCTCCATCCCCCTAAGCATATCCGGTCCTAGGGGAAACCTATCCTCAAGGTGATCCCAAATCAGTGTGGTCCAAAAAGGATGACCGTACAAAGCCTGAAATGGAGACATACCAATAGAACTGTGATAACCATTATTGTGTACAAACTCCACCAGATATAAATAATCCTCCCAATGGTTCTATTAATCCATGACATACATACTGAGCATATACTCGAGGACCTGATTAACCCTCTTGGTCTATGCATTAGTCTCTGGATGATAAGCTGAACTAAAGTTCAACTGAGTCCCCAAAGCATGCTGTAAGGAAGTCCAAAGAGCTGAAGTGAACACTAGATCCCTATCAGAGATGATCCTGTGAAGAATCTCATGCAATCTGACTATGTCCTCCATGAATACTCTTGCCACAGAAGAAGCATTGTATGATGATCGAACAGGAGAGAAGTGTGCTACCTTCATCAACCTGTCCACAGTGACCATAATAGCATCATGATGACTAGAGGATATAGGCAACCCAACTATAAAGTCTAAAGAAATAATGTCCCATTTCCATTCTAGAACAAGATGCGGTTGCAAAAGACCTGCAGGATGCTGGTGCTCTGCCTTCACCCTCTGACACTCAAGGCACCTCTAGACAAAATCAGCAATATCCCTCTTCATTCTACTCCACAAATACAATTGACAGAGATCTGCATGGATCTTCTTGACACCTGGATGTGCTGAGTAGGGTGCCTGATGTGACTCTCACCTAATTATGAGTCTCACCTAATTAGGGTACAAAGACCCTTAGAACTTGGAACATAGATATGACCCAAGTGCCACAAGAGAACATTTGAATCAAGAGAGTAACTGGCAAACCTACCCTCCAGGGATCTGTCTAACTCAACCTCTGACTTCACTTCCTAATACCAGCTATTGGTAGGAAGTGCTGCGAGAATCTAACCTCTCAAATCTACTGCAAGAGTGACTACAGAAAGCTCATGTCTCTGCCGACTAGGAGCATCTGCTACAACATTCTCCTTACCCTGGATATACTTCACCTCAAAATCATACTCACACAAGAACTCCATCCACCGCCTCTGCCTTGCATTCAGGTTTGGCTATGTAAATATATACTATAAACTACGGTGATCACTGTGCAGCTCAAACCGATGCCCCAAAAGAAAATGCATGCATCTCACCAAGGCATGCATGACAGTGGCTAACTCTAGATCATGTGTGGGATAGTTCAACTCATGATCCTTGAGTTTGCGAGACTCAGACTATCACGTTACCATCCTGCATCAAAACTACTCCTACACCCTCCAAAGATGCATCAGTACACACTACAAAGTCTCCGGTAGGATCAGGAACTACCATAATAGGTGCACTAGTCAACCACTCCTTAAGGTTCTAAAAGGCTACTTGACACTGCTCTGACTAAACAAACTTCTTCCCTTTCCTCTAAAGAGAAGTAATGGGATGAGCTATCCTCAAAAAACCCTGTACAAACTGTCGATAATAGCCTGCCAAACCCATAAAACTAAGAACCTTTGAAACATTAGTGGGTGCAGGCCAATCCATAATGGCTTGGATCTTTGAAGGATCCACCGTAATACCCTCTTTAGAAATGACATGTCCCAAATATCTCACCTTAGTCTGAAAGAATTGACATTTCACCAAATTTGCATATAGTTGATTTTCTCTCAGACACTGCAAAACCTGTCACAAATGCTCCTCGTGCTCCTCCATAGTCCTCAAATAAATCAATATGTCATCTAAGAACATAAGGACAAATCTATCAAGATAGGTGTGAAACACACCATTCATCAGGCTCATAAACACAGAAGGTGCATTCGTCAACCTGAATGGTACAACAATAAACTCATAATGTCCATAATGGGTGTGAAATGTTGTCTTATGAATATCTGCCTCAAAGATACATAGCTGATGATATCCTTACTTAAGGTCAATCTTCAAAAACACCTTAGCTGCTTTAATCTGATAAAAAAGATCATCAGTCTACAGTAAGGGATACCTATTCTTCACAGTCACCTTATTAAGCTGTCGATAGTCTATACATGATGATGCTTTTGATACTCAAACCTTAGTACAAGGCTATCTGGGACAAGCATTTTGGACATTGTATCCATTTCCCCTATTTTGCAGAAGATGAATGGGTCCGATATGTTTTAAGCAGAGTGCATGACAACTTCATGTGGTTGAATAGACCATTTAAGATCACAAAAGATGCTATTAGGGCGGTAACCGATTTACACTCATTCAGAGGGTTACCTATTCTCAAATCGGTCAAAAGCCAAAATTTGAGTGAGGCTACCAGATTAAAATTTGACAAGAGAGCAATGAAAATAGAAGATGTCACTAATCCGGATATCAAGTTTGCCTCCATGATAATTGGTTACAAGATATATCACTCCAGCAGGGAAAATTTAGTAACCGAAACTGTAATTTACACTACTTATCAAATGCTAAGAGATAATGCTGACTATGATCTTTGTGAGCTTATCTTGAATCAACTATTGGAGAACTTGCAAAAAATTAAGAAGGATAAAAAGAATTCATTCAAGTATGGTGGCTTGATACTTTGCCTATTCTTCTATTATATGAATGAGCTACCCGGAACTAGTGGTTGGATATGGCAAAATAACAGACTAGTAGCCATACAAATTAGAGATTATTTGCATGGAATTGGTGATGCCAAGGCACATAATACATCACTTTGGGGCTACTTCAAGAATTTTTAGAGTATGAAGTAAGCTATAGAAAGAATCCCCCAATCATTAGTTGAGAAGTACAAGGATACAGTGTGCTTTATGCTAGACACTGATCAATGCTTGATGGAGGTAGTGGAACCTAGAATAGTGTGGATCATGCCAATGGGGTATGAAGTTGATGAGAAAATCCTAGAGCTACACATCCAACACCTGCTGAGTCAACCCAAGGATCCTAAGGTAGAAAGGTTTGGAACCTTCCAAGAGTTGAGTGTAAAAGTTCATGTTGAACTAAGACAGCCCGAAATCAAGAGAAAAGTGAGAAGAGAGTTGGAAGAATTTGCCAAGAGACATGGAATTTCAAAGGAGGTAGTTGATGCCAATAGATAGAATATGGAAAGGGCAGAGAAAGAGAAACAAGATGCAGAAAGAAAGTGATCTGGTGGAAGCCTCTTCCCAGACCGGATCCTCCAAGAGCTCTGTACGTGCCACCTCTAAGAGCCAAAAAGCATCAAAACTGGAAGTCAAAACATCTGGAAAGGGAGAAAAAAGAACTAAGACAAAGGCCACAAGGTCTTATGCCAGTCAAAAGGATGATGAAGAGACTGAGTCAGATGAGGAAGTCAAGAAAATGAAGAAGAAGAAGAAAACATTCGGTGAACCCTCTATCGATCAAGGTAAAGAAGAGAAGGCAAAGGAATTTGTTGAAAAGCCTACTCTCCACATTGATGATATCATCAAATCAGTCACTGTGGATGGGAACTTGAAACCAATGACTGAATTCTATGATGAATACAATGAAGCTGACCAGAAGATCCTGCAAGATGCTACAGTCAGGTATCTTAATATTTATAACAAAGCGTTCATTGAAATCATATCCTTGATTCCAAAAAGCTTAGAGAAGGAACTTAAGATAAGAAAGAACAATGCCATGGCAAAAGACCTAGAAATCTGGGAGCAGATTGCTATCCAACTCTATCCCTCCATCACTCCATAGAAAATAAACATGATCTTTAATGATTGCAAGGATGAGTTCCAGAGCAAATCTAGAATGAATAAACTTATGCTCGGAGAGACTGATCAGGTGGCTAAAGAAACTGAAGAGATCCTCAGGAATGCCTATAAAAGATTCAACATTCCTATTGTAGAGGACCTAGGTGATGAACCCTCTACCATGGATGACAAAGAAGAATCTACCGAGATAGTGGCAGAAGAGACAAAGGAGACAAGTAAAGAGAAAGCTAAGGATTTAGATTCCTCTATTTTGGAAGAGGAAGTTCATGGAGAAGTAGACACCTCTCTTCTAGATCCTCCTACAGACTACGAAACTGAAGGATAAGAAAGAAAAGAAGAAAGCATCAGTCAAGAAGAACAAGTAAAGGGAAGAGAAGAAGATCAAATAGAGAAGATCACAGATGACAGTGCTAAGGCTTTAGAAGGGAAGAAATCTCTGTTTCTGGCAAGAGACATAGCAAAAGCAGTCAAAGACTTCTTGACAAAAGAAATGATGGAATTAGATGAGCTGGAGCTACTTCAAGGACCGTTCAATTTTTATTCCCTCTCTCCAGTCTAGATAATGAATGTGGCATCTTTTGCTCAAGACAAAGAAAAAGAAAAGCTTCTAAAGCCTGACATGGAAGACTGTGAGCTAATAGAGATTGCATCTGGTGTGCTAGAGAAAATCATGCCATCCTTCCAAAAGGATTCTTCAACCTCCACATCTAGTAATCTAAAGTCTCTTGTAAACTCTATTAATACACATTTTTATTCCTTAGAGAAGTCAGTTGAAGAAAAGGTTTAGAAGATGTTTTTGGGAAAAGGATTCTTTGAGATACAAGGATTTATAACCAATGATAGGAGAAATATGGATATTGGGATAAAGAGCTTAGAAAATGCTCTTAAAGATGGTAGAAAAGTATATAAATTTTGTTTATCCTGGTCTAAAGTGATAAAGGATATTGAGAAGAAAGTGAAAGAACAAGAGGATAAATTGTCAAGCCTCTCTTAGAATTTTGATCCTCTCACCACATCCATAATAAACCAGGAATGTTAGACTATTGCAGTCATAAATGAGATAAAGAAGCTTAAGAAGGAGAGGAAGAACATAATAAATAGGATGGATGAACTTAGATTGATGATTATCCCTAAATTAGAGGTCATGCATGAGGCCCTATCTAATGCCCAGACCACAGCCCGGACCAATGATCTGACAGATCGAAGGAGGGCAGAAGCTTTTGCATTCATGTTGAGTGGTCACATCTCAATCTTGGATAGAATGAAGTAGAGTTGGGCAACAGAATCTGTCCAGTTGAAGACAACTTTTGCAGATATACTTCAATATATGTAAGTATAACATGTATATACACTTATGCGGCTAAGTATAGTTGAATTTTTGGGATTTTTGGTGTGCGGATCATACCCTTTGCCATTGATGTCAAAGGTGGAGTGAGGAGTAGTGAAAAATGTGGAATCTAGCTAAGGGGGAGCTTCAGAAAAATGTACATTAGAACAAAGCATCAGCCAAGGGGGAGTGTAGTATAACACTTAGTCATTTTTCACTAAGTGTTGCCATCAATGCCAAAGGGGGAGATTGTTGGCAAGAGACACATTGTGGCTTCATGAGTGTTGTCATTGATCTCAACAAAGTCCATCCCACACATCCGCAGGACATGGTATGACCATACTGAAAGATAGACTGAAGTGTATCTTGGTCTGGTAAGCAAGAACAAAGCATGTAGCAAGGTCCAACAGTCAGGTCCAAATCTCTCAGAGGAAGTATCTCAGTAAAGTATGGACTTGGGGAAGTCAAGAAGAGTACCATGACTAATATATTCCAGAGATTGAGCCTTCGATGATGAAAGAGTGAAAAGATATGAGCACCTAAGTGTTGGGTTCCTGTTTGGCATAGTAGACTAAGGAAAAACTGACCGACAGAGCTTTAGCCCTTAATCCATATGAGATATTGATGGCAATAAAGTTTCTTAAGGGATCATTCATGATTGGCTGACATTATTGATGACTTCTATAAGCATCTTTTTGATACACATCACTTAATAAGCAAGGATTCAGCTGACAGACCAGAGTTTGGGAAAATGTTGAGTATTCCAGATGCTGACTAGAAAGATGATTGAAATCATTGATGTGGATATATATACTCAATTGATTTCGGTATGAAGGTGTGTGTGATGTATTGTATTGTGTGAAGAAAAGTAGAGAAAAGTGTGGAAGTAGTAATACAGGTCTGATATGTGACATGACATCAACACCAAAGAAGAGGAAGAATGAAGTGCAGTAGATCAGTGTATTGAGCCTAACTGGAATTGAACCTCAGCATATGTGGATGCTTCTCATCAGTTCAAGTATCTTTCATTGTAACTTGTAGACCATGAGTCTGTTGTAGGCAGAGAGCCTCTTGTGAGCAGTGTGCTTGGGCAGTGAGCCCTAATTGGCAAGTGCCATTTTTGTATTTCTATTCTTCTAACAAAGAATACATTCTTGGGTTAGTCACCCCATGGTTTTTCCCTTAACAGGGTTTTCCACGTCAAAATCTTTGTGTTATGTGTATTGATTTTCTTTATTCTTTCATGGTTATGGATGCTTATTTGTTTTGATGTTGCACTAGTAGTTAAAGAAGAATAGAAAGTTAAATTAACTTAGATAACTAATTCACCCCCCCCCCTCTCAGTTATCAACACTTGGTACATGCTTTCATTACTTATTTTTCTAAACCTAGTACCCATTATGATAGTACATATGTGTTGATGCATTCTCATTATTTATATTTTAATATGGTTATCCACATGGCTTAATTATACTAAACCTACTTTCAGCATACACATGGATGTCTTAAAGGTAGAGGCATTGCATTCAAACATAAAGTTCAACTATTTATAGACAAAGGGAAGACAAAAATTGAGCATACTCATGAGCCCACATCCCCCTCACTTGATGAGGTGAACTGTTGTGTGGTTACACAACACACCCCATTTTGACTTGGCAAAACAGGGACCCAACTTTTTGGTTTGGCTTGTGCGTCTGCTTCCTGGTGGTTTGGTAAAAGTAAGTCGAGTGCATCATCATGAAAAACCAGGATGAGGTAAGTCACCATGAGGTCAGTTTGTCAAAGTTCGTATTTCATCTCTGTGACCTCATATTTTGAAAGAGCATTAAAATTCAGGTAGGTTTGCCTTTTACATCACCTTGATATTCATCAGGATGTAAGAGTTATGAACAGTCAAAGTTTCAGTCAAACCTGATATTCGCAAGAGGAAGGCCATATTTTTATATCCTCGGTCATATTGTTGAGGCTCATCATCATATTCGAAACATCCCCCCGATATGTCATGCGGTTCAAATATCCAGACGTCAACTTTAAATGATAGCAAAATCTTCCCGTCAAACAGTCTTATCTATCGCGAGCATCATACTTCGCATGTAACCCGATATTTCTTTATATCCTCCTGACGCAAATATCACCCTTAGCAAATATCCTGATGACATCATCCGAATAGGATAATCGAAGGAATATATATAATGATGACATCATCATCACATTTACATTGCCACAAGATATTTTCTAAAACATGATCATGTTCACCTAATATGATGATGACGTCATGATGCACTTCCGATACGAAGAGCGAATGTCAGGATGACATCATCTCGATATTCAAAAAAGAGAGACATGTAAGTTTGTCTCGACATCATCATATTTTGAAACATCACCCAATACACTGAAATATCCTCCTGACGTACTAAAACATAAACAAAGGTGCTTTTGTCACCCGAATCTTGTCGCGATAACAATGTCAATATGAGGGAGGAGGATGATATTGAAACTCAACCCGATATTTGCGAATATCATCTTGCCCTCATGATATCCTGTCATATGGATATCCCCTGCTCCCGTTGCTGCCATTATCATTTAATGCGCGCAGACATGGTAGGTGGTTCCCGCCGACCCCGGAACCCAATGAAACACCTGGCAAGATCCTGCGTTTTCACACGAATAATCAGGGAACATGATCTAATCTGTCAGAGTTGCCCTAAATGTACCCTAACTACGAGATTAAAAGGTAATTCAACTGCCATTTTCACATTTACCTTGCGATAAAATTATTTTACAGAGTACCAGCTTCCGCATCCTCATACAGGTGATTGTTGCGCGATTTGAGCTCACAAACTGAAGGAAGGAAGTGATCATCAGCTGAAGTAAGAAAGTCATTGGCAATCCACTGGTATAAAGGATAAATCTGCATAACCAGGTAAGTAAATGAAACCCTCATCATGTTGTTTCTATTCTGGTATAATGATCTAAGTTCTGGTTTATGCATCCGTATGATTAAGTAGTGTTGGAATTGATGCAGTAGGCATAATGATTTATAATGTCAATTGCAATATGCATGCATGTATGTACCTATTGTGAGAATAGGATTGTTGTTAATTATAGGTACTCATGGCTTAGGAGCGATTGGTCAAGTGTCAAGAGGAATTCAGCAAACCCATGTTCTCTGCTCAGAGGGGGGTCCTGTTTAAATATGGAGCAATTACAGACACCCATCAGGGAAGCACTAATTTGGAGGCCTGGTTAGCCAAGCTGAATGATGGACATGACAAGAGTCCTGTGCTGGACATAGTGTTCATGTCAGGAATGTGGAATGCCGCCAATTTTCCATACTCCATGGAATCTCTGGAACTCGTCATTGAGTGTGCCCAGAATTATAACCCTCAGACAAGGCAAGTAGTGAAGCATGGGAGGATATATGCAGACCTCTCCATCAAGGGTCTCTCCTAGACATTTGGATTGCCACTGGGCAGTAAGGTCAAAAGTGTAGACTTGAAGAAGTCTGAAAGAGAGTATGAAGCCAACAAGAAATCGGCCAGGAAGAACATGTATCCGTGGCAGGCTGAGAACAGCACATTTAATGCAGTGGCCAAGCTTCCTGTGCACCTGTTTAAGTATGATTTCAATGAGGAGTACCAATACATGATTGCACTCCTGAATAGAGTAACCGGCTAGCCTGATACTGGTAGTTTCAGGGATTGGATGTACGAAATAGTAATGATGTGTCTATATTCAGACATTAAGCCACTATGGGCCAGATAATAAGTGATGCTCTGCATGAGCAACTGATGAACCTGGGAGGTTCAAATTGTGCATTTTACATGTCATCATATATTGTTTATTCTTGTGCCTACAAAGGCACTTTTGATGCTTTAGTTATAGATGGGAAGCTCACTGGCACAAATGCTATGTATATCTGGGATCATCATCCCTAGCTGCAGAGAACCAACTACCTCAAAGATTACAAACTAGTCAATGATGCATTCTCTATGCATCTGGTAAGGACCATGGAAGAAGACAAAACAAAGAGATTGAGCATGGAGGCTCAAGAGGCAGTCTACAAGCATGGGGCCTGGTACATACAGTTTGCAACCTTTTCTTATATAAGGGTTGAAGGTTTCGAGGGACATCCCCTGATGCTGCCAAGGTATCTTACTGATGCAGTAGTACTAATGGAATTTATTAGGCAGGGCTCCACCATGATACAAATGTACAAGGATGCCAAGAAGCTGCCACCAATTTTGTTCCCAGTCAGCATCGGCAGCTATATGTGCCTTGACTCAGATAGTATAAAGAAGGTGATGGTCACCCTAAATAAAATGAATCTGCAGCCTTTTCCAATAACAAGACCATATGATCCTTACGCCAGGATACAGAAGATACTAGGAAAGCCTATTCACCAAAGGCACCTAGAGGATTTATGGGCTGACTGTGAAGATGAGGCAGAAGCCAGAAGAAGGAGGTATCAGAGGTTAACTCTGAACCAAGTTAGAACTTTTGATTGCATCTCCCTTCCCCAACAATTAAAGAAGGATGATGGCAGGACAATGGTAGACGAGTATGAACAGAAAAAGATATATAATGACACCATCTCTGCACCTGACCTCACTATGCAGGAGGACATATCCTTGGACCCATTCATTGCCAGGACCCTACACCTAACCCAAGCTTGGGTTGAGGCACAGATAGAGGCATTGAAGAAGAAAGGTGTTGCCATTACGGTGGAAACAAGAAGAAGGGGCAGGATATCCCAGTGGATGAATATGATGACTTCCTGTTAGAGAAGAGGAAGACCAAGGGAGATAGAATCCCTCCACCACAATAGCAGAGCAAAAGACCCCTAAGGGGCAAGAAGGTGGAATAGGGACCAAAAGGGATTATAATTGAAAGGGTAGTATTTGCAGCTGAGGAGGCGGTACGGTCAGGATCAGGATCAGAATCAGCATCCCCTCCAAAGAAAGAAAAGCCCAAGAAAAGTAAGACAACAGAGGCTGGAATCACTGAGATCCAAGAAGTGGGTCAATCCTCTAAACAACTAGGAGGAGAGGATACCCTCATAGAAGAAGAGCCTGAGGAAGAGGAGGCTCCATTGGTAATAAAAAGGAAGAGGAGAGCTCCACAGGTGCTGGTGTCTACCCCACCTAAGAAACAAAGAACCTCTATGAGAGGTGGAATCAGCCAACCCCCTACCTCATTACAAGGGGAAGGTAGTGAAGTGCGCAAGGAACTTCAACATAATGTTCCACTTCCTACCATCGTCAAGTTCAAAACTAAACTTGCTGAGGAGCAGCTGAAAGAAACTTCCCAGACACAAGCAAAAGGGCATGTCTCGCTCGAGGAGACAATAAATTTGTCTGATGATGAGGTGGTGCAGGATGTGGCTGCACAGAAGATGGAAACACTAGTTGCTTGTATTAGTATGACCCCCCACAAGTCTCCACCAGTTCAATCAGTACTGGAAGAGATGAGGCGAGTGGAAGAAGAGTGAGAAAAGAGCCCAGAACAAGTAGCTCAGGAAATAGGGCTAGATACATTGATCACAGAGGTGACATGTCCTATAGTGGTAGACCTGACAGAGAAACAGGATGCAAGTCCTGAACAACCAGCAGGATCACCTGGTGAAGGCCAACCAACATAAGAAATAGAGATGACAGAATCAGAAGGCCATGCTCTGGAATTAGGACAACAGAGTCCACAGGATACATCAGCGGAACCTGCTATAGTAGAGGTTCAAGAAATGAAGGCTAATGAAAAGGAAGAAACAAAAGAGGATCCAGCTGCCAAGACATAGGAGGTTGACAGTGCAAGCTCAGAAGAAATAATAGCTGCAGAGCAATCGCCAGCACATCAGGCAGGATCCCCAATATCTGGTGAAGTGGATAAGCAACAAGGGGAAGAATTGGGAACGGATGAAGTAATGACAGAGGGAGATCATAATCATCATGATCAACATATAGATGCACCTCAAGGTTCCCCACAACATATAAATGCACCTCAAGGTTCCCCACAGCATATAGATGCACCTCAAGGGTCCCCACACCAAGAAGATGCTCCTCCAAAGAAGGAAATCCCTCAATAGGAGGAGGTGCCGCAAGATCAACAACAAAGAGAGCATCGAGAAGAAGAAATGAGAAAGTCACCATCTCCACAATACTTGTTGACGGAAACGGGAGATATAGGTGAACATCAGGATGATGCTAAAAAACATGATCAGGTGCCGCCATGGTTGGCAAAAGAGGTAAATGCTGAGGAAGAACTTGAAATTTAGGAATTCGACGTCTCCACCCTATTCTCCGCGGATATAATGAAGCCAAAGAGGAAGGCCAGAATGACTTCGGCCATCAAGAGAGATCCGGCAATTGGGAGAAGGACCGCGCAAATTGCCATACCTACGGTGGAGAAGGAAAAAGGTAAAATCACTGTTGATGAATTTCAAATTAGTACAATAGATTTGGGCTTTGCCAATGAGGACCAAGAAGGTCAGGAGGGCAAAGACATTATTGACTCTCTAATTCAAAAGGTGAAAAGAGAGAAGGAGAAGAATAAGCAACATAAAGAGCACATTGCTCAGTTGCATGCCTATATCAAAGGGCTGACCGATCCTGATGATACCACAACTAAACATGCAGTCCCATTGACTGCCATTTCCCAGGAGGAGGTAAATAAATTGGACCTCATGAAGCATGAGGCGTCCGTAATAAGGAGATGGATGTCATCCACATTGGATGATGCTATAGAAATAATGAAAGCCTCTTTGAAGAGGTGGAGCATCCTAAGTGACTCCAAGGCCAAAGTGGATAAATTACAGATGCAGACCGGGAAGAGGTCTTACAAGCTGGAGAGAGTCCTAAGCCTGTTAGGGGAAATAAGGAATATAAATCCTCAACTGCTTATCAGTAAGCAGGTGCTAAATAGTAATACCGCATTATTAATAGATATCTGGTATAAAGACACTCAGTTTGAGTGTGGAGTCCTCAAAAGATGTAATAATAAGCTGAGGGATATCAGCATGAGGCTACGGGATTTAATGGCCGAAGAAGCGGTGATATTGGAAGCATTGGAAGGCAAGGTGGAAGGTAAAATAGAAAATCAAGATGAAGAGTCAGCCATCAAAGCTATACACAGCAACTTCCAATCAGAGACAGATGGTCCACCTGTCCACTTGACAGAAGAATTGATAGATAAAATAATGAGGATCAAGGTTCAGATGGAGAAATACAAAGAGACACTGCAGGACAGGAAAAATAAGCTTGATAACAGTAGAGAAAAATATGAAGCACATAAGCATGCCATCATCAAAGCAAAAACTCAAGACGGAGGAGGGATAGATCAGGTTGTGCATTCATACGAGCAGGTCCGCAGTAGTATGCAGCCCCATATGCAGCAGCATCATCATCAGGATAGTGAATGTTCGGAAAGTGATGCACATGATGATGACCCGCATGAATCAGCTGAGGAGCATGATGAAGATACATCATGAATGGGATAGTAGCATAAGTAATATAGATAGTTGCCAGCTGGCAACTTGTGCCATTTTGTAAAGGTCGACAAAGTCAAGAGAATCGTGACCGTAGATTTGTATTGATAAATCAGGATCATAGATCTTTTGTAATGGATTCATCACCTTATTCTATAAAAGATGGTGGAATGCCTTGTTGAAATATTTGAAACTTAATTGAAATCTATTTGCTGAAGTATTCAGGGCTTTTTTCAAAGTTATTGCATATGTACATGTCTTTTGCATACTTAATGAAAGAGAAGAGTATTTCGATTACAAATCTTCGTAAATCTTGAGTAATCTATGTCTGAATTCTGGATATGTGCTTTGATTTGCTGCGTCCCTTGGAGTGCTCATCATGTTGCATGTATTGTTTTCATTCCTCATCCTCTGAAGTTTGCATCAACTGTATCTAGCTGTGGAATATCCTGGTGAACATATGGTTTGATTTCTTCTCGTCATGACAGTATCGAGTATGTATGTGGATCAATAGCTGAAGGTTCAACATTAAATAGAAGCATTTCTTTCAATTTTTTTAAAATTTCAGAGCATTTCATCTCCATAATTGCAAATAATTGATAATCTTAAGCAAATAACATAAATATGCGGACATCTCGTAGATAATCACAAATATTTAGCATATTTGAATGCAAAGCATGCACAATTGAAAATATCATGCAAAGATTGAGGTATTTCTACATCTTTTCATCTAATAACTGCATAATATGACTTCTCTGTAAAGAATTTCTACAGGAATGTCATGATGATGGCACAATTTCACGTAAGGCCCCAAAATGGAAATAGCAACACACATTAACCTCTGAGTAACTTCAGACGATTAAGACCTAATCACCGGAGACTTGGGATCATGGATTCTTTGAATTCATAAGTATCTTTCAAGATGAATAAAGGTTAATGTGTACTTTTATTCTATACTTGTTTATGACTAACATAATGACCAACATGAATCATATGGAAGAAAAACATGTGTGTCAAGAGATGAGTTGTGTTCACTAGAGCACACCATATATTAGGTTACACATGACATAAAAGAAAAACCATTTGATATGCATGATGATGAATGACTTCCTTGATTAGATATTCCCACCTATCCTTCTCACCACTCACCAAATTTCATTCTTTTGCTTTCTTTTCTTGGATTTATTTTTATTTTCCATGTTCCTAGTTATCTCATGTAGATGATGCAAAGACACCTTTACTGGTGCATGGTTTTTATTAAAGGGGCATAAAACTAGGTTTTGATGGGGCACTAAAAACCCAAAACAAAAGCTAGGAGGTCATCAAGAGCATGGTTGACCAACAACTAAAATACAAAAAATTATTTAAAAGGATTTGAAAGCCTTAAATAACACTCCAGCCACGATGCCATCAAATATGGTTTTCAAGGAACTAGAAACCTTGAATAAAGAGACTGTAGCTAAGCTACCAAATACAATGGACTTGGGGAAGCCACCTACACAACCCTAGGCTTTGACCTATCATTTCAAACACCCTTGACCTAGGTGTAGGAAACACACTAATGTTTATGAAGACCTCTCTTCCTTATTTGAAGAATCTTCCATGAGATGTTGTCCTCAAAGGACTCAGAATGAGGGAAAGGGGAGGACTAGCCTCCACTAAAGCCTGAGCCCTCATAGGGGCTAGAAAAGGAGTTGAATGTAGAACTAAAGCCTCCAATGAAGCAAGAACAATAGACCCAACATCCAACAACAAGAGGTCCGAAGGTGTGGCCCTTTACTACTGCATGTTGACACAAGTGACTTTAAGGATTTGTTGGGTTATTTGTGTCACCTCTTCCTTGTGCTTTGTGTTATGTCAAAAAATGTCCCCTTGGGGATGTTTCCCTCTTAAGGTTTAGCTCTTGGGTCATGTTTATGCATTTAGAGTATCTTTCATGTTAATCTGGCTTCTCGATGAGAAAACCCTGAAGTTCCATGGCAATTTGGACTCAGGGGATGCACTTATGACAAACCCTACCTAAAATAGGGGGCAGGAATTTGGCGCATGCACCCTATCCTACCCTATTTTAGGTCAGGCCTAATTTTTAAGTGTCGGTTTGTGACCGTTATTTAGGTCCTATGCTGACATGGTAAGTTTCAATTATGAAATTCTTGGTGGGAATGTTTGTAGTTGCATATATAAGCATGTTTAAGCATTCATTTGGAAACTAGATGGAAATTGCGTACTTGTGGATTATGTTAAGGTGATTTAAGGCATTCCTTGTGTGTTGTAGAGAAGACTTTATGTTGTTATTATATTTGTATTTGCATATTTGGCAGCCATATCCTCATGGCATCAAGAGCTTCTTCCTTCCATGAGATCTTTACTGCAAGGTGATATCAATTGTGTTTTCAATCATTTGGATTTTACTTCTATCCCACAGGGATACACACTCTTTCTCTAACAACGGTGTTCAGAAGACTTGAATGTCTCTCTGGGGCTTGACTGAGGCAAGCCTCTAAACATGACAACCCCCAAACCATTTTTCTATGATAGCAGGTTACAGGTTGTAGGACCAGAAAAGGTGGAGTTGCAGGAGAGCATTGCAGACTGTTGGAATTGTAGATCAAAGAATAAAATAGGGACCTGGACTCAGGCACCCACTCATTAGTCACATGGCACTGGACTAGGCTGCCTGGTCATTAGTTCTTGAGTGTTCCACTTCCTAAACTTTGAAATCTAGTATGCATTTGATTATCATTTAGTATCTCTGTGTGTGAGCATTTTCTGTGACTTGTCTGTTTGCTTCCAAATTTGCATAATTAGGGTTTTGAGCATAATTGGGCATAATTGAACAACAAATCTACACAATTCCAATCTTCCTACAGTCCAAGTGACCACAGGCCTGATAGTAGACTTCATACTCGACTTAAAGTCCTTGAATGTTTAAGGTGAAAGGAGGATTCACATAAACCATCAAATCAAACCCTCTTATAAATTTTACCTTAAACATTTTGGTGAACCCATGTTTTTAATAAATTTGGCACATTTTTGAGTGTTGTGCTTTATATTTACATTCACTTCATTCATTCATAACATTGCTCATCTTATTGCTTTGGAAAAATTATAGAACAATTGAAAAATTTGCAAAAATTTGAAAAAAAAGGGCATTTTTAGCTTGCATTTTCATAAAATTCAAATTAGTTGGCATTTAATTTTAATAAATTTATGTCATTATAATTATATCTGATTTAAAATATAGAAATATTTCATTCATCATTCATTTAGATTGCATTTTCATGCTTAAATTGTTGAAAATTGCTTGAGATTGTGCATTTTTTCATATAACCTAGTTTTGCATTAGCTAGGGTTTGTAGTCAAAATATTGTTTCAAATTTTACTACTATTTTAAAACACTCATTAGGACTGATTTCTAACTGTAGTTTTGCATCATATTTTTTTTCTTGCAAAATTTCATGCCTAGGGTTTAAAAAACCTTGATTTTTCACTAGATTTGGCCTTATCGCCTCTCTCGATTTGCACCATAGGCATGTTGTAAAGGAGTTTTCTACACTAATTGGCTGTTATCAAGTTTATTATCTTCTTCCCCTCCTAAAATTCTTTACAACACCTTTTTATTGCCCTCTTACAGTGGAAATTTGGTAAAAAAATGCATATTTTAGCTATATTTTCCCTAGGGTTTGACCTAGATTTGCACTCCAAGCGTGTTGTGAAAGATTTTATGGCTTTAAGTGACTGATATTACTACTATAATCTTCTGTACCTCCTAAAATTATTTACAACACCCCTTTTGTTGGATCTTTGCATTCAAAAATTATGAAAATTTGCATATTTTAGTGCATTTTCACTAGGTTTTGACTTGTCATCATCTTGGATCTGCATCAAAAGGTGTTGTGAATAATTTGATGGATTTATTAGACTGATATCAGACATATTATTTTCTTCCCCTAATCAATTTCCTTACAAAACCTTTTATTTCATGTATTTGCATTTTAAAAACTTGTAAAAAACAAGCATTTTAGGTTATTTTCATACATAGTGTTGCACTTGTCTTTTGGATAACTTTTGAAAAGCTCTAAAAATCTGATATTGCATTGAATTGAAAACTCAAATACATAGCCTCTAATACCAACAATAAAAATAGGTTCCCTCCTAGGCCTTACATGAAAAGAAAGGTTCCCAAACCTGAAATTGTGTTTACACCTCATGATAGAACAATTGGAGAGACTGAAAGACCTCTTTATATCAATGTGAAAATAATGGGAAATCCTATAGATGGAACCCTTATTGATCCTAATTGCATGACTAATTTCTCCATGGAAGAGCTCCTCATTTCACATCAATTAATGCAAGGCTCTTATGACCCTTCGGATATGATGATTAAGACACATAAGGGAACCTTTGTAAACACTTCTGGGAAAATATCTCTATTGGTCACTGTATTTGAGAAACATGTAGAACAATGGTTTGATGTTGTCCCTATTTCTAACCTCTTTGGCATAAAATTGGGACACCCATGGTTAAAGGCTATGAAAGGTGTCCCTTCAACAATTCATAATTGTATCAAATTTACTTTGAATGGACGAGTGATTACTATACCTCGCAATAAGTATAAACCTTTGGCTACAAGACAACATTTTACACTGGATTACTTTTTAGAAAGATCTAAAAAGGAACCAAAGCCACAAATAGACTTTAACTTCTTGAGCTATAGAAACTACAAAACATAACTATTACATCAAGTGGCCAGTCCTTCTTCGCAAGAAACAATAAGAGACGAACAACCTAAATTTGAAGAGAATCCTAGACTAAAAGGAAATGGACCCTATGTTGAGGTTTCTCCCCCACCATCTTTATAAGGATTGGGAGGTAGTCGTCGACAAAAAAATATTCCACCTAGACAAATGAGATTTGATCCCGGTGCTTTCTCCTCTAAAATAGAAAAACCTATGAAAGAGAAAAACACTACCTTACACGAGATAAGTGGTAAGACAAAAAGAAATAGACAAGAAAGAGAAAGGAGGAGGAAATGACAAGAATATGCCCAACGACTTGCATCTCAACAAGAAAACATCTCACCTAACATTCAACCAAACCAAGAAGATCTTAAGAATGGACAACTTGAAAATAAGAACAAGAGTTGGGCTATGGTACCTTATGTCCCACTTTCCTCTAACATCTAGGAGTGGGAAGATGATGATGATTTTTTTTATGACAACACTTAGTTCAATGATCCCACCAGGTTAGTATCTATAACCTTTTATCTCTCGTGATGTGTTTCCCCCATGATGTGTTATGTGTTGTTTTGGCCTCCTGGGATGACCCTTGATTCTCTTGTAAGGTACAGGATACAAAGAGACCACCTCTATTGTGACCCTTCTTCTATTTGTATCATCATTCTTCTATATTGCCTCTCCTCTATTTTCATTGTTGTGTGTTGTGACCCTTCTTCTATTTCTATCATCATTCTTCTATCTAGCTAGTGGATGACGAAAAACATATTATACTAATACAGACCTAGCATCCCTTTAGTGAGATATAAAAAATTGGACTTAGTTCCAATATGACGATGGGGTTGATATATATTATCCAATAGTTGGCTAGTAGAATCACACTATGCACTTTGTCATGTGATCTTGATAATGTCTTATCGCACTTACAAAACATAACACTATTGTTGCTCCATGCACTTTGTTTGTCTTTGAATCTTGCCTTAGTGACACTCTGTTCTGAGATTTTTGCATTATAGCCCCACAATTATCCCCGATCTCTAAATTCATAGTATAACCTCATCTCTTTATGTGGTTGATCATATGCATCGTTGTTTATCATGATTATTTGGAGACTAACACTTTTCTTGCAGGGATGTGTTTGTGGGAACACTTGGCTATCGTAATGTACATGTTACCTTCGGGGGGCATGGGCTTTATGAGAGTCCATGTTCCCTTATGTGTTTTCTTCCTACCTTAATGTGCTTGATATTGATACCTGATATCAACCACCTTAAGGTGGGTGCATATATATGATAAGTTGTCTATTCTAGATGTTAGCAATGTGCTTGTTCTCAGGTGCAGTCTTAAAGACTGGTGGCAATGAGTCCTTCCTGCACTCTGAGATTTATTTGAAATCAATCATTTAAGTCCTCTACGGAGGTGGGGATATCGAATCCCTTTTCTATCTTAAGACCTCTACGGAAGCAGGGATTGTGTATTTCTCATGGAGAATGCACATCCTGTCAATTTCAAAAGTCATCATCATGAGGTGGGGAGAAGTTCTGTGACTAACTCAACCCTTAAGCACAAGTCTTCGGTGATTGTTGTGGCGAAGCCCAATCATCGGTGTGTGCCTGTAATGTGCCTGAGATGGTGTTTCAACCTCGAAATAGGAACACTCCATCACTTTTCTATTGTGTTTTCTCCATATCTTCAAGGTGTGTGTGTATTGCATGTTTGTCCCCAAGGATAGTTTAAAGACCGCTGGCGATGAGTCTCTTCTATGCTTTGGGATTTGTATGGCGTGTATTGCATGTGTATTGTCCCATATGCATATTAAAGACCGGTGGCGATGAGTCCCTCTTGGATTATGGGTGGTGTGTTTACTTTCCTATATTTGCATCTACACTTCATATATGAAAAAGAAAAAGAAAAGAAAATCATCTATTTCTTCTCTGTATTCACTATATTCAATGCTTTATTCTCTGTGTCTTGTGTGACTGTAACTATCTTCTCTGTGTTTTGCATCCCTGTTACTGTCTTCTTTGTGATTAGGATGTCTTCTTTGTGCTTGGCATGTTTGCTGTGTTTGTTGATAGTACTTTAATGCATGTATTGGCCTTGTGTTTATACATACATTAAATTGGGACTTAAATGTTACATCAAAAAATGTCCCCTTGGGGGCTTTTCCCTCTTAAGGTTTAGCTCCTAGGTCCTATTTATGCATTTAGAGCATCTTTCATGTTAATTTTTTATGCACTTATGACAAACACTACCTAAAATAGGGGGGAGGACTTGGGTGTCCGTGCCCTAGTCCTGCCCTATTGTAGGTCAGGCCTAATTTTTAAGTGTTAGTTTGTGACCGTTATTTAGGTCCTATGCCAACACGGTAAGTTTCAATTATGAAATTCTTGGCTGGAATGTTTGTAGTTGCATATATCAGCATGTTTATGCATTCATTTGTAAACTAGATAGATATTGCGTACTTGTGGCTTATGTTAAGGTGATTCAAGGAATTCATTGTGTTGCAGAGTAGACTTTGTGTTGTTATTGTGTTTGTATTTGCAGTTTTGGCATCCATCTCCTCATGGCATGAAGAGCTTCTTCCTTCCACGAGATCTTTACTACAAGGTGATATCAATTGTGTTTTTAATCATTTATCATTTGGATTTTACCTCTATCCCATAGGGATACACACTATTTCTCTAACAATGGTGTTTGGAAGACTTGGATGTCTCTATGAGGCTTGACTGAGGCAACCCTCTAAACACCACAACCCCCAACCCATTTTTCCATGATTGTAGGTTACAGGTTGCAGAAGCAAAAAAAGTGGAGTTGGAGGAAAGCATTGTAGATTGTCAAAATTGTAGATCAAAGAATAAAATAGGGACCTGGACTCTAGCACCTACTCATTAGTCCTCCGGATCCTACAACAGGAAAATCTCTGGAACAATAGCAACAAGTTGTAGATAAGGTTTCCAGATCTTGACAAAAAGCATTGTACTAGACTAGGGCACCCTCTCATTAGTCCTCGACTGTTCCACTTCCTAAACTTTGAAATCTAGTATGCATTTGATTATCATTTAGTATCTCTATGTGCGAGCATTTTCTGTGATTTGTTTGTTTGCTTCCGAATTTGTATAATTAGGGTTTTGAGCATAATTGGGCATAACTGAATAACAAATCTATGCAATTCCAATCTTCCCTACATTCCAAGTGACCATAGGCCTGATAGTAGACTTCCTACTTAACCTAAAGTCCTTGAATGTTTAAGGTGAAAGGAGGATTCACATAAACCATCAAATCAAACCCTCTTACAAATTTTACCTTAAACACTATGTATCACATCTATTTTGGCCTTTTCTTATGCCATGTATATTTTGATCTCCCTTACCTATTATCCATTCACCTTGTGGTACCTTACATATTGGCCCCTTTAATTATGCCATGTTTATTGTACCTCCCGATTTCATTTCAACTTCTATAAATTATGGATTACCTTTATTTCCCTACTTAGGGGGCATCTTACCCATGTTACTTAGGTATGTTTAGCTCCTATATTCTATTTTTATTTTTCCTACATACCTTGTTTGAGTCCTATCTACTCTTACATTCTATGTTTACCACATTAGGTTTTCACATGTTCTTGGTTATTTATTTTATAGTCAATTATACATTAATTATGATTTATTCTCATTGCACTCTTTATAGATTATCCCACTCTCTTGCCTATGTGGAGAAAATTATTTAAATGACATGTGCTCGCAAAAGCACATTTTAGATTATTGTGCTCACATGATCTAACCATGTTCTAAGAGCCAACTTACCATATTGGGGGCATCATACATTATACCTTCCCTATCACATTATGTTCCCACATGACCTAACCATGTTTGAAGTGTCACACTAGGGACACCATAACCCTCCCCACTCTATTATTACATGTTACATGCCATGTATTGATATCTATATACCACTAAGAACCTATTTCCTTACATTGACCATTGTGTTCCCATACCCTTGAAGCCACATTAAAGGGAGATATGCCTTTTCTAGTGTCTTATGCGCTTACACAGGTGTTTTTAACCATTGAGGGATACATCACCACACTTCATTTTCCCATGTTGGAGGAAACCATATGCCTTGAGATTCATCTCCAACCCATATGATTTCCATGCCTTATATTTCTAAATTTTACTTATTTATCTCATGATGCATTTATTACAATTGTCACTTTACATGCTTAGCTTATATTTATATTTTATCTACTATTTTTCCCTCTCCTCCAATTCCTTCTATACAATGGATGCAACTAGTTAAAGGGAGGGCATATGTTGTCACTAACACTCCTATGTTGAGATTGCATATAGTTATAAGTGCTTACATGGAGATTTATCACCATGACCAAATAGAGCATTATCGCATACAATTACATGGTAGAACCCAATTTTCCATTCATTCTATGGTCATCAAGCTAGGTGAAGCATTATCACTTTTTGTATAGGAAATTTGTTTAACCCTATTCTCTTTCCTCACTTTCATGATTTATGATAATAAAATTTAGCTTGAATTTGTGATTATTTTTTCTTGTGTGATAGAAGCTACTCATTACACATTTTTATCTATTTTTTAGTTTCCCATGGAGCATTCATGTTAAAGGACAAGCACACACGATGACATCAAGAGAGGTCCATTATTTTCTATGGACTCAATATCCTTTTTTGTCTGAATATTTACTTTACATGCACATTTGTGAGTTCTTACATACTTTGAGATACGTGATCATTCTAGAACTCACATGCACTTCAAAGTTGGATAAAAGGTAAGGGTAAAATTTGATACCTATGTCAATTCATATTTACCTATGGCTTAAATAACAACAAATGGCACACTCTTGTGCAAAGCCAAGCTCAATCACCCATACCATTACTCATCCCACACACATTCGTTCCCACTTTATCTAGATATACACAATTTTTTGATACATTCATCTTCATTATCTATGTATTACACATATACATGCACTCATTTCTAAATATTCCATTTCCACCTTGATTTTAGCACATTTTTTGGTGTCAATTTGACAAGTGCTAGATCGATCCAACACCTATAAATTTGACCCCCAAAATTCCAAAATTTAAATTTAAATTGAACTCACTCATTTCACTAGTTGTTATTAGCCAACTAAACGCATGTTTTCGTGATTCAATGTTATGTCCTTGTATTTAATTATATTCAATTGTATTCATTTATTAGACTTAGATAAACTATATGTTTATATAAAATGGGGGCTAAAAAGTGGCTAAACATTCATATTTCTCCAAAATGTGCTTACATTCTAAAGAACATAATGTGTGCACTTTATAGTGTGCTTGCATTAAGGTTTGAGTGCATTTTTGGTAAAGGGAGCATGCTATATGCGTATGGGTTTTACTTGGAACCAGTTTGAATTTACCAATCCTAAGGGTTGAACTTGCAATTTGGGTGCCCAAGTCTAGGTTTTATAAAAAAACATACAAATGTTGAGTATTTTCTCCGTCAAGTTCATGTATTTTAAAACAAGATTATGAAAAATTACCACTACAATGTCAAGCTCTATATTAGCTTTCTAACCATGTATTTTTTTAAATTTGAATATATTAAGATTTTGATCTTTAATTACCTTTAGTAGTGTCTTTATTTTTTGCAAAAAACACATGTATTGTTTTTTCTACATAATTTTTTACCCACTAATCTAAATTTGAAAAAAATACATTTTCAAATCTTATGCTTCATTCTATACACATTGAAAAAATTGATTATTTTTCTCAAAATTAGGGGTGAGCACACTCAATTTTGTATTTTTAGGATGTGTCCACTTTAAAATTAGTAAAAAATGCTATATTTATTAAAAAGTAGCAAAAATGTGTATGATGTAATACATGATGTTAGATAACTTTCCACTAAAGGGTTTTATGAAATTTTTAATGAAACTTAAAAATGAGGGGACCATGCTTGACAATACGCTATATTTTTATGACAAAAATGGGACCACTTTATGTACTCTCAACTTTTGACCCTCTTGATCTCCATCTTTTTAAAACATAGTAGTTTAGAAATTAGTATTAATGTTCTTATCACATCTTCAAAATTTGAGTGTAAGCATCTTGAATTACTTGTCAAAGTTTAGTTTTTGCTAATTTTAAGAAAAAAAAAGTCACTTTTGACCTACTTTTGCCCCCCATTTCTATGAACTTACTCCTTATCTAATTATCCTAGAATTTCAAGGATCATATATCATTCTAGAAACATTTGAATTGGTATGCAGCTAAAAGGAATCAAAGTTTGCGTAATCATTCTAGAGAATATGCATGCCTGAAGATTATTATTCTTGATTATTTTAATGAATGTAAAGATGGTCCCATTAAGAGGCCAACCTAAGAGAACACAACCCTTGTGATCCGATTATCTCTCCCACATGTTTACAAACACCATTAGTTATTGACATTCAACAAAGCATGGAGTATCATCTGAATTAGAAAGCAGGAGTATGCAATACCCCAAATTAGATCCACAAGCCATAAATCAAATTTGTGCCTACAAAAATGACCCAAAGATGCCAATTTAACCCCTCATAAAGTTAAAAAATTGTTCTATTTTTGAGACAGTACAGACAAAGATGATTAATTTTGAGTCTCAAGACATGTGCATTTCAACATATTCAAAATTATACATCATTATTGTATCTAAAGCTAAGTACATTTATCCTTATGTATTTAATTTCTTAGCTTAGAATTTATCATTCAATTATCACTCCTACAATTTTGAATTAATTAATCTAGGTTTATTTATGCTTACGTGTATGCATCTTATTTGAGTACTCTAGATTAATCTTAGGGAACTTTTATTTTCTTTTATAATTATAACCTTTCTTGTTCTTCTTTCCATCAACAAATGGCTTCAAATTCTTCATAATTTCTTAAGAATATTTAGAGAATGATTTACCTTAGGTTGCATATGCATGATTCTTCTTAATATGTCCTTTGTTAATAAGGCGAGATTCTTCATCACAAATTGTCTTACAAATTTGATTAAAAGATTATTTGGAAGCATTACAATTTACCTTAATAACACCTTGCATGATGCTTAAAATACTTATAAAGTTGGGAAGCTTACATTCAACCATTTCAATCAAATGGAAATTGTTTCTTATAATAAACTTTTATTTTGGGAATTGGACATTTGAATATGGCTTCATTCAAATAATTAACCTTTTTTCAAAATCAACAAGATCTAAGTTAAATATTTTTCTTTTATGCTAAATATGCTAGCATAATCTATATCTTTATAATCATTTTATAACTTTTTCTCATGGCTCTATTAAATTATCCAAATCAGCAAATTTTCTATTGAAATTTGGGCTCAAAGTTTTAGCAATGATACTTCTGGTCTGCTCTAATTTGCATTTTCAAAACTCATTTTCTTTATCATTTTGTTGAGGTTCTACAATTTTTTGTTTACAATCTTCATGGTGCCTCTCTCTTAGAAATTTTTTTATTGCACTTCCAATTTGTAAAACCACTTCAATTAAAATTTGACAAAACTTTATTTACCAAAGTGATAAACTTAGAGGAGAAAAATCAGTCCACAAATAAATGGGTTAGGAGAAATCTAACCAACCAATTTAAATAACTTATCTTACTACAAACAATCTAGTTGAACACTCAGGCTTAAGCCTACTTAGGTGTGCCCTTATAGAATCTTGACACATGCCTCATTGAGGTGTCAAGATTGTTGGACAGTTAGGAGAGATATCGCCAAGTTGCCTATTAACTAGCCACTCACGCTAGTTTTTAGGGATGCAACACACCACCACTCATAGTTGAGGAGTCCTTTCCTCAAGTACCAACTTCCTCTCCTCACCTATATGTGCTCGACTTCTCCAAGTTATTCAATGGCGGATTTAGTTAGTTTTGCATACATTTTCATGCTTTGTATTATTTGCAATCTTCTGTGCTTGTTTTTCATCTTCTTGTTCCTTAGGGAATCCTACATGGTATCAGAGCAGGAGGAGGTTGATCACAGGCTATAAGATTGCTCTTTGTTTTTTGCATCAAAATTGTATTTCTCTTTGTTCCCAATCTGCAAAGACAGGGAAGAGTTTCATCGACACCATTATAGAGGAAAACCACTATGAGGATTGTTTACCAGGTAGATTTGATTGGTTTTCCATACATTTTCATGCTTTGTATTATTTGCAATCTTTTGTGCTTGTTTTTCATCTTGTTGTTCCTTAGGGAATCCTACATGGTGCCAGGCCTTGCCCGTGCCCTCACGCAGGGTGTAATGAAAGGGATAAGAAGAGGAGTCAACACCAAGGGTCAACTCCCCTGCTCCTTGTGTGCCTTGTAAGGCTATAGACGGATCCTGCAGGCTGTGGCAGATCCTTCAAAGGTCACAGCCTCTTTGTCACCCCTAGAGTGGCTTCTTGAGGTTGTCGCCACCCTCTATTTGGGTGCCTCCAATAAAATCAGGCATAGTGCACTGTAGAAATCAGATGCACGCCCAGACCGACCCTTGTTTAGCCTTTGAACTACTATTTGCCCCAGCAATTTTGGATTTTTTAAGAAAAAATCTCTGTGGAAATCCCTAACCGCCCTACATTTTTGGGCTCTTATGCCATAATTTTCCCTAGCCCTAATTTGGTCTTTATAAATTTAGATTTTCTAAAGTTTGTTTTTTTTTTTGTGCAAAAGACATTTATATTTTTTTATATAAATGTTAACACAGGTGATTTTTTTATTGTTGAAAATGCACTAAAAATATCAAAGGCAAATCTTAGGGGGAGTTTTAAATTGGGGCAAATTTCCTTTGGGGAAATTACTAGTTTTTATAATCCCTTGTATCTTCGTCAGACAAAGACGAAGGGTGAGGCCCGGGTTGGTAGGAGGCTAATTCCCCCTCATAAGTAAACCATTGTATTCCTCAATATTTTTCAACTCCAATGAATGGTTGGATGGCTAGGATACCTCTTGCCATAGGAATTTTTTTCCTTTCAGTGCAAATGTATTAAAATAGGTCATTTGCTAGAAATTGATTCTATAATAACTTTTGCTTGGCAGCTCGAAATTCAGCACCCTCTTTTGCAAACATTATTATTTTTAATTTCCCATGCATCAAACCTACTTGCATTGTCAAACACACTAACTAATAAAGTGCCAACCATTGGGGGTATTTAACTCTTGTCCACACACTAATCTTATAAAGTGCCACTTCATGTATTATTCTGGTGGGATTTTATAGGCATTTTGTATATCATTGAACTAACATAAAGTTCAAAAGGGGGTAAAATATCTATGTCAACTAATGGGGATAATGAGTCATCCATCTATCATTACCTTAGAAAATGAAATCTACAAGTCCTTGCGCAATGGTATCCTGACGCACTATTGATGGATTCACCTATTGCCACATCTGTATGGACTTATTCCTAAACCAAGCACATATTGGTAGAAAATTGTATGGGAAAATAAGAATAAGCATGTCTTAGGATTAATTGGTTTAAGTGTTATGAACCACACATAGTGGGTTCCTCTATCACACATTGACTGCCCTAGAGCTCTTTGGACCAAACTATGGGAAATGTATGGAGACCCCAATGAACCTCCATCCCCAGATGATCCCGCTATAGACATACTTCTTTCCCTTGATGATGTCGATGATCCTTTGTATGACAATGATACTGAAGAAGAACTTGCATATTGGGAATGTCTTGATTGTATTGATGACATAGAGACATACCCACTTGCATCTCCTCTCTCTACACCTCATGTATTGGTAGATATTCTTCCACCTCCTATTGTTGCTTCATTAGATTTTAGAGTCGCTTCTTTGAAAGCTCCCAGTACTTGCTTGCAATAGGATATCAATCTTCCTAGCATTGCTTATTGGGACATATTTCTACCTAACATCACTTGTCTATTTGTAGAGTCCCACATTGCTAACATGGAAGCACACATTAAAGACATCAATGTTCTCTTCGATAACAATTTCAATGAAGTTACATCTCCATTATCCTCTTCAGATATTCATTCTCTACATCTATCTACACATGGTTTTGGATCATTATCATCCTCATCTATTAGACATGCATTTGATTTGATTATGGAATCCTTTGACATTGACATGGGGACACCTGAGCATTCTTCAAAGACATCACAATGGGCACCATCATCTGTGGATTAGCTTCAACATGATTCAGGATCATACATACATCTTCCTACATGGAAAGATATCCTGCATCTTCATGTGGTTTCTTTTCTTCCCAAGGGAAGGAACATTGTTCGACATTCTTGTATCTACATTTGCATCCTTTGTTGATTATCCAGCCTCACTACAGCATGACATGTATTATGGGGGGGTCTCATAGACCTTCTCTCATTTTCTCTCTTATGGGGGGAATCATATGTTTTACTTAGTGAAAGAAGTAGTATTTCTTCACTTGTATAAACTTCATGCATTTTTCTCTTCTGGAGGGTAGTTTTTTCCCATAGGGTTTTCTACCTTTCTGCACTTCATGAGAGATTACTTTGTAAATGGGTATCTTACCAAGCCTAGTAGTCGGGACCCATCCTTCTTGTACCCACCTAAGCTATGCTTAAGGGGGGGTGTTAGTGTATATATATTTCTACACTTAGGCTTAAGCCTACTTAGGTGTGCCCTTATACAATCTTGACACATGCCTCATTGAGGTGTCAAGGTTGTTGGACAGTTAAGAGAGGTGTTGCCAAGTTGCCTATTAACTAGCCACTCACACTAGTTTTTAGGGAGGCAACTCACCACCACTCATAGTTGAGGAGTCCTTTCTTCAATTACCAACTTCCTCTCCTCACCTATTTGTACACGACTTCTCCAAGTTATTCAATGGCAGATTTGGTGGGTTTTGCATACATTTTCATGCTTTGTATTATTTGCAATCTTATGTGCTTGTTTTTCATCTTCTTGTTCCTTAGGGAATCCTACAATCTTACTACAAAGAATCTAGTTGAACATAAACCTTAATCCTTCAATACTAAAAACCTATCTCCAATATATTCCTAAAAAGAAAATAAAACTCTAACCAAAAAAGAAGATAGCAAAAAAGACATAGGGAAGGAAAAACAAAAAAGTATACAACTAAATAAAAATATTTTTTTAATCAAACATATCAACAATCATACGAATCAAAGTAAGTTAATCTAACATATATTTCATACAATCCAATACATATCAATTGATTACCTTACTTAATAAACAATCATAAATTTATAACTTTTTAATTTACAAAATATATAATAGACATTTAAAACATCTGAAAAGTTCTAAATTTCTTGAAACTTCTAGACAATCTAATTTCCTTTTTCAGAATTCTTATTTTTTCTATTTTTTTTCTTAAAGAATTGTCATTCTTCTATAGCCTTCTACTAACGTGCGCATGAGCCTTTCAAGTTGCAAGCACAAGTGGGCATAGGTTCAACACACGGCTATAAGTATGCAGCACTCATCGATAGACCAATCTACAACCTGTAAGCAGTGGTGCAGCCTTAAAACCACATCCTCTCCCTTACAAGGTATTCATTGTTTTAATCTCTTATTGTTAAGAGAGAAAATGATGAACAAATTCATACGTTGTGGAGCTGGCATTTTAGGTCATTACATTGTGTTTAACCTTATTCTAGTTTTAAATCAACGTTTATGCTCACTGACATGATTCATAGGTTGTTAATACTTGTACTGAATATGCTTGTGTGGTTGTGTGTCTGTGATTCAGGAAGCGTGTTTGCTTTGCTTATGTATGGAGCACCAATGTAAGTACAACAGCTATAGGGGAACATTATTGATTAAGGAAAGCTACTGCATTTGATTAAATATTGCCAACTTTATATCATGTTAATTGATGCACAGGAGTAACTTCCGAAGAGTGATGTTGAAGAAGACAACGGGAGAGATGTCAGGGATGCCGTATGCAATAGGCCTCTTTAACTGTCTTGTCTACATGTGGTATGGTTCCCCTCTCATCAGCAATGGATGGGATAACGTTCTTGTCATGGGTACCAACGCTATTGGCCTTCTCCTTCAGTTTTGCTTCTGCACCATCTATCTCCTCTTTGCTCCACCCAAATCCAAGGTAACGTATTTCTACTTCACCATTTTAGTCCCTCACTACCATTTCACTAGGTTTTGAAGGGCACCAGTTAATAAGGGATGAATGGCATGACAGAGAAAAATGGGTTTGATGGTGGGAGGAGTGTTGGTGGTGTTTCTCAGCACAGCAGCAACTTCCATGTGGGGAGTCGAAGCAGGCCATAGGAAATTGCTGGTAGGAACTACTGGAATGGTAGCCTCTGTCATTCTCTACGGATCTCCGCTCTCAGATATTGTAAGTAAACTCCCTCACGTTCATTACACTCATCTATTATAAATAAACATTATTACTGATATATATGTTATCATATAGAGAGTGGTATTTCGGACCAAGAGTGTATGGTGGTTGGTGTATGGCGCTTTGAGCAGGGATATTCTTATCATGGTAATAATATGTTGAGCATATATTTAAATTTATGGTCTAACTAATAATATCCCTGTGACTGAGCTCATTTTATTTGGTTTGTAATTTATGATTCACCCAGGTTCCGAATTTCTTTGGAATACCGCTAGCTTCGCTTCAGACGATAATATACTGTACTTATTGGCAAAAGAGTCGAGTACGAGTTCAAGATGCAAAATTGAAAGAATTGACTGCGCAGTCAGACAAAACGGTTATAGAAAAAGTGCCAATCCCTGCCTCTTTGATAAGAAATTTGAGTCTTTCTAGGCAATTTTCACAGAGAATTCTCCAAGGATCAAATTTTGATGATAGTAAAGGTTTGAGTCTATAAAGGAATGAATGAAGTTGAAATTGTGTACTGGATAATTTTGGTTGAATAGATATTTTTCGATTTTATAAAGACTTGAAGTTGGAATTGTGTCTGAATGATTTTGGTTGAATAGATACTTTTTGATTCTGAAGTTGGAATGTATTCTAACTGATGATTTTAGTTGAATAGATACTTTTCAATTCTATAAAGAATTGAAGTTGGAATTATGTCTGGATAATTTTAGTTGAATAGATACTTTTCAATTCTATAAAAAACTAAAGTTGAAATGGTGTCTTGGATGATTTGGTTGAATAGATAATCAACTATTCATATACGTCAAACAATTATATTTCCAATACCAATAAATTACTAAAAAAATTCAAAATATTTGTTCTTTCATCAAGAAAAAGCTTTTCTCCAGGCTTTCTTATGCAGTGTATATCTAGAAAAACTAGCTATACTGATCAGATCAAAGTGATTCCTATCAATGAGTCCTCCAAGCTTATCAAATATAATATTCTAACACCCCAAATAATGGGGATTGTGTAGTTTTTTCTCAAATGCACCTTCTCTCGTTTTCGTTGCTACAGCTGATTCAGTCTTTTCCGTGGCTACTCTTACAATATTTAAGTAGAGCACTGTCGAATTGAGCGACAAAATATCCTAACAAATCTAATTAAAATACGTTAACAATGTAAAGTATTCTTATGTTATAGATAGAATTCGGAAGCTTTTTTAACTTAAATATTAATCTAATTGATAGACGAGACGTTACAATGTTCCCTCTAAGTAGGTGTCATCCCAAAATTTACCATGAAAGAAAGCAAGCATCTAAAGAGCACAATAACGACGTCCTACAGTGAACAATATTAAATATGGACTACCCATTAATTATAAACGACAAATCCACATATCATAAACGACAAACCCCTTCTCTAGATAGTCAAAAAGCGGTGGAGATTGAAGTTGGAAAGCTTAATCTATTAAAGATTCTCGAAAAAATATAATTTAATTTTCACAAGAATGGGGATTATTAACCTATACAAATATGGATTATCACCTAAAGGAAGTATTTACACAAGAGTAATTAGTTGACATGTCTATCTAGTTTAAAACTATTAGCACATCAATATTTTAAAATATATATCTAAAATATGTCAAGATATATCCTTCTCGAGGTGTTTACTCTACTTCTATGACAAAGGGATTAAAACAAATAGATGCCTAAAAAAGGATATCTCTTGGCGTATCTTAGATATATATTTTTAAATATAGATATATGCTACTAGCGACCATAATTGTAACATCTAAACAACATTATTTTTACCCTAATTGTAATGCTAACCATAACCACAAACCAAACCTTAATTATAATCCTAACCCTAATTCTAATCCTATCCCTAATCTTAACCCTAACCCTAATGCCAACTATAACCCTAACCCTTATTAACCTGAAGCATAATTATAACCATAATCCTAACCTAATTTTAATTCTAACCCTAATTGAACCATTTAGGGTTTGAATTAATTCTAAACCTAATTCTAACCCTACTTCAAACCCTAATTCTAACCCTAACCTTAACCCTAAGTAATATTTTTATATACATTACATATATTAATTAATATTACAAATATTATTTATATTATTGATATTACTAATATATGTATATGTATATGTATGTATATATGTATATGGATATGTATTCTACTTATATGACAAAGGGATTAAAAAAATAGATGCCTTGAGATGTATATCTCTTGGCGTATTTTACATATATATTTTTAAATATAGATATATGCTAGTAGCAACCATAATTGCAACATCTAAACAACATTATTTTTACCCTAATTGTAATGCTAACCATAACCCCAAACCAAACCTTAATTATAATCCTAATTATAATCATATCCCTAATCTTAACCCTAACCCTAATGCCAACTATAACCCTACCCCTAATTAATCGTAAGCCTAATTATAACCATAATCCTAACCTAATTTTAATTCTAACTCTAATTGATCCATTTAGGGTTTGAATTAATTCTGAACTTAATTCTAACCCTAATTCTAACTCTAACCTTAACCCTAAGTAATACTTTTATATACATTACAGATATATTATTAATATTACTAATATTATTTATATTATTGATATTAGTAATATATCAATATGCATATGTATATGTATGTATATATGTATATGTATATGTATTCTACTTATATGACAAAGGGATTAAAAAAATAGATGCCTCAAGAAGGATATCGCTTGGCATATTTCATATATATATTTTTAAATATAGATATATGCTAGTAGCAACCATAATTGCAACGTCTAAACAACATTATTTTTAGCCTAATTGTAATCCTAACAATAACCCCAAACCAAACCTTAATTATAATCCTAACCCTAACCCTAATGCCAACTGTAACCCTAACCCTAATTAACCGTAAGCCTAATTATAACCATAATCCTAACTTAATTTTAATTCTAACCCTAATTGAACCATTTAGGATTTGAATTAATTCTAAACCTAATCCTAACCCTACTTCAAACCCTAATTCTAACCCTAACCTTAACCCTAAGTAATATTTTTATATACATTACATATATATTATTAATATTACTAATATTATTTATATTATTGATATTACTAATATATGTATATGTATTCTATTTATACGACAAAGGGATTAAAAAAATAGATGCTTCGAGAAGGATATCTCTTGGCATATTTTAGATATATATTTTTAAATATAGATATATGCTAGTAGAAACCATAATTGCAACATCTAAAAAATATTATTTTTACCCTAATTGTAATGCTAACCATAACCCCAAACCAAACCTTAATTATAATCCTAACCCTAACCCTAATTCTAATCCTATTCCTAATCTTAACCCTAACCTTAATTCCAACTATAACCCTAACCCTAATTAACCGTAAGCCTAATTATAACCATAATCCTAACCTAATTTAAATTCTATCCCTAATTGAACCATTTAGGGTTTGAATTAATTCTAAACTTAATTCTAACCCTACTTCAAACCCTATTTCTAACCCTAAGCTTCACCCTAAATAATATTTTTATATACATTACATATATATTATTAATATTACTAATATTATTTATATTATTGATATTACTAATATATATATATATATAATTCTCTAAAATATTAAAATTTACATATATATAATTCATATTATTATATAATATTATACTATTTACTAACCCTAACAGTAACCCTAATTCTAACTCTAACCCAGATTCTCACCCTAAGCCTAATTCTAACCTTAACCCCAACCCTAATTCAAACCCTAACACTAACCCTATTTTTTATCCTAATTCTAATTCTAATTCTAATTCTAAACATGACCCTAACCCTAATCATAACCCTAACCTTAACTTTGATTCTAATCCTAACCTAACCCTAACCCTAACCCTAATTTTAATCCTAATTCTAACTCTGACCCTAATTCTAATTGAAACATTCAGGGTTTGAATTATTTCTAACTATAACCCTAATCTAAGCATAACCCTAACACTAATAATAATCTTATCACTAACCCTAATTTAAATTTAGGGTTCGAATTGATTCTAAACCTAACCTTTACCCTAACTAATATTACTATACATACATTACTTATGTATGATTGATATTATATATATTATTAATATTAATATATATAACTAAAATAAGTAATATATATAACCCTAACCTTAATTCTAACCCTAACCCTAATTCTAACCCTAACCCTAAATGTAATTCTAATCTTAACCTGATTCTAACCCTTATCTATGTTGGTGTATATTAATCTTGATTAGGAGTGCATATTTAGGAGTCTATGTTTAGCCTTGAGCTATACTTAGCGTGCCTAGATTAGCTTTTCTAAGTTAAGTGGTTGTGTTTCCTATTCTTGGAGCACCACTATTCTTAGTGAGTTTTTCTATTATTGGCTTAACTATTCTTAGTCGATTATGCCCTATATGTACTACATCTTAGATGTTACATCCCCAATTTTGTCTTGCTATGTGTTTTACTTTTACTTGGACATAAGTAAATCTATTATGATGTTTAGATTAATGATAAGGAAAGACATGGATTATATTGAACATCATTTACAAAAATTATGGAAATGATTATGTTTTTATTAATTTAATATTTGCATTATGAGATTTGATTTATTATTTGAATAATGATGCACTAATCATAATTTGTTTGGTAACAAGTTTGATACAGGATTACAAGTTTTCAGATGACTCTTGGAGAAAAAAGGGAGAGAGTATCTTTTGAGGAGAGAGATATAGACCTCGGGTTACAAGTGGTTTATTTGCCAAATCGAGTATAAGTGTTTAACAAAAATGTGAACCAATGTGTCATAAGAGGTAAGTTTTGTCTTGTTGGTTTACTTTTGAACCCAATCAATAGATAGTCAATACCTCATGAATCTTTGCAAGTCGTATTGTGTCATCATAGTTGTTAGTAGCATAAACGACGTCATTTCTATGTGAACTATGACCATTTACATTTAACGTAAAAGTTACAACATCATTGTTGTAAAATGGTTGTCTTATTGTTATTAAGTCACTTGAAGTTTTGTTGTCGATTCTTAACATCAAGACATTTTCGTCAAGTTAGGATGACGTGATTTTGTCGACGGGTTGTGAAGGGGAGACAAGCTCAACCCATTCACATTATCCATAATCTTTTGTGTTAATATTATCTTTTTATTGATTAAACCATAACTATCAAATAGAGGTGATGTTATGTAAATCACATTTGATATAATTAAATAAGTATATGCATATGCATCGAATGAGGATAATACCTCATGATAAAGTTATTAATGTTTACTCTTGGTCAGTCGAAGGCTTACAAATAGGAGAGCCTTCATTACTATAAGTGGAGGATCAAACCACTTTTTGGTGATTATTAAATGATCAACAATGGTTAATGATGTGTCGACATCTTCCAAAAGAGGAGGTCTGTGGTATTAACTACCACATTCGATGAGCTCCATGGGATGGTTGTCTTCCTTCGACATGTGGAAACTTTACATAATACTTCGCTTCAGTTGAAACCGAATCGGTTGAGGATTATTATGCATTCAATAAAGTCTTCAACTGCAATGTGTGATGTGTGAATTATGGGTGACTCAATAGGAGTCATGCCAGAGTCTTTAATGACCATGACTCAGTTGATCCATTGGGGAAAGAAATCTTAAAAAGAATATACTTGTGTGATGTATCGAGATACAGAAAAAGGAGTCGTGGCTGGCAGCAGAGAAGAGATACATAGCCAGAGGATTAACGTGGGATTCTAGGCATCGATCGTAGTGTTTTATCTACAAATTTTGCAATCTCTAAATTGTCAACCATCAGGCATTCCTTGGTTTGATGTGCTTTATAACAATGAGAAAATTGACTTTTCTATTTGGGATGTCCATCGTTGTGTCTTGGACAATTATATACGTATGCCAGAGAGGTTTATCCTCCTGAATTCAATGTGTATCTATTAAAAACTAATAGTGTCGATTATAGGAGAATGCATATAGCATTACAAGTAAACTATTTAGATCTATTTCTGGAATTGTTATGGCAATGAATATAATCTATATGGTTGATGCTTGGTAATACAAGTGAATACTTTGTTATAGTATTCTGAATCGATTATTTTCTTACTAATTTTAAAATGATAAACATATCAAACCATGGATTGGAGAATAAACGATCATCATAGAAGAAGGGTGTCATAGTTATCATGTGCTTTGAAAACTAGTCTTCTTGTTGAATAAGTTTTCATCATATATTGAGCCAATGATATGATTATAAGATAATCACGCCATAGACTCTCGATTTTAATAGTGTTAATTGAACTTTGATAGTTATACTCATAGCCTTCAGTAGTATACTTTAGACCTTGAGTCAGGGTAATATTATCTTAAAGCATTTTCTTGTTTAGTTTATATATATATATATATATATATATATATATATATATATATGTCAAACGATTTCTATCCATGAGAAACATATATTCTTAGGAATCTTTAGCTAACTATTGTTTATCTCATTGAATGATAGTAATTTAGTGACATTGTGGTAGATGGAAGTAAGGTTTATAGGAGAACCCTTAATATCTATTTATCATTCTTGTTTATATTATTCTTGAAAAAATCTAATGCAATGGAGTTGACTAAGTCTAACAAGAAAATGACCTTGTAAGGAAATGTATATGGGTATATATCTTGATATCATGTTATCAAAGGTACTTCACACTCCTTTGTATAGGAGGTATTATCTATTACAGAACTATAGCACTCTTAACCTTGGTTGAGTTAAACCAATGGTCGATTATGAACCTAGGTCTCGTAGAAATGAGATATGTTTTAATTGTAATATCATATTATCCAAGGGTTAATAGGTAAACCCTAGAGTCAATTATGAACCAACTAATTAGTTATGTCATATAGACTTATCTAAGTCAGGATAACTATTATCATGGCAAAATAATTAAAACTATTTATGTAAACATAGTTGGTAAGAATAAATTGCGGGAATATGACAGTATCCAAGTCAAGTAGGGGTGGGTGAACACTACGACCACGTTCATTATGAATGTTATTGATATTAAAAACATTGGCCAAAGTAATGCATTTGCTTTCTGCATGCATTATCGGTTCACTGTGTAATGCCCCACCATGAAACCCTAGAGATAAGTTTAACTAAGCAATAAAAAGGCAATATATTTTTTATTTGAAATAGAATAAATGATAACATAACATTACATATACTAATAGCCACAAAGTTAAACTATCATCTCTAGGGATTACATACCTGCATTATTGCAATTCAACATACATAGCTCATACAATTAATCAAATAAGTCAACTAACACCTTTCATTACATCATTAGATAAATACATCCACATCATTTTTGCAATAAAGATTATAAGTACAAAATAGTTCATCTTAAAAGAGGAATTAAGTAATTTCATTAATACAAAAGCTCTTCTTCTGAATACATCAAATTACATAATAAATTCCACTAATAAACAAAACTAGGTGCCAAGAGTACAAATATCTATCTTCAAATATAGGTACAAAATTGGAATCCGCTACGAGAGATACATCCATGAACCACGACACTAGAAAACCAATGGAAGAATGCACAACCACCTGACCATGTGGAACCCTAAGGTCCAACCCCTGTGCTAGTAGATAACAATAAGGTCCCATGACATGCACAGTCGGCTTGACAAGACTAAGAACACAGAGACTACACATGACTACACAACCACACAGGTCATTACTCAGACGTCAATTCCAGAGTCAACAATAAAAAAAAAACAACTAGGGACTGCTAGACTGCAGTAGGCAAGAGTGTCATCATGTGGTTTATCATGGCTTGTCCTGGTAGGTCTTCCTAGGCCCTGGCCCCCATCCTAAGTTATCCTGGTAGCCTCTCCTGACCCCCGTCCCCCATACAAACTCACGTGGAATCAACATACCTTTCATGTGGACAAGGTAGTTGATTTTGCCATTCTAGGCCTTCCCATTTCATCTCAAGCCTAAATGAGCACTTGAGCTATGGGTGAGGCATTCCATTATCTTGTTTTAATCTATATACTACCCAATCCCCTAGATCATTAATTAGGTTATCACTGAGTTAAGAAACTCTCACATGGGTTATCCTGGATGCCACTTTGGGCTTCGGCCCCCATTGAGAGCCACTGACCTACCTACAACCAGAAGACCCTACTCAACAAGCATAACAATGGTAATCTGGACCACCCAAGGCATTGACCCTCTTGTATTTCCAACAAAGTCACAGGACAAATTTCCACAATACACTATCCATAGACTCTATGTGAAGCAACTGTGAGCAACATATTCGTTTACATCTTCCAAAAATCTTCCCATAAACTAAGTCCAACTCACAACATATTAAACTAACTCATAATACTTAAAATCATAGCATAATCATGAGAACAAAACGTTAACGTAATGCCCCTAGAACAAACATGACTCTACCATGACACAACATACACAAGACTAATTAACCAATTGTCTAAAACCAAACCCAACCTCTATGTTATAGTCCAACACAGATCAATTTCTTAAAACTGAAAAAAAGTTCTAGTTTTAGATTTAAATTTATCAACACTCAAATTTACTACCTATGAAAATAAACACATACAATTAAAATTTGATTTTATAAGATTTCATATTCTATCACCAATCTATTAAAAAAAACGACATCTATTTCATTGGTACTATTTAGTGATCATTAGTTTTAAAGTAATAAACAACAATAATGATAATAATAAGAAAATAATAATAATAATAAAATAATAATAATTATTATTATTATAATGCTCCACATTACAATTTCTATTTTGCTTCATATGGAAAATAGTTTCTAAATTCATATACTCTAAATCGAACAAGCTTTAATATTTAAAATATAAATCAATACTATTTAAGATTTCCTTTCTAAAAATATATTCTATTCTATCTAAGAATTCAATTTATGAGATTCAGTTTTTTAAGAGATCAAATTGCACATATGATGGCAAGTTAAGATTCTAAGTTAAGTAATAATAGGTAGATAGATTTAGACTCATATAGCCATGATTAAATGTAGATGTGAAGAGGACAACATAGCAATTTACGCAGGCCATACCTAACTACAGGTAATGCAAGCGCTGAAATGCAACTAGAAATACATATAACATTTTTTAAGACAATGTGTGATGTCCTTTCATGAGCTGCATTGCTTGAGGGATATCAGATGAATAGCTACATCAAAAATGATGATTACTGAAATGGTTTATGTGCTGGTCCACTACAATAACAGGAGAATGAGTTGTGAATGAGTTGTTTCCATGTTATATCTACGGCCTGACCATACATAAGGTTTCATAAATATTAACAGAAGTAATAGGGATTTAAAACAAGAACTCCAATAAAGCAAAAAGTGTATGCACTGGAAGAAGAATCTGAAACACTTATTAGAAAAAAAAATGACTATTATGCACTCCATTTTGGTAAGGATGAGCTGGATAATGAAAGTATTCTCTAGACATCTAAGGCCAATCCATAACATTTGAAGGCCGATTTATTCTAGAAGGAGGTTCTAATTTTGTTTTGCATAAAAGAAATTTTTTTATCACAACATGCATGTTATGCTTTTCTCAACTAAAGGATCGATTGGAACAAACCCAGCAGGAATAAGTACCTAGAACAATTTGTTTCCATTACGGTGGTGATCAGGTAATAAGGAGTTTGAATAAAAATCTCAAGGAGGAAAGAGTCATTAATATAACTAGATCGCTGTCCAAGATTGCAATGTTATTCACCAAGGGATCAAATGTCAAGGACAAGATGTATTGCAAGTAGAGCTTTGCATACATTTATAACTAGATCAACATGTGCCAGAATCTAGGAGCAGAGCAGAGATCGAACACCCATTCCAACAATGAAGAATTGAATTAGCAATTGATCTAATTGGGAAAGGCTCTAGTAAAATTTCTTGTTATGATACTTCTAAGAGATACCATCTCATAGAATGTGGTGATTACGTGGTATGCACATAAACGACTGATAAATGTAGGGTATTTTCTAGCAGAAGCAACAAGATTAAACTTTACAAAAGGGGGCCCTCAAGGTCTAATTGCACACAGAGATTCGTTGAGAAGGTTTAAAAACTCTCATGCAAATATATCAAATAGATACATAGCCAGTGGCCAACCACTGCTCCATAGATGGGAGTTTTGGAACAGGGAATGACCATCCACCGTAAGATGAAGAACCACAAGAAATAAAAAGGGTCTAATCCATAAGAAGCCTCGGGAGGGGTCAAACAAGTGAAGCAGAGATTGCACAATAAACACTTAATGGATTTGTTGATTTAGATCCTACGATATTATATTCATAATCATTCAATAGGTGATCCAACTCCACAACCAGCATCGAAATACTTACATATATATATAGATATTTGCACTCATAATCCACATATGGAGATATACCAAACAACAGATCATGCAGAAACTTACTTGGAAGCAGTGATGAGGAATTCTAGGCCAAGACCTCAGATTAACCCCTTCCACAAAGAGTCCTTCATGGAACCATTCCGCACCCCAAAATCTACTCAAAATGTGTAATGTCCTCCTTTTTCCCAGGGATTGATGCCTAAATAAAATGTTGAGAAACATTAAAATAGCAAAACAATAAATTCCCAATAACTACATTCTCCCGTTATAGGCCATCCACTACTACCCCATTAATTTTCATTACCCCCCAGCATGACAATTTTAAATTTTTTAGTTATTTTAGGTTGCACCAACTATATTCTTTGACAACACAGTATATTCTAATTTATTAATCTCAATTAGAAAATAGAGTGTTTTATATCCATACTCAACAATTACTTTTATTAATATTATATTTTTATATTCACTTCCACATAATATAAAATTTCCTTAAATACTATTATTTTGCATATAATATTATCAATTAAATTTATAATTTAAAACACTTACTTACCTCTTAATGTTATTATTTATTTACCAAAGTGGGCTTACGATTTTTATTTTAATGATGAAAATTAACAAAACAATAAACACACAATTACAACCTGAAAACCCACATCCCGAACAATACCAGACGGCCTCCACCAGGGTGACTGACTGTCGTACCCAACTGACCAGACGGATAGACCACAAGACATGCACCCTCCCTCTTCAAGGTTGATGACAAGATGAGGGACCTTTTGTCATCTCTGATCAACAATTCTCCATTGGATTTGAGGCACACTCAAACCTACCAATTCAGGTTGAGTCAATGCCTAGTACCTGCAACCTGTAATTGATGAAAATGGTCGAACATACATATATAGATACATATAATCATCCAATCAACACACTGTGGAAGGGAATCACAGTGTAGCTGGGTACTCACACGTGAGTAATGCGACACTGTCCCTTCCACCAATCAGATCAATAAGTAACCACATCATGCATGTTCATCAGTAACTAAGCAACTATATAAAGCATCATCAGATAACCACATAAGCACCTGAGAAGATTAATCCACATAGTCAATTGAGTCCATATCTAATCATAATATGAGCATAAAACAATAGTTCTAAGAGTATCATCATCAAAATAGTAAATCAAAGATGTCATAACATCTAAATGGATCAACTATTAGTCTATCAAAAAGAAAAATGGGAGGCACTACATCCTCCCCCCTAGAATAAGGCTTACTCCTGGAAGTCTGCAAAGAAGTATGGATATAACTCCCACATCCTAGATGCATCCTCCTAGGTAGCAGAAATCTCATCATTAGGATCCCACTGGACCCTGACCTACTCCATGTCTCTACCCCTGAGTGGGAGTCTCCTGTGCTACAAAAAGCATGTGGGCTCCAAAGCCAGTTGCCCATCCTCTACCTGTAAAGCATTCCAATCAAGGACATGAGAAATATCTGGATAATATTGTGTGAGAATAGAAACATTAAACACATCATGGATGCGTGATAAACTAGGTGGCAAAGCAAGACGGTAAGTGATAGGACCAGTCCTCTCCAACACCTCAAATGACTGAACAAAACATGGTGCAAGCTTAGAGCCTTTTCCATAATGGATCAGACTCTTTTGCTGATGCACTCGCAAGAACTCCCGATCACCAACTGAAAACTATCGATCAACCCTATGAGCATCTACATACTTCTTCTACCTATCCTACGCTGCCACCAAATGCTCTCTAATACGCTCAACCTGCTGCTCCATCTCCCTAAGCATATCCGGTCCTAGGAGAACTCTATCCTCAAGGTGATCCCAAATCAGTGTGGTCCAAAAAGGATGACCGTACAAAGCCTGAAATGGAGACATACCAATAGAACTGTGATAACCATTATTGTGTACAAACTCCACCAGGTATAAATAATCCTCCCAATGGTTCTATTAATCCATGACATACATCCTGAGCATATCCTTGAGGACATGATTAACCCTCTTGGTCTATGCATTAGTCTCCAGATGATAAACTGAACTAAAGTTCAACTGAGTCCCCAAAGCATGCTGTAAGGAAGTCCAAAGAGCTGAAGTGAACACTAGATCCCTATCAGAGATGATCCTGTGAGGAATCCCATGCAATCTGACTATGTCCTCCATGAATACTCTCGCCACAGAGGAAGCATTGTATGATGATCGAACAGGAGAGAAGTGTGCTACCTTCATCAACCTGTCCACAGTGACCATAATAGCATCATGATGGCTGGAGGATATAGGCAACCCAACTATAAAGTCTAAAGAAATAATGTCCCATTTCCATTCTAGAACAAGATGCGGTTGCAAAAGACCTGCAGGATGCTGGTGCTCTGCCTTCACCCTCTGACACTCAAGGCACCTCAAGACAAAGTCAGCAATATCCCTCTTCATTCTACTCCACACATACAATTGACAGAGATCTGCATGGATCTTCTTGACACCCGAATGTGCTGAGTAGGGTGCCCAATGTGACTCTCACCTAATTATGACTCTCACCTAATTAGGGTACAAAGACCCTTAGAACTGGGAACATAGATGTGACCCAAGTGCCACAAGAGAACATTTGAATCAAGAGAGTAACTGGCAAACCTACCCTCCAGGGATCTGTCTAACTCAACCTCTGACTTCACTTCCTAATACCAGCTATTGGTAGGAAGTGCTGCGAGAATCTAACCTCTCAAATCTACTGCAAGAGTGACTACAAAAAGCTCATGTCTCTGCCGACTAAGAGCATCTACTACAACATTCTCCTTACCCTGGATATACTTCACCTCAAAATCATACTCACACAAGAACTCCATCCATTGCCTCTGCCTTGCATTCAAGTTTGTCTATGTAAATATATACTATAAACTACGGTGATCACTGTGCAGCTCAAACCGATGCCCCAAAAGAAAATGCATGCATCTCACCAAGGCATGCATGACAGTGGCTAACTCTAGATCATGTGTGGGATAGTTCAACTCATGATCCTTGAGTTTGTGAGACTCATAGACTATCACGTGACCATCCTGCATCAAAACTACTCCTAGACCCTCCAAAGATGCATCAGTACACACTACAAAGTCTCTGGTAGGATCAAGAACTACCATAATAGGTGCACTAGTCAACCACTCCTTAAGGGTCTAAAAGGCTGCTTGACACTACTCTGACTAAACAAACTTCTTCCCTTTCCTCTAAAGAGAAGTAATGGGATGAGCTATCCTCAAAAAACCCTGTACAAACTGTCGATAATAGCCTGCCAAACCCATAAAACTAAGAACCTCTGAAACATTAGTGGGTGCAGGCCAATCCATAATGGCTTGGATCTTTGAAGGATACACCGTAATACCCTCTCTAGAAATGACATGTCCCAAATATCTCACCTTAGTCTGAAAGAATTGACATTTCGCCAAATTTGCATATAGTTGATTTTCTCTCAGACACTGCAAAACCTGTCACAAATGCTCCTCGTGCTCCTCCATAGTCCTCAAATAAATCAATATGTCATCTAAGAACATAAGGATAAATCTATCGAGATAGGTGTGAAACACACCATTCATCAGGCTCATAAACACAGAAGGTGCATTCGTCAACCTGAATGGTACAACAATAAACTCATAATGTCCATAATGGGTGCGAAATGTTGTCTTATGAATATCTGCCTCAAAGATACATAGCTGATGATATCCTTACTTAAGGTCAATCTTCAAAAACACCTTAGCTACTTTAATCTGATAAAAAAGATCATCAGTCTGCAGTAAGGGATACCTATTCTTCACAGTCACCTTATTAAGCTGTCGATAGTCTATACATGATGATGCTTTTGATACTCAAACCTTAGTACAAGGCTATCTGGGACAAGCATTTTGGACATTGTATACATTTCCCCTATTTTGCAGAAGATGAATGGGTCCGGTATGTTTTGAGCAGAGTGCATGACAACTTCATGTGGTTGAATAGACCATTTAAGATCATAAAAGATGCTATTAGGGCGGTAACCGATTTACACTCATTCAGAGGGTTACCTATTCTCAAATCGGTCAAAAACCAAACTGTGAGTGAGGCTACCAGATTAAAATTTGACAAGAGAGCAATGAAAATAGAAGATGTCACTAATCTAGATATCAAGTTTGCCTCCATGATAATTGGTTACAAGATATATCACTCCAGCAGGGAAAATTTAGTAACTGGAACTGTGATTTACACTACTTATCAAATGCTAAGAGATAATGCTGACTATGATCTTTGTGAGTTTATCTTGAATCAACTATTGGAGAACTTGCAAAAAATTAAGAAGGATAAAAAGAATTCATTCAAGTATGGTGGCTTGATACTTTGCCTATTCTTCTATTATATGAATGAGCTACTCGGAACTAGTGGTTGGATATGGCAAAATAACAGACTAGTAGCCATACAAATTAGAGATTATTTGCATGGAATTGGTGATGCCAAGGCACATAATACATCACTTTGGGGCTACTTCAAGAATTTTTAGAGTATGAAGCAAGCTATAGAAAGAATCCCCCAATCATTAGTTGAGAAGTACAAGGATACAGTGTGCTTTATGCTAAACACTGATCAATGCCTGATGGAGGTAGTGGAACCTAGAATATTGTGGATCATGCCAATGGGGTATGAAGTTTATGAGAAAATCCTAGAGCTACACATCCAACACCTGCTGAGTCAACCCAAGGATCCTAAGGTAGAAAGGTTTGGAACCTTCCAAGAGTTGAGTGTAAAAGTTCATGTTGAACTAAGACAGCCCGAAATCAAGAGCTCTGTACCTGCCACCTCTAAGAGCCAGAAAGCATCAAAATTGGAAGTTAAAACATCTAGAAAGGGAGAAAAAAGAACTAAGACAAAGGCCACAAGGTCTTATTGCAGTCAAAAGGATGATGAAGAGACTGAGTCAGATGAGGAAGTCAAGAAAATGAAGAAGAAGAAGAAAACATCTGGTGAACCCTCTATCGGTCAAGGTAAAGAAGAGAAGGCAGAGGAATTTGTTGAAAAGCCTACTCTCCACATTGGTGATATCATCAAATCAGTCACTGTGGATGGGAACTTGAAACCAATGACTAAATTCTATGATGAATACAATGAAGCTGACCAGAAGATCCTGCAAGATGCTACAGTCAGGTATCTTAATATTTATAACAAAGCATTCATTGAAATCATATCCCTAATTCCAAAAAGCTTAGAGAAGGAACTTGAGATAAGAAAGAACAATGCCATGGCAAAAGACCTAGAAATCTAGGAGCAGATTGCTATCCAACTCTATCCCTCCATCACTCCAAAGAAAATAAACATGATCTTTAATGATCGCAAGGATGAGTTCCAGAGCAAAGCCAGAATGAATAAACTTATGCTCGGAGAGACTGATCAGGTGGCTAAAGAAATTGAAGAGATCCTCAGGAATGCCTATAAAAGATTCAACATTCCTATTGTAGAGGACCTAGGTGATGAACCCTCTACCATGGATGACAAAGAAGAATCTACTGAGATAGTGGCAGAAGAGACAAAGGAGACAAGTAAAGAGAAAGCTAAGGATTTAGATTCCTCTATTTTGGAAGAGGAAGTTCATGGACAAGTAGACACCTCTCTTCCAGATCCTCCTGCAGACTCCAAAACTGAAGGATAAGAAAGAAAAGAAGAAAGCATCAGTCAAGAAGAACAAGTAAAGGGAAGAGAAGAAGATCAAATAGAGAAGATCACAGATGACAGTGCTAAGGCTGTAGAAGGGAAGAAAACTCTGTCTCTGGCAAGAGACATAGCAAAAGCAGTCAAAGACTTCTTGACAAAAGAAATGATGGAATTAGATGAGGTGGAGCTACTTCAAGGACCGTTCAATTTTTATTCCCTCTCTCCAGTCCAGATAATGAATGTGGCATCTTTTGCTCAAGACAAAGCAAAAGAAAAGCTTCTAAAGTCTGACATGGAAGACTGTGAGCTAATAGAGATTGCATCTGGTGTGCTAGAGAAAATCATGCCATCCTTCTAAAAGGATTCTTCAACCTCCACATCCGGTAATCTAAAGTCTCTTGTAAACTCTATTAATACACATTTTGATTCCTTAGAGAAGTCAGCTGAAGAAAAGGTTTAGAAGATGTTTTTGGGGAAAAGATTCTTTGAGATACAAAGATTTATAACCAATGATAGGAGAAATATGGATATTGGGATAAAGAGCTTAGAAAATGCTCTTAAAGATGGCAGAAAAGTATATAAATTTTGTTTATCCTGGTCTAAAGTGACAAAGGATATTGAGAAGAAAGTGAAAGAACAAGAGGATAAACTGTCAAGCCTCTCTTAGAATTTTGATCCTCTCACCACATCCATAATAAACCAGGAATGTCAGACTATTGCAGTCATAAATGAGATAAAGAATCTTAAGAAGGAGAGGAAGAACATAATAAGTAGGCTGGATGAATTTAGATTGATGATTATCCCTAAATTAGAGGTCATGCATGAGGCCCTATCTAATGCCCAGACCACAGCCCGGACCAATGATCTGACAGATCGAAGGAGGGCAGAAGCTTTTGCATTCATGTTGAGTGGTCACATCTCAATCTTGGATAGAATGAAGCAGAGTTGGGCAATAGAATCTGTCCAGTTGAAGACAACTTTTGCAGTATACTTCAATATATGTAAGTATAACATGTATATACACTTATGCGGCTAAGTATAGTTGGATTTTTGGGATTTTTGGTGTGCGGATCATACCCTTTGCCATTGATGTCAAAGGCGGAGTGAGGAGTAGTGAAAAATGTGGAATCTAGCTAAGGGGGAGCTTCAGAAAAATGTACATTAGAACAAAGCATCAGCCAAGGGGGAGTGTAGTATAACACTTAGTCATTTTTCACTAAGTGTTGCCATCAATGCCAAAGGGGGAGATTGTTGGCAAGAGACACATTGTGGCTTCATGAGTGTTGTCATTGATGGCAAAAAAGTCCATCCCACACATCTGCAGGACATGGTATGACCATACCGGAAGATAGACTGAAGTGTATCTTGGTCTGGTAAGCAAGAACAGAGCATGTAGCAAGGTCCAATAGTCAGGTCCAGCTCTCTCAGAGGAAGTATCTCAATAAAGTACGGACTTGGGGAAGTCAAGAGGAGTACCATGACTAATATATTCTAGAGATTGAGCCTTCGATGGTGAAAGAGTGAAAAGATATGAGCACCTAAGTGTTGGGTTCCTGTTTGGCATAGTAGACTAAGGAAGAACTGACTGACAGAACTTCAGACCTTAATCCATATGAGATATTGATGGTAATAAAGTTTCTTAAGGGATCATTCATGATTGGCTGACACTATTGATGACTTCTATAAGCATCTTTTTGATACACATCACTTAATAAGCAAGGATTCAACTGACAGACCAGAGTTTGGGAAAATGTTGAGTATTCCGGATGCCGACTAGAAGGATGATTGAAATCATTGATGCGGATATATATACTCGATTGATTTCGGTATGAAGGTGTGTGTGGTGTATTGTATTGTGTGAAGAAAAGTAGAGACAAGTGTGGAAGTAGTAATACAGGTCTGATATGTGACATGACATCAACACCAAAGAAGAGGAAGAATGAAGTGAAGTAGATCAGTGTATTGAGCCTAACTGGAACTGAACCTCAGCATATGTGGATGCTTCTCATCAGTTCAAGTATCTTTTATTGTAACTTGTAGACAGTGAGTCTGTTGTAGGCAGAGAGCCTCTTGTGAGCAGTGTGCTTGGGCAGTGAGCCCTAATTGGCAAGTGCCATTTTTGTATTTCTATTCTTCTAACAGAGAATACATTCTTGGGTTAGTCACCCCATGGTTTTTCCCTTAACAGGGTTTTCCACGTCAAAATCTTTGTGTTATGTGTATTGATTTTGTTTATTCTTTCATGGTTATGGATGCTTATTTGTTTTGATGTTGCACTAGTAGTTAAAGAAGAATAGAAAGTTAAATTAACTTAGATAACTAATTCACCCCCCCTCTCAGTTATCAACACTTGGTACATGCTTTCATTACTTATTTTTCTAAACCTAGTACCCATTATGAAAGTACATATGTGTTGATGCATTCTCATTATTTATATTTTAATATGGTTATCCACATGGCTTAAATATACTAAACCTACTTTCAGCATACACATGGATGTTCTAAAGGTAGAGGCATTGCATTCAAACATAAAGTTCAACTATTTATAGACAAAGGGAAGACAAAAATTAAGCATACTCATCAGCCCACATCCCCCTCACTTGATGAGGTGAACTGTTGTGTGGTTACACAACACGCCCCATTTTGACTTGGCAAAACAGGGATCCAACTTTTTGGTTTAGCTTGTGCGTCTGCTTCCTAGCGGTTTGGTAAAAGTAAGTCGAGTGCATCATCATGCAAAACCAGGATGAGGTAAGTCACCATGAGGTCAGTCTGTCAAAGTTTGTATTTCATCTCTGTGACCTCATATTTTGAAAGAACATTAAAATTCAGGCAGGATTGCCTTTTACATCACCTTGATATTCATCAGGATGTAAGAGTTATGAACAGTCAAAGTTTCAGTCAAACCTGATATTCGCAAGAGGAAGGCCATATTTTTATATCCTCGGTCATATTGTTGAGGCTCATCATCATATTCGAAACATCCCCCCGATATGTCATGTGGTTCAAATATCCAGACGTCAACTTTAAATGATAGCAAAATCTTCTCGTCAAATAGTCTTATCCATCGCGAGCGTCATACTTCACATGTAACCCGATATTTCTTTATATCCTCCTGACGCAAATATCACCCTTAGAAAATATCCTAATGACATCATCCGAATACGATAAACGAAGGAATATATATAACGATGACATCATCATCACATTTACATTGCCATAGGATATTTTCTAAAACATGATCATGTTCACCTAATATGATGATGACGTCATGATGCACTTCCGATACGAATAGCGAATATCAGGATGACATCATCCTGATATTCCAAAAAGAGAGACATGTAAGTTTGTCTCGACATCATCATGTTTTGAAACATCATCCGATACACTGAAATATCCTCCTGATGTACTAAAACATAAACAAAGGTGCTTTTGTAACTCGAATCTTGTCACGATAACAATGTCAATATGAGGGAGGAGGATGATATTGAAACTCAACCTAATATTTGTGAATATCATCATGCCCTCATGATATCCTGTCATATGGATATCCCCTGCTCCCATTGCCACCATTATCATTTAATGCGCGCAGACATGGTAGGTGGTTCCTGCCGACCCCGGAACCCAATGAAACACCTGGCAAGATCCTGCGTTTTCACATGAATAATCAGGGAACATGATCCAATCTGTCAGAGTTGCCCTAAATGTACCCTAAATGCGAGATTAAAAGGTAATTCAACTGCCATTTTCACATTTACCTTGCGATAAAATTATTTTACAGAGTACCAGCGTCCGCATCCTCATATAGGCGATTGTTGCACGATTTGAGCTCACAAACTGAAGGAAGGAAGTGATCATCAGCTGAAGTAAGAACGTCATTGGCAATCCACTAGTATAAAGGATAAATCTGCCTAACTAGGTAAGTAAATGAAACCCTCATCATGTTGTTTCTATTCTAGTATGATGATGTAAGTTCTGGTTTATGCATCCGTATGATTAAGTAGTGTTGGAATTGATGCAGTAGGCATAATGATTTATAAAGTCAATTGCAATATGCATGCATGTATGTACCTATTGTGAGAATAGGATTGTTGTTAATTATAGGTAGTCATGGCTGAGAAGTGATTAGTCAAGTGTCAAGAGGAATTCAGCAAACCCATGTTCTCTGCTCAAAGGGGGGGTCCTGTTTAAATATGGAGCAATTCTAGACACCCATCAGGGAAGCACTAATTTGGAGGCCTAGTCAGCTAAGCTGAACGATGGACATGACAAGAGTCCTGTGCTAGACGCAGTGTTCGTGTCAGGAATGTGGAATGCCGCCGGTTTTCCATACTCCATGGAATCTCTTGAACTCGTCATTGAGTGTGCCCAGAATTATAACCCTCAAACAAGGCAAGTAGTGAAGCATGGGAGGATATATGCAGACCTCTCCATCAAGGGTCTCTCCCAGATGTTTGGATTGCCACTGGGCAGTAAGGTCAAAAGTGTAGACTTGAAGAAGTCTGAAAGAGAGTATGAAGCCAACAAGAAATTGGCCAGGAAGAACATGTACCCGTGGCGGGCTGAGAATAGCACATATAATGCAGCGGCCAAGCTTCCTGTGCACCTATTTAAGTGTGATTTCAGTGAGGAGTACCAATACATGATTGCACTCCTGAATAGAGTAACTGGCCAGCCTGATACTGGCAGTTTCAGGGATTGGATGTACAGAATAGTAATGATGTGTCTATATTCAGACATTAAGCCACTATGGGCCAGATCATAAGTGATGCTCTGCATGAGCAACTAATGAACCTAGGAGGTTCAAATTGTGCATTTTACATGTCATCATATATTGTTTATTCTTGTGCCTACAAAGGCACTTTTGATGCTTTAGTTACAGATGGGAAGCTCACAGGCACAAATACTGTGTATATCTAGGATCATTATCCCCAACTGTAGAGAACCAACTACCTCAAAGATTACAAACTGGTCAATGATGCATTCTCTATGCATCTGGTAAGGACCATGGAAGAAGACAGAACAAAGAGATTGAGGATGGAGGCTCAAGAGGCAGTCTACAGGCATGAGGCCTAGTACATACAGTTTGCAACCTTTTCTTATATAAGGGTTGAAGGTTTCGAGGGACATCCCCTGATGCTACCAAGGTATCCTACCGATGCAGTAGTACTAATGGAATTTATCAGGCAGGGCTCCACCATGATACAAATGTACAAGGATGCCAAGAAGCTGCCACCAATTTTGTTCCCAGTCAGCATCGGCAGCTATATGTGCCCTGACTCAGATAGTATAAAGAAGGTGATGGTCACCCTAAATAAAATGAATCTGCAGCCTTTTCCAATAACAATACCATATGATCCTTACGGCATGATACAGAAGATACTAGGAAAGCCTATTCACCAAAGGCACCTAGAGGATTTTTGGGCTGACTGTGAAGATGAGGAAGAGGCCAGAAGAAGGAGGTATCAGAGATTAACTCTAAACCAAGTTAGAACTTTTGATTGCATCTCCCTTCCCCAACAATTAAAGAAGGATGATGGCAGGACAATGGCATACGAGTATGAATAGAAAAAGATATATAATGACACCATCTCTGCACCTGACCTCACTATGCAGGAGGACATATCCTTGGACCCATTCATTGCTAGGACCCTACACCTAACCAGTTCAATCAGTACTGGAAGAGATGAGGTGAGTGGAAGAAGAGCGAGAAAAGAGCCCAGAACAAGTAGCTCAGGAAATAGGGCTAGATAGATTAATCACAGAGGTGACAAGTCTTGTAGTGGTAGACCTGACAGAGAAACAGGATGCAAGTCCTGAACAGCCAGCAGGATCACCTGGTGAAGGCCAACCAACAGAAGAAATAGAGATGGCAAAATCGGAAGGCCATGCTCTGGAATTAGGACAACATAGTCCACAGGATACATCAGCAGAACCTGCTATAGTAGAGGATCAAGAAATGAAGGCTGATGAAAAGGAAGAAATAAAAGAGGATCCAACTGCCAAGACATAGGAGGTTGACAGTGCAAGCTCAGAAGAAATAATAGCTGCAGAGCAATCGCCAGCACATCAAGCAGGATCCCCAATATCTGGTGAAGTGGATAAGCAACAAGGGGAAGAATTGGGAACGGATGAAGTAATGACAGAGGGAGATCATAATCATCATGATCAGCATATAGATGCACCTCAAGGTTCCCCACAGCATATAGATGCACCTCAAGGGTCCCCACACCAAGAAGATGCTACTCTAGAGAAGGAAATCCCTCAACAGGAGGAGTTGCTGCAAGATCAACAACACAGAGAGCATCAAGAAGAAGAAATGAGAAAGTCACCATCTCCACAACACTTGTTGACAGAAACGGGATATATAGGTGAACATCAGGATGATGCTGAAAAACATGATCGGGTGCCTCCATGGTTGGCAAAAGAGGTAAATGCTGAGGAAGAACTTGAAATTTAGGAATTCGACGTGTCCGCCCTGTTCTCCGCAGATATAATGAAGCCAAAGACGAAGGCTAGAATGACTTCGGCCATCAAGAGAGATCCAGAAACTGGGAGAAAGACCGCGCAAATTGCCATACCTGCGGTGGAGAAGGAAAAAGATAAAATCACTGTTGATGAATTTCAAATCAGTACAGTAGATTTGGGCTTTGCCAATGAGGACCAAGAAGGTCAGGAGGGCAAAGACATTATTGACTCTCTAATTCAAAAGGTGAAAAGAGAGAAGGAGAAGAATAAGCAACATAAAGAGCACATTGCTCAGTTGCATGCCTATATCAAAGGGCTGACCGATCCTGATGATACCACAACTGAATATGTAGTCCCATTGACTGCCATTTCCCAGGAGGAGGTAAATAAATTGGACCTCATGAAGCATGAGGCGTCTGTAATAAGGAGATGGATGTCATCCACATTGGATGATGCTGTAGAAATAATGAAAGCCTCTTTGAAGAGGTGGAGCATCCTAAGTGACTCCAAGGCCAAAGTGGATAAATTGCAGATGCAGACCGGGAAGAGGGCTCACAAGCTGGAGAGAGTCCTAAGCCTGTTAGGGGAAATAAGGAATATAAATCCTCAACTGCTTATCAGTAAGCATGTGCTAAATAGTAATACCACATTATTAATAGATATCTGGTATAAAGACACTCAGTTTGAGTGTGGAGTCCTCAAAAGATGTAATAATAAGCTGAGGGATATCAGCATGAGGCAACGGGATTTAATGGCTGAAGAAGCGGTGATATTGGAAGAATTGGAAGGCAAGGTGGAAGGTAAAATAGAAAATCAAGATGAAGAGTCAGCCATCAAAGCTGTACACAGCAACTTCCAATCAGAGACAGATGGTCCACCTATCCACTTGACAGAAGAACTGATAGATAAAATAATGAGGATCAAGGTTCAGATGGAGAAATACAAAGAGACACTGCAGGACAGGAAAAATAAGCTTGATAATAGCAGAGACAAATATGAAGCACATAAGCATGCCATCATCAAAGCAAAAACTCAAGACGGAGGAGGGATAGATCAGGTTGTGCATTTATACGAGCAGGTCCGCAGTAGTATGCAGCCCCATATGCAGCAGCATCATCATCAGGATAGTGAAAGTTTGGAAAGTGATGCACATGATGATGACCCACTTGAATCAGCTGAGGAGCATGATCAAGATACATCATGAAGGGGATAGTAGCATAAGTAATATAGATAGTTGCCAGCTGGCAACTTGTGCCATTTTGTAAAGGTCGACAAAGTCAAGAGAATCGTGACCATAGATTTGTATTGATAAATTAGGATCATAGATCTTTTGTAACGGATTCATCACCTTATTCTATAAAAGGTGGTGGAATGCCTTGTTGAAATATTCAAAACTTAATTGAAATCTATTTGCTAAAGTATTCAGGGCTTTTTTCAAAGTTATTGCATATGTACATGTCTTTTGCATACTTAATGAAAGAGAAGAGTATTTCGATTACAAATCTTCGTAAATCTTGAGTAATCTATGTCTAAATTCTATATATGTGCTTTGATTTGCTGCGTCCCTTGGAGTGCTCATCATGTTGCATGTATTGTTTTCATTCCTCATCCTTTGAAGTTTGCATCAACTGTATCTAGCTGTGGAATATCCTGGTGAACATATGGTTTGATTTCTTCTCGTCATGACAGTATCGAGTATGTATGTGAATCAATAGCTGAAGGTTCAACATTAAATAGAAGCATTTCTTTCAATTTTTTTTAAATTTCAGAGCATTTTATCTCCATAATTGCAAATAATTGATAATCTTAAGCAAATAACATAAATATGTAGACATCTCATAGATAATCGCAAATATTTAGCATATTTGAATGCAAAGCATGCACAATTGAAAATATCATGCAAAGATTGAGGTATTTCTACATCTTTTCATCTAATAACTGCATAATATGACTTCTCTGTAAAGAATTTCTGCAGGAATGTCATGAGGATGGCACAATTTCACATAAGGCCCCAAAATGGAAACAGCAACCCACATTAACCTCTGAGTAACTTCAGACGATTAAGACCTAATCACCGGAGACTTGGGATCATGGATTCTTTAAATTCATAAGTATATTTCAAGATGAATAAAGGTTAATGTGTACTTTTATTCTATGCTTGTTTATGACTAACATCATGACCAACATAAATTGGTGCTAGAAGGAGGGCATGATCTGAAATACCATGCTCATCATCATTATTTTCAGGTTTGATGCAGAGAGAAAGGTAACCCCCGATTGTCCATGAATTTCAAATATACAGTAAATATTTACTGTAAGAAGTTCGTATATGCTCATTCTGTGTAAAGATTTCCAGATTTCACATAAATATTGCAAGCTTTACAATAGATCATTCTGAATTTACTAATATTGGCCAAAGATACGTAAATTTGTTCAAGCTTTGAAGAATTTAAGCCTTAGACACTTGAGATCTCATGCTACGGGTCATTATACCCAAAATATCCTGTCATATTTGCAATATCTTCACAAATATTTCATAAATATCAAGTTTGATCAGCCATCTGACTGCAAATATCACCTCATTTGGTGAAATCCAGCCAATATTTGCAAAGCTTCAGCCAATTTGCCTCAGAATTGTGAAATCCTGGCTCATAGGATAAATACCAGGTCTAGATCTAGCGGAATCTTTGAAGAATTGCCTGTTAGAGGTTTCAGACCTAGAACTGTAGACATTCATCATACTCCAGGGTCTAGTGCATCAAGAGATTCACCAGATCATCCTCCTGTAACTCCTGTTGGCTTGCAAATACCTTCTGGGATAGCTGTGACACCTCCTGTTCAGCCTCAGGGTGTACCTTTAGTCTAACCCCAGCCAGCTGCACCATCAGCTCAACCTCCTCAGGTTGCAATGTCTTTCTTTGCAGCAGAGTCACCTTTGACCTTTACTGCATATCATGAGTTACCAAAGAATCCAGACAAACTTTGTCCAAAATATCATCCTTATCAGGATGCTGATGATCATATCAGGACATTTAAGGAAGCTTGCTGCAGAGCCAGAATAGAACATCAAGATGTGGTGTGTAGGTTATTTCCTTTTTCCTTAGGGGAAGAGGCTTATAATTGGTTCATTAGTCTTGGTCAAGCCTCTGTTGGTTCATGGGCTGTTTCAGAGAAATCTTTTCTTGACAGGTTCAAGGCCCCTATTGATCCATCTATGAATTACCATATGTTTGCTACAATCAAACGATTTGAGCATGAACCTATTGCTAATTTCAATGCTAGGTTCCAGAAAATGTTGTCCAAGTTAGTTGCCCCATAAGTAGTAGCTGATGCCTCTACCCAAAGTATCTATTATTCAGCCCTGGATCCATTAACTTCCATGTTCATCAGGAGAACACATCTTGAGATCACTACATTGACAGGGGCTTTTCAAGAAGCTATCAAAGTGAATCAGCAGTTGATAACTACTCCTACTCCAAATATAGTATTTCCTACCTTGCCTGGCATGCATTCACAATATCCTACATCATATCTTGCAACATATTCTCCACAATATCCTGCACAATATCCTAATGGAGCATTGATACCCCCAGCTGTCCTGCCTGCACCTTTGCAAGCACCTCCACTGAGCATCATGCCCCCTCCTAATGGAAATGGCCAATTGCCACAATATCCTGCACATGCTCAGACACCTCAGGGTATTGATCTATCCAATAATAACCATGGATCCTCTTTTTTCAAGCCTCAGACCGAAAATGTAGTGGCCAAAGCTCAAGAAGAAAAGGAGGAAATCAAAGAAATTTCTGCTCAATTGAGAAAACTCACCATAGAAGTGACACACTTGAGAAATCAGGGTTTTTATTCCCAGTCAAGTCAAAATAGAAATTATCCCAATGATAGGTCAAATTATCCTGATAGAGGATATAACAACAATAACTTCAACAATAATGGTGGAAATAACAATAATCCACCTAGATAGCCCAGAGTATGGAATTCTAGGCCAAATAATGGTTCATTGCCATCACCCCTGGACAATCAGCCTCCTGGTGAAGCCAAACAGACTACTAGAGTCAATCTTGCTGAGGTAGCTCTTACTAATTGGTGTAGGATCCACAATACCAATGCACATGCAGAATTAGATTGTCCACAATTTAGAATTGCTGTTAGCATCTTTCAGACTGAAGTGTCTAACACTTCTGGAAATCCACCTCAAGTAGAAGGAAATGAGATTGTTCCTTGTGGATACAACTCAGCTTTTGTGCTAGAAGCCTATACAAATCAACCTCATCAGAGTTATAACCAGGCATATGAAGAATCAGCCTTAGCTTTTGAAACAAACTATGTTTTCCCCCTTGAAGATGAAAATGAGCCTGCAAAGGAACGTGAAGAAGTACAGGCATATCAGCAGCAGTATCCTGGTAAGCACAATTATAACTTGAGGAGTAATGCCAACAGACCTGCTGGTCCATTGACATCATCTCTACCTCCAAACAACTTCAATACACCTCCTGATCCTAAAGCTAGCAATAACCCAGGGTTCCCTAAGGTGAATGCTCAGTACTTGTCACCTCAAAACACAGTATCAAAGATTGTGAATACACCTCATGAATCCGACAAGTTGGTCAGCTATCTCACTGATGAAATGAAGAAAATTAAGATTAGCCTGTCCCTATCTGAGTTACTGAGAACTCCTGCCATCAAAAGGGCATTCATGAAGTCCTTAGATGATCCTGGCCCTAAAGAGGATAGTCATTTTTCGAGTCAATCCAGTGGCAAAGATCATGCTGCTAAGGATAATATTATCAAGCCTAAAGTGTCAGCTACAGTCCAAGCTATAGAAACCTCCCACATGACCTTGTATAGGGATAAAACCGAATCACCTCCGTTTCTCCTTACCATAAGAATGTTCAGCAAGAACCTGCACAACTGTCTGGTGGATTCAGGAGCCTCAACGAATGTTATGCCCTTGTCAATATGCAATGCTTTAGGACTGCATCCTGCTAAATCCTTAAAGAAGGTCACACAGCTGGACAAAACAAAAGTAAGTGTAGTAGGAGAATTAACTCATATCCACATGTAGCTAGCATCTGATCCTAGGATCTAGTATTACATTGATATTCAGGTAGTTGACATACCTGATGCGTATGGGATGTTGCTCAGCCGCGATTGGTCTAAAATGCTTAACAGATATATGTCTACAAATTTCAGTCACATGTGGTTACCATGGAAGGGTATACCTAATCAGATCAGGATTGATGCTTAACCTAGAATGAAACATATGATAACTGAGTACAACAGAACAAATGAGATCATGTACGTAAACGTAGAGCCTGGAGTTTATCGCATCAGGCCACAAACTGTCAAAATAGAAGAGATCTTGATACTTGAGCTGCATCATCATCATGATGATGATCATTAGGAAAACATGCCAGTTATAGAACGTGATAATAATTTAGATAATGAGAACGAAATGGATCGCTTCAGAGACTTTGAGACACATCTGTCTAAACAGGTAAAACGTTGTCAATTATTAAATATACCTACTAATGATATTTTGATTGACGGATGGTGCAGATTACATGACGAAGCGCATTTAGAAAAGACATGTGAAACATGCTTAGATATGATGATGCTGGAGCAGACATGTAGTGAGGTGTCATCACCATGTTCTGAGGTAAATTCTACATATAATGATAATGATGATGACACTAATTCTTATCTGTCTTCTACAGGAACCAAGGAACTAACAGATCATGACGAAGATCATATCCTGAAAATAGAAGAAGTTCTGGTGTCTAACCAGATAAATGATATGAGGAAAGAAAAGATCACTCCTGGTAGTGATTGTTTTATGGAACCAGATTATGAGTTGTCTGATGAAGACAAAGGCAGTGATCTGACTAAGTTCGAAGAATTTCTAGTAAAGGAAATATAGAAGACGACCCGACAGCATAAATCTCCCCACGAGGTTTTAATCAAAGGTTGGTGTAGGTTGCACGAGGCACCTCACTCAGAAACAACTTGCTCACTATGTTTACACATTTTGAAAAAGCATGTAGCTGCAGATTCAGAAGATCATCCTCCTGCTGAAACGAAAGAGAGAATAGAAAAGCCATCAGGCTCACGAGAAAAGGGAAGGAAGAAATTTGAGGATGATAATATCCCTAAGTTAAAATGGATATCAGGCGGAGCAGTAGCTAGAGCTGCAAAGAGAAAAGAAAGTTTAGCTAAATGTCCTGCTGAAGATAAACCTTGGATCCTGAGGTCTGATGGGTTCAAATCTAAGCAAGGTGCTGGGGTAGGAATCGATCTGATTGATTCAACTGGGAAATCCTATCTGGCAGCCTACAGATTACAGTTCCCCTATACTAATAATGTAGCAGAGTATGAGGCTTTGATTCATGGAATGCTGTTTGCTCATAAGAAGAAAGTAAAGATTCTGCATGTCTTTGGAGATTCAGAACTAGTTGTGAAGCAAGTAAGAGGAATTTACTACTGTAACTATAGAAAACTATCAAAATACATACATCGTGTATGGGACCTGATGGAAGACTTTGACGCCTTTAATATCACTCACATACCAAGAGAACAAAACCATAGGGCAGATGCGCTAGCTCAAGCTGCCAGTACATTGGAGCCACTATCTATATCTGGTCTAAAGAGATTTTTAGTAGAACTGGTGTCAGTACCATCAATACCTGACAATGTGACTAATCTCCAGGTGTTTGATGATGATAAACACATTCTGGACTTCATTTCAAATAGAGACATATTTGAAGCTTAGATTATAGATGAGAATGGTATGGAAGATCATGTTTGGGAAGAAGATGAGATATTAGAGTTGCCTAGCAATAGGATCCCCAAAGGTATGATTGAGTTAGAAAGAGCCTTTGATTTAGATAATATGCTTAAACATAAAGATCTGCCTAAGGCAGATGGAGGTCAATATTTACAAGTGAATATTGGACTAGCTGATGACAAGAAAAACATCTTATTGGGTAAGGTTTGCACACCAGAAGAGTTAGAAGGAATAACTCAGGCCCTCAAGGATTACATACATGTAATTGCATGGACTTATGATGAGCTGAAGACATATGACACCTCTGTCATAACTCATACTATACCTCTCAAGCCGGATGCAAAACCTTTCAGATAGAAGCAGAGGCCAGTCAATGCCTTGCTCGAACCAATAATTCTTGAAGAAGTCAAGAAATTGTTAAATGCCAAGATAATATTTCCTGTCAAGCACTCCACATGGGTAGCAAATCTAGTCCCGGTCAGAAAGAAAAATGGAGACATCAGGTTATGTGTAGATTTCAGGAACCTGAATAGAGCATCAAAAAAGGATAATTATCCTTTACCCTCCTTAGATGAAATTCTACAGATTGTAAATGGAGCCAAAATGATGTCCTTCCTAGATGGCTTTTTAGGATACAACCAAGTAATAGTTGACAAAATTGACAGATTGAAAACTGCCTTCACCACAAAGTGGGGGATATTTGCATATAGACGTATGCCCTTTGGACTCATAAATGCTGGAGCTACATTCCAGCGAGCAATGGACATAGCCTTCAGAGACTTAATAGGAAAGTGTATAGTCATCTATATGGATGACTTGATGGTATTCTCCAAGGAAAGGGGGAATCATGTTGCTGATCTCAGAAGTGTACTGAAGAAATGTGAAGAATATGGAATATCTTTGAATCCCAAGAAGTGCATATTTGGGGTCACAACAGGAAAATTACTAGGTCACCTGATCACAGAGGATGGAATTATCATTGATCCTGACAGGGTGGAATCTATTATGAAATTACAACTTCCAGGAAGCAAAAAGGAACTTAAGTCTTACTTTGGTAAGATAAACTTTGTGAGGAAGTTTATCACCGACTTTGCTGAGATTGTCAGACCTTTAAATGCTATGTTGAAAAAAGATGCACAAATTGAGTGGACACCAGAAGCCAGGGCTGCATTTGAAGATATAAAAAAAGCCATTTCAGATGCTCCTGTCCTCATTAGTCCAGACTACACCAAAGATTTCTACATCTATTCATTTGCTTCAGAACATACCTCTGCAGCAATGTTGACCCAAAGAAACAAAGAGAAAGAAGAGAAACCAATTGCTTTCATGAGCTGTCTTTTTAGGGATGCTGAGTTGAGGTATGTAGATGTTGAGAGACAGGCACTTGCATTAGTCAGGGCAGTAAAGAAATTCAGACATTACATACTCAGAAGCAAAGTGATTGCTGTAGTACCAGATGCAGCAGTGAAGATGCTATTGATGCAAAGTGAGCCTGGTGAAAAAAGAGCTAAATGGATTACTGTATTACAAGAGTATGACATGGAAATTACACCAATGAAGCTGGTAAGAGGACAAGCTCTGAGCTAGATGATATCTGAGATTGATCCAAACATCACTAGTCAGCAATACGTGATCAATGAGAAAGACAATAAAGAGTGGGTATCAGGCACATCCTGATTACTGGAAGATGTCCATCAAGAATGCAGGCTTCACAAAGAAGAGCCTTAAAGATAAGATCCCAAAAGTATACAATGAAGGGAGGAACCTTGTTCAAGAAGAATTATGAAGGAATATACCTTAGATGCTTAGAGAAGCCAGAAGCAAGTAGAGTCCTAACAGAATTACATGATAAGTTTAGAACGGCACATGGATCAGCATTGGCCACAACACATGCAATCCTCTGAGCAGGATATTATTGGCCTACAATTTTTAAAGACACAGCTGATCATGTTAAATGTTGTCATGTTTGCCAGGTTGCTGCCAACAGAGAGAAATATGCTGCACAACCATTGCAGCCAGTAATGGAAGAGCGCCCATTTGCACAGTGGGGCATGGACTTCATAGGACCAATCAATCCTCTGTCCTCCTTAGGGCATAGGTATGTTTTAACAATTACTGACTATTGTACTAGATGGACTGAGGCTATTAGCAGCAAAACTTGCACTGCAGATGATGTCATTAAATTTCTGGAGAGCAACATTGTCACCAGGTATGGAACTCCTTATGCATTGGTAAGTGATAATGGGTCCGCCTTCATTTCCACCAAGTTATCCAGTTGGGCTTTTGACCATGGGATTAGACTTAAGTTTTCATCCAACTATTATCCCTAGGGGAATGGATTAGCAGAATCCACCAACAAGAATTTACTGAGTATCATAAGAAAACTGATAGAGAAGAACCCCAGGGAATGAAACTCATTTCTAAAGTATGCCTTATGGGTTGACAGAACTAGAATAAAAATTGCATTAGGAAACTCACCTTTCCAACTAGTATATGGAGTGGATCCCATCCTCCCTGTAAACTTAAAAATTCCTACTTTACAGTTTGCCCAAGAATACCTAGGCATAGACAATAAACAAGAAGTCAGGTTGCTCCAGTTGATGCACCTGGAAGAAAAAAAGAGTCAAGCAATTGACCAATTTGCAAAACATCAGTCTGTTGTCAAACGCTGGTTTGACAAGAGAGCCAGAATTAAAGCTTTCAGGATATCCGATTTGGTCCTGATGTGGGATAAAGCCCATGAAAAGAAAGGTGACCATGGTAAGTTTGATAGATTGGGGATAGGCCCCTTTCAAATTTCTGAGATACTAGGAGACAGCACTTATAGGCTTGAGAAACTGACAGGTGAAGATGTCCCATTGCCGGTCAATGGATAATTCCTCAAACATTATTTCCAGACCTGAATGACTTCATGACAGTCATGTGTATCATATTGTATATTTGTATAGTCGTTTGTACAGTGTGTCTATTTTGCTTGTTTCATTTTGTTGGTTGAGACCTTGTTCTGGTAAGTCAGGATGATGCACTTCATCACCCCAAAAAATAACTAAATTGTTAAGGTTCAAGTAATGAGATCACATTTAGACATAGGTTATGATTCATTGTAAGAAGTGTCCATGATCAGGTTTGTGATATCTTTTCATCAGGGTGCCTTTTCTTGGTCAAAATGAATCAATCACAATGAAACATCTAATAGCCTTGGGTTTGCTGAGCACACAAGTATAGGTGTTAAGTGAAAAATCTAAAGGGACTCCCTTGCTACCAATACAATCTCCAACCTAAAGCTGCAAATGACTATATCTTGTACAAATGAGCTGACATGATGATATCAGATACGAAAAATAAAAAATTAGAAAAGAAATAAAATTAGGCCATCTAAGTAACTCTACCGGGGCTATAGACGCCTGCTGGCAGTGGGGATCTACTTAAGGAGATTGTATAGATAACGTTGCCGGGGCTATAGACGCCTGCTGGCAGCAAGGCTCTATCCAGGTTGGCTATAAGGGATGATCTCCAACTATGTAGTTTAACACCAGTTACTTATGTTTTCAACTTGCTTTCAAAATGAGGATAATTAATCATATGCACACACCTGATCTTTGGTTAGCATTCTTACCATGATGAAATTTTATCATTCAGAAGATCATGATGCTTATGCTTAGATAGAATTAGAATACTATAGGTGAATGTGATCACATCACTTGAATCATTAGAATTTGTTTGTTTTCTTTAGTGGCAAGTTGTTGTGTGGTTACACAACACGCCCCATTTTGACTTGGCAAAACAGGGACCCAACTTTTTGGTTTGGCTTGTGCGTCTGCTTCCTGGCGGTTTGGTAAAAGTAAGTCGAGTGCATCATCATGCAAAACCAGGATGAGGTAAGTCACCATGAGGTCAGTTTGTCAAAGTTTGTATTTCATCTCTGTGACCTCATATTTTGAAAGAGCATTAAAATTTAGGCAGGTTTGCCTTTTACATCACCTTGATATTCATCAGGATGTAAGAGTTATGAACAGTCAAAGTTTCAGTCAAACCTGATATTCGCAAGAGGAAGGTCATATTTTTATATCCTCGGTCATATTGTTGAGGCTCATCATCATATTCGAAACATCCCCCCGATATGTCATGCGGTTCAAATATCCGGAAGTCAACTTTAAATGATAGCAAAATCTTCCCGTCAAACAGTCTTATCTATCGCGAGCGTTATACTTCACATGTAACCTGATATTTCTTTATATCCTCCTGACGCAAATATCACCCTTAGCAAATATCCTGATGACATCATCTGAATATGATAAACGAAGGAATATATATAACGATGACATCATCATCACATTTACATTGCCACAAGATATTTTCTAAAACATGATCATGTTTGCCTAATATGATGATGATGTCATGATGCACTTCCAATACGAAGAGCAAATATCAGGATGACGTCATTCTGATATTCCAAAAAGAGAGACATGTAAGTTTGTCTCGACATCATCATATTTTGAAACATCACCCGATACACCGAAATATCCTCCTGATGTACTAAAACATAAACAAAGGTGCTTTTGTCACCCGAATCTTGTCGCGATAATAATGTCAATATGAGGGAGGAGGATGATATTGAAACTCAACCCGATATTTACGAATATCATCCTACCCTCATGATATCCTGTCATATGGATATCCCCCGCTCTTGTTGCTGCCATTATCATTTAGTGCGCGCAGACATGGTAGGTGGTTCCCGCCGACCCCGGAACCCAATGAAACACCTGGCAAGATCCTGCGTTTTTGCACGAATAATCAGGGAACATGATCCAATCTGTCAAAGTTGCCCTAAATGTACCCTAATTGTGAGATTAAAAGGTAATTCAACCGCCATTTTCACATTTACCTTGCGATAAAATTATTTTACAGAGTACTAGCTTCCGCATCCTCATACAGGCGATTGTTGCGCGATTTGAGCTCACAAACTGAAGGAAGGAAGTGATCATCAGCTGAAGTAAGAACGTCATCGGCAATCCACTGGTATAAAGGATAAATCTGCATAACTAGATAAGTAAATGAAACCCTCATCATGTTGTTTATGTTCTGGTATGATGATGTAAGTTCTGGTTTATGCATCTGTATGATTAAGTAGTGTTGGAATTAATGTAGTAGGCATAATGATTTATAAAGTCAATTGCAATATGCATGCATGTATGTACCTGTTGTGAGAATAGGATTGTTGTTAATTACAGGTACTCATGGCTGAGAAGCGATTGGTCAAGTGTCAAGAGGAATTCAGCAAACCCATGTTCTCTGCTCAGAGGGGGGTCCTGTTTAAATATGGAGCAATTACAGACACACATCAAGGAAGCACTAATTTGGAGGCCTGGTCAGCCAAGCTGAATGATGGACATGACAAGAGTCCTGTGCTGGACGCAGTGTTCGTGTCGGGAATGTGGAATGCTGCCAGTTTTCCATACTCCATGGAATCTCCGGAACTTGTCATTGAGTGTGCCCGGAATTATAACCCTCAGACAAGGCAAGTAGTGAAGCATGGGAGGATATATGCAGACCTCTCCATTGGGCAGTAAGGTCAAAAGTGTAGACTTGAAGAAGTCTGAAAGAGAGTATGAAGCCAACAAGAAATCGGCCAGGAAGGACATGTATCCATGGCGGGTTGAGAACAACACATATAATGCAGCAGCCAAGCTTCCTGTGCACCTGTTTAAGTATGATTTCAGTGAGGAGTACCAATACATGATTGCACTCCTAAATAGAGTAACTAGCCAGCCTGATACTGGCAGTTTCAGGGATTGGATGTACGGAATAGTAATGATGTGTCTATATTCAGACATTAAGCCACTATGGGGCCAGATAATAAGTGATGCTCTGCATGAGCAACTGATGAACCTGGGAGGTTCAAATTGTGCATTTTACATGTCATCATATATTGTTTATTCTTGTGCCTACAAAGGCACTTTTGATGCTTTAGTTACAGATGGGAAGCTCACAGGCACAAATGCTGTGTATATCTAGGATCATCATCCCCAGCTGCAGAGAACCAACTACCTCAAACATTACAAACTGGTCAATGATGCATTCTCTATGCATCTGGTAAGGACCATGGAAGAAGACAGAACAAAGAGATTGAGCATGGAGGCTCAAGAGGCAGTCTACAGGCATGGGGCCTAGTACATACAGTTTGCAACCTTTTCTTATATAAAGGTTGAAGGTTTCAAGGGACATCCCCTGATGCTGCCAATGTATCCTACCGATGAAGTAGTACTAAAGGAATTTATTAGGCAGGGCTCCACCATGATACAAATGTACAAGGATGCCAAGAAGCTGCCACCAATTTTGTTCCCTGTCAGCATTGGCAGCTATATGTGCCCTGACTCAGATAGTATAAAGAAGGTGATGGTCACCCTAAATAAAATGAATCTGCAGCCTTTTCCAATAACAAGACCATATGATCCTTACGGCATGATACAGAAGATACTAGGAAAGCCTATTCACCAAAGGCACCTAGAGGATTTTTGGGCTGACTGTGAAGATGAGGTAGAAGCCAGAAGAAGGAGGTATCAGAGGTTAACTCTGAACCAAGTTAGAACTTTTGATTGCATCTCCCTTCCCCAACAATTAAAGAAGGATGATGGTAGGACAATGGCAGACAAGTATGAATAGAAAAAGATATATAATGACACCATCTCTGCACCTGACCTCGCTATGCAGGAGGACATATCCTTGGACCCATTCATTGCCAGGACCCTACACCTAACCCAAGGTTGGGTTGAGGTACAGATAGAGGCATTGAAGTAGAAAGGTGTTGCCATTACGGTGGACAACAAGAAGAAGGGGCAGGATATTCCAACAGATGTATATGATGACTTCCTGTTAGAGAAGAGGAAGACCAAGGGAGATAGAATCCCTCCACCACAACAGTAGAGCAAAAGACCCCTAGGGGACAAGAAGGTGGAACAGGGACCAAAAGGGATTATAATTGAAAGGGTAGTATTTGCTGCTGAGGAGGCGGCAGGGTCAGGATTAGGATCAGAATCAGCATCCCCTCCAAAGAAAGAAAAGCCCAAGAAAAGTAAGATAGCAGAGGCTGGAATCACTAAGATCCAAGAAGTGGGTCAATCCTCTAAACAACCAGGAGGAGAGGATACCCTCATAGAAGAAGAGCCTGAGGAAGAGGAGGCTCCATTGGTAATAAAAAGGAAGAGGAGAGCTCCACAAGTGCTGGTGTCTACCCCACCTAAGAAACAAAGAACCTCTATGAGAGGTGGAATGAGCCAACCCCCTACCTCATTACAAGGGGAAGGTAGTGAAGTACGCAAGGAACTTCAACATAATGTTCCACTTCCTACCATCGTCAAGTTCAAAACTGAACTTGCTGAGGAGCAGCTGAAAGAAACTTCCCAGACACAAGCAGAATGGCATGTCTCACTCAACGAGACAATAAATTTGTCTGATGATGAGGTGGTGCAGGATGTGGCTGCACAGAAGATGGAAACACTGGCTGCTGGTATTAGTATGACCCCCCACAAGTCTCCACCAGTTCAATCAGTACTGGAAGAGATGAGGCGAGTGGAAGAAGAGAGAGAAAAGAGCCCAGAACAAGTAGCTCAGGAAATAGGGCTAGATACATTGATCACAAAGGTGACAAGTCCTATAGTGGTAGACCTGACAGAGAAATAGGATGCAAGTCCTGAACAGCCAGCAGGTCACCTAGTGAAGGCCAACCAACAGAGGAAATAGAGATGGCAGAATCGGAAGGCCATGCTCTGGAATTAGGACAACAGAGTCCACAGGATACATCAGCGGAACCTGTTATAGTAGAGGTTCAAGAAATGAAGGCTGATGAAAAGGAAGAAACAAAAGAGGATCCAGCTACCAAGACACAGGAGGTTGACAGTGCAAGCTTAGAAGAAATAATAGCTGCAGAGCAATCGCCAGCATATCAGGCAGGATCCCCAATATCTGGTGAAGTGGATAAGCAACAAGGGGAAGAATTGGGAACGGATGAAGTAATGACAGAGGGAGATCATAATCATCATGATCAGCATATAGATGCACCTCAAGGTTCCCCACAGCATATAGATGCACCTCAAGGGTCCCCACACCAAGAAGATGCTCCTCCAGAGAAGGAAATCCCTCAACAGGAGGAGGTGCCACAAGATCAACAACAAAGAAAGCATCGAGAAGAAGAAATGAGAAAGTCACCATCTCCACAACACTTGTTGACAGAAACAGGAGATGTAGGTGAACATCAGGATGATGCTGAAAAACATGATCGGGTGCCTCCGTGGTTGGCAAAAGAGGTAAATGCTGAGGAAGAACTTGAAATTCAGGAATTTGACATCTCCACCCTGTTCTCCGCAAACATAATGAAGCCAAAGAGGAAGGCCAGAATGACTTCGGCCATCAAGAGAGATCCGGCAACTAGGAGAAGGACCGCGCAAATTGCCATACCTGTGATGGAGAAGGAAAAAGGTAAAATCACTGTTGATGAATTTCAAATCAGTACAGTAGATTTGGGCTTTGCCAATGAGGACCAAGAAGGTCAGGAGGGCAAAGACATTATTGACTCTCTAATTCAAAAGGTGAAAAGAGAGAAGGAGAAGAATAAGCAACATAAAGAGCACATTGCTCAGTTGCATGCCTATATCAAAGCACTGACCGATCCTGATGATACCACAACTGAACATGCAGTCCCATTGACTGCCATTTCCCAGGAGGAGGTAAATAAATTAGACCTCATGAAGCATGAGGCGTCCGTAATAAGGAGATGGATGTCATCCACATTGGATGATGTTGTAGAAATAATGAAAGCCTCTTTGAAGAGGTGGAGCATCCTAAGTGACTCCAAGGCCAAAGTGGATAAATTGCAGATGCAGACTGGGAAGAGGTCTTACAAGCTGGAGAGAGTCCTAAGCCTATTAGGGGAAATAAGGAATATAAATCCTCAACTGCTTATCAGTAAGCAGATGCTAAATAGTAATACCGCATTATTAATAGATATCTGGTATAAAGACACTCAGTTTGAGTGTGGAGTCCTCAAAAGATGTAATAATAAGTTGAGGATATCAGCATGAGGCTACGGGATTTAATGGCTGAAGAAGCGGTGATATTGGAAGCATTGGAAGGCAAGGTGGAAGGTAAAATAGAAAATCAAGATGAAGAGTCAACCATCAAAGCTGTACACAGCAACTTCCAATCAGAGACAGATGGTCCACCTGTCCACTTGACAGAAGAACTGATAGATAAAATAATGAGGATCAAGGTTCAGATGGAGAAATACAAAGAGAAACTGTAGGACAGGAGAAATAAGCTTGATAACAGTAGAGACAAATATGAAGCACATAAGCACGCCATCATCAAAGCAAAAACTCAAGACGGAGGAGGGATAGATCAGGTTGTGCATTCATACGAGCAGGTCCGCAGTAGTATGCAGCCCCATATGCAGCAGCATCATCATCAGGATAGTGAAAGTTTGGAAAGTGATGCACATGATGATGACCTGCATGAATTAGCTGAGGAGCATGATGAAGATACATCATGAAGGGGATAGTAGCATAAGTAATATAGATAGTTGCCAGCTGGCAACTTGTGCCATTTTGTAAAGGTCGACAAAGTCAAGAGAATCATGACCGTAGATTTGTATTGATAAATCAGGATCATAGATCTTTTGTAACGGATTCATCACCTTATTCTATAAAAGGTGGTGGAATGCCTCGTTGAAATATTTGAAACTTAATTGAAATCTGTTTGCTGAAGTATTCAGGGCTTTTTTCAAAGTTATTGCATATGTACATGTCTTTTGCATACTTAATGAAAGAGAAGAGTATTTTGATTACAAATCTTCGTAAATCTTGAGTAATCTGTGTCTGAATTCTGGATATGTGCTTTGATTTGCTGCGTCCCTTGGAGTGCTCATCATGTTGCATGTATTGTTTTCATTCCTCATCCTCTGAAGTTTGCATCAACTGTATCTAGCTGTGGAATATCCTGGTGAACATATGGTTTGATTTCTTCTCGTCATGACAGTATCGAGTATGTATGTGGATCAATAGCTGAAGGTTCAACATTAAATAGAAGCATTTCTTTCAAATTTTTTTAAATTTCAGAGCATTTCATCTCCATAATTGCAAATAATTGATAATCTTAAGCAAATAACATAAATATGCAGACATCTCATAGATAATTGCAAATATTTAGCATATTTGAATGCAAAGCATGCACAATTGAAAATATCATGCAAAGATTGAGGTATTTCTACATCTTTTCATCTAATAACTGCATAATATGACTTCTCTGTAGAGAATTTCTGCAGGAATGTCATGATGATGGCACAATTTCACGTAAGGCCCCAAAATGGAAACAGCAACACACATTAACCTCTGAGTAACTTCAGACGATTAAGACCTAATCACCGGAGACTTGGGATCATGGATTCTTTGAATTCATAAGTATCTTTCAAGATGAATAAAGGTTAATGTGTACTTTTATTCTATGCTTGTTTATGACTAACATCATGACCAACATGAACCATATGGAAGAAAAACATGTGTGTCAAGAGATGAGTCATGTTCACTAGAGCACACCATATATTGGGTTACACATGACATAAAAGAAAAACCATTTGATATGCATGATGATGAATGATTTCCTTGATTAGATATTCCCACCTATCCTTCTCACCACTCACCAAATTTCATTCTTTTTCTTTCTTTTCTTGGATTTATGTTTATTTTCCATGTTCCTAGTTATCTCATGTAGATGATGCAAAGACACCTTTACTGGTGCATGGTTTTTATTAAAGGGGCATAAAACTAGGTTTTGATGGGGCACTAAAAACCCAAAACAAAAGCTAGGAGGTCATCAAGAGCATGGTTGACCAACAACTAAAATACAAAAAAATATTTAAAAGGATTTGAGAGCCTTAAACAACACTCCAGCCACGATGCCATCAAATATGGTTTTCAAGGAACTAGAAACCTTGAATAAAGAGACTGTAGCTAAGCTACCAAATACAATGGACTTGGGGAAGCCACCTACACAACCCTAGGCTTTGACCTATCATTTCAAACACCCTTGACCTAGGTGTAGGAAACACACTGATGTTTATGAAGACCTCTCTTCCTTATTTGAAGAATCTTCCATGAGATGTTGTCCTCCAAGGATTCAGAATGAGGTAAAGGGGAGGACTAGCCTCCACTAAAGCCTGAGCCCTCATAGGGGCTAGAAAAGGAGTTGAATGTAGAACTAAAGGCTCCAATGAAGCAAGAACAATAGACCCAACATCTAACAACAAGAGATCCAAAGGTGTGGCCCTTTAATACTGCATGTTGACACAAGTGACTTTAAGGATTTGTTGGGTTATTTGTGTCACCTCTTCCTTGTGCTTTGTGTTATGTCAAAAAATGTCCCCTTGGGGATGTTTCCCTCTTAAGGTTTAGCTCTTGGGTCATGTTTATGCATTTAGAGCATCTTTCATGTTAATCTAGCTTCTCGATGAGAAAACCCTGAAGTTCCATGGCAATTTGGACTCAGGGGATGCACTTATGACAAACCCTGCCTAAAATAGGGGGGAGGAATTTGGCGCATGCACCCTATCCTGCCCTATTTTAGGTCAGGCCTAATTTTTAAGTGTCGGTTTGTGACCGTTATTTAGGTCTTATGCTGACATGGTAAGTTTCAATTACGAAATTCTTGGTGGGAATGTTTGTAGTTGCACATATAAGCATGTTTAAGCATTCATTTGGAAACTAGATGGAAATTGCGTACTTGTGGATTATGTTAAGGTGATTTAAGGCATTCCTTGTGTGTTGTAGAGAAGACTTTATGTTGTTATTATGTTTGTATTTGCATATTTGGCAGCCATATCCTCATGGCATCAAGAGCTTCTTCCTTCCATGAGATCTTTACTGCAAGGTGATATCAATTGTGTTTTCAATCATTTGGATTTTGCTTCTATCCCACAGGGATACACACTCTTTCTCTAACAACGGTGTTCAAAAGACTTGAATGTCTCTCTAGGGCTTCACTAAGGCAAGCCTCTAAACATGACAACCCCCAACCCATTTTTCTATGATAGCAGGTTACAGGTTGTAGGACCAGAAAAGGTGGAGTTGCAAGAGAGCATTGCAGACTGTTGGAATTATAGATCAAAGAATAAAATAGGGACCTGGACTCAGGCACCCACTCATTAGTCACATGGCGCTGGACTAGGCTGCCTGGTCATTAGTTCTTGAGTGTTCCACTTCCTAAACTTTGAAATCTAGTATGCATTTGATTATCATTTAGTATCTCTGTGTGTGAGCATTTTCCGTGACTTGTCTGTTTGCTTCCAAATTTGCATAATTAGGGTTTTGAGCATAATTGGGCATAATTGAACAACAAATCTACACAATTCCAATCTTCCTACAGTCCAAGTGATCACAGGCCTGATAGTAGACTTCATACTTGACTTAAAGTCCTTGAATGTTTAAGGTGAAAGGAGGATTCACATAAACCATCAAATCAAACCTTCTTATAAATTTTACCTTAACCATTTTGGTGAACCCATGTTTTTAATAAATTTGGCACATTTCTAAGTGTTGTGCTTTATATTTACATTCACTTCATTCATTCATAACATTGCTCATCTTATTGCTTTGGAAAAATTACAGAACAATTGAAAAATTTACAAAAATTTGAAAAAAAAGGGCATTTTTAGCTTGCATTCTCATAAAATTTAAATTAGTTGGCATTTAATTTTAATAAATTTATGTCATTATAATTAGATCTGATTTAAAATATAGAAACATTCCATTCATCATTCATTTAGATTGCATTTTCATGCTTAAATTGTTGAAAATTGCTTGAGATTGTGCATTTTTTCATATAACCTAGTTTTGCATTAGCTAGGGTTTGTAGTCAAAATATTGTTTCAAATTTTACTACCATTTTAAAACACTCATTAGGACTGATTTCTAACTGTATTTTTTCATCATATTTTTTTTCTTGCAAAATTTCATGCGTAGGGTTTAAAAAACCTTGATTTTTCACTAGATTTGACCTTATCGCCTCTCTTGATTTGCACCATAGGCATGTTGTAAAGGAGTTTTCTACACTACTTAGCTGTTATCAGGTTTATTATCTTCTTCCCCTCCTAAAATTCTTTACAAAACCTTTTTATTGCCCTCTTACAGTGGAAATTTGGTAAAAAATGCATATTTTAGCTATATTTTCCCTAGGGTTTGACCTAGATTTGCACTCCAAGCGTGTTGTGAAAGATTTTATGGCTTTAAGTGACTGATATTACTACTATAATCTTCTGTACCTCCTAAAATTATTTACAACACCCCCTTTGTTGGATCTTTGCATTCAAAAATTATGAAAATTTGCATATTTTAGTGTATTTTCACTAGGTTTTGACTTGTCATCATCTTGGATCTGCATCAAAAGGTGTTGTGAAAAATTTTATGGATTTATTAGACTGATATCAGACATATTATTTTCTTCCCCTGATCAATTTCCTTACAAAACCTTTTCTTTCATGTATTTGCATTTAAAAAAGTTGTAAAAAACAAGCATTTTAGGTTATTTTCATACATAGTGTTGCACTTGTCTTTTGGATAACTTTTGAAAAGCTCTAAAAATCTGATATTGCATTGAATTGAAAACTCAAATACATAGCCTCTAATACCAACAATAAAAATAGGTTCCCTCCTAGGCCTTACATGAAAAGAAAGGTCCCCAAACCTGAAATTGTGTTTACACCTCATGATAGAACAATTGGAGAGACTGAAAGACCTCTTTATATCACTGTGAAAATAATTGGAAATCCTATAGATGGAACCCTTATTGATCCTAATTGCATGATTAATTTCTCCATAGAAGAGTTCCTCATTTCACATCAATTAATGCAAGGCTCTTATGACCCTTCGGATATGATGATTAAGACACATAAGGGAACCTTTGTAAACACTTCTGGGAAAATATCTCTATTGGTCACTATATTTGAGAAACATGTAGAACAATGGTTTGATGTTGTCCCTATTTCTAACCTCTTTGGCATAAAATTGGGACACCCATGGTTAAAGGCTATGAAAGGTGTCCCTTCAACAATTCATAATTGTATCAAATTTACTTTGAATGGACAAGTGATTACTATACCTCGCAATAAGTATAAACCTTTGGCTACAAGACAACATTTTACACTGGATTACTTTTCAGAAAGATCTAAAAAGGAACCAAAGCCACAAATAGACTTTAACTTCTTGAGCTATAGAAACTACAAAACATAACTATTACATCAAGTGGCCAATCCTTCTTTGCAAGAAACAACAAGAGACGAACAACCTGAATTTGAAGAGAATCCTAGACTGAAAGGAAATGGACCCTATGTTGAGGTTTCTCCCCCACCATCTTTATAAGGATTGGGAGGTAGTCGTCGAGAAAAAATATTCGACCTAGACAAATGAGATTTGATCCCGGTGCTTTCTCCTCTAAAATAGAAAAACCTATGAAAGAGAAAAACACTACCTTACACGAGATAAGTGGTAAGACAAAAAGAAATAGACAAGAAAGAGAAAGGAGGAGGAAATGACAAGAATATGCCCAATGACTTGCATCTCAACAAGAAAACATCTCACCTAACATTCAACCAAACCAAGAAGATCTTAAGAATGGACAACTTGAAAATAAGAACAAGAGTTGGGCTATGGTACCTTATGTCCCACTTTCCTCTAACATCTAGGAGTGGGAAGATGATGATGATTTTTTTTATGACAACACTTAGTTCAATGATCCTACCAGGTCAGTATCTATAACCTTTTATCTCTCGTGATGTGTTTCCCCCATGATGTGTTGTGTTGTTTTGGCCTCCTAGGATGACCCTTGATTCTCTTGTAAGGTACAGGATACAAAGAGACCACCTCTATTGTGACCCTTCTTCTATTTGTATCATCATTCTTCTATATTGTCTCTCCTCTATTTTCATTGTTGTGTGTTGTGACCCTTCTTCTATTTCTATCATCATTCTTCTATCTAGCTAGTGGATGACGAAAAACATATTATACTAATGTAGACCTAGCATCCCTTTAGCAAGAAATAAAAAATTGGACTTAGTTCCAATATGACGATGGGGTTGATATATATTATCCAATAGTTGGCTAGTAGAATCACTCTATGCACTTTGTCATGTGATCTTGATAATGTCTTATCGCACCTACAAAACATAACACTATTGTTGCTCCATGCACTTTGTTTGTCTTTGAATCTTGCCTTGGTGACACTCCGTTCTGAGATTTTTGCAGTATAGCCCCACGATTATCCCCGATCTCTAAATTCATAGTATAACCTCATCTCTTTATGTGGTTGATCATATGCATCATTGTTTATCATGATTATTTGGAGACTAACACTTTTCTTGTAGGGATGTGTTTGTGGGAACACTTGGCTATCGTAATGTACATGTTACCTTCGGGGGGCATGGGCTTTATGAGAGTCCATGTTCCCTTATGTGTTTTCTTCCTACCTTAATGTGCTTGATATTGATACCTAATATCAACCACCTTAAGGTGGGTGCATATATATGATAAGTTGTCTATTCTAGATGTTAGCAATGTGCTTGTTCTCAGGTGCAGTCTTAAAGACTGGTGGCGATGAGTCCTTCCTGCACTCTGAGATTTATTTGAAATCAATCATTTAAGTCCTCTACGGAGGTGGGGATATCGAATCCCTTTTCTATCTTAAGACCTCTGCGGAAGCAGGGATTGTGTATTTCTCATGGAGAATGCACATCCTGTCAATTTCAAAAGTCATCATCATGAGGTGGGGAGAAGTTCTGTGACTCACTCAACCCTTAAGCACAAGTCTTCAGTGATTGTTGTGGCGAAGCCCAATCATCAGTGTGTGCCTGTAATGTGCCTGAGATGGTGTTTCAACCTCGAAATAGGAACACTCCATCACTTTTCTATCGTGTTTTCTCCATATGTTCCAAGTGTGTGTGTATTGCATGTTTGTCCCCAAGGATAGTTTAAAGACCGCTGGCGATGAGTCCCTTCTATGCTTTAGGATTTGTATGGCATGTATTGCATGTGTATTGTCCCATATGCATATTAAAGACTGGTGGCGATGAGTCCCTCTTGGATTATGGGTGGTGTGTTTACTTTCCTATATTTGCATCTACACTTCATATATGAAAAAGAAAAAGAAAAGAAAATCATCTCTGTCTTCTCTGCATTCACTGTATTCAATGCTTTATTCTCTGTGTCTTGTGTGACTGTAACTATCTTCTCTGTGTTTTGCGTCCCTATTACTGTCTTCTTTGTGATTGGGATGTCTTCTTTGTGCTTGGCATGTTTGCTGTGTTTGTTGATAGTACTTTAATGCATGTATTGGCCTTGCGTTTATACATACATTAAAGTGGGACCTAAATGTTACATCAAAAAATGTCCCCTTGGGGGCTTTTCCCTCTTAAGGTTTAGCTCCCAGGTCCTATTTATGCATTTAGAGCATCTTTCATGTTAATTTTTTATGCACTTATGACAAACACTACCTAAAATAGGGGGGAGGACTTGGGTGTCCGCGCCCTAGTCCTGCCCTATTGTAGGTCAGGCCTAATTTTTAAGTGTCAGTTTGTGACTGTTATTTAGGTCCTATGCCAACACGGTAAGTTTCAATTATGAAATTCTTGGCGGGAATGTTTGTAGTTGCATATATAAGCATGTTTATGCATTCATTTGTAAACTAGATAGATATTGCGTACTTGTGGCTTATGTTAAGGTGATTCAAGGAATTCATTGTGTGTTGCAGAGTAGACTTTGTGTTGTTATTGTGTTTGTATTTGCAGATTTGGCATCCATCTCCTCATGGCATGAAGAGCTTCTTCCTTCCATGAGATCTTTACTACAAGGTGATATCAATTGTGTTTTTAATCATTTATCATTTGGATTTTACCTCTATCCCATAGGGATACACACTCTTTCTCTAACAATGGTGTTCGGAAGACTTGAATGTCTCTATGAGGCTTGACTGAGGCAACCCTCTAAACACCACAACCCCCAACCCATTTTTCCATGATTGTAGGTTACAGGTTGCAGGAGCAGAAAAAGTGGAATTAGAGGAAAGCATTGTAGATTGTCAAAATTGTAGATCAAAGAATAAAATAGGGACCTGAACTCTAGCACCTACTCATTTGTCCTCCGGATCCTACAACAGGAAAATCTCTAGAACAATAGCAACAGGTTGTAGATAAGGTTTCCAGATCTTGACAAAAAGCATTGTACTAGACTAGGGCGCCCTCTCATTAGTCCTTGACTGTTCCACTTCCTAAACATTGAAATCTAGTATGCATTTGATTATCATTTAGTATATCTGTGTGCAAGCATTTTCTGTGATTTGTCTGTTTGCTTCCGAATTTGTATAATTAGGGTTTTGAGCATAATTCGGCATAATTGAATAACAAATCTATGCAATTCCAATCTTCCCTACATTCCAAGTGACCACAGGCCTGATAGTAGACTTCCTACTTAACCTAAAGTCCTTGAATGTTTAAGGTGAAAGGAGGATTCACATAAACCATCAAATCAAACCCTCTTACAAATTTTACCTTAAACACTATGTATCACATCTATTTTGGCCTTTTCTTATGCCATGTATATTTTGATCTCCCTTACCTATTATCCATTCACCTTGTGGTACCTTACATATTGGCCCCTTTAATTATGCCATGTTTATTGTACCTCCCGATTTCATTTCAACTTCTATAAATTATGGATTACCTTTATTTCCCTACTTAGGGGGCATCTTACCCATGTTACTTAGGTATGTTTAGCTCATATATTCTATTTTTATTTTTCCTACATACCTTGTTTGAGTCCTATCTACTCTTACATTCTACGTTTACCACATTAGGTTTTCACATGTTCTTGGTTATTTATTTTATAGTCAATTATACATTAATTATGATTTATTCTCATTACACTCTTTATAGATTATCCCACTCTCTTGCCGATGTGGAGAAAATTATTTAAATGACATGTGCTCGCAAAAGCACATTTTAGATTATTGTGCTCACATGATCTAACCATGTTCTAAGAGCCAACTTACCATATTGGGGGCATCATACATTATACCTTCCCTATCACATTATGTTCCCACATGACCTAACCATGTTTGAGGTGTCACACTAGGGACACCATAACCCTCCCCACTCTATTATTACATGTTACATGCCATGTATTGATATCTATATACCACTAAGAACCTATTTCCTTACATTGACCATTGCGTTCCCATACCCTTGAAGCCACATTAAAGGGAGATATGCCTTTTCTAGTGTCTTATGTGCTTACACAGGTGTTTTTAACCATTGAGGGATACATCACCACACTTCATTTTCCCATGTTGGAGGAAACCATATGCCTTGAGATTCATCTCCAACCCATATGATTTCCATGCCTTATATTTATAAATTTTACTTATTTATTTCATGATGCATTTATTACAATTGTCACTTTACATGCTTAGCTTATATTTATATTTTATCTACTATTTTTCCCTCTCCTCCAGTTCCTTCTATACAATGGATGCAACTAGTTAAAGGGAGGGCATATGTTGTCACTAACACTCCTATGTTGAGATTGCATATAGTTATAAGTGCTTACGTGGAGATTTATCACCATGACCAAATAGAGCATTATCGCATACAATTACATGGTAGAACCCAATTTTCCATTCATTCTATGGTCATCAAGCTAGGTGAAGCATTATCACTTTTTGTATAGGAAATTTGTTTAACCCTATTCTCTTTCCTCACTTTCATGATTTATGATAATAAAATTTAGCTTGAATTTGTGATTATTTTTTCTTGTGTGATAGAAGCTACTCATTACACATTTTTATCTATTTTCTAGTTTCCCATGGAGCATTCATGTTAAAGGACAAGCACACACAATGACATCAAGAGAGGTCCATTATTTTCTATGGACTCAATATCCTTTTTTGTCTGAATATTTACTTTACATGCACACTCATATTTACCTATGGCTTAAATATCAACAAATGGCACACTCTTGTGCAAAGCCAAGCTCAATCACCCATACCATTACTCATCCCACACACATTCATTCCACTTTATCTAGATATACACAATTTTTTGATACATTCATCTTCATTATCTATGTATTACACATATACATGCACTCATTTCTAAATATTCCATTTCCACCTTGATTTTAGCACATTTTTTGGTGTCAATTTGACAAGTGCTAGATTGATCCAACACCTATAAATTTGACCCCCAAAATTCCAAAATTCAAATTTAAATTGAACTCACTCATTTCACTAGTCGTTATGAGCCAACTAAACACATGTTTTCCTAATTCAATGTTATGTCCTTGTATTTAATTATATTCAATTGTATTCATTTATTAGACTTAGATAAACTATGTGTTTATATAAAATGGGGGCTAAAAAGTGGCTAAACATTCATATTTCTCCAAAATGTGCTTACATTCTAAAGAACATAATGTGTGCACTTTATAGTGTGCTTGCATTAAGGTTTGAGTGCATTTTTGGTAAAGAGAGCATGCTATATACGTATGGGTTTTACTTGGAACCAGTTTGAATTTACCAATCCTAAGGGTTGAACTTGCAATTTGGGTGCCCAAGTCTAGGTTTTATAAAAAAACATACAAATGTTGAGTATTTTCTCCATCAAGTTCATGTATTTTAAAACAAGATTATGAAAAATTACCACTACAATGTCAAGCTCTATATTAGCTTTCTAACCATGTATTTTTTTAAATTTGAATATATTAAGATTTTGATCTTTAATTACCTTTAGTAGTGTCTTTACTTTTTGCAAAAAACACATGTATTGTTTTTTCTACATAATTTTTTACCCACTAATCTAAATTTGAAAAAAATACATTTTCAAATCTTATGCTTCATTCTATACACATTGAAAAAATTGATTATTTTTCTCAAAATTAGAGGTGAGCACACTCAATTTTGTATTTTTAGGATGTGTCCACTTTAAAATTAGTAAAAAATGCTATATTTATTAAAAAGTAGCAAAAATGTGTATGATCTAATACATGATGTTAGATAACTTTCCACTAAAGGGTTTTATGAAATTTTTAATGAAACTTAAAAATGAGGGGACCATGCTTGACAATACGCTATATTTTTATGACAAAAATGGGACCACTTTATGTACTCTCAACTTTTGACCCTCTTGATCTCAATCTTTTTAAAACATAGTAGTTTAGAAATTAGTATTAATGTTCTTATCAGATCTTCAAAATTTGAGTGTAAGCATCTTAAATTACTTATCAAAGTTTAGTTTTTGCTAATTTTAAGAAAAAAAAAAGTCACTTTTGACCTACTTTTGCCCCCCATTTCTATAAACTTACTCCTTATCTAATTATCCTAGAATTTCAAGGATCATATATCATTCTAGAAACATTTCAATTGGTATGTAACTAAAAGGAATCAAAGTTTGCGTAATCATTCTAGAGAATATGCATGCCTGAAGATTATTGTTCTTGATTATTTTAATGAATGTAAAGATGGTCCCATTAAGAGGTCAACCGAAGAGAACACAACCCTTGTGATCCGATTATCTCTCCCACATGTTTACAAACACCATTAGTTATTGACATTCAACAAAGCATGGAGTATCATCTGAATTAGAAAGCAGGAGTATGCAATACCCCAAATTAGATCCACAAGCCATAAATCAAATTTGTGCCTACAAAAATGACCCAAAGATGCCAATTTAACCCCTCATAAAGTTAAAAAATTGTTCTATTTTTGAGATAGTACAGACAAAGATGATTAATTTTGAGTCTCAAGACATGTGCATTTCAACATATTCAAAATTATACATCATTATTGTATCTAAAGCTAAGTACATTTATCCTTCTGCATTTAATTTCTTAGCTTAGAATTTATCATTCAATTATCACTCCTACAATTTTGAATTAATTAATCTAGGTTTATTTATGCTTATGTGTATGCATTTTATTTGATTACTCTAGATTAATCTTAGGGAACTTTTATTTTCTTTTATAATTATAACCTTTCTTGTTCTTCTTTCCATCAACAAATGGCTTCAAATTCTTCATAATTTCTTAAGAATATTTAGAGAATGATTTACCTTAGGTTGCATATGCATGGTTCTTCTTAATATGTCCTTTGTTAATAAGGCGAGATTCTTCATCACAAATTGTCTTACAAATTTGATTAAAAGATTATTTGGAAGCATTACAATTTACCTTAATAACACCTTGCACGATGCTTAAAATACTTATAAAGTTGGGAAGCTTACATTCAACCATTTCAATCAAATGGAAATTGTTTCTTATAATAAACTTTTATTTTGGGAATTGGACATTTGAATATGGCTTCATTCAAATAATTAACCTTTTTTCAAAATCAACAAGATCTAAGTTAAATATTTTTCCTTTATGCTAAATATGCTAGCATAATCTATATCTTTATAATCATTTTATAACTTTTTCTCATGGTTCTATTAAATTATCCAAATCAGCAAATTTTCTATTGAAATTTGGGCTCAAAGTTTTAGCAATGATACTTCTGGTCTGCTCTAATTTGCATTTTCAAAACTCATATTCTTTATCATTTTGTTGAGGTTCTTCAATTTTTTGGTTACAATCTTCATGGTGCCTCTCTCTTAGAAATTTTTTTATTGCACTTCCAATTTGTAAAACCACTTCAATTAAAATTTGACAAAACTTTATTTACCAAAGTGATAAACTTAGAGGAGAAAAATCAGTCCACAAATAAATGGGTTAGGAGAAATCTAACCAACCAATTTAAATAACTTATCTTACTACAAACAATCTAGTTGAACACTCAGGCTTAAGCCTACTTAGGTGTGCCCTTATAGAATCTTGACACATGCCTCATTGAGGTGTCAAGATTGTTGGACAGTTAGGAGAGATATCGCCAAGTTGCTTATTAACTAGCCACTCACGCTAGTTTTTAGGGATGCAACACACAACCACTCATAGTTGAGGAGTCCTTTCCTCAAGTACCAACTTCCTCTCCTCACCTATATGTGCTCGACTTCTCCAAGTTATTCAATGGCGGATTTAGTTAGTTTTGCATACATTTTCATGCTTTGTATTATTTGCAATCTTCTGTGCTTGTTTTTCATCTTCTTGTTCCTTAGGGAATCCTACATGGTATCAGAGCAGGAGGAGGTTGATCACAGGCTGTAAGATTGCTCTTTGTTTTTTGCATCAAAATTGTATTTCTCTTTGTTCCCAATCTGCAAAGATAGGGAAGAGTTTCATCGACACCATTATAGAGGAAAACCACTATGAGGATTGTTTACCAGGTAGATTTGATTGGTTTTGCATACATTTTCATGCTTTGTATTATTTGCAATCTTTTGTGCTTGTTTTTCATCTTGTTGTTCCTTAGGGAATCCTACATGGTGCCAGGCCTTGCCCGTGCCCTCACGCAGGGTGTAATGAAAGGGATAAGAAGAGGAGTCGACACCAAGGGTCGACTCCCCTGCTCCTTGTGTGCCTTGTAAGGCTATAGACGGATCCTGCAGGCCGTGGCAGATCCTTCAAAGGTCATGGCCTCTTTGTCACCCCTAGAGTGGCTTCTTGAGGTTGTCGCCACCCTCTATTTGGGTGCCTCCAATAAAATCAGGCGTAGTGCACTGTAGAAATCAGATGCACGCCCAGACCGACCCTTGTTTAGCCTTTGAACTACTATTTGCCCCAGCAATTTTGGATCTTTTAAGAAAAAATCTGTGTGGAAATCCCTAACCGCCCTACATTTTTGGGCTCTTATGCCATAATTTTCCCTAGCCCTAATTTGGTCTTTATAAATTTAGATTTTCTAAAGTTTGTTTTTTTATTTTGTGCAAAAGACATTTATATTTTTTTTATATAAATGTTAACGTAGGTGATTTTTTTATTGTTGAAAATGCACTAAAAATATCAAAGGCAAATCTTAGGAGGAGTTTTAAATTGGGGCAAATTTCCTTTGGGGGAATTACTAGTTTTTATAATCTCTTGTATCTTCGTCAGACGAAGACGAAGGGTGAGGCCCGGGTTGGTAGGAGGCTAATTCCCCCTCATAAGTAAACCATTGTATTCCCCAATATTTTTCAACTCCAATGAATGGTTGGATGGCTAGGATACCTCTTGCCATAGGAATTTTTTTCCTTTCAGTGCAAATGTATTAAAATAGGTCATTTGCTAGAAATTGATTCTATAATAACTTTTGCTTGGCAGCTCGAAATTCAGCACCCTCTTTTGCAAACATTATTATTTTTAATTTCCCATGCATCAAACCTACTTGCATTGTCAAACACACTAACTAATAAAGTGCCAACCATTGGGGGTATTTAACTCTTGTCCACACACTAATCTTATAAAGTGCCGCTTCATGTATTATTCTGGTGGGATTTTATAGGCATTTTGTATATCATTGAACTAACATAAAGTTCAAAAGGGGGTAAAATATCTATGTCAACTAATGGGGATAATGAGTCATCCATCTATCATTACCTTAGAAAATGAAATCTACAAGTCCTTGCGCAATGGTATCCTAACGCACTATTGATGGATTCACCTATTGCCACATCTGTATGGACTTATTCCTAAACCAAGCACATATTGGTAGAAAATTGTATGGGAAAATAAGAATAATCATGTCTTAGGATTAATTGGTTTAAGTGTTATGAACCACACATAGTGGGTTCGTCTATCACACATTGACTGCCCTAGAGCTCTTTGGACCAAACTATGGGAAATGTATGGAGACCCCAATGAACCTCCATTCCCAGATGATCCCGCTATAGACATACTTCTTTCCCTTGATGATGTCGATGATCCTTTGTATGACAATGATACTGAAGAAGAACTTGCATATTGGGAATGTCTTGATTGTATTGATGACACAGAGACATACCAACTTGCATCTCCTCTCTCTACACCTCATTTATTGGTAGATATTCTTCCACCTCCTATTGTTGCTTCATCAGATTTTAGAGTCGCTTCTTCGAAAGCTCCCAGCACTTGCTTGCAATAGGATATCAATCTTCCTAGCATTGCTAATTGGGACATATTTCTACCTAACATCACTTGTCTATTTGTAGAGTCCCACATTGCTAACATGGAAGCACACATTAAAGACATCAATGTTCTCTTCGATGACAATTTCAATGAAGTTGCATCTCCATTATCCTCTTCAGATATTCATTCTCTACATCTGTCTACACATGGTTTTGGATCGTCATCATCCTCATCTATTAGGCATGCATCTAATTTGATTATGAAATCCTTTGACAATGACATGGGGATACCTGAGCATTCTTCAAAGACATCACAATGGGCACCATCATCTGTGGATTAGCTTCAACATGATTCAGGATCATACATACATCTTCCTACATGGGAAGATATCCTGCATCTTCATGTGGTTTCTTTTCTTCCCAAGGGAAGGAACATTGTTCGACATTCTTGGATCTACATTTGCATCCTTTGTTGACTATCTAGCTTCACTACAGCATGACATGTATTATGGGGGGGTCTCATAGACCTTCTCTCATTTTCTCTCGTATGGGGGGAATCATATGTTTTACTTAGTGAAAGAAGCAGTACTTCTTCACTTGTATAAACTTCATGCATTTTTCTCTTTTGGAGGGTAGTTTTTTCCCATAGGGTTTTCTACCTTTCTGCACTTCATGAGAGATTACTTTGTAAATGGGTATCTCACCAAGCCTAGTAGTCGGGACCCATCCTTCTTGTACCCACCTAAGCTATGCTGAAGGGGGGGTGTTCGTGTATATATATTTCTACACTTAGGCTTAAGCCTACTTAGCTATGCCCTTATACAATCTTGACACATGCCTCATTGAGGTGTCAAGGTTGTTGGACAGTTAAGAGAGGTGTCGCCAAGTTGCCTATTAACTAGCCACTCACACTAGTTTTTAGGGAGGCAACTCACCACCACTCATAGTTGAGGAGTCCTTTCCTCAACTACCAACTTCCTCTCCTCACCTATTTGTACACGACTTCTCCAAGTTATTCAATGGCAGATTTGGTGGTTTTCCATACATTTTCATGCTTTGTATTATTTGCAATCTTATGTGCTTGTTTTTCATCTTCTTGTTCCTTAGGGAATCCTACAATCTTACTACAAACAATCTAGTTGAACAGAAACCTTAATCCTTCAATACTGAAAACCTATCTCCAATATATTCCTAAAAAGAAAATAAAACTCTAACCAAAAAAGAAGATAGCAAAAAAGACATAGGGAAGGAAAAACAAAAATGTATACAACTAAATAAAAATATTTTTTCAATCAAACATATCAACAATCATACGAATCAAAGTAAGTTAATCTAACATATATTTCATACAATCCAATACATATCAATTGATTACCTTACTTAATAAACAATCATAAATTTATAACTTTTTAATTTATAAAATATCTAATAGACATTTAAAACATCTGAAAAGTTCTAAATTTCTTGAAACTTCTAGACAATCTAATTTCCTTTTTTAGAATTCTTATTTTTTCTATTTTTTTTCTTAAAGAATTGTCATTCTTCTATAGCCTTCTACTAACGTGCGCATGAGCCTTTCAAGTTGCAAGCACAAGTGGGCATAGGTTCAACACACGGCTATAAGTATGCAGCACTCATCGATAGACCAATCTACAACCTGTAAGCAGTGGTGCAGCCTTAAAACCACATCCTCTCCCTTACAAGGTATTCATTGTTTTAATCTCTTATTGTTAAGAGAGAAAATGATGAACAAATTCATACGTTGTGGAGCTGGCATTTTAGGTCATTACATTGTGTTTAACCTTATTCTAGTTTTAAATCAACGTTTATGCTCACTGACATGATTCATAGGTTGTTAATACTTGTACTGAATATGCTTGTGTGGTTGTGTGTCTGTGATTCAGGAAGCGTGTTTGCTTTGCTTATGTATGGAGCACCAATGTAAGTACAACAGCTATAGGGGAACATTATTGATTAAGGAAAGCTACTGCATTTGATTAAATATTGCCAACTTTATATCATGTTAATTGATGCACAGGAGGAACTTCCGAAGAGTGATGTTGAAGAAGACAACGGGAGAGATGTCAGGGATGCCGTATGCAATAGGCCTCTTTAACTGTCTTGTCTACATGTGGTATGGTTCCCCTCTCATCAGCAATGGATGGGATAACGTTCTTGTCATGGGTACCAACGCTATTGGCCTTCTCCTTCAGTTTTGCTTCTGCACCATCTATCTCCTCTTTGCTCCACCGAAATCCAAGGTAACGTATTCCTACTTCACCATGTTAGTCCCTCACTACCATTTCACTAGGTTTTGAAGGGCACCAGTTAATAAGGGATGAATGGCATGACAGAGAAAAATGGGTTTGATGGTGGGAGGAGTGTTGGTGGTGTTTCTCAGCACAGCAGCAACTTCCATGTGGGGAGTCGAAGCAGGCCATAGGAAATTGCTGGTAGGAACTACTGGAATGGTAGCATATGTCATTCTCTACGGATCTCCGCTCTCAGATATTGTAAGTAAACTCCCTCACGTTCATTACACTCATCTATTATAAATAAACATTATTACTGATATATATGTTATCATATAGAGAGTGGTATTTCGGACCAAGAGTGTGGAGTGCGTGTCCTTCTACTTCTCAATGTTCGCTTTCTGCGGCAGCGTCTTGTGGTTGGTGTATGGTGCTTTGAGCAGGGATATTCTTATCATGGTAATAATATGTTGAGCATATATTTAAATTTATGGTCTAACTAATAATATCCCTGTGACTGAGCTCATTTTATTTGGTTTGTAATTTATGATTCACCCAGGTTCCGAATTTCTTTGGAATACCGCTAGCTTCGCTTCAGATGATAATATACTGTACTTATTGGCAAAAGAGTCGAGTACGAGTTCAAGATGCAAAATTGAAAGAATTGACTGCGCAGTCAGACAAAACGGTTATAGAAAAAGTGCCAATCCCTGCCTCTTTGATAAGAAATTTGAGTCTTTCTAGGCAATTTTCACAGAGAATTCTCCAAGGATCAAATTTTGATGATAGTAAAGGTTTGAGTCTATAAAGGAATGAATGAAGTTGAAATTGTGTACTGGATAATTTTGGTTGAATAGATATTTTTTGATTTTATAAAGACTTGAAGTTGGAATTGTGTCTGAATGATTTTGGTTGAATAGATACTTTTTGATTCTGAAGTTGGAATGTATTCTAACTGATGATTTTAGTTGAATAGATACTTTTCAATTCTATAAAGAATTGAAGTTGGAATTATGTATGGATAATTTTAGTTGAATAGATACTTTTCAATTCTATAAAAAACTAAAGTTGAAATTGTGTCTTCGATGATTTGGTTGAATAGATAATCAACTATTCATATACGTCAAACAATTATATTTCCAATACCAATAAATTGCTAAAAAAATTCAAAATATTTGTTCTTTCATCAAGAAAAAGCTTTTCTCCAGGCTTTCTTATGCAGTGTATATCTAGAAAAACTAGCTATACTGATCAGATCAAAGTGATTCCTATCAATGAGTCCTCCAAGCTTATCAAATATAATATTCTAACACCCCAAATAATGGGGATTGTGTAGTTTTTTCTCAAATGCACCTTCTCTCGTTTTCGTTGCTACAGCTGATTCAGTCTTTTCCGTGGCTACTCTTACAATATTTAAGTAGAGCACTGTCGAATTGAGCGACAAAATATCCTAACAAATCTAATTAAAATACGTTAACAATGTAAAGTATTCTTATGTTATAGATAGAATTCGGAAGCTTTTTTAACTTAAATATTAATCTAATTGAGTCAGATGTGTATAGACGAGACGTTACAATGTTCCCTCTAAGTAGGTGTCATCCCAAAATTTACCATGAAAGAAAGCAAGCATCTAAAGAGCACAATAACGACGTCCTACAGTAAACAATATTAAATATGGACTACCCATTAATTATAAACGACAAATCCACATATCATAAACGACAAACCCCTTCTCTAGATAGTCAAAAAGCGGTGGAGATTGAAGTTGGAAAGCTTAATCTATTAAAGATTCTCGAAAAAATATAATTTAATTTTCACAAGAATGGGGATTATTAACCTATACAAATATGGATTACCACCTAAAGGAAGTATTTACACAAGAGTAATTAGTTGACATGTCTATCTAGTTTAAAACTATTAGCACATCAATATTTAAAAATATATATCTAAAATATGTCGAGATATATCCTTCTCGAGGTGCTTACTCTACTTATATGACAAAGGGATTAAAACAAATAGATGCCTCAAAAAGGATATCTCTTGGCGTATCTTAGATATATATTTTTAAATATAGATATATGCTACTAGCGACCATAATTGTAACATCTAAACAACATTATTTTTACCCTAATTGTAATGCTAACCATAACCACAAACCAAACCTTAATTATAATCCTAACCCTAACCCTAATTCTAATCCTATCCCTAATCTTAACCCTAACCCTAATGCCAACTATAACCCTAACCCTAATTACCCTGAAGCCTAATTATAACCATAATCCTAACCTAATTTTAATTCTAACCCTAATTGAACCATTTAGGGTTTGGATCAATTCTAAACCTAATTCTAACCCTAACCTTAACCCTAAGTAATATTTTTATATACATTACATATATTAATTAATATTACTAATATTATTTATATTATTGATATTACTAATATATGTATATGTATATGTATGTATATATGTATATGTATATGTATTCTACTTATATGACAAAGGGATTAAAAAATAAGATGCCTCGAGAAGGATATCTCTTGGCGTATTTTAGATATATATTTTTAAATATAGATATATGCTAGTAGCAACCATAATTGCAACATCCAAACAACATTATTTTTACCCTAATTGTAATGCTAACCATAACCCCAAACCAAACCTTAATTATAATCCTAACCCTAACCCTAATTCTAATCCTATCCCTAATCTTAACCCTAACCCTAATGCCAACTATAACCTTACCCCTAATTAATCGTAAGCCTAATTATAACCATAATCCTAACCTAATTTTAATTCTAACCCTAATTGAACCATTTAGGGTTTGAATTAATTCTAAACTTAATTCTAACCCTACTTCAAACCCTAATTCTAACCCTAACCTTAACCGTAAGTAATATTATTATATACATTACATATATATTATTAATATTACTAATATTATTTATATTATTGATATTACTAATATATGTATATGTATGTATATCTGTATATGTATATGTATATGTATTCTACTTATATGACAAAGGGACTAAAAAATAAGATGCCTCGAGAAGGATATCTCTTGGCATATTTTAGATATATATTTTTGAATATAGATATATGCTAGTAGCAACCATAATTACAACATCTAAACAACATTATTTTTACCCTAATTGTAATCCTAACCATAACCCTAAACCAAACCTTAATTATAATCCTGTTGGCCTGTTCTCAACACATCCAAATTTAAACTTTTTGTGTCAAAATGACAAATCTAACCATACTTTGAATGCGAGTCACCTTCCGATTGCAAAACACCAGTGTTACATTTTTCCTGCATGAGTCATTAAAATAACCTATTTCTAAGATGTCATAATCTGTTTCCCTACATCGAACTTTGCATAAACAACATCATTTTGGAGTAGAGATACTCATCATCTCACTGAGTTTCTCAGGCACACTTGTCTAGTTCGCGGCATTTTACGAAAATAATTAAATATCAAAAATCTATGACAGATGGTGAGAAATAATTTTTATAGCAGTGTTCATAACTCCATTTCACCTAATGTGGCGACTTTTTGGGTACAGAAGTCTTATGATTTGAGAGATTTTAAACTTTCAATTTTTCGACGGGCGGTTGACGGAAACAATAAAATTGTGGTTTCTATAAAGGCTGGAAAACAATTGTTTGGCATAGAGATTTATAATGTTAATACAGACAATGTGGCAAAATTTCATGACGATCTGACCTTCCAATTGAAAGTTATGTACTTTTCACCATTTCTCGCTCCTGCACAGTTCTCAAGTTACAAATTCACCTAAGTTGAAAACATATCACATATGAATTTGGTTAAGTGGAGAGTTTGCTTAAAAAAATAATTTATTTTTGGCCTACTTAGGAAAAAGTGAAAGTTCACATGCAAACCTCATGTCAACTTTCACTTCTCAAAAAGTTTGCATTAACTTTCAAGTTCGGCTAAGTTTGCGCACTTTTAGTTTTAGCGAAGTTGTCCAAAAGGTTAGAAAAAAGGAAGCAACTTGCAATTTTGACTAACTTGTGAAAAGAAATATGGTTACAAATAAAAATAGTTATTATAACTACTTAGAAATTAAAACCCTCACCAATCTCCTCAGATATCATAGTTCGAAATGCTCTAGTAGGCATGTATTTCTGCAAAATGGGCAACGCATAAGAACAGTCTGATAGTGCACCTCAGAGAAACATTGTCTCATGGCATGCAAAGATCATAGGATATGAACAAAATGGATGGGTTGAAAAAGCTTCAGAAACCTCCAAGAGACTGCAACTAGAGGATTTAAAACTAGATTCCATGGTAGTTGCTGACATCCTCCCAACCCGTACCCTGCCTTGGAGCATGATATGGATCCCCAGCAATCCACATTAATCGTGGATAAGAATCAGAGGTTAGATCTCAATTGTCCACACTAGGCAAGGTTGCTATTTTTACAGAGTGGGGTTTGCAAGTTCTCTAAACAAGTCAAAATGGATTCTAATCAGAGCAAGCTCTTCATTGGTGGGATATCATGGGAGACAAGTGAAGAAAGACTGTTAGAGTAGTTTGAGGTTGTGCAAACTATGATAATGAAAGATCAAATGATGGGCCGTGCCAGAGGATTCAGCTTTGTCGTCTTCGCCGACCCCTCTATTCTTGACAGGGTTCTTCAGGACAAGCACACCATCAATGGTAGAACTATGGAAGCAAAGAAAGTAGTTCCTAGAGAAGAGCAATAGAGTGCCAGGGCTAATAGCTACAACAACAATAGTGGCCAAAACTTTGGAGGAGGTGTTGTTAGAACGAAGAAGATTTTTGTAGGAGGGTTGCCAGCAACTACCTACAGTTTCATCATAAAAAAGAAGAGCTATAGCTGAAAACCTTGAAAATATTATAGAACAACCGTTAGATAGAAGACCCAGGCTTGGAGAATTGACCATTGCATAGACTTGCATCATGATTTTGCCCAAGTGCTGAAAATATCAAATCATGGCTAGATTTCAACTTTGCCGTTCAATGGGGTTGAGAAACCTTACATAAGAGAAAAGACTGCAAACCAAGAAAACAATTCACAACATCAAGGCAGAAGGACAATCAGATAATATTGTGGAAAAGCTGAATTAGCCCTACAATATCAATATTAGTTGCCTTGCAAGCCCATGCACCCTGCAATAATAATGCAGTCATAAAGGTCCATTTCGTAAACTGGTGTTCACCCTCTCCAAGTGATACATACATGTAGACAAAATGTTGTATAGGAATGCGAGTAGAGATCAAAAAGAGATAGAGCTCACTGCTCTTTCTTTTATAAATTGAAAAGAGGCAACACCCGTGGTCTCATAGAATGACAATTGGAGTCTTAGGCGGTGAAGATAGTATGGCATTCTGTATACTTGCTGCTCGATGGAAGTGTACTAAACTTGGAGAAAATGCGATGATTGGTGCTCATGTTAAGTCACCAAGGGCTGTGATTATAGCATATTGGGCTATGGCAGTCCTATATTATATGGTTCATCACTAGTCAGGAATCCAGAGAGACTAGCTTGGAGTGTGAATAATGATGTGCATGGAGTCTACATAAAATAAAATGGTAGATTCAACTACGGGGCTTATAAGTAGGTGTTTCCTCTAGTTATAAACACAAACCGTATAGAAAAGATATTGTTCCCAATCTTTTGGAGTTTTGTGACACTGATCACATTTGCCAATTTGGAGAGCACTACAGAAATGGCTAGAGGCAATTTTTGACATTATAGTTTTAACCAGTGGATTGCTTCTAGTCAAAATGCTTATTGGCAATATCAAGGTGTTTTTGCATGCTGCAATTTCTAGAAAGCAGTCCATGTGGCTCAAAATGAGAAATGATGAATGGTAGATGAAGCATAGGCAACTACCTCAACGTTTGAGATAGCGAGTGAGACACTATGAAAGACAAAAATGGATTGCAATGCGAGGTGTAGATGAAAGTGCAATGATTCACAATTTGTCTGAAGGTCTTAGGCGAGACATCAAATATCACCTCTGTTTAGATCTGGTGCACCAGGTACCCCTATTTCAACACATGGATGATCTAGTTTTGGAGAACATCTGTGATCGGATCAAATCAATGCTCTTCACCATGGGTGAAACGATAACAAGAGAAGGTGATTCAATACAATGAATGTTGTTCAAAGTTCGAGATCAACATTCCAAAGAGAATTTATTGCTTCATAATATGCACCTTCATAGGGAAACTCCAAGGGCAAATGGGAAAAGCATTAGCAAATTGTTGTCACCTGGTTTTAACATTGATGCCATTCTTTAAGGAAATGAGCTCGAATGGTATACAAAGATTGGATCATTCATGATTCCTTGTTGTTTCTTCTACCATAACGATACCAATCCATTTCTAAAGGAGGTAGATAAAAGATCATATTATCATAGATAATAATGGAAGTGAATCTAATGTGTCTTCAAAACAAATCGATAACAGATGGTTAAATAATACTAAATCATTTCAAGATTTTGAAAGAGGATGATGAAGACTCAGAGAATGAAGGATGTCTTATTATGTTAGCATCCTTAGTAACCTCGAAGGCCTAGTCATATATTCTCATTTGATGACAAAGAAGGTGGAGTACTAAAGAGTGTTGGCCATATTGAAAATTTTGTGGATGTTGCAATACTAGAAATATTGAGAATCGTTGCAATCCTTTATGAAATAGTTGGTGATTATAGCTCAATGGCGTGCTTACCAAGATTATAAAAGTTATCCAAGGAGCATAATCTACCCCTCATAGCCATTGTAGACCTTATCGGATATAATAAGGAATGAGAGAAGTTGGTTGAATGAACTATTATTTTTAGGTTTCCTACAATGTGGGGTACATTTCAGGCATATTCTTATCGCTCAAAGTTGAATAGCATTCAACATGTTGCCATGGTTAAAGTCGTCATTGGCAAAGGACTAGATCTACTGGAAAGGGCTCATTCTAAGCATGTTAGGGATATTTCTAGATCAACAAGATGTGATTGTGGAAACCAACTCCCACAAGTCATGCACCAAATTAAGAAGAGCTGGATCAAAGGCCATAAAATACTACATTCTTTTTGTGGAAGAGATAGATCACAAGCTACAAACGACAAAAATCAATGTAAAGTCGGAGGAATTGGCTTGTGAGATGATGATGGTAGCATTTTGTGATTGTATTAGACCAGGAAAATATGCAACTATTCTCTTCATCTAGGATTTATATGCAAGAACACAGGAAGTCTAAGATTTAGGTATCTAGAGAAGTTTTCAACATTTAGTGAGATCTGATCATCAAAATGGAGTAGACAGAGATGGAAATAACTTAGCAAAATCCACAAGTGGGAAGTTGCAAATTTTAATTACCTTTTTGTAAAAGTGACTTGTTTCACTTATTGTAATTAAAAGTTCAAAATTAGGTTTTCTTTCGAAAAGGGTAGTTACTTGAACTGGTTGGGAAGTAGTTACAAGTTAGTTACAAAGTTGTTACTAGGTAGTTATGGGAAAAAGCCTATAAATATGAGGCTATTTGAAATGTAAAAGGAAGAGAGGAGGGGACTCTTTAGAGAGAACTTTTGTAGGGGGAACTTATGAATAAACTTCTTGGAACATTTTTGGTTCTACACATTGTATAGTCTACTTTTGGAATTATATAATTTTGAAAAGATAATAAAGAATGCATCTTCAGTTCGTATATTCTTGATGTATTTCTGAGTTATGATTACTAGTTTCTCGTATGTCAAATTGGTGATCTTTCTATGTATTTGTGTGAATCGAAGTTATCCATTAAAGCATGCAATTGGGGTGATAAAGCATAATCATGTCTCGGTATCCTGATTTGAAAGTGTTTAGATAAATTATCTCTTCGTATGTTGAGATTTGCCATCTTTCTTCCTCGTTGTTGCATATATGTCATGAGGTCCATCATAGAGTTTAGGAAAGTGGTTTCTAGCTTCGTGGTGAAATCCCCTCGTAGTTTTCAATAAGATTGTGAAACTCCTCTTGGTTTTCGTACGTCTACCATGAGGGTTTCTACATGCCCATTTCTCCTGTTATTTTCTTTTTCTTCCTTTTTGTACTTTCAGGATAAAAGTACACAAAAACCACAAATACCCCTATCATATGAGGGAGCTGCCCCTCTCAAACACAGAGGAAAGTTGTTAGTCCAATAACAACTTCTCCAACTGTTGGGACTATTTAGTCACCGCTCTAAGGGCAACGAGTCATTTTCAAAGGTTATTTCGCAGTTACAAATCTGTTTACCAACAGATTTTTGGCTTCTCTACTGGGGATACGAGCTAAAGTGTTGGTGCCTTTTTTTTCCTCAATAATATACAAGTATCTCCCCATAAAAGGAGATTGGCAACTCTATCTGAAAGATGAATCTTGAAAGATGGTTTGGTATTGAAGAACCCAGATACATAACATGCAACCTCCTGAATCAGACAGTGACAGTGATGATGAAGATTATCCTTCTATGTCCTCTACTCAACAAAATCAAGTTCTTGACGATACTAAGCAAGCAGAGTTTTTGAAGAATTTCTATGATGGCATGCAACTTGCTTCTAATGAGGTTCATCCTTCCTTGCTTCAAACGTTGCAGAAGATCGAACAAAATGATGGGAAGAATACTCATTTCTTTGCTTGTAATCCTAAGCCCCTACCGGACGAGATTCATGCACCAGAAGATAAAAAGGATTGTGCTAAAATATATCAGTCACATGATAAGGACAACAATGAAGGAGCAAAAGTTTTTCTTGCAAATGAACCAGTATTGAATGAAAAATCTTTTGATCAAAGAGTTGAAAAAAGCTCATCTGAACATGTATGTGCTAGAGAAGAAAAAGTTATTACATATTCTCATAATAGGACATCTCCACTGAAGAAAGAAGAACAAAAAGAAGTGATAGAGATGGAAAAAGAAGATTATACAGAAGCGTGCACTAATGAAGAAGAAATTTTTCCAAAAGACGGCATGCCTCTTGTGATAACTTGTTCTAGTTCCACAACTATATCTTCCAAGAAAGATCTCTGTGACATGGCTAATGTTCGAGGAAATACAGAAAGTGTAAGTGAAGAGGATGAAGATAAGTCACGAAATGTTCTCTTATCCTGCATGCAAATCAAACAAGAGGAGAGTCATGATGAAATGGTACCGAAAGAACTTTCTTATGAAATCTTCATCATAGATTGGCATCTTAGTGCTCCTATTGATGATCTTATTCATGAAGAAGATGTCGTCATTTCTCCTTTATCATTTGTTGAAGAAGAATACTCAACTATTGAAATGAAAGATACTACTCAAGATGAAGTATTGAGTACTCCTGCTCCAAATGTACAACAAGATCATGAAGATATTGGGTGTGAATCTACACGGAAAGAGTTTACAAATGAACTTATTCCTGAATGTTCTTATTTGAGTGATTTCATTGAATGTTCTAGTCCATCATCCGCATACAATAATGTTGGAGAAGGCAGTGTGAGTAATCATTCTGATAGTGATAAAGGACATCAGATTTCTAATGTTTGTTGGAACATGGATGAAATTGGAAGTGCTCAAAAGATTTATGGAAAGTCACGTCTTATTTCTTCTTCATCAACTATAGAAGAGACTTTTCAAGGTGGAAAGATGCATAATGCATATTCATTGTCTTCTCTCGCTCATATGGAATCCTCTGACAAAGCACATCCTGAGTTGATAATGGTAAAGGAGGAATTTTGTTTGACAGAAGATGATTCAATGATAAAAGAAGACATTGTTCATGAGAAGGATCAGTCATAGAATATCAAGTTTTCTTCACTTATTGATTCAAATCAAGGATGCTCGGTTCATGATTTAGTTTTCTTTGGTTCAAACTATGAAAAGAATCTTTAGATAGAGAAGATTGGTATGCCTGATGTTATGCCAGAAGAGATGATTAGTAATGCACAGGGCAATACCAATGTGATACAAAAGGACTTAGAAGTTTATGATGAGAAATGGTTGTTCGATGCACTATTCAAGGAGTCTTCACATTCCATGTATTTCATTTTTCTCATCATCCTAAAATATCTACTGAGTCTGTAGGTGCCTCATCCGTGCACATCTCTTTTTCACATAGGTGCCTATTTTTCTCAACCTGTCAATGGCTTCACTTGATCTTCCCCAGGTAGTTTGAGGTAGGAGTCACCTACCATGTACATAGGTTAGCTAGGTGTTTTGGTTGTGTCTGTCTTGTTTCAGTTCCAGTTGGTTTTTGTCTTTTGCTTCATCTTTGTGTGTGTCTTTGTCATTTGTCCCTTTGTCTCCTTTTTCTCCTTAAACATCGTGTTATCTCCTGACTCTACTCACCCAATGGATAAGGCACTATTCATTACCAAAGATTCTAGGTTCATCCTACGTCCGCAAGGTCCTTGTCCCTAGTTAGAGCTAGCTGTTGGCCTCATTCTCAACCTGCCAAATTTTAAACTTTTGCATCAAAATTACTATTTCGAGTCATCCCTAGTCAGTAATTCTCTTTGACTCTCCTGAAGTGTCAAGTTTCTTGTTTGCCTTTTTCAATTGTAGTCTAGGAAGTAGGTCTGTTACGTGGCAAAATTAGAAAAACAATTAAAATTAAAGATTTCAAGTAACTGAGAGGAAATCCTCTTATTGGGGTGTTGTTATGTCCATTTTGCAAAATGTGGCATAGTTTCAGAGCTGTATGCTTCATAGTTTGCGAGATATTAAAAGTTAAATTTTTCTATGCATGGATTCCAGAAACAATTAAAGAGGCAATTCTATTGAAGTTCAAGAGGAATCCTTTTGTCTATGGTGTTGTATTACCTTTATGGACAATTGGCCAAAATCTCATAAAGATCTAACATTCCAGTCAAAAGTTATGCAAGTTTCGCCATTTTTTGCGCTTGCATGGTTGATCAAGTTAAACATTACCAAGGTGAATTTTTACTTTTAGCTAAGTACACATCAGCTTGCACTTTGGGAAAAGTTTACACCAACTTTTAGTTTTGGCTAAGTGCATGCACTTTCACTTTTCGCTAAGCACAGATAAAAAGTCACTTTCAGTTTTGTTGTGAAACGGACAAGTTCCGTGGGGTTGTCCACAAAACGAGCGTAGCTGATTTTGAGAACATCAGCTGGCTCTAAATGGGGAACTTCCTTCAATCAAACTTTGAAACGATTGAGGGGAGTAGAATCCAGTCTCTAAGTGCCTTCATCCATGCCATTGGGCTATAGAGTCAAGCTAAAAAGAAAAAGACACAAAGACTAAACGAAAACACAAAAATAAAACACAAAACTATACAAATGTACAATTTAACTTATCTGAAACTTCAAGGATTGAAGTGCTTCAGATGCTGTCCACTGTGAGGCAACAAGAATGGTGTTCCATCTTGATACTCCAGCAAGAAACTGTTTTCACCACAGAACTGATGAATGGTGAATGGACCTCTCCACAAGGAATCAAACTTTCCGTGCATTCCTTTTGGTTCTCTCCTCTTGTCCCACAACAAGACTTGATCTCCAACCTGAAACTCACGAGCCTTTGCCTTCTTGTCGAAGAGTCTCTTTACTTGATTTTGGTGCTCAGCAATACGGTCCACCACAACAGTGTGCTGCTCCTCAAGTTCAGCCAAAAACATGATCCTTTTATCAATAGAACTATCAAAAGTTCTATCTTCCAATGCCTTTACCAACTTCAATGCTGGCAATTCCAAGGTGATCGGTATCTCCGCATTCAGACCATATAGAAGCTGAAATGGCGACATGCCTATTGCCCTTTTGGGTGTAATTCTATCTGCCCATAAAGCATCGAACAATGCCTTATGCCAAGTTCTCTGATTCTCATCAACCAGCTTCCTGATGATAGTGACCAGATTCTTGTTGCTTGATTCTGCTTGACCATTCCCTTGCGGATAATAGTCTGAAGAATGGGAAAGAGTGATCCCATGCTCGTAGCAAAACTCAGTGATCTCATAAGAGGAAAAACAAGTAGCATTGTCTGCTACAATCTTGTTTGGGATTCCAAACCTGGAAATAATGTTTTCTTTAAGAAAACTGCATACCACCTCTGAAGTGGCGTGTTTGACTGGAATAGCTTCCACCCATTTGGTAAAATAGTCTGTTGCTGTGAGGACATAGTTGTGTCTGGCACTTGATGATGGATTCACTGCGCCAATGAAGTCAATACCCCATTGCTGAAAAGGCTCCTCAATCACCACTGGTTTGAGAGGTAAGGCTGCCAATTTTGGTTTCCCAACAAACTGCTGGCATAACTCACACCTGCGTACCCAATTATACGCATCTTGGAATAGTGTGGGCCAATAGTATCGAGCTCGCAAAATCTTGTGAGCCGTTACAGGTGCTGAAAAATGTCCACCACAAGCCAAATTGTGGAAAGACTCCAAAAGTTTACCTTGTTGCGCTTTATCCACGCAACGTAAAAATACACCGTCAAGACTTCTCTTGTACAAACCATTGTCCCAAAGGACGTAGTTAGCAGCTTTTAACTTGACAGTTCTCCTTTCCTTATAAGACAAGTGAGAAGGGCACTCACCATAGGTAAGGAAATGAGCGATATTGGAATACCACTCGTCAGTTGTAGTAACAAAAAGAACAGTTGGCGTGTCCACGACTTCTTCTTCTTCGTCCCCTGTCTCTTTTGGAACGTTGTCTGCGATCAATTGACACCAACCTTTACCCCGTACAAGCTTGGTAGGCTTGATATCCAGATCGAATTCTTGAATTTTAGCGATCCAGTTACCTCTCTTCGTTCCGAACTCTTGTTGAGTTAGGATGGATTTGACTGTTGTATCAGGCACCATGACAACAGTGTGTGAATTTAGAATATAGAACCTGAAATGCTTAACCGCTTTGACTACGGCGTAGGCATGCTTCTCCATATTCGAATACTTCAATTCATGAGCTTTGAGAGGACAACTCATAAATGATATGGGGGATTCAATGCCTTCCTCATTCTGCTGAACCAGAATAGCTGAAAGTGTGTGTTCTGAAGCGTAACTATAGACTAGGAAATCCTTAGTGTAGTCAGGACAGACAAGAACCGGAGCATGAGCAATAGCTCTCTTGATACCCTCGAATGCTTCCTTACCTTCCGCAGTCCAACGGAAAGTGGCTTTACCCTTCATCATATTAACAATGTGACGGGTTTTTTCTACAAACTCAGGAATGAACCTTCGCAGAAAATTCACCTTTCCAAAGAAAGAATGAACAGCAGTCTTACTTGCTGGCAGAGTGAGACTTTGAATAGATTTGACCCTCTCCGGGTCGATCTTAGTACCTTCTTGGGATACAATGTGTCCGAGAAGCTTGCCTTCCGTTACCCCAAAAACTGACTTCTTGGGATTGAGTGAAATACCATTTTGCCGACAGCGCTCCAACACTTGTCGCAAATGATGTACATGATCATGACGGTTTTTGGAGAACACAGTCAAGTCATCGAGATACACCACGATGAACTTACCCATTTCATCTCTGAAAGCAAGATCCATCGCTCTCTGAAATGTTGCGCCAGCGTTGATCAGACCAAAAGGCATTCTGCGATATGCAAATGTGCCCCGCGGTGTGATGAAGGCGGTCTTGAACTGATCAGCTTCATTTACCTCCACTTGATTGTACCCTGAAAAACCATCTAACATAGATAGCATTTCTGAACCTGTCACTGTTTGCAATACTTGGTCCATGATGGGCAAAGGGTAGTTATCTTTCAAAGAAGACTGGTTGAGATTTCTGAAATCAACACAGATACGGATTTCTCTGTTCTTCTTCCTTACAGGTACTATGTTTGAAATCCATGTGGAATGATGAATTGGAAAGATAATCCTCGCATTCAGCATCTTCTGAATTTCAGAAAGAATCGTACCTGATATCTTTGGATTGTATTGTCTCTGCTTCTGTTTGTAAGGCAACGATCCAGCTTTGAGGGGAATTTCGTGTCGAACCTCCTTAGGCCTGAAAGACTTCAGATCATCATAAGAGTAAGCCAAAACATCAATGTAATGGTGGAGGAGGGTAATGAATTTGAATCTTTCATTAGCAGTGCAGCATTTTCTGATGTTGACCATCTTAGGATCTGTTTCTGTACCCAAATTGACCTGTTCAAATTCCATGGAGGAATTCGAATCCTGCTGTTGTTGCCGCTGCTTGATATACCTGTCGTGTTTATCAAAGAGCCTCTCACGGGAAACCAATCCTTTTGGGATTTTATTTCCTTTCAACTGTAGAAATTCTTCGCCCGTCTGCGAATCTACCTCAGAAACATATTCACGAGGTGGTGATTCACTTCCTTCAAAGTAAAGTTCATCAAAGCTATCCATCTTTTCCAGGAAAGCAATGATCTGATTGTCACCATTGAACACCTGCCAATGGTCAGCGTTATCAGGTACACTTGGTCGAAAGACCAGTTTAATAGTGTACTTATTTCCTTTGAAATCTTTGTGAGGCACCATGAGAGTGGCGGAAACAGCCAATGAATCTGCACGGTCATTGAACTCTCTTGGCACAGCTGAAATATTGAAAGCATCGAAATCTTCAATGCAATCCCATACGCGATTGCGATAGTGTCTCAACCTTTCATTTTTTGTTTGGTACAAATTTCTTACTTGACAAACCACCAATTCGGCGTCCCCTTGAGCATGAAGGATCTTAACACCTCTGGCATGCGCCACTTCCAATCCGAGCAACAAGGACTCGTATTCGGCGGTGTTATTGGTATTGTCAAATTGTAGCTTGTATGAAAAAGGCAAAATATCACCTTGTGGCGATATCAAAACCACTCCGGCTCCAGAACCGGTAGAAGAACAACTGCCATCAAATTCTAAAATCTAGACTCCATCAGAATTTGATTTCTTGGACTTCCTCTGATCAGAAGACTCCTCTTCATCAGTGAGGGAAGAATCTGGAATTGCTATATCTTTACCTGAACTTTCGTCTGAAAACTCCTCTGAGTCTCCATCTGACATATCGGAGCTATCACCCGAGGTAGCCTCATCTAATGAATCGGAACAATCTTCAGTAGATAGAAAATAGTTACCCATTCCCGAGGATTCAAACAAAATTTGAGCTTTGGGGTTTGATGTTTGAGTAACAATATATTTCGCTTCCTTCTCAGGAAGCAATTTCTGCATGACACCTTTAACGGGTATCCTAGCTTCAGACAAATCCATGTTCAACTCACCACCCACATCTTTGCAGAAATTACGTCCAAGGAGAATGCCGTATGAAGCTGGAACATCAGCTACCAGGACTGTCATCTTGATTCTCTTATCCGGAAAAGCCGCAAATGCAAATTGGGCATCTTTGATTTGACCCAAAAGTGGAACTTGCTTATTCTCCATAGAGAAACACCTCCCAAAAGTTTTGGTTAAGGTGAGGCCAAGGGCATCTGCTACCTTAGCAGGCATCACATTGTCTGAGGCTCCAGAATCTATTACGCAATTGCTCAATTTATGGCCATTTACTAATAGGGAAACATAGAAGGGTTCGATTTTTCCAGAAACCTCAGGGGGAGTAGTAACAAGATTGTTTTGGGTAGGTTTACTTTTAGAGGAGTCATGAGTAGCTTTGGGAAACTCTTGTCCTTTAGGGACGGTCTTATTTTTGACATATTTGGCTAATCTATCAAACTGTTCAGGATTAGCCTGTAAATATTCAACTTCAGACATTTGTATCTTAGTTCTCCTAGCATGGTCTATTATGTCGAACTGCTGAAAAGAATTAGATACGGAGGAAGAAAAACCATCATTTTGATTTTTGGTTGAAACAGCACTAGTCTGAGGATTAGAAGTGGAAGGTGCAAATTCATTAGAAACACTTACCTGTTTATTTACCACTGGGTCTTTTGACTGGAAAGGTAGTGGAGTCCCCCGTTTAGCGATCAAAATCGCCGGCTGAGATTCTTCTCTCACCTTCCCTTTATCAGCTTGAGGAGATGACTGATTTTGAGACCTAGTGAAAACAGCATATGCTCCTTCACTCACTTCTCCCTTTTCAGCTTTGTCCTGGTAGTTCAGAAAGCTGATGGTAGAGTCACCAGCTAACTCTTCTTCTCCTTCTGTGAAGAGATTAGCACCGTTTTCATATTCCAACTCAGGTTGGAAAGAGAGTTCATTCTCGGCTTCATAGTAGCCAACAGCAGAGTTGACCAGCGCTGCCTCAATAGCAAGCTTCCCCTGAGTAGGAGGAAGACGGTTTTGCTGTCCTTGATTCCTAGCAGCAGCGCCTTGATATGAATTGTTTGGGAATGTCCTCCTGGGTATATCTCGGTAAGAAGGAGACACAGATACACCTTGGGACATTTGTCTCTTGAGAGCCAGCAATTCATTTGCTAGCTTTTGCACCATGGGATCCGTGGTGCTTGCGGAATGGTTTTCAGTAGAAGAGGAGCTTTTGTTTCTATTAGCATCCCTTCTTATCTTACCCGCTAGGATAAGATCATCTTCTACTTCTGTTGCCAGAATCTGAGCCGCAGCAAGATCAGTAGGAGCAGCTCGCCTCAATAGGAAACTCACCTCTGGAAGCTGTGTATTAATAAAGAAACATTTGAGATTCTCCGCTGTGGGCTCAGCAGTAGCGGGAATCCTATTCCTCAATTTGTTGAACTTAGCGATGAAATCTCGCATTGGTTCCTGAGGTTCCTTTTTCATCTGTGTCAGCTGTGCTAACAACGCATGAGCATCTTCCGCAGGTTTGAACCTGGCCTCGAACTTAGTTTTGAGAGTAGCCCAGTTTGTTATGGTTTGGGCTTGGAGGTGATAGAACCAGTCTGCAGCAGCGCCTTGTAGTGTTTCTACAAAGAGTTGTACAGCCACGTCTTCGTCCTCGACACCTATTACACCGCAGGCTATACAGAAAGCCGCAATGTGCTCATCAGGATGAACTTTTCCGTCACCATAGAATTTGGGGAAATTCTTTCTTGAACTACGAGGTAGTTCATGTAATGGTGGGGTCAAGTTTAGAGGACCAAAGGTATTACCCCAAGGGCCTTGGGCTGCCATGATACGCCGGTTGAAAGGTGGTATAGTAAACCTTGGTGGTGTATGAACAGCCAAAACTCTATTAGTACTGGCAGTAGAAACTTCACCTGGTATTGGAGACCTGGTGTTTGTAGGGGGAAAACTCCTGGTGCGTTGAAGACGAGGTCGTGGAGTTAAGAATCCAAAATTATTCTGCCGCATTAATTCAAATGCAGGATCAATAATACCCTGAGCCCTCTTACTTCTGGTGTACCGGGAATCTGCCAGACTGTATTATACTAACCACAATATTGCAAGAAAAATGGAAAAGAACTGAAAAATGCTTCAACTCGAAGCGTGAGGCTTCAAGTTGCGCGTTCCTTCCCCAGTAGAGTCACCAAAAAACTGTTGGGTGAATATTTTGTCGTTAACTCGCTAACGGCAAAATGGGTATATTAGCCACAGCTATGATGAGACAAAGTCTCTCCTCTCAGCAAGGGGAGGTTCCCTCTAATTACTTAACTTTTGTAAATCAAACACTTATCAAATTTATGTACACTAAAACTATGTTTGGGGTGGTTCCATCTCATCTCATTCTCTTTTTTCAGAATAGATGTTTATATTTCAAACTCTCGATATAAAACTTATAAATTATCACAATATCACAGAAACACAAAGTTTTCTGTTACCTCACTCACTACTTGTAACCAGAACTTTTTTTGAAGCAAAATGCAGCCCAAAGTCTTCACTCTTCTTCAATATGATAAAAACAATTCAAATATAACAACTTGCAGCACAAAGTCCCCAAACTGTTGTATTTTCACAAACATGAACATATAACCCACAACTGATTTGATAACAAAAAGTTTATCAGAATCAAATCTAGAGCGCTCTTCAATCACTTGAAACAAACTCCACCTTTCAATTATTATCAATTAAGATTATGATAGCAAGACAAAAGAACAAAACTATCACAACACAAATAATCCCAAGACAAAGATTGGAATTGAACTTGCTTTCTTGTATTGATGAATATTTGAATATTGATTTTCACAATAAGCACAAAGTCTTGATTTGCTTTTCAATTCGCCAGAGTTTTCTTGCAATAGATAAAAGATAATATTTACAAAAGAGGTCCCCTTTATTTATAGGGAAAGACCTTGAGAAAATCTAGGAAATCTACAACTACTTTGACTTATTCAAAAATAGGAGTCCTTATTGACTTGGGACTTCCTATTTTTTACATGTAATTGCATATCAAAAATGTCCATGTAAAAATGTCCACAACTGTTTTGAAAGTACATATGGAAATCAGAAAATAAACTAAGGGAAAAAACCAGCTGCTTCAACTTGTGTCACCACCCTTTCTCACGTGGTCATCATACATAGTGAAGGTCGCCTGCATTTCAATGCTATCTGGTTTGAATGTGTTTTTGAAGATCATCCTGGCCCTCACTATGGCATCCCTTACTGTAGTGATTGACTTGGCATGATTGGTTAACCTGGTTTTCAAATTGTCCAAGGTTAACTGGTTGTCTAATATGCTGTCCACAGAAGTTATTGAAAATACCTTGTCTTCAAATTCCTTCTGAAACATGTCCTCAAATTCCTTAACCATTTCTTCTGCAGAAAGAAACTGGTTATCCTGTGATACCAATTTACAAGGCAACTCCTCCAGCTTATGCAAAATGTTAACATCATTTTCTTCACTGGTTTCCTTGGCAGCTTCGAGATCCTTGATCAAATTTCTTAGCACATTGCTCCTGTACATTAGAGCTTCCTTTGTCTCTATATATGAATCCCTGTTGGAAATGGCGCCAATGGATATTAAAGTGCTCATTTTCAGCTTCCTCATTTCAACCCACTTATCATGAGTATCCTCTGTGTGCTCAATATCATGAGAGATGGCATCAATGAGATCGTTGAGTTCTGCTCTTACTTTCCTCATCTTATCCGTTTTCTCAAATACCTCCTTGAGCAAAGAGATTCCCTGAGCTCGCATCCTGTCTAAGTACTCTTCAAGTACTTTTCCTCTGAGGTGAGTCTTTTCCGCTTTCAGGATGACGGGGTCTTCTACAGATACGGCCTCTGGAGTAACTGCTTCTGAATTCAACGTGATTTTTCTTACCACTGCAGTCAGCTGTTCTGCTTTTGCCTTGTAGTAGTCCTTCATTTCTTTTTCCTTGTCGAATTTCTGGATCAGGATGTCCATGGCTGACTGCATATCATTTTTAGCGCTTTCATGGGTGATTTTGCCCAATTCAACCCTAGAAATAGAATAGTCATTCATGTCAAAATTTTCGACAGTTGCATCCTGTGGGGGTTTTGCTATCTCCAAAACTTTCTGCCCCTTTTCTTCAAGTACCCTTGAAAGGATCTTTGGTTTCTTTGGAGCCTTAGGTTTTGCAGGTGTCAGCTTAGTGAAATCAAATTCATCTGGAGAGATGACTTGCTTCTTTCTCTTTGGTGTGTAAGCTGACAACCAAGGTGGCAGCAGAGAAGTATTCACATTGGAGTCCATTCCTACCACTGGTGTTACTGGAACTGTACTTGTGCTGGTGGTAGATACAATAGGCGGGGTGTTGGTAAAAACCGCACCTGTTACATTGGCACTTGAAACTTGCTCAGTATTCATCACAAAATGATCAAACATAGAAGTATCTCCTATATCAAATGACGAAGAAGACAAACTAGGAATGGAGTCAGAAGAATGGAGAACATTTTCAAAAGTGCCCTGGGGATTATCAAAGATTATCTTAGGAGGAGAGGGGGATTCAGAGGAAGGAATGATAATGGGGGAAGCAGGCACAGGGGGTGCAACAGGTGTATTGTCTTGTGGAGACAAAGCCTCTTTATCTTGTTCCTCTGACCCCTTGTCTTCGACATCCATCTCTTCTATAGCTGGCTCTTCAGTTGTTGGATCCTCGGCCGCTGGCTCCTCAAGTTCCATATCTTTCGCTTCAGGTTCCTTCGCAACAACCTTTGCTTTCTTTGTCACAAATCTAATTTTAGGTTTATGTGTTTTAGAGGATGATGGAGCATCACTCTTATTCTTCGTTCTGTTTTCAACCTTCTTACCAGTTTGCTCTTGAACTTCAGTTTCTGAACCAGTGAGGAATTCCTTCAGCGTAATTCCTTTATCTTCCAGCCACTTATTGGTGTTGGCCAATATAGGTTCAAATCTCTTCCTTAGGGAAGTCAGCTCCTTTTGGGACCATTGGATTGGCGGTAGAGGAGTACCAGCTATCGGTTCTATTTCATACTTGGCATCAACCAATTCTCCATCATCCACAAGGTCCTCTGGGATATTAGCAAGTCCTAGGTATTCAATTTGCTCTAGAGACAGCCTGCTATAGTCCAGTTTCCTGATGTCTTCCTCTGTTCTCAAATCTATCCAGACATCTTCCACCATGGGTTCATGGAACTGTGTTTTCCTCTTGATTTTATCCTTTACACCCCGGTAATCAAACTTTGGTCTCCTCTTGAATTGCTTCATGGTGACCAGCTGCATCTCCGTTTCCATAGCTCTTGCCTTTGCGGCAGTCAATACTGAGTATCTGCCGATTTCTACAGGAAATCTGAAACCAGGCTTCTTGAGTTCCATCTGTTTGTTATGCACGACAATCATTTGCCTGCACAACTCCATCAAGACCAATCTATCTGAAGGAAACCTTGGAAGCATATAAGGGTAACCTTGGAAAAAGCCAACCCTCAAGTAGGAGAAAGATGGAAATTGCAAAAACATACAACCAATACCATTAACCACTGTCCATGCCTCATCTGAGATTCTTCTCTGCTCCAGTTGGGGATTGAAAAGACACAAGAATACAGCAAAGAATGCATCATTCACTCTCCTGAAATGGTGAATTGAGCCTTTCAATGTTAGCTGAGAATAGTACTGGTATACTGGGACTACTCTTCTATCCCTTTCTGACGACAATCCTGGAAAAATCCTCATGGAGGCTGCAATGTATACCAGATAGGAAGTCATGAAGAACTTGGAGGTAGTGGATACCTTTGTCAACTGATCATGCAAAGCGTTACTGATTTGCTCTCCCCAGAAAATAACCTGCTTGCCTTGGAGTATGACCTTAATGAAGGGATACATCCATTCCTGAAATTGTGAAGAGGAAGACAAACCTCTTATCCTGCTGAGGAGGGTAATCAAGTCACCAACTTCTTCCACAAAATCACTTCGAGGGAAGCTGCGTGGCCATCTAGACAAACTTGACCTCGCAATCTTCAACCATTTGTTGTTGATTACTTTCTTCGCCTTCTCTGGATTCTTATCATATTCCTTTTGAGCTTCGGTGAAGTCAAGCTTCAACACCTCTGTTGCAGGAGGACACATGAACACCTTGTCAATAAACTCAGGGTCCAACCTGATTATTACATTACCACTGGCGTCCACCACAGCTCTGATATCTTTGTTGTAGAAATGGGCGCACTGAAGAACAAATTCTGTATTGTGAGCTGCCACTGGGAAGGAGGATACCAGATGAATATTACTTTCCACTATTTTCCTCATCATAGCACTGGGGTTGCTCGACTTGGTTCTCTCTACAAACTCAGCCATATCAACATGGCCAATCTCTGTATCTCTAATATCTTCAACATTAGAGTGGACTGAGGTGATTGGGAAAACACCTTGATAATTGTACTTCATAGCTTTTGCCTTCTTCGGAGACAAATCAGTCATTTGGACGATCTTTCACTGAGAAGAAATTTGACGTCGAAAGGAGCTCCGCAGAAGAAACTGCAACAGAGATCATGATCATGCAATCAGGGAAAATATGGGCAATCTGGGAAAATTGCATGTTGACGATCACGACTATGGGAGTGCGCTTGAAAAAGGGCTATAGTGCGAGCTGGCCAAGAATTAGAGGAGAAGCGGGCTCGGGAAAATGAAATTGGAAATTTTCCAGTGTTAGGAAAATTTGAGATATTTTTTGTATGGGCGGCGAAATTCGCCGCCCTTGCATGTGAGGGGTTTGATATCGTGCATCGGCGGCGAATTTCGCCGCCCGTGCAGTTTGAGAGAACCGTGAGATGGTTGGAGCGGCAAAATTTGTCGTCGATGCAGGAAATAGGAAAGCGGAGGTTTGTTTGGTAAGAGCGGCAATTTTTGCCGACACTGCATTTGATAACTAGTAACTTCATATCTTTTCAATGTTCCGTCGGCGATTTTTGCCGACACCACATGGGGTTCCATATATGTACGAGCGGCGAATTTCACCGACATTACATAGCAAGGTAAAGTGAAGAAGTCTGGGCGGCGAAAAACGCCGACGTTGCATTCGATAACATCGGCAAGTTTGAGCGCAGGGAACGGGATGTTCGCTGATTCAACAGAGGTAACCAAAGACTGAAAGCTCGGCAAAATCCGCCGATGTTGTATGAGAGGAATGCAATGTGGGTTTGGGAAATCTAGGGCACGCAATCCTTAGGGTTTTCGGGGTAGAATTTAGGGCACGCAGGTGAACAAAAACAACGACAACACAAAACGAAAACAACACTCTAAACAAACACGAAACGTAAATAAAAACTAAAAACCAACATCAAATGCAAAAACCTATGATAAACTTAAAGGAAAAGTTGAACGACGAAGGAAAGGTGAAACTTACCCGTGCTCGAAGTGGAAACCCTAAGGATAGATCCGTCGGTGAATCGGAATGGTGTGATCAAGCAAGCGTCGAGTGAGTCGCGCAGAAGACTTGTGGATAAGGAATGACGAGTGGCAAGGGGAAAAAGCTTTTTAAAAGGTTAAAACTGGAGTTGAAGCGCCTGGCACGAGTGGCCATTAATGGCACTCGACGGCAGAATCCTGAAGATCTCGTTCGGGCGGCAATTTCGGCCGCTATGACATCCTTGTTGGCGAACGTGCGACGTCGGCGAAAAAGGCCGCCCTTACATGGGCTAGGTGACTCCAACGAAAGATATGCGATCGCGGCGGATTTTGCCACTCTCGCACATTTCACTCAAAGCGATGTAATAGCGGCCAATTTTGCCGCCATCGCATCAAAAACAAAACTTAATATGTAAGAGCGGCAAATTTTGCCGCTCTTGCATATCAAGAGTAAAAAATTTACAGACTTAAAAAAAATGACTAAAATTAACATCTTAACCGATTTACGACTTGGATTTTCCTCGCAAATATCGAGAAATTAATTCAAGGAAACGTCGCAAACGAGTTTTAAAATGTCAACTAACCTCGCACGAGAACAAGAAAATCTTTTCTCGATTTGCGAGCTTAGAGTGTAGATTCACGAAACGGACAAGTTCCGTGGGGTTGTCTACAAAACGAGCGTAGCTGATTTTGAGAACAACAAGTTTTCATACAACCGGAGTCTACTTTTGATTTTGGTTAAGTCCGCGCGTATTTTGACCTTTGGCTAACCAAAACCAAAGGGTGTAATTTTTCAAGTTTGGAGAGATAAAAAGAATGAAATTCATTTTCACTTTTTATGAACAAGAATAAGTTCACTCCTCCACATCCATTAAATTCTCCTATAATCAAGGAAATAGTTTCAGTCATCCTCTTTATCCTGCATATAATATGGGACATGATAAATGGTAGTTAAGGAACTAACTTTTCATATAATAGTTTTCTCCTCCTTACCCATGCCCATCAGTATAATGAAAAAGAGATATTTGCCAGATATCATAGTTTAAAATACATTGGCATATATGTATGCAAAATGAGAAAACATATACAATGCCATGAATTGTTTGAATGAGTTTTTCAATGGAGTCTGGTCTTAGGGAGTGCATTGTTGCAGGAATCAGAAATCCACCACCTTCGTCGCTATCCTCTCTGCCTAGAATAGAAGTTTTTGAGCTGACTTTGAAGGATTTTTATTAGATATTATAAATGTCATCGTTCTGGTAGAATGCATGCAAAATCTGAAAGCATAGACAATGCACATGAACTATGGCATAATGCCTCAAACAAGTTTAGTCTCACAGAATGCAAAGACTGCAAGTTTCTTGTTGATAAACTCCTTATACGAACTAGTTAATGGAGGCACTGTACATTGATATCTTCGGTTATTTCAAGATTTGCATTCTTTGTAAGAAGCATTAGAACAGGTTATGAAAATCCATTAAAGCATAATCGAAATTGGATCTTTGTCCGATATGATAGTTGGGAATGCATTACATGAAAGCATATGCAAAGATTGTAAACTATTTGACAAAATACCACAAAGTAATACCAATTCAAGGAATGCAAAGATTGGAAACTCTGCACATAATTGTTTTGTTGAAAAATGCTTTCAAAACTTTCAAGCAAATGCGATGGGCAGGTTTGAAGCTAACAGTAGCCACCCAGGCAAATAATACATGCAAAATTTGGGAGGATAGACAAAGCCTATGAACTATTTAAAAAAAATGTGCCAAAGACATATAACCTCATGGAATGCGATGAAGGTTTATAGGCACAAAATAGGCATGTTGAAGAGTTTTCAGAGACTTCCGAGTAAATGAAATTTGCAGGTACGGAAGCCAAACTACACAACATTTGTAAGCATCTACCTACAAGAAACAACATATGGACATTAATGAAAGCATAAATCAGATTCTTGTCAGATGTAGTAGTTACAAATGCTCTGGAATATTGGAAAGCATAGTGTGGGAAGCCTAGACTAAACAACGAATTGTTTGACAAAATGTCTCATATGTGGTCTCATGCACTGCAACAATTGTAGCATATAGAAACTAGATGTATTTGCTAAAATAACTTTAGAAATTTCCAAGAAAATGTGCATAGTTTGCACAAAATGGTATTATTATGAGGATTCTCAAAATATTTAAGCAAATACAACTGGCAGGTGCAAAACTAGACTCCACGAACTTTGTCAACATCCTCCCAGCCAGTGCACAAAGGGAAGAATCGGCTATGGTTACTCATCAAAGTTTAATGAAATGGGCAGTTTAGTGAGATATTATTATTTGAAATACTCTGAAAGAAGTATATCTACAAAATGTGAAAACCACAAACAAACTGTTTGACAAAATGCCCAAATAGAATGCAATGATAACATGATATACACTAAAATTGCAGTGCAGTTTGTAGGTTTACAGCCAAAATTCCATGACCTCCTTACAAAGCATCTTTTGAGCCAATGAAGGATAGGCACAGTCTTTTATTTGTTTGAAAAGGTTTTAGAAATTTACAATTGGTGGAAGGCATAGAGAATGCACATAAACTTTTTGACAAAATCTTTAAAGAAATGTGGTCTCATGGGCTGCATGAAATGGTTTTATTGCAAAGGTTTCATAAGCTTTCATGCAAATGCAATTCATACATGTGAATCTAGACTCCAAAAACCTTTACCAGCAACCTCCTTACAACATAGACGTAGAACGTCCACCATTTCATAGAACCCTCAAAGAAATGTGATCTCATTGAATACAATGACAGCGGAATAAATGTACTAAATGGGTTTGTTGAAAAGTGCCGAGAAACTTTCCAATGGAGGTTACAAAACTGATTCCACATCCTCTGCCAGCATTCTCATGGTAAGGTGCATTCTCTTGTGCATAAGATGGCTCAAGCAGTCATCATGCATTGATAAAGTATTGTGATTTCAAGACTACCATTCTCAATGAAAGATTGTACTCTATGGGGCATCAACACTCAAGATTTCAAGCCTGTTGAGACATGGCCAATAGTGGAGGTAGCGATCCCGGAGATACAGCGTGCAACTGGTAGAACCATGGGCTGAGATGGGCAAGTGCTTCAAATGTGTTTGGTGTTTACAATGATTGAGCTTTCTTGGAGGTGGCTTGATCTGCAATAGACAATTTATGGTTGTATTTGAATTCTACTTCTAACATGCACACTTCCTACGGTCATGGCAGTTTGTTAGTGTTTTAAAATGCTTTTTGAATTCTTCCTTGTAACAAACTCCCTTTTGACCAGACTGATGGTTTAACGGGCTCCTTGTTCAGTTGATGCCAAAATAGGAGTTTTCAAACAGCAAAGCAGATATTTGTCAGATGTTGTAGTTGCCAATTCCCAAATGCACATGTATGCAAAATGCAGAAAGTTAGAGAAGGCACAAAAATTGTTTGACACAATGCCTTAGAGAACATCCACTTCAGCAGTCAAAGGACAATTTTGGCCAATAAAAATAGAACAAATATTTACCACTTTTGATTGTGAGCGAAGTGTAAAATTTGCTATTAGTTGTTTTACCATTAAAATGGATGATATTTAAATTACAGTGAGAGAAATGCTGTGTCACAAACTTAGATGATTGCAGGATTTTCACAAAATGGGTTTGGATCCAAGTCAATGCCTATGGTAAAATGAGTATCAAATGCCATAGGAATCTAAGAAAGTCAAGACAAAGAATGTAGGTTCTATCAAAACAAGAGCATACTCAAAAATATTACTATTAAAAAGACCCTCCATCTTATGTTTGTAGGAGTTTTGGATTCCAAATGAGGAGCTTGTGAATGAGTATGAAAAGTGATTCTAAAATACCGAATATGAGATCTACAAACTTGGGCACTCTGCCCTCGTAACTTTGAATATGAGTGTCAATGTTCCACTTCTTAGTACATTTGAACTTAAACGATAATGGGCTTGTGTGAAAATGATCTTTCATTATGGAAGTTGAATGAAGAGAACAACTTAAAAGAAAGCTACAACTGGTCCTCTCTTCATAGTAGCCCTGTTGAGGAAGATATGGGTATTGCAGTGGATACAAAGATATCATGTAATTAGTTGAGGGTTGTGATGAATATCACCATTATGCCACAGGACTAGTCAACTTGGAATTGCCTCGACACTCTTAAGTTACTTATTGCCTTAAGTACATGTATTCAGACGAATTATCAAGATCCAACAATCTTTGACTGCCGAAAAGAAGCAAATGGAGATAGAAAATGACTTAGTCGAATTCACAACTCAAAAGTTGTATTTTTCAAAACTACCATTTTGGAAAAGTGACTTGTTTCACTTATTGTAATTAAAGGTTCAAAATTAAGTTTTCTTTCAAAAAAAGGTGGTTACTTGAAGTGGTTACAAGTTAGTTACAAGTTGGTTATTAGGTAGTTACTAGGGAGAAGCCTATAAATACAAGGCTATTTCAAATGTAAAGGGGGGGGAATTCTTTTGAGAGAACTCTGGGAAAGGGAAAACTCTAGAGAAATTTTTAGAGATATCTCGAAAAGCTTTTGTGTTTACACTATGTACAAAAAAGATTTTGGAATTGTATAATTTCAAAGATAATGAAAAATGCAGTTTAGTTCATATGCTCTAAATGTGTTCTTATGTTGTCATTACTAATTTCTCGTATGTTGAATTGGTAATCTTTTATGCACGTGTAATACATTGATTATCTATGTGATTGAAGTGATGAAACACACCCATCTCCTGGTATCTTGTTTTGGATGTGCTTGTATGACCTATCTCTTCTTATGTTGAGGTTTATTGTACTCCTTTCATCATCGTTGCATGTTTCAACCCATTTAGTAATAACCCCTTTTGTCATCATTATTAGTTGTGGAATCTTAATTGGTTTTCGTATGTCTACTATTAGGGTTTCTGTTAGTCATCTGTTCCCAGTTTTGTGTTTTGTCCTTTATGTACTTTCAGGTTAAAAGTACACAAAAACCCACAAATACCCCTATCATATGAGGGAGCTACCCCTCTCAAATGCAGAGGAAAGATGATAATTCAATAATAGCTTCTCCAATTGTTGGGACTATTTAGTCACTGCTCTAAGGGCAACGAGTCATTTTCAAAGGTTATTTCATGGTGACAAATTTGTTTACCATGTACATAGGTTAACTAGGTGTTTTGGTTGCATCTGTCTTGTTTTAGTTTCTGTTGTTTTTGTCATTTCCCTCGTCTATGTGTGTCCTTGTCTCCTTGTTTCCCCTTGTACATTATTTTATCTCCTGACTCTACCCGCCCAATGGATAAGGCACTTTTCATTACTAGAGATTCTAGGTTCATCCTACGTCTGCAGGGTCCTTGTCCCCAGTTATAGCCAGCTGTTGGCCTTGTTTTCAACGCTTCCAAATTTAAACTTTTTGTGTCAAAATGACAAATCTAACCATACTTTGAACCTAAGTCACCTTCCGATTGCAAAACACCAGTGTTACATTTTTCCTACATGAGTCATTAAAATAACCTATTTCTGAGATGTCACAATCTGTTTCCCTACATCGAACTTTGCATAAACAACATCATTTTACAGTAGAGATACTCATCATCTCACTGAGTTTCTCAGGCACACTTGTCTAGTTTGCGGCATTTTACGAAAGCAATTAAATATCAAAAATCTATGACAGATGGTGAGAAATAATTTTTATAGTAGTGTTCGTAACTCCATTTCACCTAATGTGGTGACTTTTGGGGTCAAGAAGTCTTATGGTTTGAGAGATTTTAAACTTTCAATTTTTTGACGGGCGGTTGATGGAAACAATAAAATTGTGGTTTCTATAAAGGCTGGAGAAAAATTATTTGGCACAGAGATTTATAATGTTAATACGGATAATGTGGCAAGATTTCATGACGATCTGACCTTCTAGTTGAAAGTTATGTACTTTTCACCATTTCTCACTCCTGCACAGTTCTCAAGTTACAAATTCGCCTAAGTCGAAAAGATATCACATCTGAATTTGGTTAAGTGGAGAGTTTGCTTTAAAAAATAAGCTATTTTTGGCCTACTTAGGAAAAAGTGAAATTTCATGTGCAAACCTCATGTCAACTTTCACTTCTCAAAAAGTTTGCATTAACTTTCAAGTTCGGCTAAGTTTGCATGCACTTTTAGTTTTGGCGAAGTTGTCCAAAAGGTAAAAAAAAGGAAGCAACTTGTAGTTTTGTATAACTTGTGAAAAGAAATATGGTTACAAATAAAAGTAGTTATTATAACTACTTAGAAGTTAAAACCCTCACCAATCTCCTCAGATATCATAGTTCAAAATGCTCTGGTAGACATGTATTTCTGCAAAACGGGCAACGCATAAGAATAGTCTGATAGTGCGCCTCAGAGAAATGTTGTCTCATGGCATGCAAAGATCGCAGGATATGAACAAAATGGATGGGTTGAAAAAGCTTCAGAAACCTCCAAGAGACTGTAACTAGAGGATTTAAAACTAGATTCCATGGTAGTTGTCGACATCCTCCTAGACCGTAGCCCACCTTGGAGCATGATATGGACCCCCAGCAATCCACATTAACCGTGGATAAGAATCAGAGGTTAGATCTCAATCGTCCACACTAGCCAAGGTTGCTATTTTTACAAAGTGGGGTTTGCAAGTTCTCTAAACAAGTGAAAATGGATTCCGATTAGGGCAAGCTCTTCATTGGTGGGATATCATGGGAGACGAGCGAAGAAAGACTGGTAGAGTATTTTGCCCACTATGGCGAGGTTGTGCAGACTGTGATAATGAAAGATCACATGACGGGTCGTGCCAGAGGATTCAGCTTTGTCGTCTTCGCTGACCCCTCTATTCTTGACAGGGTTCTTTAGGACAAGCACACCATCGATGGCAAAACTGTGGAAGCAAAGAAAGCAATTCCTAGAGAAGAGCAATAGAGTGCCAGGGCTAATAGCTACAACAACAATGGTGGCCAAAACTTTGGAGGAGGTGTTGTTAGAACGAAGAAGATTTTTGTAGGAGGGTTGCTAGCAACCCATAGTTTCATCATCAAAAAGAAGAGCTATAGCTGAAAACCTTGAAAATATTCCAAAACAACCTTCAGATAGAAGACCCAGGCTTGGAGAATTGACCGTTACATAGACTACCATCATGATTTTGCCCAAGTGCTGAAAATGTCAAATCATGGCCAGATTTCAACGTCACCGTTCAATGGGGTTGAGAAACCTTACATAAGAGAAAAGACTGCAAACCAAGAAAACAATTCACAACATCAAGGCAGAAGGACAACCGGATAATATTGTGGAAAAGTTGAATTAGCCCTACAATATCAATATTAGTTGCCTTGTCATGCACCTTGCAATAATAATACAGCCACAAAGGTCCATTTCGTAAACTGATGTTCACCCTCTCCAAGTGATACATACATGCAGACCAAATGTTCTATAGGAATGTGAGCAGAGATCAAAAATAGATAGACCTCACTGCTCTTTCTTTGATAAATTGAAAAGAGGCAAGGCCCATGGTCTCATAGAATGTCAATTGGAGTCTCAGGCGGTGAAGACAGTATGGCATTGTGTATACTTGCTGCTCGATGGAAGTGTACTGAACATGGAGAAAATGCGATGACTGGTGCTTATGTTAAGTCACCAAGGGCTGTGATTATAGCATATTGGGCTATGGCAGTCCTATATTATATGGTTCATCACTAGTCAGGAATCCAGAGAGACTAGCTTGGAGTGTGAATAATGATGTTCATGGAGTCTACATAAAAGAAAATGGTAGATTCAACTACGGGGCTTATAAGTAGGTGTTTCCTCTAGTTATAAACACAAACCATATAGAAAAGATATTGTTCCCAATCTTTTGGAGTTTTGTGACACTGATCACATTTGGCAATTTGGAGAGCACTACGGAAATGGCTGGAGGCAATTTTTGACATTATAGTTTTAACCAATGGATTGCTTCTAGTCAAAATGCTTATTGGCAATATCAAGGTGTTTTTGCATGCTGCAATTTCTAGAAAGCAATCCATGTGGCTCAAAATGAGAAATGATGAATGGTAGATGAAGTGCAGGCAACTGCCTCAACATTTGAGACAGCGAGTGAGACACTATGAAAGAAAAAAATGGGCTGCAATTCGAGGTGTAGATGAAAGTGAAATGATTCACAATTTGTCTAAAGGTCTCAGGTGAGACATCAAATATCACCTTTGTTTAGATCTGGTGCTCCAGGTACCCCTATTTCAACACATGGATGATCTAGTTTTGGAGAACATTTGTGATCAGATCAAATCAATGCTCTTCACCATGGGTGAAACGATAACAAGAGAAGGTGATTCAGTACAAGGAATGTTGTTCAAAGTTTGAGATCAACATTCTGAAGAGAATTTATTGCTTCATAATATGCACCTTCATAGGGAAACTCCAAGGGCAAATGGGAAAAGCATTAGCAAATCGTTGTCACCTGGTTTTAACATTGATGCCCGTTCTTTAAGGAAATGAGCTCAAATGGTATACAAAGATTGGATCATTCCTGATTCCTTGTTGTTTCTTCTACCATAGTGATACCAAACCATTTCTAAAGGAGGCAGATAAAAGATCAGATTATCACAAATAATAATTGAAGTGAATCTAATGTGTCTTCAAAACAAATCGATAACGGATGGTTAAATAATACTAAATCATTTCAAGATTTTGAAAGAGGATGATGAAGACTCAGAGAATGAAGGATGTCTTATTATGTTAGCATCCTTAGTAACCTTGAAGGCCTAGTCATATTTTCTCATTTGATGACAAAGAAGGTGGAGTACTAAAGAGTGTTGGCCATATTGAAGATTTTGTGGATGTTACAATACTAGAAATATTGAGAATCATTGCAGTCCTTTATGGAATAGTTGATGATTATAGCTCAATGGCGCGCTTACCAAGATTATAAAAGTTATCCAAGGAGCATAATCTACCCTTCATAGCCATTGCAAACCTTATCAGATATAATAAGGAATGAGAGAAGTTGGTTGAATGAACTGTTATTGTTAGGTTTCCTATAATGTGGGGTACATTTCAGGCATATTCTTATTGCTCGAAGTTGAATAGCATTCAACATGTTGCCATGGTTAAGGGCGTCATTGGAAAAGGACTAGATCTACTGGAAAGGGCTCATTCTAAGTGTGTTAGGAATATTTCTAGATCAACAAGATGTGATTGTGGAAACCAACGCCCACAAGTCATGCACCAAATTAAGAAAAGTTGGATCAAAGGCCATAAAATACTACATTCATTTTGTGGAAGAGATAGATCACAAGCTACAAACGACAAAAATCAATGTAAAGTCGGAGGAATTGGCTTGTGAGATGATGATGGTAGCATTTTGTGATTGTATCAGATCAGGAAAATATGCAACTATTCTCTTCATCTAGGATTTATATGCAAGAACACAGGAAGTGTAAGATTCAGGTATCTAGAGAAGTTTTCAACATTCAGCGAGATCTGATCATCAAAATGGAGTAGACAGAGATGGAAATAACTTAGCAAAATCCACAAGTGGGAAGTTGCAAGTTTTAATTACCTTTTTGTAAAAGTGACTTGTTTCACTTATTGCAATTAAAAGTTCAAAATTAGGGTTTCTTTCGAAAAAGGTAGTTACTTGAACTGGTTGGGAAGTAGTTACAAGTTAGTTATAAAGTGGTTACTAGGTGTTTATGGGAAAGAGCTTATAAATATGAGGTAGCTATTTGAAATGTAAAAGGAAGAGAGGAGGGGACTCTTTAGAGAGAACTTTTGCAGGGGGAACTTATGAATAAACTTCTTGGAACTTTTTTGGTTCTATACATTGTATAGTCTACTTTTGGAATTGTATAATTTTGAAAAGATAATGAAGAATGCATCTTCAATTCATATATTCTTGATGTATTTCTGAGTTATGATTACTAGTTTCTCGTATGTCAAATTGATGATCTTTCTATGTATTTGTGTGAATCGAAGTTATCCATTAAAGCATGCAATTGGGGTGATAAAGCATAATCATATCTCGATATCCTGATTTGAAAGTGTTTAGATAACTTATCTCTTCATATGTTGAGATTTGCCATCTTTCTTCATCGTTGTTGCATATATGTCATGAGATCCATCATAGAGTTTAGGAAAGCGGTTTCTAGCTTTGTGGTGAAACCCCCTCGTACTTTTCAATAAGATTGTGAAACTCTTGTTGGTTTTCGTACGTCTACCACGAGGGTTTCTACATGCCCATTTCTCTTGTTATTTTCTTTTTCTTCCTTTTTGTACTTTCAGGATAAAAGTACACAAAAACCACAAATACCCCTATCATATGAGGGAGCTGCCCCTCTCAAACGCAGAGGAAAGTTGTTAGTCCAATAACAACTTCTCCAACTGTTGGGACTATTTAGTCACCGCTCTAAGGGCAACGAGTCATTTTCAAAGGTTATTTTGCGGTGACAAATCTATTTACCAACAAATCCTAACCCTAACCCTAATGCCAACTGTAACCCTAACCCTAATTAACCGTAAGCCTAATTATAACCATAATCCTAACTTAATTTTAATTCTAACCCTAATTGAACCATTTAGGGTTTGAATTAATTCTAAACCTAACTCTAACCCTACTTCAAACCCTAATTCTAACCCTAACCTAACCCTAAGTAATATTTTTATATACATTACATATATATTAGTAATATTAGTAATATTATTTATATTATTGATATTACTAATATATGTATATGTATATGTATATATGTATATATGTATATGTATATGTATTCTACTTATATGACAAAGGGATTAAAAAAATAGATGCCTCAAGAAGGATATCTCTTGGTGTATTTTGGATGTATATTTTTAAATATAGATATATGCTAGTAGCAACCATAATTGCAACATCTAAAAAACATTATTTTTACCCTAATTGTAATGCTAACCATAACCCCAAACCAAACCTTAATTATAATCCTAACCCTAACCCGTATTCTAATCCTATTCCTAATCTTAACCCTAACCCTAATGCCAACTATAACCCTAACCCTAATTAACCGTAACCCTAATTATAACCATAATCCTAACCTAATTTTAATTCTAACCCTAATTGAACCATTTAGGGTTGGAATTAATTCTAAACTTAATTCTAACCCTACTTCAAACCCTAATTATAACCCTAAGCTTCACCCTAAGTAATATTTTTATATACATTACATATATATTATTAATATTACTAATATTATTTATATTATTGATATTACTATTATATATATATATATATATAATTCTCTAAAATATTAAAATTTACATATATATAATTCATATTATTATATAATATTATACTATTTACTAACCCTAACACTAACCCTAATTCTAACTCTGACCCAGATTCTAACCCTAAGCCTAATTCTAACCTTAACCCTAACCCTAATTTTAATCCTAATTCTAATTCTAACCCTAATTCTAATTGAAACATTCAGGGTTTGAATTATGTCTAACTATAACCCTAATCTAAGCGTAACCCTAACAATAATAATAATCTGATCACTAACCCTAATTTAATCATTTAGGGTTTGAATTGATTCTAAACCTAAACTTTATCCTAACTAATATTACTATACATACATTACTTATATATTATTGATATTATATATATTATTAATATTAATATATATAACTAAAATAAGTAATATATATAACCCTAACCTAAATTCTAACCCTAACCCTAATTCTAACCCTAACCCTAAATGTAATTCTAATCTTAACCCTGATTCTAACCCTTACCTATGTTGGTGTATATTAATCTTTCTTAGGAGTGCATATTTAGGGGTCTATTTTTAGCCTTGAGCTATACTTAGCGGCCTAGATTAGCTTTTCTAAGTTAAGTGGTTGCTTTTCCTATTCTTGGAGCACCACTATTCTTAGTGAGTTTTTCTATTATTGGCTCGACTATTCTTAGTCGATTATGCCCTATATGTACTACATCTTCGATGTTACATCCCCAATTTTGTCTTGCTATGCTTTTTACTTTTACTTGGACATAAGTAAATCTATTATGATGTTTAGATTAATGATAAGGAAAGACATGGATTATATTGAACGTCATTTACAAAAATTATGGAAATGATTATGTTTTTATTAATTTAATATTTGCATTATGAGATTTGGTTTATTATTTGAATAATGATGCACTAATCATAATTTGTTTGGTAACAAGTTTGATATAGGATTACAAGTTTTCAGATGACTCTTAGAGAAAAGAGGGAGAGAGTATGTTTTGAGCAGAGAGATATAGACGTCGGGTTACAAGTGGTTTATTTTCCAAATCAAGTATAAGTGTTTAACGAAAATGTGAACGAATCTGTCGTAAGAGGTAAGTTTTGTCTTGTCGGTTTGCTTTTGAACTGAATCGATAGATAGTCAATACCTCACGAATCTTTGCAAGTCATAGTGTGTCATCATAGTTGTTAGTATCATAAACGACGTCATTTGTGTATGAACTATGACCATTTATGTTTAATGTAAGAGTTACGACATCATTGTTGTAAAATGGTTGTCTTATTGTTATTAAGTCACTTGAAGTTTTGTTGTCGATTCTTAACGTCAAGACATTTTCGCCAAGTTAGGATGATGTGATTTTGTCAATGGGTTGTGAAGGGGAGACAAGCTCAATCCATTCACATTATCCGTAATCTTTTGTGTTAATATTATCTTTTTATTGATTAAACCATAACTATCAAATAGAGGTGATGTTATGTAAATCACTTTTGATATAATCAAATAAGTATATGCATATGCATCGAATGAGGATAATACCTCATGATAAAGTTATTAATGTTTACTCTTGGTCAGTCGAAGGCTTACAAATAGGAGAGCCTTCATTACTATAAGTGGAGGATCGAACCACTTTTTGGTGATTATTAAATGATCAACTATGGTTAATGATGTGTCGACCTATTCCAAAAGAGGAGGTCTGTGGTATTAACTACCACATTAAATGAGCTCCATGGGATGGTTGTCTTCCTTCGACATGTGGAAACTTTGCATAATACTTTGCTTCAGTTGAAACCAAATCGGTTGAGGATTATTATGCATTCAATAAAGTCTTCAACTACAATGTGTGATGTACGAAGTATGGGTGACTCAATAGGAGTCATGCTAGAGTCTTTAATGACCATGACTTAGTTGAGCTATTGGGGAAAGAAATCTTAGAAAGAATATACTTGTGTGATGTGTCGAGATATACAAGTTTTTAGATGACTCTCGGAGAAAAGAGGGAGAGTATCTTTTGAGGAGAGAGATATAGACGTCGGGTTACGAGTGGTTTATTTTCCAAATCAAGTATAAGTGTTTAACGAAAATGTGAACGAATCTGTCATAAGAGGCAAGTTTTGTCTTAAAAAGAATATACAAGTTTTTAGATGACTCTCAGAGAAAAGAGGGAGAGAGTATCTTTTGAGGAGAGAGATATAGACGTCAGGTTACGAGTGGTTTATTTTCCAAATCAAGTATAAGTGTTTAACAAAAATGTGAACAAATCTGTCATAAGAGGTAAGTTTTGTCTTGTCAGTTTGCTTTTGAACATATGATGCAGAATGTAGAACCCTTGAAAGATTGGTTAGAAGAATGGCATCTAGATCAACCAAGTGAACCCATTTACATGGAAGAACCTGCAGCTGCTATAAATCCAAAAGAAGAAGTTTATCTTGAAGAAGAATCTTCTAATCCTTCAGAAGAAGAAGAAGAAGAAATAGAATTTCATACTCGTTATCTACAGAATGATTCTCTTCTTCAGAACTATATACAATATCCCAATTATTATGTACATCTTGTTCAGCAAATAAAGCATAGACTTTGTTCTCTTGCTTTCCTTTTCTAGGACAACCAGTGGCATAATGGGGACCTTTATAGATAAAACATTTAACTGATCTATGCCCACCTGACTGTTTATTTCTTCTGAACAAAAATATAGGAGGAGATCTCCTTTTAAAAGACTGTTTATGTACAGGAGCTAATCTATATCATCTTTTAAACTTGTGATGCTTATGACGGAATGATTTTTCCATGTTGTCATCATCATAAGATCTTTTGCATTTTTTACAACTGCAATGCTTACCACAAGAAGATTTTCTAAATTTTCTGACATGCTTAAAATCTTTTAACTGAATCAGAGGTGGTAAGTCACAGTAATCTTTCATGTTACAAGAAGAATTATATTGGTATTTATTATCATTGAGAGTTTTAGTGAGACAACCCTTATCCAACTTGTGAGTAACTAGATTTCTTAAATCAACAAAACCATATTTATCTACTATGGTTTTGTATTTAGTCATCACATAGTCTTCTGCATACTCACCTAAACCACAAGGTAGAGAAATCAAATAATACTTTTTGGTTGTTGGATCATGCAATTTATGGGCTGCTATCATGAAATTTTCAAAGACCAAGTTATATTTTCTTAGTTTGGCTAAGTCTTTCAGCTGGAGAGAAAATAATTTTTTTCTGCTTCTAAGACTTCATTCTTTCTGTTTCCAGCAAACAAACCAATCAGTCATTTTTAACAATGAAAATCCTTTTGTAGAAATATCATTTCTACCCAAATCTTTTTCTTTGACATATTCCTCACCTATGTCTAGATTTGTGGTGATTACTCCATTATCTGGCAAAGAATTCCACCAATTTCTGAGTTTTCCAAACATTAGCCTTATGGCATACAAAACTTTGCTGGCATCATTCCATGGGGATCCTCTGGTATCAAAATAATTTTCTAAAGTATCACACCAGGTACAAATAGAATCATAAGGATCTACCAGCTCGTCAATATTGAGGATATAACCTGAAGTAACATAAGCTCTAAGATTTTCAGGTCTAGGATTTTCAGACAAGGATTCTTTCATTTCTACATCAAAGTTATTGTACACAGACAAGGATTATTTCATTTCATGATAGCAGCCCATAAATTGCATGATCCAACAACCTGTAGAGTAAAATACTCTACATTTTGTTTTTTTTGAGTTTCAGTTGTGTGAGCTCCAGTTTTGTTTCTCTGTGTTTCAGTTTTGGTAGTGAGGTTTTTGATACAGAGCATGGGCGCACGGGGTTTATTTTGTAAATTTTACCCAAGTCCCAGAGATGCAGCGAAAGCCGCCAAGTGTCAGCAGCTGAGATGCATTATAAAGTTTCTCAAAGTGGCACGGAGAGTGTCACGTGTCCTTTGCATTAAGGTAGAGACCGCTAAGTGTCGACATCCATTTCAGTTTCTTATAAGTTTCAAATGTCCCTTTAATGTTTCTCATAATGTGGCAGGTCCCTTTTTAAAGATTTAGTGAGCGCGGAAGGCGCCAAGTGGCAGATGCAGAAGGTTTCATAAAGTTTCTTAAAGTTACACAGGAGGTGCCGCGTGTCTCATATAATTTCTGCGGAGTGCGCCAAGTGTCGGCATTCGCAGGTTCCCTTTTTGTTTCATTGCCAAGTGAGAGGTATGGTGGGCCCCGTTAATGTTTCTAAAGTTTCTGTGGAGCATGACATGTGTCACCATCCATGTGAACCTGATGCGTCTTAATTGTTTCTATTATGTTTCACAAAGTTCAGTGGAAGCCGCCATGTGTCATCTTCTGCAGAACTCCCTAAAGGTATCTACAGTCTCTCTAAGTTACGCGGAAGCTACCACGTATATGTTTCTAAGATCTGCAGAAGGCGACACCTATCCCTATTTCTTTTTGAAACTGCTCGGTCAAGAGGTATGGTGGGTCCCATTTTTGGTAAGTTATTAAAGGCTCGAGGCAGCGGACTGTGACAAATGGCAAAGCCCGAGCACTCCTAATATAAAGCCACAGTAAAGACTCTAAGTAAAGTGGAAATTGCCATATATCTTTTACAGGGGCCGCGGATGCTGCCAAGTGTCATTTTCCTGTGTCTCCTGAGTAATGAAACAGTTTATCAAGTAAGTCACATGGAGAATGCCATGTGTTAGTTTCCTATTGTTCTGGAAAGATGAAGGAGTTTCAAGAAAGGGGGGTGTATGAATGCTAGCTGTCCCAAGGGTTTATAGTCACAAAGACTATCAGAAATTGCCACGCATTCCTACTTGATTCAAAGTAAGTGGAGTTACATGTATCTGTTTCAGCCAATGAACTTGTAGAGTGGCTAACCGTTTTAGATCTGAAATATATTTTCTGTCAGACACTTCCAGTTAAGTCCCAGTTTGGTTAGACCGTTGAGATTTGATCGTGCGGGCAATCTTTGAGCCAATTCTATGCTATAAATATGGGTTCATATCACAGTTTAAAATATAACATAGGAGATATAGAGGTTTTTCTGCATCACAGATTATTATCAGAGATTTAAGAGAAGTTGGAAGATCTTGTGTTGTGGCCAGTAATATCATTTACCTTTGTTTTGTTTTCTTGATTCAGAGAGTTTGTATAACTGTGCATGATTCTATGCCTTTTATGTGACTGAAAAATTAATAAAAGACAGAGTTATGTGCCTTTGCTGATATTTTCTGTGTCATTACAAAAATCTTTCAAGTTGTGAGCCTTTGTTTCTATTTACTTCCATCTTTTACATTGATAATGCATTGTTTGCTCTTTAATGTAACCGAATCCTAAAAGTAGTTTCACTGTGCTTAGTGTTGAGAAACAAAATCACATTTAGGTGCATCGCCATAGTTTGGTTTTCTTTTTAGTTGCATTTGTGATTCTGTTTAATTCTACCCCTTTTCCCAAAACAGTTTTGAGATAAAGAAGAGCCAGCTTCTTTAAAATCTGGAGGTTACTTTGAGGAACATTCCCATGTCTCAGAGTTTCCCATGTTGGTGTTGGAAACAGCGCAATTCTAAGCATCAACAATTTTTGGCATGCCTGGTGGGACCATTTCTTGAAGTTTCTTTCATGACTGTATGAACCAAAGAGTCACAAGGAGTCAGAGTTGTCGACCTGTGACATGAGCTCAATCTACTGCGAACCCAGGTGTTCTTTTACCACCATTGATAACTAATCCAAAAAGAAGGGTAAATCAGTTTACAGCAACACTAAGTGCAAACATGGGAGCACCTATAGCCCTAAGGAATTATGTAAATTGGGACACTGGTAGTGCTCTGATTCTCCCAGTACCACCAGCCACTTGTGATCCTATTCCAGCAAATGCCCTGAAGGCTCTGCCCCAATTCAGTGGGGAGGATTTCAAAACACCTAAAGAGTATCGACAAGATGTGTCTGATGTCTATGCAATACATGTGATCACACAGCAAAATGTAGCTATAAGACTGTTAGCAGCTTCTTTTAAGGGGAAGACTTTGGACTGGTACAAGTCTTTGACCCCAAATTCAATATCTACATGGGATCAGCTTGGAGATGCTTTCTTTGCAAGATTCAAAGAGAAGGGTGATAAATCTTCTTTGTTACAACAACTGATTACCATTAAGAGGGCACCACAAGAAGCAATGACTGACTTCAATTCTAGATTTCAGAAGACTTGGGAAAGGATTCCTGCTACAGCAATACCATTACCAGGTATGGCTATAGTATTTTATCTTAAAGCCCAAATTTTGGATATAGCAGTAATGATTCAATCACTTGGAGGCTAGACTCTACCAGAGCCTATGACTATGCAGTCAGAGCTGAAAACAATTTGATAGATGCTGGAAAGTTGCCCCCAAGGCCCCCCATGCCTATGTTTCCAGAGATTACCCTACCATTGCCTCAAGAAGCTCCTAACCCCATAACCCCACCTATGTCCATGCATACATTTCCCCAACAACCTGCTAAAGCTACAGTCCCTGCCCAATCCTCTGAGATGGATGATGTCAAGAACATCCTACGAACATTTTCTAATGAAATAATTAACCTAAAAAGACAGCAGAATCCTTATCCCAGACCCTAATATCAAGGCTATCAAGGGAATAGACCTCCTCCATAGTCAAATCAGTATCAAGGTCCCCAAAGGCAAACAAACCCTCAGCCATCAAACCAATTAGTTACAGTTCCTACACCCTTGCAGACTGTTCCTCCCAATCCAAACAGAGAAATTATCCCAGGGTAGAATAATTATGCAGTTGGCACCAATGCCTGGTGTTTCCCTTGTAATAATGCTCATATGCCCAGAGACTGTCCCAGGGGTAATCTATAGCAAAAGATAGCAAAGCAAAGAAGAGTGGATGGACAATTTGCAAATACTTCTGACACTCAAACCTACCAATCCCCTGGCATGCAAAATTTAGTCCTGGTGGCTCAGATGCAAGGGATGTCTTTACAGCAAGAAGAAGAAATAGCCCCTGAACATGCTTTGTTCTCATGGATTGAAGATGAAGAGTCAGTATTTTTAAATGAAGCTTCAAATTCTAAAAAGCCATTGGTACAATCAGATTACTATACTAGAGCCAAGAGAAGGATGATGGAATAGCTTGGAGTCACAAATAATGAAATTATGGGAATTCCACCATTTCAAGATCATTAAAATACAGCTACTAGACAAGAAATACCTCAGCCAGTGCAGAACCAAGTAGTTTCTGGACAAGTTCAAGAAAAAGCAAGGTACCCTTATTATCCAAGAACCCAAGCACTAGGACCTGTGAATGTGGTGGATCAGCTAAAGAGGACTCCAACCCACGTGTCAATATGGGACATGTTAGCCATTCCTGAGTAAAAGACATTGTTGCAAGAAGCTCTATAGGGCCAAGCAGTGCCTAAACATACTGGTACCAAAGGAGGACCTACTGATAAAGAAAAGCTCAAAGACATTGTTCCTCTGTAGACAACAGCTCTTCTGAACAATGCACCAGAGGTAAGTAAATCCAAGCCAGATCCCTTTTATTTAACTTTAATAGTTGGGAAGAAACTATTGCACAATACAATGATAGACTCTGGGGCTAGTACCACAGTGATGCCAAAGCAAATAGCAGATGCTTTGAAAATAAAATATGAGCCACTTACAAAAGGAGTTATGCAGTTAGATGGGAAGTCTGTGCAAACAATAGGGAAAATTAAACAACTTCCACTACAGCTGTATACCTATCCCAATATAATTGTAAATCAAGATGTTGTAGTCATAGATATTCCTCCTGTTTTTGGCTTATGCCTATCTAGAGATTTTACAGCCAAGATAGGAGGTTATATGTCACTTGATTGGTCTCACCTCATCCTAAGAACCAAATATGGGACTAAAATGAAGGTACTGTTAGAACCATTTTCAAAAGACCATATAACAAATGAACCAACCCCAAAGTTAGAAGCAGCCCATGCCATACTAAATAAAGAGGAAAGAGTTTTTATCGAAGAAATAGGGGATTGGACTGAATATGATCAGCAAGAAGAAGATAACCAGTTGTTAACCATGATGTAGACTGACCCCTTTGGAAACTATGACTCAATAGGGTCGAGCACTTATGTTATATTTGAAGAAGACCAGGAGATCCCTAATGTCTTAAGAAATGAGCCCTCTCAGACCCAAGAATCCATAAATGACTCAGGAATCTGGACCCTAAATTTTGATGGGGCTAGAAGTAAAAATGGAGTTGGAGCAGGAAGTTGTCTTACTGCCCTAATGGTGAAAAGATTTTAAGAGCCATTCGCTTTCATTTTGCCTGTACCAATAATGATGCTGAGTATGAATCTTTAGTGCATGGACTTATATTGGCAAAAAGGAAAGGAGTAAAGAATCTGATAGTCAAAGGAGATTCAGAACTAGTGGTGAAACAAATAAGACAGAAGGCAGTAGCCAAAAATGTAAGGATGAGATCCTATAGGCATAGAATTTGGGACTTAATAGAAAATTTTGAAGCCTTCAATATAGAAGTAGTCCCTAGAGCCCAAAATTCTGAGGCAGATAGGATGGCACAAATTGGTTCACAGTTTGATCCAATAACTGATCTAATGGTCAATAATGAGTCAGTCAAAGTTATTGTGAGACCAACCATTCCAGACAATGATAAAAATTGGCAAGTTTTTGAAAATGATTTTCAAGTACTCTCATTTTTGCAACAGTCAAGAGAATTTGCTGATCAGTTACAACCCAAAATTGAAGAGGCATATGGTGATCAGATCATTCAACTGAAGTCAAACAAGCTCCCTAAAGGACTAATTACCCTGGAAAACTTGTTTGACCCGGAAGATGCCAGCATAGAAAAGAAGAGATTTCAAGAAAACAAAGAGGACTATTCTGAGATTCAGGTTAGTGAGGGGAGAAAATTGAAGGTTGGGAATTCTGCCACTCAACAGGAAAGAAAAAAGTTAATTGATTAATGTGAGAAATATGATAGGGTCATAGCCTGGACCTATGAAGATCTCCATGGTTATGATAGAAATATCATTCAACACACTATAGAGTTGACCTGAAGGATCTAAATTGGTTAGACAAAAGCAGAGGCCAGTGAACCCTAGGATTGAACCTCTGATGGTGGATGAGTTGTAGAAACTATTAGAATCAAAGATCATTTTCCCAATCAAACACTCAACTTGGGTATCCAACTTAGTACCAGTCAGAAAAAAGAATGGGGACATAAGGCTCTGTGTAGATTTCAGAGATCTAAATAGAGCATCCTTGAAGGATCACTACCCCTTGCCCTCTATGGAACAAATTTTACAGACTGTGGTTGGATCAGAGAGATTTTCCTTGCTAGATGGTTTCTCTGGATACAATCAGATTTGGTTGGCTGATGAAGACCAACATAAGACTGCTTTCACCACAAAATAGGGAACATTCACCTATGCAAAATGCCTTTTGGTCTTTCAAATGCTGGAGCTACATTTTAGAGGGCAATGGATGTAGCATTTGGAGAGATTATCAATAAAATCATTCTAATTTACCTAGATGAGCTCATTGTTTTCTCTAAAAATGCTGCAGATCATTTTGACCATCTAGAAGCAATTTTCAAGAAATGCCAAGAGTTTGGGATATCTTTAAATCACAAGAAATGCATTTTTGTAGTACCTCAAGGTAAACTATTAGGGCATATAGTGTCTAAAGAAGGAGTCTCTATAGATCCAGAGAGAGTCACTGCCATAATGAACCTGTCTCTGCCTGTCAATAAGAAAGCAGTTCAGTCCTTTTTGGGAAAGATTAATTTTGTCAGTAGGTTCATATCAGACTTTGCAGGCCTAATAAGACCAATTACACTACTACTAAAGAAAGACCTGGTGTTCAAGTGGACTAATGAAGGAAGACAAGCTTTTGAGGAGGTCAAGAAAGCAATTTCAACAGCCCCAGTATTGAGGAACCTTGACTTCTCTAAGTCTTTTATAATGTATGTCTATGGAGGAGAATTTAGTGTTGCTGCTATCCTAACATAGAAAGATGATCAACAAGAAGGGGAGCATCCAATAGCCTTTTTCTCAAGGACTCTTAGGGAGTATGAAGCTAGGTATAACTTTGTAGAGAAACGGGCATATGCTATGGTAAAAGCCCTCAAGAAATTCAGACACATGGTCACAAATAATAAGATTCTGATACTTGCGGCTCATCTGAGTGTCAGAGAATACATTATGGAAGGAGAAATCACTGAGAAAAGAGAAAACTGGATAACAAATATTCTTGAATATGATGTGGAGGTCAGACCAACTAAACTTGTCAGAGGCAAGGGTTTGTGCCAGTATATGGTTCAAGATATGGAAAAAATGATAACTGAAGAAACGGAAAAGGAAAATGTATTGAGGATACAAGAAGTTGATTAGAATTCTTGGGTCACAAATAGGATCCAGTTTATGAAACATGGGATTTTCCCAAAAGAGCTCTCTCAGGACAAGAAGAGATACTATAGGCAGTAGGGAGTTCATTTTGTTTTAATTGACCAAGTTCTTTTCAGAAGAAATACTGATGGCATACTTTTAAGATGCATAGAGAAAGATGAAGCCCAAAGAATACTGCATGAAATGCACCACGGAGTGTTAGGTTGACACTTTTTTGTAAGAACCATAGCTATAAAGATAAGTCAGGTAGGTTACTTCTAGCCCACTTTATTCACAGACTGTTATCAACTGGTCAAAGAATGCCAATCTTGTCAGTATTATGTAGGGAAGAGAAGGAATGCAGCAATGCCCCTTAGTCCTATAATCGTTGATGAACCTTTTGCTCAATGGGGTCTTGACTTCATTGGAATGATCAATCCAGTGTCAAGTATGGGGCATAAATGGATTCTAACTGCCACATATTATTTTACCAGATGGAGTGAGGTAGTGCCACTAAAAGAAGCAACAGAAAAGGTGATCCTAGATTTTCTGGAGGGTATCACTACTCGCTTTGGGCCTCCTCATACTGTAATTTCAGATAATGCTAAGGCATTTTTAGGGGCAAAAATATCTGACTTTGCACTAAAGTATGGAATCTACCTGAAAACCTCCTCAAATTATTATCCTCAGGGTAATAGTTTGGCAGAATCAACTAACAAGAATCTGATCAAACTTATTAAAAGAATAGGGGTTGACCATCACAAAGAGTGGCATAAAGTGCTTAATATAGCACTATGGGCAGATAGAATTACACCTAAACAAGTGACAAAGATGTCCCCATATGAATTGGTCTATGGTAAACCTGTTGTAATGCCCCTGAGCTTGGAGATTCCTGCTCTCCAGTTATTAAAATAGATTGAGATTGAGGAAAATGGCCCCATGTAGGTCAGACTTGCTGAGCTCTTGGAAGTTCAAGAAAAAAGGGATTCTGCACATGAATCATTATTAAAACATCAGAAAATAATCAAAGACTGTTTTGATAAGAAGACTTCAAATCCCCATTTTGAAGTAGGATCAGTTGTTTTGAAATGGGATGAGAGAGCCGCCAAGCCGGGTCGACACAGTAAATTTGAGTCATTATGGATTGGCCCCTATAAAATCTGTTCATGTAAACAACAGAATTCAATTGAGCTTGAAATGATGGAGGGTGAGCCTGAAGAGATTCCTGTCAACGGGAACTACTTGAAGCATTTCAATTAGACAATTTTTCCTGTGTATTATAGTTAGTTAGTTTCCCCTTTTTTCATTGTTGCTTTGTTTTTCCCGCTTTGTTTTTCCTGCTCTTTCTTTGAATAAGTGTTTTATAAACACGTGGCCACAGCTCAAGTCTCTTAAAGTTTCGAAGCTCTCGCATTCATTAAACCTCTCAAATCCCCAAAATTCCTCAAGGTACCTTAGCACAGCCACTTTTATGACGTGTCTGACACTTTGTCCCATGTGGATTTTATAAGATTTACTAACGGTTTTCCATTTTTAATGCCATTTATGAGACTTGATGTGTCATTAAAATACCCCAACAACATGATTTAAAGCTTAACTAAGTTTCATTTGTTTCTACTTCTGCTAAGTGTCTTCCCTATTGCTTGTGTTTTCATAGCAAAACCTGTTTCATAAGTGTGCCTTCCCAATTACAAAGGTTCCATACTTGTTATAGTAAGTTCAATAGTTTCCAGCAAACACAGAGATGGGAGAAGCACAGTCTTCACAGCAGGTGCTTGGGATTTACAAGTCTATTGACAGGCTTCTCACCAGCAAATCATACGCTTCGGCCCCTGCACAACCCTTAAAGACCTATCAAAGGACTAGGGTTCCCGAGGTGGGTTATGCGGTCGACTCAGCTAAGGTGCAGGATTTTGCAGATGGTATTGCTGAACCAGCCCTTCAAAAGTCTGGCAAAGCTCTGTGAGAGGGAGCACACCAAAGATGTCTCTTGAAGGCCAAGGCTAAACAAGTTGAAACATTCGGAATGCGGATATGGACCTCTCAATTGGCAAAATTTATGGTCCAAAGCATGCATTTGAGCCCCAACCTGATTGAGGTATGTGCAGAATTATTTCATGCACCCTCATGCACCATTGAAAAGGGACCCTTCATGGTGCAAATTATGCCAAAGGCTATCAGGGACATGTTGGCCCTATACTATGACAGCACAGCCATGTTTCCCACCATTGCCAAAATGCAGAAGACATGGGAAAATGTCAAGTATCAATTAAGGTTTCTTAATTCAGAAATGTAGCTGGGAGATGAAAACACCCAAATGCCAATGTTACCAACAGGAAGGCCACAATTTACACAAGCCAGTCAGGAAGCACTATCCATGATGGCATTTATCTTCGGAATGAAGGAAGACATCACTGTCTATGATTGGCAACTCGCCATTTTATTTAGAATGAAGACCGTGGACAAGTCTTAGGAGTTTCGGTTGGATTTCTCAGAGTAGATTACCTACTCAATGGCCAACCAACTCACCAATTTCAAATCAACAGGGGTTTTCAGGTATTCTTCTTATCTATTTCACCTTATGTTATACCAAAACCATGCCATCTTTTCCCAATATATGCATCTAAACATGTATGACCTAAGTTTCGGTCCCAATAGAACTATTCCTGTGTCCACATGGATACATGTCTTATCTGAATCGTCTGACCCCTATGAATTTTGGGAATTTTTGGTCGCCCCTGTCTTTAGTCACCTAAGCCCAAAGCCTGTTGAGAATAGATTAACAATAAGTGTTAGAGGCCTCATGGCAAATTCCCCCATTCCTTGTGATTATTTCTTTGGGTCTCACCATACTATCATCAGGGTCCATGGTTTTAATGGAGAGCCAGTGTTGCTACCCAAGGTTTTGACTCCTAGGTTAGCCTTTTTAGAGGTCACCTGGTAAATGTCTATGGTTGATAATGATTATGGCGCTGGAAAAAAGAAAAGGAAAATGTATGATGTTCCGTGGGTGAAGAAAAATATGGCCCTACTGGTTAGGGATGCTGAGCAATTGTTGCTAAGAAAGTTAGCTGTCCTGGGTTTCCTTTTGATTGAAGATAAATAGAGATATGACCCAAGCAGTTTCATAACCTTATGGGTCAAGAATAACAGTGTCAGTGCTAAAATTGTGCACGAGGGCCATCCCTTTTGGGAAGACAGAAGAAACCCTAAGGAGGACATCCCTAATTTATATGTAGAATTGACAAATTTGCCTTTTCAGGGGCCCAGGCCATGGGAAATGTTTTATAATAAGAATAAGGTTTTTGACCCTAAACTCAAAATGGGCATTGGATTAAAGAAAAATTTAGTAAGAGACAAAGAATGGAAATCTGAGAAGATAGAAGCCTATTAGAAATATAGGCAGGAGATATCTAAGACAACTCACTCTTTTGGCAAGGTTGATACAGATGAGAAATGGGAGTCCATTTGGGACGAATGGCATCCCTCTCCACTCTCTAGCCCTGATACAAGCAAGATCCATAAAAGGAGTGAGGAGTCTGAAGAAGAACCTGAGTCCACTCATATGGTGCAGGCCCCAGGACAAGCATCATCTACAGCTGCTGTAACTACCTGGCCCCAATCTCTCAGCGCCATAGAGAAGCAAAAGAGTGTGGTGTCATCACCACCTAGAGGGACCCCATCAGTTTCAATGATTGGGGCTTCCAGTTTTGTGCAAACATCACTAGCAACAGTGGTAAATGTTGAGGAGAAAGAAACACAGCAAGAAGAAGAGAGGCCAAGGAAACATAAGAGGCTAAAAATTCAGCTTGATTCAGATGAGGAAGTAGAGCCTTCACAGCAGCCACCACCGAGTATATCTGTTGCTTCTCAGGTACGTGCTTCTTCTCCCTCTTCTTCTCAGTCTTTTTCTTCTTCCATAGGGGTGGCACTCCCAACTGGCCAAATATTATCCCCTGCCACCTCTGCTGTGCCAATTTCTCAATTTTCCCCACCTATCACTACACAGGCCATGTCATCATAGGCCATATCATTGCCTCCCTTCTCCCCTTCTTTTCCAAAGAGAATACCTCCTCAAATTCCTCCTAGCCAACATTTGGCTATTCCCTATGGCTTGCCACAGGGTCATCCTTTTGCGGGCAGATATATTGCCTCTCCCCCTACCTTCCAAGCTCAAGCAGACACTGCTAAGAAAGCTAGGGAAGCCCGAATGGACAAAAAGAGAAAGAAGGACAATAAAGCTCAGGCTGTCCCACACATGAGGTCACTATTTGACCCAATCTAGCAGTAGCTAACTATGACTCATTTGTCACCAAATGTAGTTAGACCTAATGAGCAGATGCAGCCCCAAGATTATACAATGAGTGCAGTGGCGATAGACATGTCACTTTTTAGGCCACAAGACAGGGTAGAGCTACTAAATGAAACCACTTCTACTGTAGCCACTGACTATTTGAAGTTATCAAGGAAGTTGCAGAAGGTGGAGGTTGATCTGGCTCAAGAAAAGGCACATAATGGCACCCTGACCGCTGAGCTCAAATTAAAAAATGATGAAATAGAAGATCTCACTAATCAGTTGCAAAATACTGTTTCATGTTAGATTCATCAGGCTACATAGAGCCAAAAGGATTCTTTAAAGGAAGAGCTGATCCAGGTGAAGTCTGTAGTGACTACCCTGAAGCAAGAAAAGGCCACATTGTAGAAGAGGCATCAGGATTCCTCTCAACAAGCCACACAGTTCCAATAGCAGCTGTTGAAGGAACAGAACAATGTCGCTGCCATACAGGTTTAACTTCAGGCTGAGCAATAAATAGCAAAACAGTTGACCCTTGAGTTGGCAAATAGGCCACAAAATGCAAGAGTGTTGAACCTGGTTAAGGAGCTATATGCATCAGTGTGGGCAAGAATCTCTAAGGAGATTATCCAGCTCAAACCCTCTTTAACTTTCTTGCTACATGCACAGCAATTGTGTGAAAAGGTAGAGACTTTAGTTCAGGCCACTTTGTCCATTGTTTCCATGAGAGTTTCAGATTCTCAACTGCTGCTAGGGAAACTTTATGACACATATGATGAAGCATTATTAGCAGCAGGGATCAGTGACAGAATGATTGCTGCCAAATGGGTGAATGAGGTTCTCAGTTGCAACTCTGCTGCAATTACTTGCCAGGAGCTCCTGGATGTGGTCACGGAGGGAGTGAAGGACATGAAGAAACATATTGAAGACCTGGTACAATTAGGTCTTCCCTCCCCTTTTCCAGATAGCAACACTGTATTAATGGTTGATGAAATCAAGCCTCTGTTGCTAGCCAGACAAAATGACCAGTCAGTTTTCTAGGGTCTAACAAATGCCTCAATAGTGTCAGAAGTGAAAGTCATTTTGATCCCCATGGCCCAGCTTGATTTCCAATTGAAAGCTGCAGTCCATGTTTTGCAGGGTTTATCACATAAGGACATTATCAACCTGGATTTAGCCTTCCAGGATTTGCAGAACAAACATGGACTATCTGATGCTGAGTGGTCTGTATATCAGACGGCCTTGCAAAATCTATAAATTTTGCTATATATGCACATTTTTCAATTTTTTTTTAGCAGGCTCAAAAGTCCTTGGGGTCGCCAAGAACTGTAGAGTAAAATACTCTACATTTTGTTTTTTTTTGAGTTTCAGTTGTGTGAGCTCTAGTTTTGTTTCTCTGCGTTTCAGTTTTGGCAGTGAGGTTTTTGATACAGAGCGTGGGTGTGTGGGGTTTATTTTGTAAATTTTTCCCAAGTCCCAGAGATGTAGCGGAAGCCGCCAAGTGTTAGCAGCTAAGACACATTATAAAGTTTCTCAAAGTGGTGCAGAGAGTGCCACGTGTCCTTTGCATTAAGGCGGAGACCGCCAAGTGTCGACATCTGTTTCAGTTTCTTATAAGTTTCAAACATCCCTTTAACGTTTCTCATAATGTGGCGGGTCCCTTTTTAAAGCTTTAGTGAGCACGGAAGGTGCCAAGTGGCAGATGTGGAAGGTTTCGTAAAGTTTCTTAAAGTTACATAGGAGGTGCCGTGTGTCTCATATAATTTCTGCGGAGTGCGCCAAGTGTTGGCATCCGTGGGTTCCCTTTTTGTTTCATCACCAAGTGAGAGATATGGTGGGCCCCATTAATGTTTATAAAGTTTCTGCAGAGCGCGACATGTGTCACCATCCGCGTGAACCTGATGTGTCTTAATTGTTTCTATTATGTTTCACAAAGTTTAGTGGAAGCTTCCATGTGTCATCTTCTGTAGAACTCCCTAAAGGTATCTACAGTCTCTCTAAGTTATGCGGAAGCTGCCACATATCTGTTTCTAAGATCTGCGGAAGGCGACACCTGTCCCTATTTCTTTTTGAAGCTGCTCGGTGGAGAGGTATGGTGGGTCCCATTTTTGGTAAGTTATTAAAGGCTAGAGGCAGTGGACCCTGACAAATGGCAAAGCATGAGCACTCCTAATATAAAGCCACAGTAAAGACTCTAAGTAAAGCAGAAATCGCCACGTATCTTTTGTAGGGGCCGTGGACACTGCCAAGTGTCATTTTTCGGTGTCTCCTGAGTAATGAAACAGTTTATCAAGTAAGTCACGCGGAGAATGCCATGTGTTAGTTTCCTGTTGTTCTAGAAAGATGAAGGAGTTTCAAGAAAGGGGCGTGTATGAATGCCAGCTGTCCCAAGGGTTTATAGTCACAAAGACTACAGAAACTGCCACGCGTTCCTACCTGATTCAAAGTAAGTGGAGTTACATGTATCTGTTTTAGCCAATGAACTTGCAGAGTGGCTAACTGTTTCAGATCTGAAATATATTTTCTGTCAGACACTTCCAGTTAAGTCCCAGTTTGGTTAGACCGTTGAGATTTGATCGTGCGGGCAATCTTTGAGCCAATTCTATGCTATAAATATGGGTTCAGATCACAGTTTAAAATATAACATAGGAGATATAGAGGTTTTTCTGCATCATAGATTGTTATCAGAGATTTAAGAGAAGTTGGAAGATCTTGTGTTGTGGCCAGTAATATCATTTGCCTTTGTTCTGTTTTCTTGATTCAGAGAGTTTGTATAACTATGCATGATTCTATGCCTTTTATGTGACTGGAAAATTAATAAAAGACAAAGTTCTATGCCTTTGCTGATATTTTCTATGTCACTACAAAAATCTTTCAAGTTGTGAGCCTTTGTTTCTATTTACTTCCATCTTTTACATTGATCATGCATTGTTTGCTCTTTAATGTAACTGAATCCTAAAAGTAGTTTCACTATGCTTAGTGTTGAGAAACAAAATCACATTCAGGCGCATCGCCATAGTTTAGTTTTCTTTTCAGTTGCATTTGTGATTCTATTTAATTCTACCCCTTTTCCCAAAACACTTTTGAGATAAAGAAGAGCCAGCGTCTTTAAAATCTAGAGGTTACTCTGAGGAACATTCCCACATCTCAGAGTTTCCCATGTTGGTGTTGGAAATAGTGCAATTCTAAGCATCAACACAACCAAAAGGTATTATTGGAGTTCTCTACCTTGTGGTTTAGGTGAGTATACAGACGACTATGTGATGACTAAATACAAAACCACGGTAGATAAATATGGTTTTGTTGATTTAAGAAATCTAGTTACTCACAAGTTGGATAAGGGTTGTCTCACTAAAGCTCTCAATGATAATAAAGACTAGTATAATTCTTCTTATAACATGAAAGATTACTGTGACTTACCACCTTTGAGTTAGTTAAAATATTTTAAGAAAGTCAGAAAATTTAGAAAATCTTCTTGTGGTAAACATTGCAATTGTAAAAAATGCAAAAGATCTTATGATGATGACAACATGGAAAAATCATTCCGTCATAAGCATCACAAGTTTAAAAGATGATATAGATTAGCTCATGTACATAAACAGTCTTTTAAAAGGAGATCTCCTCCTAAATTTTTGTTCAGAAGAAATAAACAGTCAGGTGGGCATAGATCAGTTAAATGTTTTATCTGTAAAGGTCCCCATTATGCCACTGATTGTCCTAGAAAAAGAAAGCAAGAGAACAAAGTCTATGCTTTATTTGTTGAACAAGATGTACGTAATAATTGGGATATTGTATATAGTTCTAAAGCTTTGAATCAGTCTGTAGATAATGAGTTTTTTGAATTGGTTGAAGTTCTCCCAGAATAGTTGAACATGGCCTAGGACAAGCATAGACAGATCAGTTCTTCTAGTAGCAGTTCACAATCTGAATCCAGTTCTTCAGATGAAAACATTACAGTCACTAGTGTTGTGAAAAAGGCTATCAAAGATCTAGACTTCAAAATTAGTATGGCTAAAGCCAAAGATCCGTATCAATTGTCTGGTTCCACTGAAGATAAGAAAGCTGTTGCTAAGAAGCAGGCCAGAGACATCAAACAATGGGAAGCTGAATGAGATTCTCTCTACTCTCAGCTCAAGGAAGGTAAAACTCCTTTTACCTGATCTTCTAAAGATCATATCTTGTCTCCTCCCCGCTCTAGGCATTCTCGATCTCATGGTTATGTTGCACCATCCTGAAAATCCATTAAATCTTCTAGATCTCATAAGTCTCCCTCACCATCACCATCTCCCTCATTAGGTAGATCCATGGATACCATGGCTGTCAACATTGACCATTGTCATGAGGAACTTATTATTTTGACTCACCATATCAGTTTACAGCAAAAATCCCTTGATAAACTCACTTTTGCAGTGGGGGAATTGTGTGATATTATCCTAAAAGCTAAAAATTCTAGTTTATCTTTTGAGGGAGAGAGTATCTTTTGAGGAGAGAGATATAGACGTCAGGTTATGAGTGGTTTATTTTCCAAATCAAGTATAAGTGTTTAACAAAAATGTGAACGAATCTGTCGTAAGAGGTAAGTTTTGTCTTGTCAGTTTGCTTTTGAACTGAATCGACAGATAGTCAATACCTCACGAATCTTTGAAAGTCATAGTGTGTTGTCATAGTTGTTAGTAGCATAAACGACGTCATTTGTGTATGAACTATCACCATTTATGTTTAATGTAAAAGTTACGACATCATTGTTGTAAAATGGTTGTCTTATTGTTATTAAGTCACTTGATTTTTTGTTGTCGATTCTTAACGTCAAGACGTTTTCATCAAGTTAGGATGACGTGATTTTGTCAATGGGTTGTGAAGGGGAGACAAGCTCAACCCATTCACATTATCCATAATCTTTTGTGTTAATATTATCTTTTTATTGATTAAACCACAACTATCAAATAGAGGTGATGTTATGTAAATCACATTTGATATAATCAAATAAGTATATGCATATGCATCAAATGAGGATAATACCTCATGATAAAGTTATTAATGTTTACTCTTGGTCAGTTGAACACTTACAAATAGGAGAGCCTTCATTACTATAAGTGGAGGATCAAACCACTTTTTGGTGATTATTAAATGATCAACTATGGTTAATGATGTGTTGACCTATTCCAAAAGAGGAGGTCTATGGTATTAACTACCACATTCAATGAGCTCCATGGGATGGTTCTCTTCCTTCGACATGTGGAAACTTTGCATAATACTTCGCTTCAGTTGAAACCGAATCAGTTGAGGATTATTATGCATTCAATAAAGTCTTCAACTACAATGTGTGATGTGCGAAGTATGGGTGACTCAATAGGAGTCATGCTAGAATCTTTAATGACCATGACTTAGTTGAGCTATTGGGGAAAGAAATCTTAAAAAGAATATACTTGTGTGATGTATCGAGATATAGAAAAAGGAGTCGTGGCTGGCAACAGAGAAGAGATACACAACCAGAAGATTAACGTGGGATTCTAGGTGTCGACCATAGTGTTTTATCTGTAAATTTTGCAATCTCTAAACTGTCGACCATCAAGTATTCCTTGGTTTCATGTGCTTTATAACAATGAGAAAATCAATTGTTCTATTTGGGATGTCCATCATTGTGTCTTAGACAGTTATATATGTATGCTAGTGAGGTTTATCCTCCCAAATTCATTGTGTATCTATTAAAAACTAATAGTGTTGATTATAGGAGAATGCAGATAGCATTACAAGTAAACTATTTAGATCTATTTATGGAATCATTATGGCAATGAATATAATCTATATGGTTGATGCTTGGTAATACAAGTGAATACTTTGTTATAGTATTCTGAATCGATTATTTTCTTACTAATTTTAAAATGATAAACATATCAAACCATGGATTGGAGAATAAACAATCATCATAGAAGAAGGGTGTCATAGTTATCATGTGCTTTGAAAACCAGTCTTCTTGTTGAATAAGTTTTCATCATATAGTGAGCCAACGATATGATTATAAGATTATCACACCATAGACTCTCAATTTTAATAGTGTTAATTGAACTTTGATAGTTATACTCATAGCCTTGAGTAGTATAGTTTAGACCTTGAGTCAGGGTAATATTATCTTAAAGCATTTTCTTGTTTAGTTTATATATATATGTCAAAAATGATTTCTATCCATGAGAAACATAGATTCTTAGGAATCTTTAGATAACCATTGTTTATCTCATTGAATGATAGTAATTTAGTGACATTGTGGTAGATGGAAGTAAGGTTTATAGGAGAACCCTTAATATTTATTTATCATTCTTGTTTATATTATTCTTTGAAAAATCCAATGCAATGGAGTTGACTAAGTCTAACGAGAAAATGACCTTGTAAGGAAATGTATATGGGTGTATATCTTGATATCACATTATCAAAGGTATTTCACACTCCTTTGTATAGGAGGTATTATCTATTACAAAACTATAGCATTCTTAACCTTGGTTGAGTTAGACAAATGGTCAATTATGAACCTAGGTCTCCTAGAAATGAGATATGTTTTTATTGTAATATCATATTATCCAAGGGTTAATAGGTAAACCCTAGAGTTAATTATGAACCAACTGATTAGTTATGTCATATAGACTTATCTAAGTTAGGATAACAATTATCATGATAAAAATGATTAAAACTATTTACGTAAACATAGTTGGTAAGAATAAATTACGGGAATATGACAGTATCCAAGTCGAGTAGGGGTGGGTGAACACTCTGACCACGTTCATTATGAATGTAGTTGATATTAAAAACTTTGGCCAAAGTATTACATTTCCTTTCTGCATGCATTCTTGGTTCACTGTGTAATGCCCCACCACGAAACCCTAGAGATAAGTTTAACTAAGCAATAAAAAGGCAATATTTTTTTATTTCAAATAGAATAAATGATAGCGTAACATTACATATACTAAAAGCCACAAAGTTAAACTATCATCTCTAGGGATTATATAGCTGCATTATTGCAATTCAACATACATAGCTCATACAATTAATCAAATAAGTCAACTAACACCTTTCATTACATCATTAGATAAATACATCTACATTGTTTTTGCAATAAAGATTACAAGTACAAAATAGCTTATCTTAAAAGAGGAATTACATAATTTCATTAATACAAAATTTCTTCTTCTGAATACATCAAATTACATAATAAATTCCACTGATAAAAAAAACTAGGTGTAAAGAGTACAAATATCTATCTTCAAATACAGGTGCAAAATTGGAATCTGCTATGAGAGATACATCCATGAACCATGACACCAGAAAACCAATGGAAGAATGCACAACCACCCGACCATGTGGAACTCTGAGGTCCACCCACCGTGCTAGGAGATAACAATAAGGTCCCACAACATGTACAATCGGCTTGACAAGACTAAGAACATAGAGACTACACATGACTACACAACCACACAAGTCATTACTCAGACATCAATTCCAGAGTCAACAGTGAAAAAAAACAACTAGGGACTGCTAGACTGCAGTAGGTAGGAGTGTCATCACGTGGTTTGTCATGGGTTGTCCTGGTAGGTCTTCCTAGGCCTTGGCCCCCATCCTAAGTTATCCTGGTAGCCTCTTCTGACCCCTAGCCCCCATACAAACTCACGCGGAATCAACATACCTTTCATGTGGACAAGGTAGTTGATTTTGCCATTCCAGGCCTTCCCATTTCATCTTAAGCCTAAACAAGCACTTGAGCTATGAGTGAGGCATCCCATTATCTTGTTTTAATGTGTATACTACCCAACCCCCTAGTTCATTAATTAGGTTATCACTGAGTTAAGAAACTCTCACATGGGTTATCCTAGATGCCACTTTGGGCTTCAACCCCCATTGAGAACCACTCACCTACCTGCAACCAGAAGACCCTACTCAACAAGCATAACAATGGTAATCTAGACCATGCAAGGCATTAACCCTCTTGCATTTCTGGTGCAGTCTGCATCAATTTCCAATAAAGTCATAGGACAAATTTCCACAATACACTATCCATGGACTCTATGTGAAGCAACTGTGAGCAACATATTCATTTACATCTTCCAAAAATCTTCCCATAAACCAAGTCCAACTCACAACATATTGAACTAACTCATAATACTTAAAATCACAGCATAATCATGAGAATAAAACATTAACCTAACGCCCCTAGAACTAACATGACTCTACCATGACATGACATACACAAGACTAATTAACCAATTGTCTAAAACCAAACCCAACCTCTATGTTATACTCCAACACATCAATTTCTTAAAACTGAAAAAAAAGTTCTAGTTTTAGATTTAAATTTATCAACACTCAAATTTACTACCTATGAAAGTATACATATACAATTAAAATTTGATTTTATAAGATTTCATATTCTATCACCAATCTATTAAAAAAAATGACATCTATTTCATTGGTACTATTTAGTGATCATTAGTTTTAAAGTAATAAACAACAATAATGATAATAATAAGAAAATAATAATAATAATAAAATAATAATTATTATTATAATAATAATGCTCCACATTACAATTTCTATTTTTCTTCATATGGAAAATAGTTTCTAAATTCATATACTCTAAATCGAACAAGCTTCAATATTTAAAATATAAATCAATACTATTTAAGATTTCCTTTCTAAAAATATATTCTATTCTATCTAAGAATTCGATTTATGAGATTTAGTTTTGTAAGAGATCAAATTGCACATATGAGGGCAAGTTAAGATTCTAAGTTAAGTAATAATAGGTAGATAGATTCAGACTTATACAACCATGATTAAATGCCGATGCGAAGAGGACAACATAGCAATTTACGCAGGCCATAGCTAACTACAGGTAATGCAAGCATTGAAATGCAACTAGAAATACATATAACATTTTTTAAGACAACGTGTGATGTCCTTTCATGAGCTACATTGCTTGAGGGATATCAGATGAATAGCTACATTGAAAATGATGATGACTAAAATGGTTTATGCTCTGGCCCACTACAATAACAAGAGAATGAGTTGTGAATGAATTGTTTCCATGTTATATCTACGGCCTGACCATACATATAAGGTTTCATAAAATATTAACAGAAGTAATAGGGATTTAAAACAAGAACTCTAATAAAGCAAAAAGTGTATGCACTTGAAGAAGAATCTGAAACACTTATTAGAAAAAAAATGACTATTATGCACTTCGTTTTGGTAAGGATGAGCTAGATAATGGAAGTATTCTCTAGACATATAAGGCCGATCCATAACATTTGAAGGCTGATTTATTCTAGAAGAAGGTTCTAATTCTGTTTTGCATAAAAGAAAAAAATTTATCACAACATGCATGTTATTCTTTTCTCAACTGGAGGATCAATTTGAACAACCCAGCAGGAATAAGTACCTAGAACAATTTGTTTCCATTACAGTGGTGATCAGCTGATAAGGAGTTTGAATAAAAATCTCAAGGAGGAAAGAGCCGTCAATATAACTAGATCATGGTCCAAGATTGCAATGTTATTCATTAAGGGATTAAATGTCAAGTACAAGATGTATTGCAAGTAGAGCTATGCATACATTTATAACCAGATCAACATGCGCCAGAATGTAGGAGCAGAGCAAAGATCAAATACCCATTCCAACAATGAAGAATTGAATTAGCAATTGATCTAATTGGGAAAGGCTCTGGTAAAATTGCTTGTTAGGATGCTTCTAAGAGATACCATCTCACAAAATGTGGTGATTGTGTGGTATGCACAGAATCGACTGATAAATGTAGGGTATTTTCTAGCAAAAGCAACAAGATTAAACTTTACAAAAGGGGGTGCTCAAGGTTTAATTGCACATAGAGATTCGTTGAGATGGTTTAAAAACTCTCATGCAGATATATCAAATAGATACACAGCCAGTGGCCAACCACTACTCCATAGATGAGAGTTTTGGAATAGGGAATGACCATCCACCGCAAGATGAAGAACCACAAGAAATAAAAAGGGTTTGATCTGCAAGAAGCCTTGGGAGGGGTCATTCAAGTGAACCAGAGATTGCACTATAAACACTTAATGGATTTGTCGATTTAGATCCTACGATATTACATTCATAATCATTCAATAGGCGATCCAACACCATAACCAACATCGAAATACTTACACATATATATAGATATTTGTACTCATAATCCACATATGGAGATATACCAAACAACAGATCATGCAAAAACTTACTTGGAAGCAATGATGACGAATTCTAGGCCAAGACCTCAGATTAACCCCTTCCACAAAGAGTCCTTCATGGAACCATTCCGCACCCCAAAATCTACTCAAAATGTGTAATGTACTCCTTTCTCCTAGGGATTGATGCCTAGATAAAATATTCAGAAACATTAAAATAGCAAAACAATAAATTCCCCATAACTACATTCTTCCATTATAGGCCATCCATTACTACCCCATTAATTTTCATTACCCCCCAGCATGATAATTTTAAATTTTTTATTTATTTTGGGTTGCACCAACCAGATTCTCTGACAACACTGTATAATCTAATTTATTAATCTCAATTAGAAAATAGAGTGTTTTATATCCATACTCAACAATTACTTTTATTAATATTATATTTTTATATTCACTTCCACATAATATAAAATTTGCTTAAATATTATTATTTTGCATATAATATTATCAATTAAATTCATAATTTAAAACACTTACTTACCTCTTAATGTTATTATTTATTTACCAAAGTGGACTTATGATTTTTATTTTAATGATGAAAATTAACCAAACAATAAACACACAATTACAACCTGAAAACCCACATCCCGAACAATACTAGATGGCCTCCACTAGGGTGACTGACTATCATGTCCAACCAACCAGACAGATAGACAACAAGACATGCACCCTCCCTCTTCGAGGATGATGACAAGATGGGGGACCTTTTGTCATCTCTGATCAATAATTCTCCATTGGATTTGAGGCACACTCAAACCTGCCAATTCAGGTGGAGTCGATGCCTGGTACCTGCAACCTACAATCGATGAAAATAGTCGAGCATACATATATAGATACATATAATCATCCAATCAACACACCGTGGAAGGAAATCACAATTTAGCTGAGTACTCACACATGAGTAATGCGACACTGTCCCTTCCACCAATCAGATCAACAAGTAACACATCATGCATGTTCATCAGTAACTAAGTAACTATATAAAGCATCATTAGATAACCACATAGTCAACTGAGTCTGTATCTAATCATAAAATGAGCATAAAATAATAGTTCTAAGAGTATCATCATCAAAATAGTAAATCAAAGATGTCATAACATCTAAATGGATCAACTATTAGTCTATCGAAAAGGAAAATGGGAGGCACTACATCCTCCCCCCCTAGAATAAGGCTTACTCTTGGAAGCCTACAAACAAGTATGGATATAACTCTCGCATCCTAGATGCATCCTCCTAGGTAGCAGAAGTCTCATTATTAAGATCCCACTAGACCTTGTCCTGCTCCATGTCTCTACCCCTAAGTGGGAGTCTCCTATGCTGCAAAATGCCTATGGGCGGCAAAGCCACCTGCCTGTCCTCTACTTGTAAAGCATTCCAATCAAGGACATGAGAAATATTTGGATAATATTGTCTAAGAATAGAAACATGAAACACATCATGGATGCATGATAAACTAGGTGGCAAAGCAAGATGGTAAGCAACAGGACCAGTCCTCTCCAACACCTCAAATGACCCAACAAAACATGGTGCAAGCTTAGAGCCTTTTTCATAATGGATCAGACTCTTTTACAGATGCACTCACAAGAAGACCTGATCACCAACTAAAAAATGTCGATCAACCCTATGAGCATCTACATACTTCTTCTACCTATCCTACGTTGCCACCAAATGCTCTCTAATATGCTCAACCTACTGCTCCATCTCCCTAAGCATATCCGGTCCTAGGAGAACTCTATCCTCAAGGCAATCCCAACTCAGTGGGGTCTGACAAGGATGACCGTAGAAAGCCTAAAATGGAGACATACTAATAGAACTATGATAACCATTATTGTATACAAACTCCGCCAAGTATAAATAATCATCCCAATGGTTCTACTGATCCATGACATACATCTTGAGTATATCCTCGAGGACCTGATTAACCCTCTCGATCTATCCATTAGTCTCTAGATGATAAGCTGAACTAAAGTTCAACTAAGTCCCCAAAGCATGTTGTAAGGAAGTCCAAAGAGCTGAAGTGAACACTGGATCCTTATCAGAGATGATCCTGCGAGGAATCCCATGCAATTTGACTATTTCCTCCATGAATACTCTGGCCACAAAAGAAGCATTGTATGATGATCGGACAGGAGAGAAGTGTGCTACCTTTGTCAATCTATCCACAGTGACCATAATAGCATCATGATGACAGGAGGATATAGGCAACCCAACTATAAAGTCTAAAGAAATAATGTCCCATTTCCATTCTGGAACAAGATGCAGTTGCAAAAGACCTACGGGATGTTGGTGCTCCACCTTCACCCTATGACACTCAAGGCACCTTGAGACAAAATCAGCAATATCCCACTTCATTCCACTCCAAAAATATAATTGACAGAGATTTGTGTTCATCTTCTTGACACCCGGATGTGTTGAGTAGGGTGCCCGATGTGCCTCTGACATAATTAGGGTACAAAGACCCTTAGAACTGGGAACATAGATGTGACCCAAGTGCTGCAAGAGAACATCTGACTCAAGAGAGTAACTGGCAAACCTACCCTCCAAGGATTTGCCTGACTCAACCTCTGACTTCACTTCCTGATACCAGCTATTGGTAGGACGTGCTGCAAGAATCTGACCTCTCAAATCTACTGTAATATTGACTACAAAAATCTCATGTCTCCACCGGCTAAGAGCATCTGCTACAACATTCTCCTTACCCTAGATATACTTCACCTCAAAATCATACTCACACAAGAAATCCATCCACTGCCTCTGCCTTGCATTCAGGTTTGGTTGCGTAAATATATACTATAAACTATGGTGATCATTGTGCAGCTCAAACTGATGCCCTAAAAGAAAATGCCTGCATCTCACCAAGGTATGCATGACAGCAGCTAACTCTAGATCATGTGTGGGATAGTTCAACTCATGATCCTTGAGTTTGTGAGACTCATAGGCTATCACGCGACCATCCTGCATCAAAAGTACTCCTAGACCCTCCAAAGATGCATCAGTACACACTACAAAGTCTCCGGTAGGATCAGGAATTGCCAGAATAGGTGCACTAGTCAATTGCTCCTTAAGTGTCTAAAAGGCTACTTGACACTGCTCTGACTAAACAAACTTCTTCCCTTTGCTATAAAGAAAGTAATGGGATGGGCTATCCTTAAAAAAACCCTGTACAAACTGTCGATAATAGCCTGCCAAACTCATAAAACTAAGAACCTATGAAACATTAGTGGGTGCAAGCCAATCCATAATGGCTTGGATCTTCGAAGGATCCACCACAATACCCTCTCCAGAAATGACATGTCCCAAATATCTCACCTTAGTCTGAAAGAATTCACATTTCGCCAAATTTGCATATAGCTAATTTTCTCTCAGACACTTCAAAACTTGTCGTAAATGCTCCTCATGCTCCTCCATAGTCCTCAAATAAATCAATATGTTGTCTAAGAACACAAGGACAAATCTATCGAGATAGGTGCGAAACACACCATTCATCAAGCTCATAAACATAGAAGGTGCATTCGTCAACCTGAATGGTACAACAGTAAACTCATAATGTCCATAACGGGTGTAGAATGTTGTCTTATGAATATTTGCCTCAAAGATACACAACTGATGATATCCTTACTTAAGGTCGATCTTCAAAAACACCTTAGCCCCCTTAATCTAATAAAAAAGATCATCAATCTGTGGCAAGGGATACCTATTCTTCAGTCACCTTATTAAGCTGCCGATAGTCTATACATAGCTGAAGGGATCCATCCTTCTTCACAAAAATCATAGGTGCTCCCCAAGGAGAAACACTAGGATGAATGAACCATTTTGCTAACAACTCCTCCAACTGTAATCAAAGCTCCTTAATCTCCTGAGTGGTCATTCGATATGGAGCTCGTGAAACAGGCTCTGCTCCGGGAACAAGATCAATCCTCAAATCAATGTCATGCTTAGGTGGCATCCCCAGAATCTCACCAGGAAAATCATCTGCATACTCTCTAAGGAGAAGATGATCATCAAGAGATGTCTCTCAACTCTCCTCTAACTCCAAATGATTAACTGTCACTGCAAACAGCTGGCAACCCTGACACATACATCTCTTCAGCTACATGGCAGAGATCATACACAAGGAGATGGGTCTTTGTATGCCAACTACTTCTACTTCACTACCAGAATCATCTACACACTTCACTAACTTATGCCAACAATCAATCACTGTCTGATGAGCATCTAACCAATCCATACCCAACACTATATCATATGTTCCAAGGGGAATGATGCGGAGATCTACTGTGGTAGATAGAGGAACAATCCTCAAATCACAACCATATACCAAGGATTCTACTGTGACCTCAGCCCTAGATGCTAATTCAACCTACCACCTATTATCCTTCTTTGCTGCCACTAATCCACAATGCTCCACTAAAGAAGGATAAATGAATGAATTAGAAGCCCCAGAATTGAAAAGAATGGAAATGCCAATACCTCGCATCATACCAAAAGTCTCCATAACTCTACCCTGATGCTCTGCTTGGTAGTTATCAACTATTGCAAATACCATGTGTGACCTACCTGCATCACCTACGGTCAGCTTTGAAGCTGTCAGCCTCTGACCAAATCCTTTTACATTCTTCTAAGGACATTGCCTATCTATGTGGCCCTGTTGGCCACAAGAGAAACATCCTGTACCCCTGCCAAATCCTCCACCACTTGGAAGAGCATTAGACTGCTGATAACTACCTCTGCTAATTGTAGACTGTGTGCTTTGAGCTGGCTAATTAGGATAATGTTGCTTAGCTCGCTGCCAATTATGATTTTTCTTTGACTGGGGACCACCACCATGCTGAGGCTGAAAATTCTTTGGTTTTGGCTGAGAATATTGCTGCTATTGCTGTCCACCCTTAGTGGGTATATGATTACCTCTAGAAGAACTTTTTTCCTCAAACTGACCACCTCAAGACCTGAAGCCTGTAGAAGGAGGACTACCAATATGCACACCCATATGACCTCCAAGAGCCATAATCAAATTCTCCTCTACTAGGTGGACCTTCTCGACTATCACCTCCATGGTCTTAGGCTTAAAAACACGAACTCCTCCACTAATATGAGCATTCAAGCCCCTAATGAAGTGTTGAACTAACATAGCCTCATCATCGCCAATGCCTACATACTGCTTAAGTTCATAGAATCTACGCTCATATTGCTCTAATGACATGGTCATCTGTCTCAACTCATGGAACTCATTTGCATGACGTTGCTTCTAGTGGTCTGATAGGAAACAAGCTCTGAACCTCTCTAGAAATAATTCCCAAGAAACTGTACCAATATCTAAGTGCAACTTTTGTCCCTCCAAATGCCACCATGTGGAAGGAAAACCTCTGAGATGCAAGATGGCACATCTCACCTTGGTGTTACTACCATACGGATGCATGGAAAAACACCTACCCAAATCCAACAACTAGGTCTCTGCCTCCAAACCACTACTAGATCCATCAAAAGTGGGTGGGTGTGCCCTCAATAGATCTCTCATGTGACTAACCAAGGTAGCCTCCTACTCTACTGTCATCTCTCTCCTTCTAGGGGACCTTTCTCTTTCCCTAACCTCCAGTTGATCCACCTCCTGCCTCCCTCCTAGCTGATCTACCTCTTGTCTAGGACCTAGACGGGCAAGAGCCTCCTCAATCAATTGATGCAACTGAGCTCCCTCTGGCTGACCTTGATTCTCCATATTCTAACTCCCACCTTCCTGAGCACTCTCACGAGGGGAACTCGAAGGAGGGCTACCATCACCACCTATTCCACATCCCCTACCTCGACCTCCACCTTGACCTCAACCCCTATGCATCCTCCTACACACACACACCACACAAGAACAACCTTAGTTCATAAGATGAGGAAGACAAAAGGGAAAACATAATCTTTAGAGTCTATTAACTAGGACAACGTAATGGTTCATACTAACCTAGAGTACCCAGTGTTTGAAAACATGGCTCTAATACCAAATGTAATGCCCTGCCATGAAACCATAGAGATAAGTTTAACTAAGCAATAAAAAGGCAATTTTTTTTTGAAATAGAAGAAAAAAAAACGTAACATTACATATACTAATAGCCACAAAGTTAAACTATCATCTCTAGGGATTACATAGCTGCATTATTGCAATTCAACATACATAGCTCATATAATTAATCAATTAAGTCAACTAACACCTTTCATTACATCATCAGATAAATACATCCACATTGTTTTTACAATAAAGATTACAAGTACAACATAGTTTATCTTACAAGAGGAATTACATAATTTCATTAATACAAAATCTCTTCTTCTGAATACATCAAATTACATAATAAATTCCACTGATACATAGAGCTAGGTGCAAAGAGTACAAATATCTCTCTTCAAATATAGGTGCAAAACTAGAATCCACTACAAGAGATACATCCATGAACCATGACACCAGAGAACCAATGGAAGAATGCACAACCACCTAACCATGTGGAACCCTAAGGTCCACTCCCCGTGCTAGGAGATAACAATAAGGTCCCACGACATGCACAGTTGGCTTGACAAGACTAAGAACATAGAGACTAAACATGACTACACAACCACACAAGTCATTAGTCAGACATCAATTCCAGAGGCAACAATAAAAAAAATAGCTAGGGACTACTAGACTGTAGTAGGTAGGAGTGTCATCACATGGTTTGTCATGGGTTGTCTGGGTAGGCCTTCCTAGGCCCCCTCCCCCATCTTGAGTTATAATGGTAGCCTCTCCCGAGCCCCGGTCCCCATACAAACTCACGCAGAATCAACATACCTTTCATGTGGACAATGTAGTTGATTTTGCCATTCCAAGCCTTCCCATTGCATCTCAAGCCTAAACGAGCACTTGAGATTTGAGTGAGGTATCCCATTATCTTGTTTTAATGTGTATACTACCCAACCCCCTAGTTCATTAATTAGGGTATCACTAACTTAAGAAACTCTCACATGGGTTATCCTGGATGCCACTTTGGGCTCTTACCCCCATTGAGAGCCACTCCCTTACCTGCAACCAGAAGACCCTACTCAACAAGCATAACAATGGTAATTTGGACCATGCAAGACATTGACCCTCTTGCATTTCCAACAAAGTCACAGGACAAATTTCCAAAATACACTATCCATAGCCTCTATGTGAAGCAACTATGAACAACATATTCATTTACATCTTTCAAAAATCTTCCCATAAACCAAGTCCGACTCACAACATATTAAACTGACTCATAATACTTTAAATCATAACATAATCATGAGAACAAAACATTAACCTAATGCCCCTGGAACTAACATGACTCTACCATGACACGACATACACAAGACTAATTAACCAATTGTCTAAAACCAAACCCAACCTCTATGTTATACTCCAATGCATCAATTTCTTAAAATTGAAAAAAAAGTTCTAGTTTTAGATTTAAATTTATCAACACTCAAATTTACTACCTATGAAAGTAAACATATACAATTAAAATTTGATTTTATTAGATTTCATTTCCTATCACCAATCTATTCCTAAAAATGACATCTATTTCATTGGTACTATTTAGTGATCATTAGTTTTAAAGTAATAAACAACAATAATGATAATAATAATAAAATAATTATAATAATTATAATAATGCTCCACATTACAATTTCTATTTTTCTTCATATGGAAAATAGTTTCTAAATTCATATACTCTAAATCAAACAAGCTTCAATATTTAAAATACAAATCAATACTATTTAAGATTTCATTTCTAAAAATATATTCTATTCTATCTAAGAATTTGATTTATGAGATTCAATTTTGTAAGAGATCAACTTGGACATATCAGGGCATGTTAAGATTCTAACTTAAGTAATAATAGGAAGATAGATTCAGACTCATACAGCCATGATTAAATGCAGATGTGAAGAGGACACCATAGCAATTTACGCTAGCCATAACTAACTACAGGTAATGCAAGTTCTGAAATGCAACTAGAAATACATATAATGTTTTTTAAGAGAATGTGTGACATCCTTTCATGAGCTGCATTGCCAGAGGGATATTAGATGAATAGCTACATCGAAAATGATGATGACTGAAATGATTTATGCGCTGGCCCACTACAATAAACGGAGAATGAGTTGTGAATGAATTGTTTCCATGTTATATCTATGGCCTGACCATACATATAAGGTTTCATAAATATTAATGGAAGTAATAGGGATTTAAAACAAGAACTCCAATAAAGCAAAAAGTGTATGCACTGGAATAAAAATCTAAAACTCTTATTAGAAAAAAAACCAACTATTATGGAATCCATTTTGGTAAGGATGAGCTAGATAATGAAAGTATTCTCTAGACATTTAAGGCTGATCCATAACATTTGAAGGCTGATTTATTCCAAAAGGATGTTCTAATTCTATTTTTCTTAAAAGAAAACTTTTTATCATAACAAGCATGTTATTATTTTCTCAACTGGAGGATTGATTTGAACAACCCAGTAGGAATAAGAACCTAGAACAATTTGTTTCCATTACGATGGTAATCAACTGATAAGGAGTTTGAATAAAAATCTCAAGGAGGAATGAGTCATTAGTATAACCAAATCACGGTCCAAGATTGCAATGTTATTCACCAAGGGATTAAGTGTCAAGGACAAGATGTATTGCAAGTAGAGGTATGCATACATTTATAACCAAACCAGCATGCGCTAGAATGTAGGAGTAGAGCAGAGATCGAACACCCATTCCAACAATGAAGAATCAAATTAGAAATTGATCTAATTGGGAAAGGCTCTAGTAAAATTGCTTGTTAGGACACTTCTAAGAGATAACATCTCACGGAATGTGGTGATTATGTGGTATGCATAGAATTGACTGATAAATGTAGGGTATTTTCCAGTAAAAGCAATAAGATTAAACTTTACAAAAGGGGCGCTCAAGTTGTAACTGCACACAGAGATTTGTTGAGATGGCTTAAAAACTCTCATGCAGATATATCAAATAGATATATAGCCAGTGGCCAACCACTACACCATAGATGGGAGTTTTAGAACAGGGAACGAACATTGACCGCAAGATGAGGAACCACAAGAAATAAAAAGGGTCTGATCCACAAGAAGCCTCGGGAGGGGTCGTTCAAGTGAAGCAGAGATTGCACTATAAACACCTAATGGATTTATTGATTTAGATCCTACGATATTGCATTCATAATCATTCAATAGGTGATCCAACTCCACAACCAACATCGAAATACTTACATATATATATATAGATATTTGCACTCATAATCGACATATGGAGATATACCAAACAACAGATCATGTAGAAAATTTCTCGGAAGCAGTGATGAGGAATTCTAGGCCAAGACCTCAGATTAACCCCTTCCACAAAGAGTCCTTCATGGAACCATTCCGCACCCCAAAATCTGCTCAAAATGTGTAATGTCCTCCTTTCTCCCAGGGATTGATGCCTAGATGAAATGTTCAGAAACATTAAAATAGAAAAACAATAAATTCCCCATAACTACATTCTCTCGTTATAGGCCATCCACTACTACCCCATTAATTTTCATTACCCCCCAGCATGACAATTTCAATTTTATTTATTTATTTTGGGTTGCACCAACTAGATTCGCTGACAACACAGTATATTCTAATTTATTAATCTCAATTAGAAAATAGAGTGTTTTATATCCATACTCAACAATTACTTTTATTAATATTATATTTTTATATTCACTTCCACATAATATAAAATTTGCTTAAACACTATTATTTTGCATATAATATTATCAATTAAATTCACAATTTAAAACACTTACCTCTTAATGTTATTATTTATTTACCAAAGTTGGCTTATGATTTATATTTTAATGATGAAAATTAACCAAACAATAAACACACAATCACAACTTGAAAACCCACATCCTGAACAATACCAGACGGCCTCCACCAAGGTGACTGACTATCATACCCAACCGACCAGACGGACAGACCATAGAACATGCACCCTCCCTCTTCGAGGATGATGACAAGCTGATGGACCTTATGTTATCTCTGATCAACATTTGTCCATTGGATTTGAGGCAATCTCAAACCTGCCAATTAAGGTGGAGTTGATGCCTGGTACCTACAACCTGCAACCGATGAAAATGGTCGAACATACATATATATATACATATAACCATCCAATCAACACACCGTGGAAGGGAATCATAGCATAGCAGGGTAATCACACGTGAGTAATGCAACACTGTCCTTTCCACCAATTAGATCAACAAGTAACCGCATCATGCATGTTCATTAGTAACTAAGCAACTATATAAAGCATCATCAGATAATCACATAAGCACCTTATATGATTAATCCACATAATCAATTGAGTCCATATCTAATCATAATATGAGCATAAAACAATAGTTCTACTAGTATCATCATCAAAACAGTAAATCAAAGATGTCATAATGTCTAAATGGATCAACTATCCGTCTATCAGAAAGCAAAATGGGAGGCACTACACACTGTATTTGGATTGCACAACCTATCAGAAATCATACTTAGCTAGAGGGTATCTAGGGTTGTATGGTTGATAGATTTGTGTAGGATACGACACTATGTACTTGGGAAAGGAAAATTACCACTGGTCACCTAAGGTCTATATCCCTCGTGAAGGGTAGGGCCACTTCTTATGTGGAAGATGTGTGAGAGACCGCCGGCCTATGGTTGGACGTAAATCGCTAGAAATATACTCTGTCTCCAAGCAGGAAACATGCTAAGGCTTGTGATAAAGATGTCAGATATTCAGATGCAGTAATTATTCCAAAATGTGTATGTAATTGATTTACATTTGTAAAGATTGTAATTGAGAAAGACAATATGGTTTATTGTATTTTGTAATGAGAAATCTTGTAATTAAAGTTACTTGATTATATGTTGAATAAAAGAAAAAATTTCTCTCTCATTTTTACCTTGTTAAATTACTTTATGGTAAATTTTCTGATTTTACTATGTTTTTAGAACATGGATGTTACATTGGAAGCTAATTCATCATCTCATATTTTGCATTCCAATTGTCCATTGTTTGCAATACTTATTTTCTTGCAGGTTGAGCATGCTCCTATTCATCTCGGGTGGCTTGAATTGGCACTCACATTCACTTAATGTTCCTAGTTTCTACATAGTATCAGAGCAGGATTATTTGAATGTTTGTTCAAATTATTTGCGAAATATTGAAAGTATTTACATTAATGGATCTATTTGTATGACAATCGACAAAAGGGTGGTTTATTTCTATAAATTAGAAGGTGTTTTTTTAAGCTTTTAATTTGGAGTCCAAGTTTTTAAAATTAGATTTTTTTAAAATTAAAACACTTTTTTTAAATCTTGGAGGAGGTTTTTTTCCTCCTAGAAGTGCTTTTTTTGGATTAGAATATTTTTAGTTTCCTCCCTCCAATTTTAGAGTCCTTTTAAAATTGTAGTGCTAATTAGCAAAATCTTATAAAAGGCAAGTGCAAAAATAAGTTTTTTTGTAAAAAGGCTAAGTGTTAGGGTATGATTTCAATCTACCCAATTAGACCTAACACACGGCATGATAAAATGTCAAATTTAGGGGGGGATCTAATTTTAAATCAAGGGAGGGTATCCTTTGTGTTGTGTCTTGTACACTTCTGCACTTTCTTCCATATTTTCATTTTTGGGAATTAGACAGTATTTTGTAACCAATGAACTATGATAAAGTTCCAATTTTTTTTTTTTTTTTTTGGGGGGGGGGTTACATAATGAATTTTGGTATCTATTTCCATCCTTCTGTAGTTAGGCTAACCTCAGATAACTATTTGCCCTAGAAACAAGGGTTAGAGAATCATTTTTTTGAACAAGATCTATTGCCCTATCTCCTTGGACTCATTCCTAAGCGAAGTGACTATAAACAAAAGAATAAATGATTTAACAAAAAAGACATGGTCTACAAACTAATAGGTCTTACTGTTTCTATGAATATTTTACATCATATAGGCCACACCGAGTGCCCTTTCACTGCTTGGACCATCATCCAAGATCTTGATTCCTCATCTGAAACTGATGTTTCTATGGATAACCAGGCTCTTGTAGATGATAGTGATACTTCTATTTCCCCTTCTTGTGTGGACACATCCTCATGGGATTATCAATCTATTTGGTTGACATATATTGATACCCCATCTACATTGGAGGACATTTCATATCCTATAGTATCTATTGATACTTCATACACCAGTGTTGCTTCTTTGAGAGCCTCCAATGATTCTATACAATGGGGTCATTTATGTATTTAGGATTCACTTCATTGGGACACACTTTTGCTAGACATCTCTTGGTTGTTTGTAGAGTCTCACATTTCAGATCTTGATGACACTTTGGAGGATCTTGTCTTTCAGTTTGATGATAGTTATCTTGCACCTGCTACTACTATAGAGTCTAGAGAGGCTTCACTAAAGGCCTCTAGTGATTATTCATAGGAAATCTCATTGGATTTGTATTGTATCCACATGACATGCATTTACATTCCACTTTTATACGTTAGTTCTTTATATCTTTCTCTTCATCACTTTTCACATGATTTTGAGAGGTCATTTATCTCAGTTAGGCCTAGGTCTCCTGATTTGATTGTGACTCATTTCGACATCAGCATGATGACATTTGAGAAATATTCTAAGATAAGGTACTTCATGAGACTTACCACCTCATCTTTCTTCTCTGAACATTCACCAAATTGGAGTTGTTTCTTCCTAAGGGGAGAAACATCATTTACCAGAAATGGATCATTTTAGCATTCATACAGGAGCATCCTCTTTTGGCATAGGAGCTACTTCATTGTGGGGTGGGGGGTTACATAGTCTCTTTCTCTCTCTTCCTTGAGAGGTTCTTATCTACATCATCTTAGTCACCATGACATGGATTTAGGCTCAGTGTAGACTCTTCATTTTATTTTCTCTGTTTTGGAGGGAACTTTTTTCCCACATGGTTTTCTTCCTTTCTCTATTTTTTGAGAGATTATGTTGTACATGGGTACCTGATCAGGCCTAGTTGCCGCAACCCATCTTCATTTATCCCACCTAAGCTATGCTTAAGGGGGTGTGTTGGTTTATATTAAGCATGCTTAGGAGTGCATATTTAGGAGTCTATGTTTAGCCTTGAGCTATACTTGACATGCCTAGGTTAGCTTTGTCTAAGTTAAGTAGTTATTTTTCCTATTCTTGGAGCACAACTATTTTTAGTGAGATTATTCTATTATTGGCTTGATTATTCTTCATTGATTATGCCCTATATGTCCTACATCTTGGAAGCTAATTCATCATCTTATATTTTGCATTCCAATTGTCCATTGTTTACAATACTTGTTTTCTTGCAAGTTGAGTATGCTCCTATTTGTTTTAGGTGGTTCGAATTGGTAATCACATTCACTCAATGGTCCTTGTTTCTACAACCCCACCTCTTATTCTAACCCTAACCCTAACCCTAATTCTAATTCTAACCTTAATCATAATACTCACCCTAATCGTAAACCTAACCCTAATTTTCACCCTAATCTAACTATAATCGTAACCCTAACCCTAACCCTAATTCTAACCCTAACCCTAACAAATAATTCTAATCCTAATTCTAACCCAACCCTAACATTAACCCTATATTCAATCCTAACCCTAATTCTAACATTAATTATAAAATTGATACATGTAACTTATTTGTGAACATTTTCCCTTGACGCACACTTTCCAAATCAGACCCAGATCTAGGGTCTCTAAGGAACAAACTGACTACATTATTATTGATAGAGTTTTAGTTCAGTAAATTATTTGTGAACATTTTCCCTTGACATGATTTTCAAATTAGAACCAGATCTACATGGAACAAACTGATTTCATTGTTATAAACCATTCACAAATTCTAAATTTAAATTTTTATGTTTTTTTTACAATATTATCAAAGGTTCCAATACTTTAGAATCTAGTAGAATGTTTTGGTCCCAAACTTCACAATGTTTTAGTGTATTGAAATTTCATACATTTGATTTTAGAATATCATTTTACCACTATACCATTAAATATTGAATATTATACTAATATATCTTTTTTATCAAAACAACAAAAACACTTTTAATCAATAATATAAAAAATAAAAATATAATTAATTATTAAATAATTAATTATAAAGCACCTTAAATTTTAAAATATTCACCTATTTTAAATGTAATAGTAGTATAATTAATTTTTTTTGGTTCCATAGCTTTGTAAATAATTATAGTAAAACTTTATATCTCTTATATAGGGAAAGCTTTTTTTTAACATTCTTTCTATTAATACTTAGAATATATTTTCATTTAAAGTGAAGTTTTGAAAAGTTTTAAATATTTAAAACAAAGAAAGAGCATAATTTCCTTCATCTCTTTAGACTTTCCTTTGTATATTTCTTTATCCCACATTTAATATTATTTGTGAAGAAAAGTTCATAATTTGAACATTAATATACATACTGAGGAGCTACATTGCCAAACACCATATGTGTATGGAGAAGTACTAAGTTGTATGCCATATGATAATTGAAATCAAACTATTTTTGGGTGCCATGCGAAAGAATAAATCTTGAAATTTTCTTTAGTACATTCAGATCAAATCAAGTGAGAAATGTCTTTGAGCGAAGCTGATATATCAATGTATTTAAGCTTGAATTGCAAGAGTTGTTATACAAGGAGAGTGGAGGTTTGTTAATTGGATTGTGGAAGAGAAACATGGTGAAGAGAGGAGAATGCTCGCCTAAGCTACCATTTACATGGCTAGCTCCACTATTATTTGCATTAAATTTATATATTTATAGTTACAAATTTTTACAATGCATGGGATGACCCCCTACCATTGCAAAGAAATCCAAAAATCATTTGTATATATTATTTTTAGATCCTTCCATTGTTGCTATTTTTGAGTTTTCAAATATTCCAATCTATTTTTAGGTTTTTCTTTACACAAAATCTAGAATCTTGAAGCTCCTTTCTTCCATCCTCATTGTGACTATAGAATACCTCTTAGCTTAATTAAGAAACATTAATTTTATTTAGAGACCAAGCTCATTTCTTTTAGTTACGATAGTTAAAGAATTGATTTCTTGTTTAATAGTGGCAAGCTAGAAAATTTTTCAAGTCATGAGCTTCAATTTTTGGTGCTAGGTTCTTTTCATTCTGTTGTTTTTTTATTTTGAATCTAGTTCTTTAAAGTTGTATTCCAATTTTCTATAAAGCAACATCATATCATTTTCCTCTATGTTTTAGCTTAATGAAAAATTATGTTTTCCAAGTTTAAACATTTCTAGGATATTCTAATGATTTTGTTCTTACTATAGTAGAATATAAGGAAAACATTTATTTTTTCAAAACTAGTTTATCCTAGTGTAGTGCCATTGAAAACATTTGACTAGAAAATAAGACAACTCTTTAGTTAAATCAATTTTCCTACACTACATTTTGGTGAACCCAACATCTTTCACCTTCATTTCATCATGTTGGATCTTTTCTTCAAACATTCAATGCTTTTGATAATTCCTTTTCTAAGAAAGATTTTGACATGTTAGATGAGACACTCGATGATTTTATGCATGTCGCTTCCCATCCCTCATCTACATCATCTAATTCTTCTTCTCAAAACTTAATTAATATAGTTTTCATTTCAAACTCCAAAAGAAAGCTCCAAAAACCAAAAATTATCATGTGTGGTATTTTCTAAGGAAGATTTTGACATGTTAGATGAAACACTTGATGATTTTATCCATGATGCTTCCCATCCTTCATCTACATCATCTAATTCTTCTTCTTGAAACTTAATTAATATATTTTTCATTTCAAGCTCCATAAGAAAGCTCCAAAAACCAAAAATTATCATGTGTAGTATTTTGTATATACCTCCACCTTCTTGTCTCGTAATAATTGTTCAAGGCATTCCAAATAGACCTAAACCTCCTAACTTCTATACTTGTAATGCTCATTCTATCACATGTAACGTGTCTGTGGCTGCTAATTTGCATGCAATAGTCCACACATATAATACTTGTAGGAATTTAAACAAGTAACCCATATCCATGTTTCTCTTCCTTCCTTTTTTTAGCTCCTCTTTTTCAACATTATTACTGATATAACTAAACATTCATTACACTCATGAATTATAACTATATATTTCAACATTATTACTGATATATATTATCATATAGAGAGTGGTATTTCGGACCAAGAGTGTGGAGTGCATGTCCTCCTAGTTCTCAATGTTCGCTTTCTTATCATGGTAATAATATGTTGAGCATATATTTAAATTTATGGTCTAAACTAATAAAATCCCTGTGACTCAGCTGATTTCATTTTGTTTGTAATTTATGATTCACCCAGGTTCCGAATTTCTTTGGAATACCGGTAGCTTCGCTTCAGATGATAATATACTCTACTTATTGGCAAAAGAGTCGAGTACAAGTTCAGGATGTAAATTTGAAAGAATTGACTGCGCAGTCCGACAAAACGGCTATAGAAAAGGTGCCAATCCCTGCCTCTTTGATGAGAAATTTGAGTCTTTCCAGGCAATTTTCATTCTTTCTTGATGATAGTAAAGGCTTGATTCTATAAAGGAATGAAATTGGAATTGTGTCTCAGATGATTTTGGTTGAATAGATACTTTTAGATTCTATAAAGAATTGAAGTTGGAATTGTATCCTGGATGATTTTAGTTGAATAAATATATTTGGATTCTATAAAGATTTGAAGTTGGAATTGTGTTTGAATGATTTTGGTTGAATAGATACTTTTTGATTCTGAAGTTGGAATGTGTCCTGGATGATTTTAGTTGAAAAGATACTTTGGATTCTATAAAAAATTGAAGTTGGAATTATGTCTGGATAATTTTGGTTGAATAGATACTTTTCAATTCTATAAAATATTGAAGTTGGAATTGTGTCTTGGATAATTTTGATTGAATAGATAATCAATTATTCATATACATCAAACAATTATATTTCCAATACCAATAAATTGCTAAAGAAAATTCAAAATATTTACTCTTTCATCAACAAAAAGATTTTCTCCAAGCTATACACTGTATAGCTAGAAAAACTAGCTGCCTGATCAGATCAAAGTGATTCCAAGCTTATCAAATATAATATTCTAACGCAGAAAAAAATACGGATCGTGTCCTTTTTTCTCAAATTCACCTTCTCTGGTTTTCGTTGCTAGAGCTGATTCAGTCTTTTCCGTAGCTACGCTTATAATATTTATAATATTTAGAGCAGTGTGGAATTGAACGACAAAATATCCTAACAAATCTAATTAAAATACTTTTAACAATGTAAAGTATTCTTATGTTATAGATAGAATTTGGAAGCTTTATTAAATTAAATATTAATCTAATTGAGTCAGATGTGTATAGACGAGACGTTACAATGTTCCCTCTAAGTAGGTGTCATCCCAAAATTTATAATGAAATAAAGCAAGCATTTAAAGAGCACAATGACGACGTCCTACAGTGAACAATATTAAGTATGGACTACCCATTAATTATAAACGACAACGCACCAATCATAAACGACAAACCCCTTCTGTCGGTAGCCAAAAAGTGCTGGAGATTGAAGTGGGAAAGCTTAATCTATTAAAGATTCTCAAAAACATATAATTTAATTTTCACAAGAATGGGGATTATTAACCTATAGAAAAATGGATTACCACTAAAGTAAGTATTGAGTAATTAGTTGGCATATCTATCTAGTTCAAAAGTACTAGAATATCTATATTTAAAAATATATATCTAAAATATGTAGAGAGATATTTTTCTAGAGGCGCTTATTCCACATATATGAAAAAGGGATTAAAAAATAGATACCTGGAGAAGGATATCTCTTGGTGTATTTTAGATATATATTTTCAAATATAGATATTCTAGTAGGAAGCATAATTGCAGCATCTAAAGAACATTATTTTTACCCTAATTGTAATGCTAACTATAACCCCAACACAAACCTTAATTATAACCCTAACCCTAAACCTAATTCTAACCTTAACTGTAAACCTAATTCTAACCCTAACCTTAACCCTAACTAATATTACTATATACATTACTTATATATTATTAATATTAGTAATATTATATATATACACGTATTCAAAATATATATATAATTCATATTATTATATAATATTATACTAAAATAACCCTAACCCTATGCCTAATTCTAACTCTAACTCTAACTCTAATTCAAACCCTAAAACTAACCCTAATATTTATCATAATTCTAGTTCTGACTCTAATTTTAAATCTGACCCTAACCCTAATCATAACCCTAACCTTATCTTTGATTCTAATCCTACCTCTAACCCTAACCCTAATTTTAATCCTAATTATAATTCTAACCTAATTCTAATTAAAGCATTCAGGGTTTGAATTATTTCTAACTATAACCCTAATCTAACCCTAACAATAATAGTAATCTTAACCCTAACCCTAATTTAATCATTTAGGGTTTGAATTAATTCTAAACCTAACCCTTACCCTTATATATATATAAGTAAAATATATAACCCTAACCACAATTCTAATGCTAACCCTAACTATATTTCTAATTTTAATCCCAATTCTAAATCTTACCCCAACTCTTATTCTAACCCAAATTCTAATTCTAACCCTAATCGTAATCCTCATCCTAATTGTAAAGCTAACCCTAACTCTAATTCTAATCGTAATTCGAAACCAACCCTAACATTAACCCTAATTTTAATCCTAACCCTAATTCTAACATTAATTATGAAATTGATACATGTAACTTATTTGTGAACATTTTCCTTGACACACTTTCCAAATTGGACCCAAATCCAAGCCTACAAGGAACGAACCAACTACATTGTTATTCATATAGTTTTAGTTTAGTAAATTATTTGTGAACATTTTCCCTTGACATGCTTTTCAAAATGAAACCAGATCTACAGGGAACAAACCAACTACATTGTTATAAACCATTCACAAATTCAAAATTTAAAATTTTATGTTTTTTTACAATATTATCAAAAGTTTCAAGTAGATTATTCTGGTCGCAAACTTCACAACATTTTAGTGTATTGAAATTTCATACATTCAATTTTAGATTATCATTTTACCACTATACACTTAAATAGTGAATATTATACAAATATATCTTTTTAATCAAAATAACAAAAATACTTTTTATCAATAATATAAAAAATAAAAATGTAATTAATTATTAAATAATTTATTCTAAAGCACCTTAGATTTTAAAACATTCAATGTAATAGTTTTATAAAAAGGAATTTGGTTCCATAGCTTTGTAAATAATTAAAGTAAAACTTTATCTCTTATATAGAGAAAGCTTTTTTTTTAATTTTCTTTCTATTACTTAGAATTTTTTTTCCTTTAAAGTGAAGTTTTGAAAAGGTTTAGATATTTGAAACAAAGAAAGAGCTTCATTTCTTTATCTCTTTAGACTTTTCTTTTGTATATTTCTTTATCCTACCTTTAATATTATCTATGAAGAAAAGTTGATAATTTGAACATTAATGTACATATTGAGGAGTTCCATTGTCAAACACCATATGTGTATGGAGAAGTATTAAGTTATATGTCATATGATAATTGAAATCAAATTGTTTTTGGGTGCCATGTGAAAGAATTAATCTTAAAATTTTCTTCATTACAATAAGATCAAATCAAGTGACAAATGTCTTTGAGTGACGCTGATATATCAAGGTATTTACGCCTTAATTGCAAGCATTAATATATAGGGAGAATGGAGGTTTGGGAATTAGATGGTAGAAGAGATGCATGGTGGAGAGAGAAGAATGTTTGCCCAAGGTACCATTTACATGTTAGTGCAGGTTTTTGTTTCCTAGTTGGGATATTTATTTTCCTATATTCCTAGGTTTTCCTACACCTTTTATTAATCTTGCTTAGGTTCATAAACCATGTTTAATTAAGTGAGTGGGTTATGAGGTGTCACTATCCTACAAGGGAGCATCCATTAGCTATCTAGGGAAGATACTTTGCTATTTTTAGACCAATAGATGGTTGCTTCCTATCGGTTCGTGTTGCCACCTAGACCCTCTCCCTTTTCTATATAAACATGCTAACTAGCTTCTATTAGGCATCTTTTGCTTTCACATCCTCATAATGCTATTTTGAATCTAGTATTTACATTTCTCTCATGGAGGTCCTAACCCTATTCTGTTATTTTGATCTTGTATCATTTGCTTTCATAGTTTAATATCTATTCAATTACACTGGTTTTCTAGGTTATTTATTATTCTAGTTCAGAATAGATTTTAGTTTCCTTTCTAAGAGATTTGGGGTAAGGGGGCTAATATCTTTTCTTGTAAGTTTTCTTAAAACCTAATATGCTCTTCTCTTGCATCTTTGGATGATCTAGAGAATTAGAAAAGTTTGATGAAAATATTTTAGCCTCTCAGATTTTATACTTGTATTTTCTAAACTCTAGGTCTTTGTATCATTCTAGTAATCCTAAGATATTTTTCAACATTACCATAATGTCTAAAAGGCTCGAGAAAGTCAGATTGGGCTTTTGTTTCACCAGAATTAGAGATCAAAAACTCAAGTTGCAAACAAGGGTTATATAGAGTAGTTCCAACATATTTCTCAAAATTTGGGTATTTTGAGGCTAAACAGACCTTTCTATTATTTCCAGAAGGCCCCAAAACCCCCATTTTCATATAAATTTTGTTTATATCAGACACCAGAAGCTTCAAAGGATTTTTTTTCTTTTCTGGCACTCGTACGACCATGAACAATGTTGTGAATAGTGTTTCAGTTTGTGAATAGTATTTTCAAGCTACAAATAGTGTTTCATGTTGTGAATAGTAAATTCAAGTTGTGAATAGTGTTCTCAGGCCATGAACAGTGTTTTCAGGTCATGAATAGTGTTTTCAGGGCATGAACAATGTTTGCATCCTTTACCCCTCACCATTGGAGTTTTCAATTGTGCACCTAAACTTTGGAGGGCCCATTCTTAGCCATACAGAGGCCTCTTTTGGCACATTTTTTTTCATTTTGGGGTAAAATTTTGTGCTCTACATTGTGGTGAAATCAAATTTTTATTTTGATGCTCCAGATTTTTAGAAATTAAATATTCTTCCACTTCTTGTTATGTAGTTCTCATTTTGAGACCTTCTAAATGTTAGGGTTACCCGGTAGAAGATATCAATTAAATGCAAATAAAGATTAAATAGAGGAATGAAAATACACAAAATAATAACAATGAGAGACAAGTTTTAACATGGTTCACCCAAACTCGGGTTACATCCATCAATAGAGAGTCCAATATTATTATCCAGTAAATCAAAACTGATTACAAACAGCAATCCCTGCAATTCAATACCGTTGCAAATGCTACAATACAATATCTCAAAAAAACCTTAACCCTTAGCCACTTTTATCAAGCCTTATGTCAGTTACAAAATAGGGTTTTTATGTCGGTCCAAAAAAAAACCCTAGCTAGGATATATGGCTAGTGTACAGTACTTTCCTGACCAATTGCCACCTACCAACACTAAGAACCATAACTTATGCAAACAAACTCCTCTTTAGGTCTCATTTTTTCCAAAATTCATATTTTTCTATGTACTCAGCATTGGTGTTCTCACATTTATCTCATTTTTTTTTGAGCTATAGTTTCAATGTTTAGCTATTTTGGGCCTTGTAAGAGTCTAAAAATCTACGATTTGCATTGTAAATCACACTAATTATAAAGTACCAAAATTGTAATTTCTAGGGGGGCTCATTTAAAAGACTAGTGAAAACAGGGTGTACTTGAGTTCTCTTCTTTTTAGCATTTCATTTCTGCAATCTCTATGTCATGGATCAAACAACAGTATCCATCTTAACTCCTTACAACTACTTTGAGTGGAAATCATGCACGTCAATCTACTTAAGGAAAGCTAGTTTGGATACCTAATAACAGTGGGACTAGAAACTAAACCTACTAAAGATGAAGATAAGCCTAGGTGGCTTAACAAATGTGATGAAGCCTATGGAACATTGTGTTTATCTGTTTCTTCTAATTTGCTCTTTCATATTGATTCTTTGAATTCTCCAAATGAAATTTGGAAAAAGCTAGAAACACTATTTGGTACACAAGATTCAATGAGGGGTCATATGTTGGAAAATGAACTAATTAGTGTAACTCTAGGTAACTTCAACACAATTAAAGATTTCTTCACAAAATTGAAATCACTAAGGCTACAGTTAAAATAGTGTGGAATTGAAAAAAATATGAACAACTGATTCTTAGTATTCTCTCTAAGCTAAGTTTAGAATATTCTATATTTATTTCTACCTTGTATGCTACTAAGGGTGCACTTCGTACTCAATTTACCATGCCATCTTTGGACAACTTTTCTATCTCTCTCACACAGGAGAAGGATAAGCTAATCTAGATGGGATCTCTAAAATCCTCTAAGTCACATTCCCTGGCTACCAACCAAGGCACAAAAGAATAGAAATGACAAAGTAGTAATAATAAGGATAAGAAACAAAAGAATAGCAAGGAGAAGAAGGATCAGATACTAGTTGCTTCAAAAGCAACTTATGACACCCAATCTTCTAAAGGAACCAAGCCTAATAAAGGGAAGGTCCAATGTGCCTATTGTAAAAGACCCGGTCATGATGAACATAATTGTTTGAAGAAACAAATTGATCACTTGACACACATTCTTGAGAAGAATAATATTAGAGTTCTTGAGTCTATCAAACAAAATTCAAATGAAGAGTCTAACAAGGCAAAAGAAAACAAGGGGAAAGGAAAGGGCAAGGCCCTTGTAGTAGTTACTTCACAACGATCCACTTGGGTTCTTGATTTGGGTGCTTCCCAACAAATGACTTCATGTAAGGAAGAACTTGCATCTTTGGAGCCTTTGGAGATGTGTATTATGCGTTCTATTTTGATGGGTGATGACACTCTTGTTGAGGTGTGTGGAAGAGGGTTTACTAATGTGGGGGATGGCATATTTCATGATGTTCTTTGTGTGTCCTCATTATCAACTAATATCCTGTCATATATCAGATCACTCATATGGGTTCAGGCAAGTGGGTTTAGTTAACTCTTGATTCTGTGGAGATTCATGAGTTGCATAATGACTCTATAGTTGCAGAACTTGGGAGACCAGATCATCAGTCATGGCTCTATCTATTTTCTCACTTTATTCTTGATCATCCTTTGTCTATTTTTCTCATTCTAATGATGTAAGTTATGGCATGAGCAGTTTGGCCAACTTAACTTCAGCTACTTGTAGCAGCTCAACTAGCAGAGCATGGTCATAGGGTTGCCTTCAATTTAGTTTATAGGTGGCATTTTCCAAGGCTACATTCTTGGTAAGCATCCTAAGGAAATATTTGACAAAGGTAAGGCATGGAGAGCTTCATAGATATTGGAGTTAGTTCACAGTGATTTGACTGATGCATTTCCTCATCCATCCTTCAACAAGGCTAGATTTATTCCAACTTTCATTAATGACTTTTCTCGATATACTTGGGTGTACTTTCTCAAATAGAAGTCTGAGGTATTTGATCATTTTCAAGACTTAAAAAGTTTTATCTAGAGAACAAATTTGGGAAAGCCATCAAAGTTTTGTGCACTCACAATGGTGGTCAACATGTCAACCATCATTTTGAGATGTTTTGCACTTTAGAGGGGATTGATTTGCTAAATTGTGTTCCATACACTCACTAGTAGAATGGTGTTGCAAAATAGAAGAATAGGTCCTTGGAGGAAATGACGAACTGCATAATTCACTCTAGATCTATTCCACCATAGTTTTGGGTAGAGGCCATTAATTATGCTTGTTATATCCAAAACTGTGTTCCTCACTGAGCCTTGAAGGTAGTTAGTCCTTTTGAAGATTAGAGTGGTTGGAAACCATCAGTTAAGCAATTTCAAGTTTTTGGTTCTCCTACATGGGCCAACATTCTTGTAAAGAAATGTAAGGCCTTGGATCTGCAGAGAAGACCTTGCATATTTGTAGGCTATCTTGATGGTGTGAAGGGTTATCAGTTACCCCACCCTAGTACACATGAGTTGTTCATTAAGAAGAGTGTTTAGTTTGAGGAGGGCTCTTCAAGCTCAATTCCTATCACTTCTCCACCTCCTTCTACTTTGACATTGGAGTCACTTGGGCTACATGATAGATCTTTTGATGAGTCAGATTCACCTGAGAAGTTTCTTGATGATGAGGAGTCTTCTCCCTCCACTTCTGATGTTGAGAGCGATTCAAAGGATTGAATTCCTTCCTCTCCTAGTCATCATTTAGAGGGTGATGATTCTCCACATTATTTGACTTTTGGTCCACTTTTTTCTAGATAGACCTTGCAGTCTACAAGAGATTAGGTTGGGGATCCATCAAACACAAAGCAGACTCATTCCCATTTCCAGGATGTTCCACATGTCTTCATTTCTATTCCCTGTGATCCACATTCCTTTCGAGAGACTTTTGGTATTCCTGAGTGGGATACAACTATGCAAGAGGAGTATAGTTCCTTGATGAGGAACCACACTTGGGATCTTATCCCTAATCCTAAGGGAAGAAAACTTGTTCAATGTAAGTGGGTCTATCAAACAAAGTTTACAGTAGATGGGTCAATTGATAAGCATAAGTCTCACCTGGTTAGAAAAGGATTCTCCTAGGCTCTTGGGATTGACTACTCTGAGACTCTTGTGCCAATTACTAGAATGAACTCCATCTGATTGGTTCCTTCCATTGTTGTAGCCAATCATTGGGAAGTGCACCAAATGGATGCAAAGAGTGTGTTTCTTCACGGTGATGTTTAAGAGGAGATCTACATGGAGTAGACACAGGGTTTTGTTCAAGATTCTTCTCTTGTGTGATGCCTTCAGAAGTCTCTCTATGGCCTCAAACAAGATCCTCACACCTGGTATGCCATGATGGACTCCTTCCTTCTGACAGTTGGGTTCACTTGGTGCCATTCTGATCCCAATGTCTACATTTTGTAGTAGGATGATTCACTCCTATTTCTAGTTCTATATGTTGATGACTTGCTGATCACAAGCAGTTCTTCATCCACCATTGGGGTAGTCAAAACTACCCTTCATGATAGGTTTTTGATGACTCACTTGGGATTGTTGCATTACTTTCTTGGGATTGAGATCTACCAATCTACTTCTAGGATCAACATCACATAGTCCATGTATTCTCTAGATATCACAGTTTCATATGACTAACTGTAAGCCTACTCCGACTCCCTTTCTTTCTGGATTCAAACTTGAGGCTCAGTTTTATTCATCATTTATTGATGGGACTTTTTTCCAACAACTTGTTAGGAATCTCATTTATCTGACTCATACAAGACTTGACATTTCATATATTGTAGGCATGGTTTCTCGATTCATGCAAAAGCCCCATGAGTTGCACTGGAAAGTAGCCAAGCAGATACTTCACTACATTCAAGGTACTCACATTTTTAGGATTAACTACATAGAGAGCATTGATCTTTACTTGGTGGGCTACACAGATTTAGATTGGGTAGGCACTTCTCAGGATCACAAGTCTACTTCAGGTTACAGCTTCTCAATTGGTTCAGGCCTTGTTTGTTGGTTGAGAAAGAAGGAGTATACTATTGCTCTATCTTCTAATGAGGTAGAGTATCAGGGTGATGTGAATGCCTCCATTGAGACCATTCAGCTTCAGAATCTTCTCACTGAGTTTGGTATCCATATCAAGTGGCCATCCGTCATATTTTGTGACAACTAGAGTGCCATTCAAATCTCACAAAATCTGGTCCATCATCAGTGGACCAAACACATTGAGCTCCACATGCACTGCATCTGAGAGCTCATCCATGGCCATGTCATTAACCTTCACTACTATTCAACTTATGAGCAGGTTGAACTGAAATCTTCATCAAAACCTTCACAAGGAGCAAGTTCCTTCATTTTCAAGCTTTAATGGGGGTGCGGGAAGTTTCATCTTCTGGGGGCCTTCATCCTATCACTCAGAGTCCTGACTCTCTCTACTCTAGGGGGCTCTCTCCTCTTTCTATTTGGGGGGCTATTCTCTCTTTCCTAGGGGGGCTTCTTCTCTTTGAGGGGGATTTTTATGTACATAGGTACCTCATCAAGATTGATATGTCAGTACCCATCTTTTTACCCACCTAAGTTGCACTTAAGGGGGGTCTTAAGGTAGGTTTTTATTTCCTAGTTGGGATATTTGTTTGCCTATATTCCTAGGTTTTCCTACACCTATTAATATTTCTTAGGTTCATAAAGCATGTTTAATTAAGTGGGTGGGCTATGAAGTGTCACCATCCTACAAGGGAGTGCACATTAGCTATCTTGGGAAAATACTTTGCTATCTTTAGCCCAATAGATGGTTGCTTCCTATTGGTTGGTGTTGCCACCTCCACCCTCTCCCTTTTCTATATAAATAGGCTAGACCTAGCTTGTATTATCTATACATCTTTTGCTTTCACATCCTCATAATCTGATTTTGCTTCTAGAATTTGAATTACTCTAATGGAGACTAACTTTGTGTTGTTATTTTGATCTTTTATCATTTTCTTTCATAGTTTAATATATATTCATTTGCACTAGTTTTTTGGGTTATTCATCTTTTCAGATTCTAACATTACATGGCTGACCATATAAGTTGTGTGCAGTCTGAGCTCCACTATTCTTTGCATTAAATTTATATATTCATACTTACAAATTGTTACAATGCATGGGAAGTCCCCCTACCACTACTAAGAAAGCTAACAGTCATTCGTATAACATTTTTAGATCCTTTCTTTGTTACAATATTTGAGCTTTCGAATATTCTAATCTTTTTTTAGGTTTTTCTTTACATAAATCAAGAATCTTGAAGCTCATTTCTTCCACCCTTGTTGTGACTGGAGAATGCCTCTCAGCATAATTAAGAAACATAAATTTTCTTTAGAGACCAAGCTCATTTCTTTTAGTTATGATAGTTCAAGAATTTATTTCTTGTTTAATAGTGGAAAGCTAGAAACTTTTCCAATTCATGGTTTTACTTGAGCTAGTGTTGTTGGTATAATATTGCATCTACTAATAAGTTTACTATGGATATTTTCAATATTTAATTATTCTCACCTCTAGATAGATAACAATGGCATGTGTTCACCTTGACTTGAGGTACACACTTGCTACCACAACCCCCCTCTCTCTCATCATCTCATTTCATTTGTTTTGTAATTTATGATTCACCTAGGCTTCAAATTTCTTTGGAATACCACTAGCTTCACTTTAGATGATAATATATTGTACTTATAACAAAAGAGTCAAGTACAAGTTGAAGATGTAAAATTGAAAAAATTGATTGCACAGTTAGACAAAATAGCTATTGTTACCTAATTTCACTACTAGCTCAATCAGGTAGAGCTTTTCAAGTTCTAAGGAAAATAAAGGTACAATTTTATTCTTTTGCTACATTTACATGCATGTGCATAAATAGAATCAGAAGGATTACATTACACTAGATTGCATTTATGCAAATGTAGATAACATAGAAATGATTTCACAGATCTTTTTAGAAAGAGTGATCTTTATTGATAAAAGAAATGTATAAGGTCTCACACAAGCCGTGAGACTAACTTTACTTATTCAATGGAATTGAAGAAAAATATGTACATGAATAGGTAAATAAAAGTAAATGTGCATATAAGGAGGGAGACTAGTCATTGCTTGAGAATGACTGGTTCTGGATGTGTCATCTTGTCCTACTACTGCCCCAATTTATTTATGTCCTTCCTAGCTCCATGTTGCTCCTAGTTCCTGCATCTAGCAATAACAATGATGTTAGAGCAATGCTCTAAGAAATGAAAGGTCTCAAGCCTTACATGAACAAACACCTATGCATGTACAAATTGATCTCCAAATGCATTAAATAAGTAATGGAAACCTTGGATGTCCTATAGAACAATCAAGCCATCAAACACATCCAAAATATGCATTTATTTTCCTAACAAGTTTGCTTCATGTGCACATATAGGTGTAATTATGTCTCTATTTTGATTCATCAAATTACATTATGAGTGGAGAAAATGTGGCTCCCACAAGGGTTGAGCCTAGCTCATAACCATTATAGAAGATTTCATGTATATTCATCAAAAACAAGGATCAACTATGTAAAATTATGTAGCAAGACTGTTGTGAAGAAGCCAATTGTGTGAAGCAATCATATCAAGTGCACATGACTATATGAGCTACAAGAGCCATATCAACATCATGTAGTGCCATTATACTATCATAGTTTCCCTTTTGAGGCATAAAACAGTGCATAGTTTATCAAATGCCAAGAAGGATGACAACACAAGTTCCATAACAACAATACATTAAAAGAGACAATTATAACAACAATGTATGAAATGAGAGTCTTCCATTTAGCATGTAAAAGGTATAGGTTGATTGCTACAAGACTACATGAATGTTGAACAAGTTATGCTACAACCATATGCATCCTTAAAGGATGACTGAATATCACAAAGTAATAGAACATGTACTTATCCTTTTTGTTGTGAATGATGAGTAAGATTACTATGGACAGTCATGTAAGAGTGACATCCATGATAAAGGATAGTCCAAAAAGGAGCAACAATTAATTTTCTGGTACCCACAAAAGAAGCCCTCATTTTTCATATGCAGTGAGGAGTACATTTTGTACGAACTCAGTTAGGTAAAAATGACAGTCTTCATCATGAAGGAAAAAATGTATGGCTTTGAGAACCTTAGAAATTCTTTGATACAATGAAATATATATCTCAGTCATGCAGTGAAGTGTAAATTTATTGCAAACCCAATTGAAATGTTGCAGTCTTTTTCAAGAATCAAAGGAGCACAAAATAGTTCGAAACCCTAGGGTTTCAAGTTTTTGATAAATGGCAAAAGACAAGAAGATTGTTGCAGATAAAAACCCATATGGAGAACCTACAAGCCACAGCTAGGTGGGCCATGTTTTCCTTATTCTAAACAAAGAAAAAGACATATAGAAAGTTTACTATAATATCTTCATCTTTGGGTCAAACTGAACCAGAAAGCAAGCTTGTAAAGTAGTAAGCTTATGTCTCATGGCTGTCGAAGAAACTGTAGCTTTCTATTGTTCTTTTCTTTCTCAAGAATGTCAAGATAATGCTCACATACCTGAGAGGAGACAAGAAAGACAACAAGAAGAGTGTCATAAGAAGCTCAACACAACAGAGAAAGCTCAAGGCCATGGCCTGAATGTCAAAAGAATGGAGCAAAAGATGATAAAATGCCATATGAAAGTCACAGAGCTAAACTCACCTTCATTGCTACATCAAAATACCAAGTGAAACCTCAAGAAATGACAGTTATGGCAGTAATATCTGTTATCAAGAAAATGTGATAATATTAAAATGAATTGATAAACCCAATAACTTCAATGGAATATACAAATAACAAAGAATAAAACAAGTAAACAAACTTACAGTGCTTTGTTACCTAGCGGCTTTCATTGCTCGCCTATTCTTGATCAATCTTTGGTGATGAATGTAGCCCTCAAGAAGCTTGCTTCCTTGCTTTGTTTCCTCAAGATGACGAAGAAGAAATGGCTAGGATACTTATTGTATTGAAGATGAGCTTCAACACAATGTGAGATGGATAATGAATAATGCAAGAGTGGGGGTGTCAATGGCATGCCATTGATTCGATAGAGTAATCTTAAACTTGAAAGTTTCTTGATATGAAATGGAAGAATAGAGGGGTATTTATAGAGTTGTATGAGAGAAGATCAACGGTATAGAAGAAATAAGAAGATCAATGGTAGAGGATGTTTGAGAAAACGTGCACAAATAGAAAGAAGACATGTGTCATTCAAATAGTTGTTTTGTTTGAGTTAACTACTTTCTTGATGAGGATGAGCTTTAATTTCATAAATTAGAATATATTTTTCTAATTTAAGAGTTTGTTGATAAAAACAAGGTTGCTTTAAATCAGTTAACTCAGCTTTTGCTTTTTGCATGACAAGTTTTATTTTTAGAAGATTTGGAAGATTTTTAGAAGATAAGAAAGCGGATTAAATAAATAAATTTATTTAATTGTTTGTGCAAGATTTAGAGGAATAAATAAAATATTTTATTATATTTTATTTTTGGAGACTGAGATTTAATTTAAATAACTTTGCATTTTATTTAAATTTGGAAGAATGAATGCTTTAATTAAATAATTAAAATTATTTAATTTGCTTGGGAGAATAAAGTTAATATCGATGAAATTAATTAAATAAATGTAATTTATTCAATTAATCGGAGGAAAATGAATCAAATAAATTGATTTATTTATTTATTTATTGATAGAGGAATATTAAGATGAAATAAATATTTAAAATATTTATTTAGATAGAGTCATGCCATTTTTAAGTGTATACATTTTGCCCCTCTTTGATGCAATGTGTTTTATCACGTTGTTTCAAAGAATAAGAATTTTTGACAATGATACATGCCCCAATTTGCCCCTGGTACAAGTTTAACGACAAGATGCTCCCTCGAGAGATTGGATGGGAAGAAGGTAGAAGGTGGGAGATGGACAATCTCATGAAGAAGAAGGTAGAAATAGGTAGAAATAGGCATGGGAAGTAGTCATAGTTGTCACACAGTCAGCTATGGTTCACTTGCTATATATAGGAGCTGGGTCCACAAGTCCTATTCATTTGTACACTTGTCCTTAGATGATTTGTCTTTGAGAGCTTAAGAGAGTCGAGGAGCTAGAGTAGTCGATAGAGATATGGATATTCCACGCGAGGAGCACCATTTTGATTGAGTTAGATGGTTCGATCAGTCAGCTGAGGTAGGACCACCGGTATGTAGTTTGACAAAACTTTCTTAAAGCCATTTATTAGGGCACTAAATGCTATGGAAAATTAGTTAGGATTGATGCGCCGACCTGCAGTTCAGTACATATGCGCCTCGAAATGGCGCATTTACCAAGAAATTGCACATTTGAGTAAACCTGTGGCGCATATGATAAATCTGCGGATATAGGACAGGGATTAGTGCATATACTGTGGAACTATGCATTTGACACAAGAAGTGGCACATATGCCCAGAATGATGCATATACGTCATGGAACGGCACATTCATGGTGAAGTAGTGCATCTGATATGATTCAGCACATTCGCTACCTGGTTCAGCTCTTTTGCACTGAGACAATCAACTAACTTAATGAAATTAACCCAATTGGCACCTTAATTGATCCATCAATTGATAAGCGATCTCTGAGATTACTGGGAATCTAGTCAAGAGATGATATGCTATTTTGATCAATTTGATATGTTAAGTTAGTGATAGGATAGTTTGATTGCTTTGAGTAGCTTTGCTTGGATATGAGTTTTTTTCTTGACACCATGCTTTGCTTGGTTGCAGGAGGACATTCACGATATTTTGATGTCATGAGAGCAATTCCCTTTATTGTTGTTGCAGTGGTATATGCTAGTGGAGATGGACCACGAGGCTCTTGGTGCTATGGGTCTGCACTATGTTTGTTTCATGCTCAAGGTTCGTGTGAACCTCAATTCCATAGTGAGGACGGGACATTCCATCTACTGACTGGGGAGATGGCAATCACTCTAGAGGACGTTTACAAGATTCTGCACCTTCCCATCCAGAGGGAGTTCGTAGAGATGATCCGCAGCACGATGTAGGATTGCAGAGTGCAGATGTGTGTTTGACGACCTGGAGCTAGATGAGCAGGTGATTTCATGGCAGGATATACGTGACTATTATTACTACTTCCCGCGGATAGTGGCAGGATTGATCGGCGGCATAGTATGCCCCAATAGGAGATCACATGGGTTCCCAATTAGCTGGGGGAGGGTGATGGAGAGCATGATTACTTATGGGACTTGATACTCATGGGGTGTTTGTGTGCTAGCACACTTGTACAGGGATATGCACCAGGTTGTGTATCATAGAGTGGCCAGCTTGTCAGCAGGTGTGTCTCTTTCTTAGTTTTGGTTGTGGGAGCACATAGCAATCATGCGACCAATATGTGTCTTTCATAGGTAGAGAGGCAAACCTTACAGCTATGGATACACAAGCGTGATTTCCCAGCACAAGATGGGGAAGCTCGAGTACTGGAGACATGCACTAGATAATGTAGATGCAGTTATCTGGAGCCCATACCTGGACTATGAGGTATGGGAGGATGAGGATGATGAGTTGCCGTACTATTTCTAGACTCAGTGGTTCATTGGCAGGATGCGGTACATACTAGAGTGTTAGATTGTCAGCAGAGTACAGAGGTAGTTCAGTAGAGTGCAGGGTCGGCCATAGGGGCAGGCTCAATTTGCGAGGACCCATGTAGAGAGACTGAGGTGGGGTCTCGTGGCATCTTATGAGGAGGCCTTAGTAGACTTTTGGGAGATCCCTTATGCAACTTGGCCTATGAGGAGAGAGATAGTAGATGTAGGGATGACTCTAGATTATGAGGAGTGGTTCACCGTTCATCCATTCCTAGATATTTAGGACCTGGAGAGCTAGCTCCTTGCATAGACAAGGAGGATTCAGATGACAAGGATAGGATTGGCAGGAGGAGGAGGAGACAGAGGAGGGGTGGAGGGGGTTAGGGAGAGGGGGATGATGGTGGGCATGGAGGACAAGGAGGAGGAGGAGATGGAGGTAGACCAAGATGGAGGAGGAGGTCTAAGGAGGGACCCTCGAGATAGCAGCATGTTTCACAGCTGTAGGTTGTAGGGCAGGTGTAGGTGCCGGCATAGCAGGTGGTATAGCAGAGACATATGCTGCCACCATAGCAGGTGGCACAGCAGTAGGTGCAAGGATAGGGAGAGCAGGCTCCGTAGCCTGACTTACAAGAATAGACCATTACTACGCTAAAGGGTCAAGTGAGGCAGTTGAGGGCCCACCTTAGAGAAGCAGAGTCTCGGAGAGAGGCAAACGATCTCTAGAGAACAAGACTCAGCCTTGGGGAGGGTGCGGGTGATCAGAGCGGAGAGAGACGCAGCAGTGGGAGCCCTAGGTACAAATGGTACCACTAGCTTTTTAGTGACACAGGTGCAACATGCATAGGCACAGCTTGCACAGACACAGACACAGCTATCACAGGTATAGGGTAAGCTTGCACAGGTATAGGGTCATCTTACCAGAGCGTAGGCGCAGACACAGTATTACAAAGGACTATATCATGGGGCAGTGCTAGCAGACCAGCACACACCGAGCTATAGGAGCTAGTCTGTGGTTTCACAGAGGGCAGGTGGATCTCGATCTGTAGCATCAGTGAGAGGCCCCCAGCAGTCAGGGGGTGACAGAGGAGAGGGCAATGTAGGGAGCAGTGTTCCACGATAGTAGGGCTAGCCGGTTTTTGATATTTGTACCAATTTTTGGCTTGATGTATACACATTTTTGATGGCTTAAATAACCTGATATGTATATATTTGTATTATTTTTCCCCAAGACATGTATTATTATCTTTTTGTACTTTGTATACATGACATGACTCCAAGAGATGGACAGATATTTTGATAAATTGTATATTTGGACATATTTTATGTTTACATGATGATGCAGCTATTAATGTTCTACATGCTATTGTTCGATGTTTATATGCCATGGATGTAATCTATCTTATGATATTTTTACTTGTTATGCATATTTTGATTATGTTGATATGATGTGAATGCAATCTTAAATGGATTATGATGATCTGATATGTAAATTCAAATGTGAATGTTGTTGATATGATTATGCAGCATGCAAGATGATTTATATGTACTTGTCTATGTTTTTTATTTTGATATGATGTACTAATGCAAATGTATATAGATGCAAATGATTTAATCATGTGAATGACTATCTCATGTGATATGATATGCAATTTATGCTATGCTTTTGGTATGTCCAAATGTACTCAGCCGACACAAAGATGACATAGATAGGTGGAAGAAAAAGAAGGAAAGGATTATGAGCTTTCATTTGTAAACATTGATACTCTATAGGATTTTCTTATTGCATGGATGATATGGATTTTGGGATATGAGATGGATGCGGATATTTTGTCATCATTAGAGTGCAAGTACTTTGCTTTCATCATTGGGTGTGTTTTGTTTCTTTTCTCTTTTTTGAAATGTTATAAGAAAATACAAGCATCCAGGTATAATTAAACCAAGATGACCTGAGTATTCCTTACATGGATTTTGATATATCCAGTTGATACAAGCATCTAGTCAAACTTGAATCTAGATGACCTAAGTACCTCTTGCATTTCAATAGACAAGGATTTGCCCCTTTTCATGTTTAGACTTCCGAAGTCCTCGATGATCTTTTGTTGATGATGTCGTTAGACAAAAGTCACCACATTACTAAAGTTTGATCCACAAACAACAGACAAAGAAAAAGATTATGCCCCCATCATAGCATCTCTATCTTTTGGCATCCTTGAGTAGCATAGAAAGACATAATAATGAAAATCAAGACTCTTTAATTTAACCTTTTCACATAAAACATTCTTGCATTAGATGTGCCTTCTTTCCATAATTGATATAGAATTAGTTTGAGTGTTTTGGTATATGTTGTGCTTTGCTTTGGATAGGTTGATTTTTTGTGCCAAGATTTTAGTCTTTGGGAAGCTTGCTTTGCTGCATGTGCCTTGTCTAGTGAAACATATCACAATCCTTATTGGTATCCTCTTAGAACATGTGGCATTCAAGAATCCAAATCCACAACCAAGTCAAGGAGTTGCTCCCAGTTTAGACCAAGGATCGACTTATTATGGGTGACATGACAAATAGACATGGAGAGACGGACCCTAAGGGACTGACCTAGTGCCTCAAGAGCTCATTACTAAATGGCCTTGCCTACGTGACGATGTAGAGGCAACGTAGTTTGGGGTGAACCTAATGGACCTAGGACCTAGGTGATGGCAAAGACATAGAATTGGTATGGAAAGAAGGATAGACGACACTTGACGGAACGGACCGGAAAGAAGTGGAGTAGGGCCTCGAGGGTGAATTGAGAATGGCCTTGCCTATGTGATAACTTAGAGGCGATGTAGTTTGACTATGGTTCAATGGATGAATGATATGATGGATACAAGAGAAATGAGGTCACAACAGATGGAGGAAGCAATTTGTCACAGATAGCACCTATTTACCAGGTTTTCACCACTTGCTTTTATTTGCACGAAAAATAAAAGTACTCCTGACGCATGTTTGCTAGGTTTTCACCAAAGGATGATTTTTTTGTTATTTTTCTAATTTTTTGATTTTTTTGCTTTTTTTATCACTTCTTCAATTTTTTTTGTTATTTTTTGACTCCCTTACATTGGGGTTTAGGTGTAGAACTTGTGAAGATGCATGTTGTTGATAGGATCATCAAATAGTTCACCTTCAGATTTAGCCAATTAATAAGCTCCTGACCCATAGGTTGCAATTATGACATAGGGACCTAACTAGTTGGGTTTGAACATGCCTTTCTTCTCTCGATCTTGCTGATTTCTAGGATTTTCTCTGAGGACTAGATCACCAACTTGGAATACTCGGGGCTTTACCCTATGGTTGTAACTTTTGGAGATTCATTGTTGATAAGCTTTGAGATGGTTAAAGACCTGTTGCCTTCTCTCTTCGAGCAGCTCTAACTCTTGAAGTCTGGACACTCTATATTCTTCATCAAATATGAGACCTTTTAATGAAACTTGTAAGGATGGGATCTCGACTTCAATGGGCAAGACGGCTTTAGATCCATAGATGACGGAGTATGGCGTGGCACCTGTGGGTGTGCGGATACTTGTACGATAGGCCCACGACACCAGATTTAATTGGATATGCCAATCACGGCCGGCATAATTGACAATCCTTTTTAGGATTTTCAAGATAGTTTTATTTGATGCCTCCACCTGGCCATTGCCTTGGGGGTAATAGGGGTAGAAAGGCGATGCTGGATATGGAATTTGTCACATAGTTCCTTGACATCCTAATTTTTGAATGGTCGTCCATTATCCATGATGATGGATGAAGGGATACCATAGCGACAAATGATATAGTTCAAGATAAAGGAGGTAATCTGCTTGCCTGTGATATTAGCTAAGGGCATGGCTTCAATCCACTTCATAAAGTACTCAGTGGCAGTGATTATGAATTTATGGCCACTGGATGAAGGAGGGTAGATCTTTCCCACTAAGTCAAGTCCCCATTGACAGCAAGGCCAAGGAGTCGTTAATGGCTATAGCTCCTATGTTGGTGCATGTATCAGGTTCCCATGGATTTGGCACTTCTTACACTTCTTTACAAAATGATAGGAATCTTATTCCATGGTTGGCCAGTAGTATCCCATGCGTATAAGTTTCTTAGCTAGGGTAGGGCCACTGTAGTGGGTCCCACATATACCGTCATGCACTTTGTTCAGGGCGGTTTGATATTCCTCACTATCGAGACACCTAAGGAGAGTACCACCCAGACCTCTGTGGTATAAGGTATTGGCGACAATGGCATATCGGGATGCTTGACGAATGAAGGTTCATTTTTGGTTGCTAAAGAGATCAGGTGGGAAGGTATTCTCTTTAAGATAGGAAAATATTTTTCCATAGAGGGGGGAATCAGTTCCTACAATGTGGCAAATGATATGGGATGAAGAGGAGTGTCATATGCAGGACGGGACACTGGCTCTACTAAGAACTCATAACATGATTGATTATTTGGAATATCAAGGAGAGATGCAATTGTGGCCATGGCGTCTGTAGCTTTGTTCTCAATCCTTGGTATCTGCTCAAAAGATATCTTAACAAAGTATTCCTTGAAATCATCTACCATCCATTTGTAAGGGATTAATTTCTCATCTTTTGTCTGGCAGTCATCATTTACTTGATTTATGACCAGCTGTGAGTCACCATACACTTGAAATTCTTTGATAATCCATTCAACTGCTAGCTTGATGCCAATGACTAGGGCTTCATATTCTGCCACATTCTTAGTGCAAGGAAAAAGTAATCTATATGATTTATGAATGGTGTCACCACTAGGGGTGATCAACAAGATACCTGCTCCTGATCCATACTGAGTGTATGAGCCATCGAAGTACATTTTCCAGGTTGTTGTGGGTATGTAAAAGGTAGATTCATCTAGAAATTTAAAGCTCAAAGGGTTGTCATCAGTTAGAGGTGCGTCTGTCAGTTGATCTACAAGTACTTGGCCTTTTATTGCACACCTGTGCACATACTCGATGTCGAACTCACTAAGAAGCATGACCCATTTGGACAATCTACCTATAAGGGTAGCTTTGTTGAGTAAATACTTGAGTGGATCAATCTTTACTACTAGTTTTATAGAATGTGACAACATGTAATGTCTCCACTTTTGTGAAGTGAAGACCATAATGAGGCATGCTCTTTCAATTGGCGTGTATTGTAGTTCATACCCAACAAGTGTTCGGCTGATATAGTAGATCACTTGTTCTTTCCCTTCATAGTGTTGTTGTGCAAGGAGAGCTCCCAGAGTTGTTGGTGTAGCTGAGACATACAGTAGCAAAGGTTTACCTTGAATCAGTGGCATCAATATAGGTAGTTTCATGAGATACTCTTTTAACTGCTGAAATGCTTATTCGCATGAATCATTCCATTTGAAAGGGACATTCTTATGTAGGAGATGTGAAAATGGGTGGCACTTGTCTGCCAATTGAGAGATGAATCTTCTGATAGATTGCAATTTTCCCTATAGAGACCTTAGTTGAGTGAGATTCTTAGGACGTGGCATTTCCATGATGGCCTTCACTTTAGCTGGGTCGACTTCAATTCCATTGGTAGACACTATGTATCCAAGTAGCTTGCCTGATGTAACTCCAAACATGCACTTCTTTGGATTGAGGCACACATTAAATTGTTCCAGTCTTGTGAAGATTTTGTCTAATACTGTTAGGTGTCCTTCTCTTGTGAGTGATTTTGCCAAGATGTGATCAACATAATCATCCATTATAGTGTGCATCATGTCGTTAAAGATTGTGATCATAACTCTCTAATATGTTGCACTGGCATTTTTCAAACAAAATGGCATGACACACCAACAATAGGTGCCCCATGGACATGTGAACAAAGTCTTGTGTTGGTCTTCAGGTGCAATTTTGATCTGTTTGTATCTAGAGAAACCATCCATTAGTTACAACATGGTGTGCCCTGCCGTGAGATCTACAATAATGTCAATGTTTGGGAAATCATCTTTTGGATAATCTTTATTCAGGTCCCTAAAGTCATTACATATTTGGACTCTTCCAACTAGTTTGGCAACTAGTACTATGTTTGAAATCCACTGAGGATAATCTATTGGTCTAATGAATCTGACATCTAATAGTTTCTTCAGCGCTTCTTTCACCATGACGGCCACATGTGGGTGCATCTTTTTGAGTTTTGCTTTAATGGCTTAGCTCCCAGAGCTAAGGATAAGTGATGCATTATAAGATTTCGATCTAGCCCTGGCATATTCGCATATGTCCAACCAAAGTTGATTTGCTTTCTTTTGAAGAATTCAGTGAACGCTAGCTTTTCTTATACGATTAAAGACTGTGCCATGTGAATCATTCTGGGACTATCACTTGTGTTGGCATTTATCAGCTCTGATGGTTCTATCAAGATTGAAGATCTCTCCTGATGTGTGAGATTGGGTAGAGGGTCAAGCCTTCCATCCTTTGGTGCCTCAAAGAGGTTTTCACCATTGGATACGCCTATATTTTTACTTTTTTCATGATCTAACACTGTCGCAGAGCAATTTTCACCATTAGATCTTTCTTCCATTTTGACATTTTTGAGACTAAAAGGCTTGGCACTCTCTCCAAAATAGGCCTTGTCATTGAGTTCTATGGCATAGCCAGCTCTGTGGTCCCCTACGAGTATGTGATCTCTAAGTTCAAGATAGTCTATGATGGCTTCATCATTTTGAAAGGTATCAAGCTCATGGGTAGTGTCTTGCAAGTCCCAATCTATGAGTTATGGGTATAATAACGGTAAGGGGCCATTGGGTTGGTCTAGTTTGATGGTATTGATGGTCAAGATAGAGGTGTTATGGTGGTCATTATAAGCACAAACAATGCCTGCGATGGTATTCTCCACTAGTTGATCTATCAAGGGTTGTATCATTCTTTCCTCACAACTTTCACTATTGTTATTATGTGGGTCAGACTCTAGTGGTCTAGCCCTTAAACTTTGTCCCTCAATTGCATGGGTTGGGTCATACTCATGGACCACATCAATATCTTTTTTGTCGCAAGATAGCTCAGAGAGACTATCCCATTCATATTCATTAGAGTCAGTCTCACTCCCCATTTGCAGTTGGTGAATTTGATTAACCAAATTGGTAGCAGATGTTTCTGGTTGTTTACCTTTATGCTTATTTCTTTTGTTGGTTCTTGTGGTGCCGGTGTAACCTAGCCCTGTAGTGTCTTGGGCTATCAAGGTATGAGGTTGGATGGGTTCAGTGATACCTTCCTTTCTCAAACCAAGTGGACCATGTCCTTCATACCCCATTCTTTGTAGCATTTGGAATCCTTGACCATATTACTCAGTTTGTATCATAGAGTGATGGTCATGTTGTGTTGATAGACTAACTTCATCCTTGTATAACCATTGAAGGATTTCCTTTTCATCGCTCTCATCTTCAAGGCTTCCCCATTTGATAAATGGACCTTTGGTAGTTTCGACTGTCTTGGATTTGCTCATGGAAGGCCTTCCATATGATTTGGGAGATAGAGGGAGTTGTGCTAAGAAGAAGGATTGGGTGATTGTGTACTCACCTAGGCCCTTATCTTTGAGTCTGAGGTCAGGTTAGGAAGCTTTTGATGTGGAAGCAAGTGAAGCTTGGTCAACTCGGGATGAAGATGAAGCAGAAGCACGGTTATGAGGAATCACAACTTTAGGTTTAGAGTGAATGGATTTGCAATATTAAAATAGATTGGGATTGCCTTGGATAGTGATCTCTTGGCCTTCATAGGGGAATTTGATACACTGGTGGTATGTTGATGGTACCATTTTTAGAGCATGTTTCCAGGATCTCCCAAGAAGAATGTTATATGCTGGCTCCATGTCGAGGACTTGGCATGCCACATCTTTTACTACAAGTCCCACTCTGATTGGTAAAAGAATAGTTCACTTGGAAGTTCTCTCATTATAGGCTTTGATAGTGATTTTCTTTTTGGGATCAATAGCTTTCTCTGCAAACCCCAATGCAAGGATTAGCTTCAAAGTGCAAATATTCAAACTGGCTCCTTCATTGATTAGAACCCTTTTTATCTTATGTTTGTGGATGAAGGCTTCGATATGAAGAGATGCATTATGAGGTTGGGTAATTGACATATCATCCTTTTTAGTGAATGATAGGTAGTGAGGTGAGGTAATGTGACCTACCATGGTTTGAAACTGTTCTTCGGCAAGGTTCATTGGAATGGAGGCTTCTGACAGAACTCTGTCAAGTATGGGCCTATGGGATGGGGATAGATGTAGAAGTTCTAGAATGGAGATATGTGCAGGTGTCTTATGGAGTTGATCCAGGATATTGTACTGATTAGATGAAGAGGTTGGGACTCCTCCAAGAGTGACTCTATTACTGCAGGTGGTAGCATTACAATCCAAGTCTTTGTTTATAGTGATCACATTGATGTATGGATCACTTTCTGAGATGTGGTTAACAAAATAGTCAAATGACATGTTTGTGTAATTGGCGTTGTTAGTTCCACCATTGTTTTGATTGGAAGACCCTCCATGTTCATAGTTGGGAAGAAGATCTTTGAATGCCTGGTTATCATTATTAGAGGTATGTCCATCAAGTGACACTTTGTTTTGATCTATTAAATCTTGGAGAGTGTGCTTGAGCACAATGCAGTCATTGGTTTTGTGCCCCCTATTTCGGTGGTACTCGCAGAAATCATTATCATTCCACCAAGCAGGTTTGACTTTTGGTTCATATTCCCGCATTGTTGGAAGTATTATGAGTTTGTTTGTGATCAACTTCAGTAGGGCGGTTTCCAATGTTTCCCAGCTAGGAGTGTGAATTTCCTCTGGGGCTGATAGCTTGTAAACTGTGATTCAGTGTTTCATGGTTTATTTTGTGGGGGGTTGTTTTGAGGGTTTGACGAGTTGAATATTGGTTGCTTTGGTGCCGCATTTTTGGCATCTACCACCCCATCATTCACAATGTTCTTGTTCTTTGTCCAGAATCTTGGTCTATCTATGTTGGTATTGGTGCTAGGAGTGTCCTTATATAGATTTATTTGACCTTTGGCAATTAAAGCCTTTTCGATGATTAGACCCATCTCAATGACCTTACTAAAGGAAGTAGGACATTGGATTTGTATTTGGTAGCTTAGGTCAGTTTGTAAGTTATGGACAAACATCTCTAGCATTTGTTTTCTAGGCATTTGATGAGGGCACTTACTTGCCAACTGTCTCCATCTTTGTAAGAAGGCAGCAAAGGATTCTCCACCTTTTTGCTTGGTGTTACTGTTGATGTATAAAATTGCATAGGTTCCAACACCAACATGGGAAGTTTTAGAAATGTGGGACTTGCTACCTGAAACAACCTCTAGATTTTAAATAAGCTGGCTCTTCTCTATCTTAAATGGGTTTTAAGGAAAAGGGGAAGAGGCTAATAGGATTACGGATACAATTTAAGTAAATCTAACTATGGCGATGTGCCTGAGTGAAAGTATCTCCTTCAAATTAAGCACAGTGAAAACTATCCTCAAAATTTAGTTCTATTAAAGAGCAGATACTGCATGATTAACATAAACAGATGCAATGAATATAATCAAAGGCTCACAATTAGACACTTTGCAATGACATAGAAAATATCAACCAAGGCACAAAACAGAGTTCTTCTCATTAATTTTCCAGCAACATAGAAGGCACAAATACATGCACAGGTACATTAACTTTCTAATCAAGAATAACAAAATAAAGGCAAAATGACACTAACTGATCATAGAAAAGTCTCCAACTTCTCTTTTAGATTCTGACTACAAAACTTATGAAGATTCAATCTCTGTACCTCTATGAAAATGTCTATCTGAATAATCTGATCTATTACAAATGCTACATATTTATAATCAAAGATCCGGCCCTAGATTGTCTGTAACAACCGAATCCCAATGGCCCAATGGAACTAAAGATAACTGGAAGTCTCTGGCAGTTAAGATCTTTCAAATCTGCAATAGTTTTCTCTTTCCCATGAGTTCATTGGCTGGGACAAAATATATGTGGCATGCCTCCCCCATTAAGACACAGACACTTGGCGAGACCTACGCGCTTGAAACTGGAAACCCTGTGATAGATGGTAGTGTCCGCAGCATAACGAGAAACTCCTTTGTCACTTAGGAAAGAATAGGAAATTGACACTTGTCGCGTTCCACAGCATTTAGAAACATCTATGTGTCTTCCTCCATATCAAACCTTAAAACTGTGTCTTTATGCTCGAGTGAACTCCGTTGGTGACAACTGTCGCAACCCACGTCACTTCTAATGAAACATATTAAAAGATGGGACCCACAGCCTTTAACATGCATTAAATTCAGCAAGAGAAATTGAGATAGATGGCAACTTCCGTGCACACAATAACTAACAGGTGGTGGCACCCGTATCACTGTTGGAAACGTTAGAAACTTTTGAAACTCTCGTGGAAGCTAACACTTGGCAGGTTCCGCATCACTTAGAAACTTTTTAGCAATCACCGAAGAAGGGTCATAAACTTAACAATTTTACCTCCGTATCCACCATGTGGCATTTTCCGTGCTCTTCAAACTTTAAATCACTATGGCCCACCATCTTCTTCATTAACAATAATATGATGCGGAAAGCAACATGCGGCATGTTCGGCAACAAAGCAATAAGACACACGGTAGCCTCTGTGCTCGCATTGAAACTTTAGGGGACTACCTCCACTTATGACATGTGGCGACCTCTGCAGCAAAGCAAAACTTGAAACATATTGAAACTACTGCTACGTGGCATGCTCCGCACTAAAGTTAATATTACAAACAAAAGCACGGCTTTAACTGGGGCTCAACACTTGGTGGCTTCCGCACAAAACATAGAAACCCACTCAGTGAAAACTTTGAAACATGCACAGAAATAGGAAGGAAACCCGCAAACTCATCGCAACTAATACAAAATGTAGAGTTTTAACACTCTACAGTTACAAGGATCTAAATTTGATGTCATGCTCAATATTGTAGAAGTGCGTGACAAATTTGTCCACAATTTCGTTAAAGGTTCTAATGCCAGGAGGTAATGTAGAAAACCACTCCATGGCTTGTCCTCCTAAGCTTCTTGGGAATAGTCGCATAAGATAGGTATCATTGTGGGTGACTTCAAGGCATGCAGCGTTAAATTCCCTGATGTGGTCTCTTGGATCACCCTTTCCACGATATTTATCAAATTTTGGTACCTTAAATTTAGAGGGGAAAGGTATCATGATCAAGGTCCTATCAAAAGGATATGGTGAAATATCCTCTAGGGAATAATGCTTAGTTGATGTTCCTGTTTGTATGTCTATGAATTGTTGTTGTAAAGCTTGGATCTGTTGGGTCATTAAGCTTAGGGCATTTGTAGAATCAATGGTTGCTTTGCTTTTCTCTATGGTTATTTCCTCTTGTGTGGTTCCCTCAGGGTTTCTTTCTTCCTTAGGTTCTTTTAATGCTTCCACATCAAAATCCTTAGGGAGCTTGACTCATTGTTGTGCTAAGTGAAGAAAGACTCTAGTAGGGTCTTGGGCAAGTACCTTGTCCATTAAGCGTTGGAACCTTCGATCTTATTGAGAGTGGAGAATCTCTTCCAGAGAAATTTCCTCATCACTGTCATGAGGGGATGGAATAGTGTTGTCTGCCATTTCAATTTGCTTTTGTTTTTGGGACCTTGTTAAGACCATAAAAAGGTGAATTTGAGAAGGGATGGAATGAGATTGAAAGTTTTAAACAAGAGGTGATAGAATGCACGAAGGTTTGAACAAGGTTCTCCTTAGATCTAATGGAGTCAAACAAGTTGGTTTGAACAAAATGATAGTCAAAGTAAGGATGATAGAAATCCGGTTACTTGATGTAGACTAGTTTGGCACAAGCCACTAGTGGAGTTCCGAGAGAAAAGGATGATTGATCCTTGATAGTGGAGACTCGCTAGATTTGCCTGAGGTTTGATGCGATCAATAATAGCTTGGTACTAACCTATTTTTCAATATCTTGTTTGATTTTGGAAGAGTTTTGTGAAGTTTTGGATGATGTGAGTGTGGGAAAAGCAGCTATGTTGTGGAAAAGAATGAGATGATTGACTTGCACAATTTTAATTAGATCTGGGAAAACTAAAACAAGTTTGAAATGGGTATTTGAAAAGTTGAAAATTTTTCTCAAAGGAAGTACGGAACAACTCTTTGGAATGGATGCGCAGCAGTAAATGCGTAGGAACAGAAGGTAAAAGTGCAGCAGGTCGAAGTACATGCGCAGATCTGCCAAAGTTTGTATGTGCAACAACAGTAGGTAAATGCGATGTAAGTCGCAATGAATGCATAGTACGTCGTGATGTATGTACAGGTCTAGTTTTTTGTTTGTTTTTGCAGAGTTTTTGGCACGTTTTTTTTTTAAAAAAAAATTCGGTTGAAAACTTGGTCTTTTTTTAAATTTGATCTTCAATTATGGTAGATAAAGACACAACAAACATAAAGAAGTGTTATCTATGAGAACAAAATGAAGTCTAAATATGAATCAAATGCAAAAACAAATGATTATACCTTCCTTTTGACTCACAAATCCAAGAGAGAGAAGGAGTTGCACCCAAGAGCTCCTCAAATTTTACCCATGATGATTGAAATGTGGATTGCTCAATTCTTGCAACACAATATAGATGAAATGGGGATTGATAGATTAAGGGATTAGAAGGAGATGGAGATAGGAATGAGGCATGATTTTGACATTATGATGTTAGGATGAGGAGATTGTGGAGAGATTTTGGCAGAGGTTTGATGCAAGATGGAGTCCTTTTTAAATGGCTTAGAGAAGGGTCTCATTTATAGAATTTTGGAAAAGAGGATGGAGGGTGAGGATCAACAGATGAGATCAAGGGCTAGGAATACAAGTAAATCTTTTATTCATTTTGGGGGAAAAGGGGTGATAATGAGGTATGGGTGTGAAGGAATATTTATGAATTAAAGATTCATATGGGGAATGGCAAATAAATTCAAAATTCATTTGGGGATAAGAGGTGATAAATGAGGTATGGGGGTGGTAAGGGGTTTGTAAGAGAAGTAAATGTGATGTGTGATATGTTTCAATTTTTTATTTGGAGGATGTGGGGAAGGGTCTTAAACTAGGTTTGACCACCCAAATGAGAGGTTAGGATTAATTATCATAGGTTTTGTTTAATTAATCCTAGGGCTAGGATGAGGTAGGCTAGGGTAGGGTAGGGTAGGTCAATTAGTACGCTAGATTAATTAGATAAGAATGATTTATATAATTAATAGGGATTAGGGAGATGGACAAAATAGCCAAATCAATATTAGAAATATTTATTTAATAGATGAGGATAGTGTTGTAAGGTATAGTGACAAATTAAATGAATTAATTGATCACAAAGGATAGACAGATAGTTAGGGATTAATTGAATTTATTCAATTAACAAGAGGGATAAATTGGTTTGCAAAGCAAGTCAATTTTAGGTGTCTACATTTGCCCCTCTTTGAGATGGTGTTGCGGCTAAGTAACATCATTTTAAATAAGTTAAAACATAGAGTTGGATTGGATAGAAAAAAGATTTTGGCTTAGAAGAATAGGGTAAGGTTTAGGGATAACTAGTAAGGGTGATGCCCCCTCGAGAGGATAGGCAAGTTATGAGAACAAGGTTGTGCTCTCGAAATGGATGGAACAGATTAGTAGAAGTGGTTGGAGGATAAGGGGTGAGATGAAAGTGTGATAATGTTGGGAGATTGATTGGTGGATGATCATTGTGCTGAAAATGATTTAAAGCAATCCTAGGTTTGATATAGCAAAGTGGATATGTTCACCAAGGTATAGAAGACTAGGGTGATGATGTTTATCCAACATTTACATGGACTAGACATGCAAACAAATGGATGATCCCATGCATGCCCAAGATAGTACAACCTTGTCCTAATGAGGGAAGGGGACTCATAGCATAAGCCCTTAATGCACAAAAGGTATGATGAACCTTAGATGCACAAGGAGATCAATATGCTAGAACTGACCCTATGATCAACAAGATATGAATACTAGCTTGGAGTAATGAAACCAAACTACAAGCACAACATACAAAAGAAAGACTATGCCCTATTCTAGATGTTTTCGCCACATACCATGATATAGTGAGATCAAGGTAGCTTTGATGTGATCTTCGAATAGGACAAAAGATCAAAAAATCAAAAATGAAAAGACCAATGAACCAAACAAGTAGCCATTGTATCTCTTGCCAAGATGGATGATGATTTGATAGATTCTGCCTATTTTAGGAAAGACATATCCTAAGGCAGGAATTGATAGATGATTGGATCATGCTTAGTTGATGTTGTAAGATTGGCTCAAGATATGATGGTGACAAGTTTTGGTTGATGTTGATTTGATAGTTAATGATTTTTGTTAAGGGACAATGCTTTGATAGGTGATGCAATGCTTGGATCTAGTGTAAGCTCAGCGGGTTGGATGGGTGCATCTTATGGACCTAAGTACTGGAAACTTCCTGCATATTCCAGACTGCCTACATACCCTGTATCCATGGGATCAAGGCACATTAAGATGCAGGTGGTTATGATATGTAGTTTTGATTTGTGATGATGATAGATGTGATGATTTTGGAGGATGAAATGTGTTGGATGATTTGTGTGATTGTGATGATAATTGTTTTTGGGATTTTGTGGATATTTTGATTTTTTTGGATGTTTTTGGATTTTCTAATTTTATTTTTTTTGGATTTTCAAATTTTTTTGGGTGTTTTTTGATTTTTTAATTTTTTGATTTTTTGATTTTTTGGATTTTCATGATTTTGGAAAAGGAATGGTTTATTATGAGATGGTTGCATTGGATTTCATGTGGATAACCTTTATGCTAGATACCAATGACAAAGGAACACCAAATCTAGAGGTGAAGGTGATGGGGTTGGATAGAGGGATTGGCGATGAAAGGATAATGGATAGGAGATTTTGATAAATGGATAGATACATGTGGATAAGGGATAGGATGGGGGATAAAGGATCGGGTGGGGATACATGATAGATGGATGGGGGTTTGGCAGTGGAAGATGATAGAGAGGAGATTCATTGTAGATGGATTGGAAGATAGAGATAGGGATGCAAGATACATGGATGGGGGATTTTAGTATTTTCTCCAAGGGCTAGGTTGCAAGGAATCATATGCCCCAATGCTTAGAATTTTGCATGATGGGCTCATGTTTGAATGGATGGACTTTGCAGTAGATGGATGGAGGATATACTTACAAAGGGATTATGCCAAGAGGTCTCCAAAGCATGTTGTTGATATTTTGCCCCTTGTCTTTATCAAGATCTAAGGTGGGAGATGGTAAAAGCAAGATATAATGGATAGGATGGATGGGAAATGATAGGATAAATAGGAGGTAGTGGATAGGAATTTGATAGGATAAGGATACATGGATAGGATATGTAAAAGGATGTTATGGATGTGGATGATTAGATATGGTTTTGCCCCCAAGTGTAGGGATACAAAATAGATGGAGAAGGGATTACGCATGACACCCACAAGGGGTTTTCATCATGTTACTTGCCCAAGGCGCCACAAGGAGTGGTTTTCACCATTGGACAGAATTTTTCTTTTTACTATTTTCTTGATTTTTGATTTTTTTTACTTTTTTTTTTATGGAAGGGGGACTCTAGCATCTATTTCCATAGCAAGGAGAAGATGGTCCCATGTTGGATAGCCTTATGGATGATGATTGCATGGATGTTGGTAGATAGGAAATGATGGAATGGATTATGATGTGGATTATGTGGATTATGATGTGGATTATGCAAACGCATGGACCATAGGAATGTGATGGGGAAGATAGGTAGGATAATGCATGAAAGATGGAGAAATGGGGGTATGTGGGAATGTCAAGTTGTGGAGAGGAACCAAAACCAATGGTTGCACACACTGTGATGTATTTGGAAGCTTGTACTTTGGATGTGGAGTTGCGAGTAAGGGGGATTGGGATGGGGGATTTTTGGATGATCGATTTGTAGTTTTAGGGACCCAAATAGACTTAGGATTTATGGGATTTTGGGGTGGATTGGGATGTGGATGCCTCATTAGATTTTGGTGCTTTTTGTTTAGGGACCCACACCATTTTTGTTTTTGTTTTTCTTGTGATGGTGTGGGCTTTGATAGCCTTTTGGATTTTTGATTTTGCTTGGAAGGGATAACATCTTTAGGCTTTTGTGATTTATAAGTTTGAGGCATTCAAATATTTCAATCCCATGGATTTGGGAAAAGCTTCATGTTTGGATGATGTGTGCTTTTGTTAGTCTTGATTTTGGATTTTACGGGATTTATGGGTGGAGGGGTTAAAAGTGGATTTTTGGATAAATGGATAAGGGGATTTGATGATGGGGATGTGTTGTGTGGTTACACAACACACCCCATTTTGACTTGGCAAAACAAGGACCCAACCTTTTTTTAGCTTTGCTTGTGTTTCTTGCTTGCTGGCGGTCTGGTAAAAGTAAGATAGTGCAGATGTCCTGCACAATGGCTAAGGAAGTCATTAGCATGAGGTTAGTTTGTCAAAGGTCATATTTCATTTCATTAACCTCATATTTGGAAAGAGAATTAAATTTCATGAAGGTTTGCCTTTTACATCACCCTGGTATTCCTTAGGATGCAAAAGTTATGAATGGTCAAAATCTTGGTCAAACCTGATATTCATAAATGGAGGAGGAAGTCATCATCATATTTCTTGATATCAGTCTTACGGAATATCACCCTGATCTAATTTATCACCTGATAAATTATCTATTCGTGACCTGCGGATGTCATTTTTAGGTGGTCGTGATACTTACCCGTCAAATAATAGTATATATTCCACGAGGATGATATTTTGAAATGTCACCTGATATTTTGAACATAACCTTATCTTTCAAATATCATCCGGTCACCAAATATCACCCTGGAGCCTTTTCAACTAATGACATCATCCAACCCGATAACGAAGAGAATCAACAAAATGATGATGTCATCATCATATTTACCTCGCGGAGGTACATTTCCTAAAATCATCCTTTCATAAAACCTGACAATGATGTCATAATGCTTCAATGATGGAATAAACCAATATCATGGTGACATCACCATGATATTCCGAGAGAGGATACTTAAGTATTGCATATGGTCATCATCCTTTTCAAAATATCACCTGATATTTTGAACATCACCTAATCTTTTATAACATGACCCGATGGCCCGAAAATCACCCGATATTTCAAATGATCATCCTCCTCTCCTTGCCGCGTGATATTGAATGCCCATTAATATGGTAGGTGTATCCCACTAATGGTTAACACAATGTTCACACCTGGCAACCTCTACAAGTTTCCGTGTGGCAACTTAATGATTATGGTAGATTTGCCCTAATTTTACCCTAAGTAACCTGATTCAGGGGTTAAAAGTGAATTTACAAGGTATTTTACATTTGCATTGCGATAAACCAATTTTTACAAAGAGCAAAGCTTCCAAACCTTCAGACGAACAGTATCTTGATGCAACTGGCATTACAACAGAATGAAGAGACTGACTATTAGCAGTATCGAGATCACTTTCAGATAATCTAGGGTATAAGTAAGAGGATAAGCGCATCAAGTAAGTAATTGAAACCCTCTTGTTGTCATGTTCTGGATATTTAGGTATCATGGCGTCTTTGGTTTGAAACTTCAAATTATGCATGTTAGGATAAATGAAATAGGGAAAGAATAATAGTATGCATGATGAATAATGGATATGTAAAGTATATGCATGCTCGTATATTGTATCAATTGTAAGACCAAGTTGTGTAATTGCAGGCACTCATGGCAGATAAAAGATTAGCTAAGTCAGAGGCTAAATTCTCGAAGCCTATGTTTGCTCATCCTGACGGTGTTCAATTTAAGTATGGAACCATCACTGATACACACCAGGGGAATAGGGATCTGGCTGCATGGCCAGCCAAAATGAGTGATGAGAAAAACAACAGCACCTTATTGGATGCCATCTTCGTATCAGGAATGTGGAATGCAGCTGGTTTCCCCTACTCTATGGAAACTCCTGAGCTGGTGATAGAATGTGCAAGGAATTACAACCCAAAAACTAGGAGGGTAGAAAAGCACAGCAAGATATATGTTGATCTATCAATTAAGGGTATTGCTGCTACATTTGGTTTGCCAATGGGCAAGAAGGTATCCAACATAGATCTGAATAAATCAGAAGTAGAGTACGAGAATAACAAGGAGTCTGCTAGGAAGAAGATGTATCAATGGAGGGTGAAGAATAGTCCCTATCCAACGGCAGCTAAACATCCGGTTCATCTATACAAATATGACTTCAACGATGAGTATCAATACGTGATAGCACTGTTGAACAGAGTAACAGGCTAGCCTGATGCTGGAAGTTTCAGGGACTGGATGTATGCAGTCATCCTGATGTGTTTATATACGGATAGCAAGCCAATGTGGGCCAAAATGATAAGTGATGCTCTGGACAAGTAGCTAATGAGTCTTGGGGGTCTAGATTGTTCTTTTTATATGACATCATACATTGTTTATTTATGTGTCTATAAGGGTACATTTGATGCTTTGGTCACAGATGGAAAGATTGGAGGAACAACTAATGATGCACACATATGGGATCATCATCCCCAGCTACAAAGGGTAAATTACCTCCAAGATTATAAATTGGTGAATGATGCATTCTCTATGCATCTAGTAAGGACCGTGGAAGAAGATAGAACTAAGAGATTGAGCATGGAAGCTTAGGAGGTAATATACAGGTATGGAGCCTGGTTCATTCAATTTGCAACCTTTTCTTACATCAGGATTGAAGATTTTGAGGAGGAGCCCCTCATGCTCCCAAGGTATCCAACAGATGCTGTAGTGCTTATGGGGTTTTTAAGACAAGCCTCCACAATATTGAATGCCTATAAGGCAAACAACAAGCTTCCACCAGTTTTGTTTCCAGTCACAATGGGCTGGTATATGTGCCCAGATAGTGAAAGTATTAAGAAAGCCATAACTGGTTTGAAAATGATGAATTTTTAGCCATTTCCAGTAGTAAGATCATATGACCCATTTGGGAGGATGCAGAAGATCATGGGGAAACCCATCCATCAGAGAAATCTTGAGGACTTCTGGGCAGATTGTGAAGATGAAGCTGAAGCTCAAAGAAGAAGATACCAAAGGTTAACATTGAACCAAATCAAGACCTTTGATTGCATCTCCATCCCAACACAACTGAAGAAGGATGATGGAAAGGTAATGGCTGACGAATATGAAGAGAAAAAGATTTATAATGATACCATCTCTGCACCGGATCTCACTATACAGGAGGATATCTCCTTGGATCCATTCACAGGCAGGATATTACATCTAACCCAAGCTTGGGTAGATGAGTAGATAAATATATTGAAGAAGAAAGGAGTGGTCATCACTGTTGATAATAAGAAGAAAAGACAAGAAATTGCTGAAGATGAATATGATGACTTCTTACTAGAGAAGAGAAAGACTAAAGGAGAAAGAGTACCACCTCCTAAAAAAAGCAAGAGGTCTTCAAGAGGTAAGAAGACTGATCCTGAACCCAAAGGGGTTATAGTGGAAAGAGTGATAGTGCCTGTTGAAGATGCATCAGGATCTGGGCAAGCATCAGTATCATCAGCATAGCCTCCTCAGGATAAACAAAAAGCCAAACAAATCTAGAGGCCAACTGCACAGCCTACTATTGCATATGAGGAGGATCAAGCTTCACAAAAGAATAAAGAGAAGGATATTCCTCTAGAGGAAGAATCTAAAGAAGAAGAAGGCCCTTTGTCCTTCACAAGGAAGAGAAAAGCACCTCAGGTGGTAACCACTACACCTAAGAAACCAAAGACTACTATGAGAGGTGAAATAAAACAAACTCCCATAACACTAAGGGGAGCTGGTGGGGAGGTATTCAAGAGGGAGCTATAGCATAATGTTCCACTCCCCACCATTGTAAAATTCAAAACTGAATTAGCAGAAGCACAAGTAAAAGAAACCTCTAGGATACTCCAAAGTGGTATTGTTTCATTGGAGGAGACAGTTGACCTATCCGATGATGAGGTAGTGAAGGATGTAGCTTCACAGAAAATGGAAACCCTTGCTGCTGGCACCTGGATAACCCCTCATGGAACTCCATCAGCACAAACAGTGTTGGAGGAGATAAAGCAAGTGGAATCAAAAAAGGAAAAGAGCCCAGAAAAGGTAGCTCAAGAGATAGGGCTTGATACATTAATTAAGCAGGTAACTGGTCCTGCAGTCATTGATCTAACTTACAGACAGGATGCAAGTCCTAAAAATTGAGGAAATATTCAGGATAAAGAAGAAAATGTTGAAGAGGTAAAGATGACAAAGATATAAAGCCATACTTTAGATATCAGTGAGCAACAACAAGAGGAAATACCTGTTGGGCCCAAGATAGTTGAAGTACAAGACAAGAGAGGAGAAAAGATAGATATATCAGATGATCCTACCCTAAAAGTACAGGAGGTAATTGTTACACCTACAGAACAAATTGTAGCTACAGTTCAGGTGGACAAGCCTAAGGTAGATGCAGTAATATCTACGAAAACAAATGTGCCTCATGATGAGGAAATCATTAAGGTAGATGAGACACCTATGGAGGAAGCAAAAGATCAAGATCAGGATAAACATGTAGATGATCAATAGGATCACCCTCCAGAAAAAGCAATTCCTCAACAGGAGGATATACCCAAAGATCACCCTCATGAGAAATATCATGAGGAAGAAACAAGGAAATCACCCTCCCCATCGAACATGATGGTAGATACCAGAGATTAGGGTGATCACCATGATGATGATGGAAACCGATAGCTAAAAGACTGAGTTCCATCGTGGCTGGAAAAAGAAGTTGGCGAAGAGTCAGACATAGGGATACAAGAATTTGATGTATCCACATTATTTGTAGAAACCCTAATAAGGCCAAAGAGAAAGGCTAGAATAACTTCTGCCATACAAAGAGATCCTGATACAGGCAGGAGAACAACCCAGGTCGCTGTTCCTGCAGTTGATAAAGAAAAAGGCCAGATCACTCTAGATGAATTCCAGATTACTACAGTAGATTTGGGGTTTGCCAATGAGGATCAGGAAGGCCAAGAAGGTAAGGATATTATTGATTCATTAACTCAAAGAGTTAAGAGAGAGAGAGAGAGAAGAATAAGCTGCATAAAGGGCACATTGCTCAGCTACATGCATATATAAGAGGCTTAATTAACCCTGACGATATGTCAACTAATCATGTAGTCCCATTGACTGCTATTTCTCAGGAGGAGGTCAACCAATTGAACCTTATGAAGCATGAGTCAACAGTAATGTTGAAATGGATGTCATCTGTGCTCAATGGAGCTGAGGAAGTAGCAAAGGCCTCTTTGAAGAGGTGAAATTCTTTAGGCACCTCCAGGAAAAAAGTTGATAAACTGGAGATGGAGATCGGCAGGAGGTCATTTCAGATAGAAAAGATTATCAACATTTTGGATGAAATAAAGAGGATTGATCTACAGATCCTAATAAAGAAACAGGTACTAAATAATAACACAGCCCAATTGATTGATATCTGGGATAAGGACATCAGATTTCGATATGATGTACTCAAAAGATGCAACAATAAGTTGAGAGAAATCAGCATGAAGCTACATGATATGATGTCCCATGAGGTTGAGGTTCTAGAAACATTAGAAGGATATGCAGAAGGCAAGATAGAGAACCAAGATGAAGAGTTTGTCATCAAAGCTCTACATAGTAATTTCCAGCTAGTTGTTGAAGACCCTCTCAAACACCTAACAGAAGAAGTGCTAGATAAAGTAATGAGAATAAAGGTCAAGGTGGAAGACTATAATGAAACTGCCAATAGTAGGAAGAATAAGTTGGAATCTCTCCGAAGCAAGTATTAGGTGCATAAACATGCCATCACCAAAGCGAGAACTTAGGATGGTGGAGAATTGGAGAGAATAGTGCAAGCATATGAGAATATCAGGACAGCTATGCAGGTCCATATTCGAGAGGGTCATCATCATGATGATGAAGATAGCGAGAGCGGTGAAAGTGATGATGATGATAAGGAACCTAATGAAGATGCATCATAAAGGGAATACATGCATCAGATACTTATGAAAGAAAATAAGTATTTCAGATGGTTGCCAGCTGGCAGCCTATGCCATGTGGAAAAGATTGACTTGGTCAATGAATGTGAACTGAAGATTGTAATAGATAAATCTTGATCGTAGATCATTTTTTTTGTAACGGATTCCTCACCTTGTTCTATAAAAGGTACAGGGATGCCTCATTTGAAACATTTGAAACTTAATTGAAATTTGTTTGCTGAAGTATTCAGGACTCATTTCAAAGCTATTGTATATGTACATGTCTTTTGCATACTTAATTAAAGAGAAGAGTATTTCGATTCCAAATCTTCATAAATCTTGAGTAATCTGTGTCTGAATTCTAGATATGTGCTTTGATTTGCTACATCCCTTGGAGTGCTCATCATTTTACATGTATTATTTTCATTCATCATCCTCTGAAGTTTGTATCAGCTGTATCTAGCTGTGGAACATCTTGGTGAACATATGGTTTGATTTCTTCTCCTAATGACAGTATCAATTATGTATGTGGATCAATAACTAAAGGTTCAACTTTAATTTGAAGTATTTCTTTCAGTTTCTTTCAATTTCAGAGAATTTCACCATCACAATTGTGAATAATTGATAATCTTAAGCAAATTATACAAATATGCAGACATTCCATAGACAAATGAACATATTCAGCATATTTGAAGTTAAAGCATGTCAAAATGACAAATATCATGCAAAGATTTAGAGACAGACACAATATTTGAAGTATATCCTATGTAGAATAACTCTCTGTGCAGCATCATTATAGGAAACATTATCTTACTAATGAGATCTACGTAAGGCCCTAAAATGGAAATAGCAACACACATCAACCTCTGAGTAATGTCAGAAGATTAAGAACTAATCAACGGAGACTTGAGATCATGAATTCTTTGAATTTGTCATATCTTTCAAGATGAGTAAGGGTTAATGTGTACTTTTATTCTATGTTTGTTTGTGACTAACATCATGATCAACATAAATTGGCGCTAGAAGGAGGGCCTAAGATGAGGATCATCATCAGTTAGTCAGATAATGATAGAGATTATAAGGTAACACTGAGATACCACTAAATTTCCAAGCTGAACGTAAATATTTGTTGTTCTAAGTTGATATATGCTAATCCTATGTAAAGTTTTTGAAGTCAATCATAAATATTGCAATCTTTACAGTAGATCGGCATGTATTTACAAAGATCAGCCTCATTTTAGGTAAATTTGTCCAAGCTTTGAGGTATGCTACTTTAGAAACCCGATATCAACTTGTAAGTGTTGCCAAACCAAGAATCACCTTATATTTGTAGTATAGCTGCAAATATTCCATAAATACCAAGTCAATTTCCAATCTTGACCATAAATATAGTCTTTACTAGTGAATTCCAACCAATCTTTACAAAGTTCCAGCCAATTTGCCTCAAAATTGAGAAATCCTAGCTCACAGAATAAATACCAGGTCTAGATCTAGTGGAATCTTTGAAGAATTACCTGTTAGAGGGTTTAGACCTAGAACTGTAGACATCCATCACACTCTAGGGTCTAGTGCATCAGGAGCTTCACCAGAACCTCCTCCTGTAACTCCTGTTGGTTTGCAAATACCTTCTGGGATATCTGTGACACCTCCTGTTCAACCTCAACCCCAGGTCCAACCTCAACCAACTATACCACAAGCTCAACCTCCTTTGGTTGCGATGTCATTCTTTATAGCAGAGTCACCTTTGACCTTTACTACATATCATGAGTTACCAAAGAATCTAGACAAACTTTGTCCAAAATATCATCCTTATCAAGATGCGGATGATCATATCAGAACCTTTAAAGAAGCCTGTTGTTGGGCCAGAATAGAACATCAGGATGTTGTATGCAGATTATTTCCTTTTTCCTTAGGGGAAGAGGCTTATAATTGGTTTATTAGTCTTGGTCAGGGTTCTATCAGATCATGGGATATCTTAGAGAAAGCTTTTATTGATAGGTTCAAGGTACCAATTGATCCTTCAATGAACTATCACCTATTTGCTACAATCAAGAGGTTTGAGGGTGAACCTATCACTAATTTCAATGCTAGGTTCCAGAAAATGCTATCCAAGTTAGTTGCCCCATATGTAGTAACAGATGCTACTGCCAGGAGTATCTATTATTTAGCTTTGGATCCATTGACTTCCATGTTCATCAAGAGAACACATCCTGAAATCACAACCTTGACAGGAGCTTTTCAAGAGGCTATCAAAGTCAATCAGCAGTTAGTTCCTACTCCTACTCCAAACATTGCATTCCCTACATTGCCTGGCATGTATCCAACATATCTTGCACAATATCCTCCCCAACCACAGTACAATGGAGCTATGATGCCTCTAGCAGTAATGCCAACACCACTGCAGATATCTCCATTGAGTATCATGCCACCTCCTAATGGGAATGGCCAAATACCATAGTATCCTGCACAAGTACCGACACCTCAAAGTGTAGATCAGAATAGTAACACTGGATCCTCTTTCTTCAAGCCTCAAACTGAAAATGTAGTGGCTAAAGCTCAGGAGGAGAAAGAAGAAATCAAAGAAATCTCTACTCAGCTAAGAAAATTAACTACATAGGTCACTCATCTGAGAAATCAAAATTTCTATTCTCAGACTAACCAAAACAGAGGCTATAACAATGACAGACCTAGTTATCTTGATATGGGTACAACAACAATAATTTCAACAATAGTGGTGGAAATAACAACAATCCTCCTAGACAGCCTAGAGTATGGAACTCCAGGCTAAATAACGGCTGACTACCATCACCTTTAGATAATTAGCCACCTGCTAAAGCCAAACAAACTACTAGAGTCAATCTTGCTGAGGCAACCCTCACCAATTGGTGCAAAATACACAATACAAATGCCCATGCAGAATTAGACTATCCACAATTTAGAATTGCTGCTAGCATTTTCCAGACAGAAGTATCTAATACTTCTGGAAATCCACCTCAGGTGGAAGGAAATGAAATTATCCCTTGTGGATATGGCTCTACATTTGTATTAGAAAGCTATACTGATCAGCATCATCAACATACTATGTCATCCCACCAGCATTTTACCCAGGCATGTGAAGAATTTGCCATGGCTTTTGACTCAAATTATGTTTTCCCCTTAAGGATGAGAGCGAGCCATCCAATGAACATGAGGAGGTGCATGCTTACCAGTAGCAATATCAAGGTAAGTACAATTATAATTTGAGAAGTAATTCCAATAGACCTACTAGTCCATTAACCAGTTCCTTGCCTCTGAATAATTTTAACACACCTCCTGATCCCAAGGCAAGTAACAATCTAGGATTTCTGAAGGTAAATGCACAGTATCTGTCACCACAAAGCACGGTATCAAAAGTTGTTGCCCTACCTCATGAATCTGACAAACTAGTCACATATTTGGCAGATGAGATGAAAAAGGTAAAGATTAGCCTGTCTCTATTAGAGTTGTTGAAAACTCCTGCAATTAAGAAAGCATTTATGAAGTCACTAGATGATCCTGCTCCTAGAGAGGATAATCATCCCCCAGGTCAGCCTAGTAATAGGGATCATGCTGTCAAAGATAACACCATCAAACATAAAGTGCCAACTATAGTTCAAGCTGCAGAAACCTCCCACATGACCTTGTACAGGGACAAAAGAAAGTCACCACCTTTCCTCCTTACCATAAGGATGTTTAGCAAAATCCTACACAACTATTTGGTAGATTCAGGTGCATCTACAAATGTCATGCCCCTGTCAATATGCAATGCTTTAGGATTGCATCCTGCTAAATCCTTAAAGAAGGTGACACAGCTAGACAAAATAGAAGTAAGTGTGGTGGGTGAACTAACTCATATCCACATGCAACTGGCATCTAATCCCAGTATCCAGTATTACATCGATATCCAGGTAGTAGATATACCTGATACATACGAGATGTTGCTCAGTAGGGACTGGTCTAAAACCCTCAACAGATATATGGCTACTAACTTCAGTCACATGTGGTTACCTTGGAAGGGCATACCAAACCAGATAAGAATAGATGCTGAGCCTAGAATGAAGCACATGATCACTGAGTACAACAAAACAATCGAGATCATGTATGTGAATGTTGAACCTAGAGTTTATGCCATTAGACCACAGACTATCAGGATAGAAGAGATCCTAATGCTTGACTTTCCTCATCATCATGATGATGATCATCAGGAGGACATACCGGTTGTAGAAACTGATAGTAATTTTGAGAATGAGAATGAAATAGATTGCTTTAGAAATTTTGAGATGCATCTGTCCAAGCAGGTAAAATGTTGTCAATTGTTAAATATACTTGTTCATGACATTTTGATTGATGGTTGGTGCAGATTACATGACGAAGCACATTCAGAGAGAACTTGTGAAACATGCTTAGATATGATGGAGCTAGAGCAGACATGTAGTGAGGCATCATCATTATGTTCCGAGGTAAGTTCTGCATCTTGTGATGATCATGATACTGATTCTTGTTTGTCTTCTGTAGGAATCACAGAAAAGGTGACAGATCATGACAGAAATCAAGTTTTGAGAACAGAAGAAATTCTTGTATATGACTAGATAAATCTTAAGAAGAAAGAGAAAATCACCCCTGGGAGTGATTGTCTAATGGAGTTAGATTATGAATTATTTGATGAAGACAGAGGTAGTAACCTGACTAGATTTGAGGAGTTTTTATCAGGTGAAATTGAGAAGATGATAGAACAAAAGAAGCATCTGCGGGATGCATTGACTGAAAGATGGTGTAGGTTGGATGAGGCACCTCACTTAGAAACGGCTTGTTTGTTGTGTTTACATATTTTAAAGAGGCATACAGTGCCAGATCTAGAGGATCATCCTCCTGATGATGAAAAGAGAGAAGAAGAATCAGCTTCACAAAAGAAAAGAAAGATGAAGTCTGAGAAGGTTGAAATTCCTAAGTTAAAGTGGATATCAGGTAGAGCAGCTGCCAGAGCTGCAAAGAAAAGAGAAAGCTTAGTTAAACCTCCTACTAAAGTTAAACCCGGGATCCTTAGATTTGATGGATCCAAGTCCAAACAAGGAGCTGGAGTAGGGATTGATCTCAGAAATGTATTGAAAAAATGTGAAGAATATGGGATATCCCTGAACCCCAAGAAGTGCATATTCGGGGTTACAATAGGAAAGTTGTTCGGCCACCTAATAACTGAAAATGGAATTATCATTGATCCTGACAGGGTGGAGTCCATTATGAAATTACAGCTTCCAGGAAGCAAGAAACAACTCAAATCTTACTTTGGTAAGATAAATTTTGTTAGAAAATTCATCACTGGCTATGTAGAAATAGTCAGACCTTTAAATACTATGCTGAAGAAGGATGCAAAGATTGAGTGGACATCAGAAGCCAAGGCTGCCTTTGAAGACATAAAGAAAACTATTTCTGATGCTCCTGTACTCATTAGTCTAGACTATACTAGAGACTTTTATATTTATTCATTTGCTTCAGAACATACCTCTGTAGCAGTGCTAACTCAGAGAAATGAAGAAAAAGAAGAGAAACCAATTGCATTCATGAGTTGCCCTTTCATAGATGCTAAACTAAGATATGTAGACATTGAAAGGCAGGCACTTGCTTTGGTCAGAGCAGTAAAGAAATTCAGGCATTATATCTTGAGAAGCAAGGTGATTGTTGTGGTGCCAGGTGCAGTAGTGAAGATGCTGCTAATGCAAAGTGAGCATGGTGAAAAAAGGGCCAAGTGGATCACAGTTTTACAAGAATATGACATGGAGATTACACCCATGAAACTGGTAAGAGGACAGGCTTTAAGCCAAATGATATCAAAGATTGATCCAAACATCACAAGTCAGCAGTATGTTATCAATGAAAAGGACAGTAGAGAATGGTACTCAGATATTAGGCATATCCTAATCACTGGAAGATGTCCTCCAACACTGCAGGCTTCACAAAGAAGAGCCCTAAAGATAAAATCCCAAAAGTACATGATGAAAGCAGGAGTACTTTTCAAGAAAAATTATGAAGGCATATATTTGAGATGCTTAGAAAAGCCAGAGGCAAGCAAAGTTTTATCAGAATTACATGACAAGTTTGGAACAACACATGGCTCATCCTTGGCCACTACACATGCTATCCTCAGAGCATGATATTACTGGCCTACAATTTTCAGGGACACTGCTGAGCACATTAAATGATGTCATGTATGTCAGGTTGCTGCTAACAAAGAGAGATATGCTGCACAACCTTTGCAACCAGTGATGGAGGCATGCCCATTTGCACAATGGGGCATGGATTTCATAGGACCTATTAACCCTCCATCATCATCAGGCCATAGGTATGTTCTAACAATTACTGATTATTGTACTAGGTGGACTGAAGCCACTAGTAGCAAGACTTGCAGTGTAGAAGATGTCATCAGATTTCTGGAAAGTAACATAATCACCAGGTATGGGGTTCCCTATGCTCTGGTAAGTGATAATGGCTCTGCTTTTACTTCAACCAAATTATCAAGTTGGGCCTTTGATTATAGAATCATACTGAAGTTTTCATCTAATTATTATCCCCAAGGGAATGGATTGGCAGAATCCACCAATAAAAATTTGTTGAATATCATAAAGAAGTTAGTAGACAAAAACCCTAGGGAATGGAATACACTTCTGAAATATGCCTTATGGGTAGACAAAACCAGAAATAAAGCTGCATTAGGAAACTCACCCTGTTAACCTGAAGATTCCTACCTTGCAGTTTGCCCAAGAGTACCTAGGCATAGACAATAACCAAGAGGTCAGGTTGCTCCAGCTGATGCACCTGGAAGAGAAAAGAAGTCAGGTAATTGATCAATTTGCCAAACATCAAGCTGTTGTCAAACTATGGTTTAACAAAAGAGCTAAAGTTAAAGCCTTCAGAATATCTGATTTAGTCCTAATGTGGGATAAAGCCCATGAGAGGAAAGGAGACCATGGTAAGTTTGACAAATTATGCATAGGTCCCTTTCAAATTTCTGAGATATTAGGGGACAGCACTTTCAGGCTTAAGAACTTGACAGGTGAGGATGTTCCATTACCAGTTAATGGACAGTTCCTCAAACATTATTTCCAATCCTAAGTGCTTCATGTCAATCATGTGTATCATAATGTATATTTTGTATAGTTGTTTGTACAGTGTTTTGTTTTGTTTTTGCTTTGTTTGCTTGTTGAGTTCTATTTTGGTTAGTCGGGATGATGCAGCTCATCACCCCAGAAAACAACAAAATTGTTAAGATTCAAGTGGTGAGAACACATTTATACATAGGTTATGACTCATTTTGAGAAAGTCATCATGATCAGGTCTGTGATATCCTATCATCAGGGTACCTTTTCCTAACTAAAGTGATTTCTTCACAATGACTCACCTAACAGCCTTGGGTTTCTTGAAAATATAAGTATAGGTGTTAAGTGAAAAATCTAAAGGGACTCCCTTGCTACCAATGCAATCTCCAACCTAAAACAGCAAGTGACCATACCTTACATTCTAAGCTTACATGATGACATTGGATATATGAAGTATGAATATTGAAAAATAAAAAAAAATATCATAAAATTAGGCCATCTAAGTAACTCTACCAGGGCTATAGATGTCTGCTGGCAGTGGGGCTCTACTTAGGGAGATTATATAGATAACCTTGCCAAGGCTATGAACACCTGTTGGCAGCAAGGCTCTATCCAAGTTGGCTATGAGGGATGATCCCCAACTATGTAGCTTAACACTAGTTACTCATGTTTTCAACTCACTTTCAAGATGAGGATAATTAATCATTTGCACACTACTGATCCTTTGTTAGCATTGTTACCATGAGGACATTTTATAATTCAGAAAGATTATGATGCTTATGCTTAGAAAGAGTTAGAATGCTATGTTATAATGTGTTCACCTCACTTGACTCATTGGAATTTTGATGTTTTCTTTGGTGGCAAGTTGTTGTGTGGTTACACAACACACCCCATTTTGACTTGCCAAAACAGGGACCCAACCTTTTTTTGGCTTTGCTTGTGTTTCCTGCTTGCTGGTGGTCTAGTAAAAGTAAGACAATGCAGATGTCTTGCACAGTGGCTAAGGAAGTCATCATCATGAGGTCAGTTTGTCAAATCTCATATTTCATTTCATTAACCTCATATTTGGAACGAGTATTAAATTTCATGAAGGTTTGCCTTTTACATCACCCTAGTATTCCTTAGGATGCAAAAGTTATGAATGGTCAAAATCTTGGTCAAACCTGATATTCATAAATGGGGGAGGTAAGTCGTCATCATATTTCTCGATATCAGTCGTCTTACGGAATATCACCCTGATCCAATTTATCACCTGATAAATTATTTGTTCGCAACCTGCAGACGTCATTTTTAGGTGGTTGTGATACTTACCCATCAAATAACAGTATATATTCCACGAGGATGATATTTCAAAATGTCACCCAATATTTTGAATATAACCTTATCTTTCAAATATCATCCAGTCATCGAATATCACCCTGGAGCCTTTTATCCTGATGACATCATCCAACCTGATAATGAAGAGAATCAACACGATGATGACGTCATCACCATATTTACCTCGCGGAGGTATATTTCCTAAAATCATCCTTTCATAAAACATGATGATGACATCATAATGCTTCAATGATGGACTAAACCAATATCATGGTGACATCATCATGATATTCTAAGAGAGGATACTTAAGTATTGCGTATGGTCATCATCCTTTTCAAAATATCACCTGATATTTTATAACATGACCCGATGGCCCAAAAATCACCTGATATTTCAAATGATCATCCTCCTCTCCTTGCCGCATGACATTGAATGCTCATTAATATGGTAGGTGTATCCCGCTAATGGTTAACGTAATGCTCACACCTGGCAACCTCTGTAGGTTTCTGTGCGAAAACTTAATGATTATGGTAGATTTGCCCTAATTTTACCCTAAGTAACCCGATTCAGGGGTTAAAAGTGAATTTACAAGGTATTTTACATTTACATTGCAATAAACTAGTTTTTACAGAGAGCAAAGCTTCCAAACCTTTAGACAAACAGCATCCTGACGCAACTGGAATTACAGCACAACTAAGAGACCGACTATTAGCAGTATCAAGATCACTTTTAGATAATCTGGGGTATAAGTAAGAGGATGAGCGCATCAAGTAAGTAATTGAAACCCTCTTGTTGTCATGTTCTGGATATTCAGGTATCATGGGGTCTTTGTTTTGAAACTTCAAATTATGCATGTCAGGATAAATGAAATAGGAAAAGAATAATAGTATGCATGATGAATAATGGATATGTAAAGTATATGACTGCTTGTATATTGTATCAATTGTAAGACCAAGTTGTGTAATTGCAGGCACTCATGGCAGATAAAAGATTAGCTAAGTCAGAGACTGAATTCTCGAAGCCTATGTTTGCTCATCCTGACGGTGTTCAATTTAAGTATGGAGCCATCACTGATACACATGAGGGGAATACGGATCTGGCTGCATGGTTAGCCAAAATGAGTGATGAAAGAAACAACAGCACCCTGCTAGACACTGTCTTCGTATCAGGAATGTGGAATGCAGCTAGTTTCCCCTGCTCTATGGAAACTCTTGAGCTGGTGATAGAATGTGCAAGGAATTACAACCCAAAAACTAGGAGGGTAGAAAAGCACGATAGGATATATGCTAATCTATCAATTAAGGGTATTGCTGCTACATTTGGTTTGCCAATGGGCAAGAAGGTATCCAACATAGATCTGAAGAAATTAGAAGTAGAGTACAAGAATAACGAGAAGTCTGCCAGGAAGAAGATGTATCAATGGAGGGCGAAGAATAGTCCCTATCTAGTGGCAGCTAAACATCCAATTCATCTATACAAATATGACTTCGACAATGAGTATCAATACATGATAGCACTGTTGAACAGAGTAATAGGCCAGCCTGATGCTAGATGTTTCAGGGATTGGATGTATGCAGTCATCCTGATGTGTTTATATACGGATAACAAGCCAATGTGGGCCAAAATGATAAGTGATGCTCTGGACGAGTAGCTAATGAGTCTTGGGGGTCCAAATTGTTCTTTTTATATGACATCATACATTGTTTATTCATGTGCCTATAAGGGTACATTTGATGCTTTGGTCACAGATGGAAAGATTGGAGGAACAACTAATGATGCACACATATGGGATCATCATCCCCAGCTGCAAAGGGTAAATTACCTCCAAGATTATAAATTGGTGAATGATGCATTCTCTATGCATCTAGTCAGGACCATGGAAGAAGATAGAACTAAGAGATTAAGCATGGATGCTCAAGAGGTAATATATAGGCATGGAGCCTGGTTCATTCAATTTGCAACCTTTTCATACATCAAGATTGAAGGTTTTGAGGAGGAGCCCCTCATGTTCCCAAGGTATCCAATAGATGCTGTAGTGCTTATGGAGTTTTTAAGACAAGTCTCCAAAATATTGAATGCCTATAAGGCAAACAACAAGCTTCCACCAGTTTTGTTTCCAATCACAATGGGCTGGTATATGTGCCCAGATAGTGAAAGTATTAAGAAAGCCATAGCTGGTTTGAAAATGATGAATTTCCAGCCATTTCCAGTAGTAAGATCATATGACCCATTTGGGAGGATGCAGAAGATCATGCAGAAACCCATCCATTGGAGAAATCTTGAGGACTTCTGGGCAGATTGTGAAGATGAAGCTGAAGCCCGAAGAAGAAGATACCAAAGGTTAACACTAAACCAAATCAAGACCTTTGATTGCATCTCCATCCCAACACAACTGAAGAAGGATGATGGAAAGGTAATGGCTGACGAATATGAAGAGAAAAAGATTTATAATGATACCATCTCTGCACCAGATCTTACTATACAGGAGGATATCTCCTTGGATCCATTCATAGGTGGGATATTACATCTAACCCAAGCTTGGGTAGATGAGCAGATAAATATACTGAAGAAGAAAGGAGTGGTCATCACTGTTGATAATAAGAAGAAAAGACAAGAAATTGTTGAAGATGAATATGATGACTTCTTACTGGAAAAGAGAAAGACTAAAGGAGAAAGAGTACCACCTCCTGAAAAAAGCAAGAGGTCTTCAAGAGGTAAGAAGACTGATCCTGAACCTAAAGGGGTTATAGTGGAAAGAGTGATAGTGCCTATTGAAGATGCATCAGGATGGCAGGCATCAGTATCATCGACACAACCTCCTTAGGATAAACAAAAAGCCAAACAAATCCAGAAGCCAACTGCATAGCCTACTATTGCATATGAGGAGGATCAAGCTTCATAGAAGAATAAAAAGAAGGATATTCCTTTAGCGGAAGAATTTGAAGAAGAAGAAGGCCCTTTATCCTTCACAAGGAAGAGAAAAGCACCTCAGGTGGTAACCACTACACCTAAGAAACCAAGGACCGCTATGAGAGGTGAAATAAAACAAACTCCCATAACGCTGAGGGGAGCTGGTGGGGAGGTATTCAAGAGGGAGCTGCAGCATAATGTTCCATTCCCCAACATTGTAAAATTCAAAACTGAATTAGCAGGAGGATAGGTAAAAGAAACCTCTAGGATACTCCAAAGTAGTATTGTTTAATTGGAGGAGACAGTTGACCTATCCGATGATGAGGTAGTGAAGGATGTAGCTTCACAGAAAATGGAAACCCTTACTACTGGCACCTGGATAACCCCTCATGGAACTCCATCAGCACAAATAGTGTTGGAGGAGATAAAGCAAGTGGAATCAGAAAAGGAAAAGAGCCCAGAAAAGGTAGCTCAAGAGATAGGGCTTGATACATTAATTAAGTAGGTAACTGGTCCTGCAGTAATTGATCTAACTTACAGATAGGATGCAAGTCCTAAAAATTGAGGAAATATTCAGGATAAAGAAGAAAATGTTGAAGAAGTAAAGATGATAGAGATAGAAAGCCATACTTTAGATATCGGTGAGCAACAACAAGAGGAAATACCTGTTGGGCCCAAGATAGTTGAAGTACAAGACAAGGGAGGAGAAAAGACAGATATATCAGATGATCCTACCCTAAAAGTACAGGAGGTAATTGTTACACCTACAGAACAAATTGTAGCTGCAGTTCAAGTGGACAAGCCTAAGGTAGATGCAGTAATATCTACGGAAACAAATGTGCCTCATGATGAGGAAATCATTAAGGTAGATGAGACACCTATGGAGGAAGGAAAAGATCAAGATCAGGATAAACATGTAGATGATCAATAGGATCACCCTCTAGAAAAGGCAATTCCTCAATAGGAGGATATACCCAAAGATCACCCTCATGAGAAATATCATGAGGAAGAAATAAGGAAATCACCCTCCCCATCAAACATGATGGTGGATACCGGAGATTAGGGTGATCACCATGATGATGATGGAAACCGACAGCCAAAAGACCGAGTTCCATCGTGGCTGGAAAAAGAAGTTGGCGAAGAGTCAGACATAGGGATACAAGAATTTGATGTATCCACATTATTTGCAAAAATCCTAATAAAGCCAAAGAGAAAGGCTAGAATAACTTCTGCCATACAAAGAGATCCTGATATAGGCATGAGAACAACCTAGGTAGCTGTTCCTGTAGTTGATAAAGAAAAAGGCAAGATCACTCTGGATGAATTCCAGATTACTACAGTAGATTTGGGGTTTGCCAATGAGGATCAGGAATGCCAAGAAGGTAAGGATATTATTGATTCATTAACTCAAAGAGTTAAGAGAGAGAAAGAGAAGAATAAGCAGCATAAAGAGCACATTGCTTAGCTGCATGCATATATAAGAGGCTTAATTAACCTGACGATACGTCAACTGATCATGCAGTCCCATTGACTACTATTTCTCAGGAGGAGGTCAACAGGTTGAACCTCATGAAGCATGAGTCAACAGTAATGTTGAAATGGATGTCATCCATGCTCAATGGAGTTGAGGAAGTAGCAAAGGCCTCTTTGAAGAGGTGGAATTCTTTGGACACCTCCAGGAAAAAAGTTGATAAACTACAGATGGAGATTGGCAGGAGGTCATTTCAGTTAGAAAAGATTATCAACATTTTGGATGAAATAAAGAGGATTGATCCACATATCCTAATAAAGAACCAGGTACTAAATAATAACACAGCCCAATTGATTGATATCTAGGATAAGGACGTCAGATATGAATATGATGTACTCAAAAGATGCAACAATAAGTTGAGAGAAATCAGCATGAAGCTACATGATATGATGTCCCATGAGGCTAAGGTTCTGGAAACATTAGAAGGAGATGCAGAAGGCAAGATAGAGAACCAAGATGAAGAGTTTTTCATCAGAGCTCTACATAGTAATTTCCAGCTAGTTGTTGAACACCCTCTCAAACACCTGACAAAAGAAGTGCTGGATAAAGTAATGAGAATAAAGGTCAAGGTGGAAGACTATAATGAAACTGTCAACAGCAGGAAGAATAAGTTGGAATCTCTCCGGAGCAAGTATCAGGTGCATAAACATGCCATCACCAAAGCAAGAACTCAGGATGGCAGAGAATTGGAGAGAATAGTGCAAGCATATGAGAATATCAGGACAGCTATGCAGGTCCATATTCAAGAGGGTCATCATCATGATGATGAAGATAGCGAGAGCGGTGAAAGTGATGATGATGACAAGGAACCTGATGAAGATGCATCATAAAGGGAATACATGCATTGGATACTTATGAAAGAAAATAAGTATTTTAGATGGTTGCCAGCTGGCAACCTGTGCCATGTGGAAAAGAATGACTTGGTCAATGAATGTGAACCGAAGATTGTAATAGATAAATCTTGATCGTAGATCATTTTTTTTGTAATGGATTCCTCACCTTGTTCTATAAAAGGTGCAGGGATGCCTCATTTGAAACATTTGAAACTTAATTGAAATTCGTTTGCTAAAGTATTCAAGACTCATTTCAAAGCTATTGTATATGTACATGTCTTTTGCATACTTAATGAAAGAGAAGAGTATTTCGATTCCAAATCTTCATAAATCTTGAGTAATCTATGTCTGAATTCTAGATATGTGCTTTGATTTGCTGCGTCCCTTGGAGTGCTCATCATTTTGCATGTATTGTTTCCATTCATCATCCTCTGAAGTTTGCATCAACTGTATCTAGCTTTGGAACATCCTGGTGAACATATGGTTTGATTTCTTCTCTTAATGACAGTATCAAGTATGTATGTGGATCAATAACTAAAGGTTCAACTTTAATTTGAAGTATTTCTTTCAGTTTCTTTCAATTTTAGAGAATTTCGCCATCACAATTGCGAATAATTCATAATCTTAAGCAAATTATACAAATATGCAGACATCCCATAGATAAATGAACATATTCAGCATATTTGAAGTTAAAGCATGTCAAAATGACAAATATCATGCAATGATTTAGAGACAAACACAATATTTGAAGTATATCCTATGTAGAATAACTCTCTGTGCAGCATCATTACAGGAAACATTATCTTACTGATGAGATCTACGTAAGGTCCCAAAATGGAAACAGCAACACACATCAACCTCTAAGTAATGTCAGAAGATTAAGAACTAATCAACGGAGACTTGAGATCATGAATTCTCTGAATTCATCATATCTTTCAAGATGAATAAGGGTTAATGTGTACTTTTATTCTATGTTTGTTTGTGACTAACATCATGATCAACAGGATGTTTGGGAGGATGGGAGGATAAGAGGATTTGTGGATAGAGATGTTTGGCGTTGGTAGGATAGGAGGTAGAGTGGATTTAATAGGAATATTTGGAGTTGGAAGTCGTGGAGGTAAATTTGATGGAGGAAGATGGATGGTCACATGCTTTTGCAAATGATAGAATGATGGAGGAGGGATGGCAACATATGATTTGGGGGTGCGATGAGATGCATCATGTTTAGGATTGGATGAATGGATTTTGGAAGGTGGGTGGATGGTATCAACATGTTTAGATTGTTTGCTTTGGGGTGCATAGCCAAGGCCATGCAAGGATGGATAGAATGTGGTGTGGATGGGCTCCAAGATGCCTTGTTCATGAAGGCCTAAGCCTTTGCCTTGATAGTTCATATGTTGGAGCATGCAACATGCAATGGGATGTTTGGTGCTTCGGAAACAAGATGCCAGTCCATTATTTGTTGGAGAAAGATAGGTGGTGGATGGAAATTGTTCACCTCCTATAAGGGAGTCACCACGGATGAAAGTGCTTTTTCCAAGTAGATAAGGGGATGGATTTGGGATGCGATTGGTAGATGGAGGTGAAGGATTCATGGGGGATGGTAAAGGGGTGGTAGAAGAAGGTGTGAGATCAATAAGTTGACCAATAGATGGGAGGGGATTGGGGATGTAATTAGATGGGATGGTTATATCTTGATTAGGAGAAGGGGTTGATGTTTCAACATGCTTTGGATTTGATTCTTGACATAGCTCATGTGGTTGGATAGAAGTGGGAGTGACTTGGATAGATGTCGTGGATGCTTGGATGGATGTGATAGGTGCTTGGATGGATGCAATAGGTCCTTGACTTATGGATTCTTGAACATGGCTACATGATGGTTCTTGACTTATGATAGGGGATTGTTCAAGAGGTTTGGTGGGTGTTGGATTACATGAGGGTGTTTGATTCCTTGCTAATAGCCAATGGATGGAATCCTTCATAAGTGTATGGGTTGAAGAACAATATAATGGATGGATAATGATGGTGGTTGGTGTGGGATTAGGATTGGGATTGGAAAGGTGGGTGATAGGATTAGGTAGTGATGGTTCTTGGGTGGGTTCAAAGATAGGTGTTGGAGTAGATGGTGGTGTTGGAGGGGTGGGGGATTTGGGGGATTCCATTGCTTTGCTTGGTGATGTTCTTTGGAGGAAATCCCAAAAGGATTCTTTGGATGTCATAGTGTTAGGATTTGGAAGATTTGATGGTGGATTAGATGGTGTATGGGTTATAGGGATTGGTGGATTGGGAGATACATAGGGTGATGGATTAAGGTTGATAAGGTGGCGATTAGAGGATGGGGGATTTGTATGGGGAAATGGTTGTTGATATAAGGTTTGGATTTCAGAGATAATGTGTGGTAGATTGGTGTTCCCTTGATCAAAGTAAGCATGAAAAAGGTTGGGGGATGGATAAGGTGGAGGTATTGATTGGTTGGATAGGTATGATGGCATGGATGTGTAAGGGGATGGTGATTGATATGAGGGTAAAGGTTGATATGATGAAGGTTGATATGATGGAAGTTGGTATGAGGTTGAAGGTTGATATGAGGATGATGGAGTGGATATGTAAGATGTAGGTTGGTATGAAGGTTGAAAGAATTAAGATTGGTATGATGTGGATGGGGATGATGTGTAGGGTATTTGTTGATATGATGAAGGTTGGGTAGGGGCTTGGGATTCTCCAATGATGAGGTGTGCTAAGGGCATATCTATAATGTCATTTTTGCATTTTTCCTTAGCATTAGGATCCATGTTTTCATAGACTTTTCTAAGTCTTTGTAAGTGTTGCATTGCTACATAAGGATCCATGTTGTTGGGGAGATATGGGATGATGGGGGATAATGGATGATTGTGATGTTGGGAATCAAATTTCAAGACCTTAAGATGATTTGATTTTCTTCAAAGAATGGATGATTATCTATACTTAAGGTGGACTAATGCCACTTAAGTAATAGAGTTGATTTGGTTTGATTGGATTAGATGATCAATTAAGGTCTTGATTTTTTTGATTCGGTTGATTTGGATTTGGAGTTTGATAATGATGTTGGGGGATTTGGATAATGATTGGGATCAATGTTGATGTGATGTGATAATGACTTGGATATGATTAGGGTTTGGTATGGAATGATTAGGATAATGATGATAGGATGGGGATGAAGGATGGAGATGTGATTAGGATGTGCTTAAGGATGATTTGGATTGAGGTTGATTTGGCAAGAATGGATATAATGATGATGATTAGATAATGATTTGGATAGAATGATGATGATTTGATGATGTAGAGTGACAAGGATGTGATTAGGATGAATGTGATTGGATTTGGATGTGTTGGATGACTTGTCTTTATGTGTTTGGTGTTTAGCTTGATTTGGCAATGTTTAATCAAATGATCACACATGTACAAACATGATTCACTCACGCAAGACACAAGCAATTTTGGATTTTGAAAATGAAATGTAATTATGATTAAACAAGCACATGTGGAAGACACATCAACATGCCCTAATGTCTAGTTTGATGGGGTATGGCCAATTAGGTTTGGGCAATGTTAACACGAGGTTGACTAAGAAATTGAAAGTGAAATCCTATCACACAGCCGGGAGAAGGGGGTAACCCACCCTTCACCTTCACTTCCCAAAGGTAGAAAGTTCTTTGGGGCTTAGCCAAGAGTGACAAGATTCTGATTTCAATGAGGGTGTCTTTCGATTCATCCTCAGATGAGGCCATCCCTAAGGGTGATGAAATCCCCTAGCAGGCCTCCTAGGAAAGGGTAAACAAAAGTGAATCAAGTGAGGTGATTTTGATCTCCAAGGTCACCTTGCGGTGCAAGGAGAGAGCATACACATGAACACTTGATTCATACTGCAATGGTTAATTGCCCCTTAGAAATTGAACGTGTGAAGAAGATACTTCAAGCAGTGGTTGTTTTTTAAATCCCAAGTCCAAATGTGTGATAAACACACTTGTTTATTTTAAGCTCAATATTTTGATATGTGATGAAGACAAATGTTTATTTTAGAAGCCCAAATCGAAGTGTGTATGCAAATAATGATTCATTTTATATCCTAAATTGAAGTGTGTTTGCAAATAAGATTGAGAGATAAAGGATGAAAATGGATGTACCTGGATTGTTTTCGCTATCCAAGTGGTTGTATATGTTGTTCCTAATGTTGTTCCAACCCGTATAATCACCTGCAAGTCACAAAATCGAAAACAAAGCAAGTAGACTAGCATAGGAGATTGTTATGCGAAAATTAGAATCTGATAAAATTTGATGAAAAATGAACTGATATAGGAAAAATAAGTTCATAAATAGATTCTACAAGAAATTCTATGCAATTTGCCAAAAAAATTCACTGAAAAAGGATCAAATTTGCAAAAGATATGAGCATGTGAAGTTTTGAAGCATCTTTGACTTTGTCTACGAAAAAAGCCTGGGAAAAGGTATAGTCACCTAAAAACTTTCTCACAACTGCGTAGTTCATCCTTCCAGCTTTCTGACACCACTAGTTTTGTGTGATTTCGACCTCGTATGCAAAATTTGTGTGAGTTTGAAAAAAACACATCCTTTGGTAAGTAGAAAGCACTAGAAGACCCTGACTATTCGAAGTTTAACTGCTAGTGGTTTGCAATTTTCTGATCACATGTGCTGGCTGTTTTCTCTGGCAGTTAGTGTCAGATTGGGTGAAATAGGCCCCTGGTCGCTGATGTGACCAAGGGCTTAAAGTTTTGGAAAAAAAAATCTGTGAGGGGACTTTTGGTAGACCCCTAACCCCTGATTACTAATGAGACCACCAGCTAAGCGAAACTTTAGAATCCGGTTTTATAAACTTCAAGCCACATTCACCATGGCAGTTAGGGTTTGGGAGATTAGAAGGTTAACCAGGGTAGCGGCTGAGTCAGTCGTCACCAGTGGCGGTTAGGGCATACACAGGGGTAGCGATGAGCAGCAGAGGAGAAGCTGGTAATGGTGGCGATTGAGTATCTTGGGCGCAGGGTTTGCCGACTGTGAATGGTAGTAGGTGGAGGAAAAAGTTTAAAGGGCCAAGCAAGAGTTTGTGAGGAGAAGTTGACGAGACAATGGGCGACTAAATGGGAAGTATAAGGTTTTTCGTGGGCGGCAACCAATAATAACGGGCGGAAACTATGTTTTGTACAGTGGCGACCATAATTAATGGGCGACAACTAGGTTGCATTTTGGTGGTGACTGACAAGGGCATGCTCGATGGAGGTGGTTAGGGTTTGTGACCAATTCAAATGTGGCGTATGTCAGAGGAAACAACGGATGGTGGGTTATTTGGAATGCAGCGGCAGATGCAGAATGAGGATGTCGACTATAGATAAATGGCTATGGGTCACCATTGATGGCAGTGAGAAGAGACGTAGGAGATGGCAGCGATGAAAGGTAAGTGGAGAAATAGCCAATGGGAATTGTCAAACGGTGGATCTTAGAAATGGAGGTAGAGGGTTTTGCTCTGTCAGCGCAAAAATACCAAAAACTCAGACCATGAACATTAAATCTACAACATAGATAATATCAAACCTACACTTGAATACCTAACCTACGGTTACAATAAGAATACAAACAATGCACTGATCAGTGTGGGGGGTCACAGATCTATACGGTATGGACTGTACCCTAAAAAATTTTAAAAAATTTTCAAAAATTTCTATCACAGAACATAGTCAACTTTATAGTCAAAAACTTAGAAATAGTGTTCTGATCGTGATGGTGGGATTAGTTTCTACATAGAATATAACTTGCAACAGTTCACTCCCAAAACTTGCAAAACTTGCCAAAATGAGAGTTAGAAAATGAAGATTTTGACAACAAAACCTACACAAATTGATGATTAGATCCAAGATCGGGCGTGCCAATATGATCTACAAGAACAAAATAAAAGTAGAAATAGAAATCAAATGCAAAAACAAATGATTATACCTTCCTTTTGACTCACAAATCCAAGAGAGGGAAGGAGTTGCACCTGATAGCTCCTCAGATTTTACCCAAGACTAGAATGTATGTGGATTGCTCAAATGCTCAACACAATGTAGATGAAGAATTTGGACTTAGATGGAGATTTCAGATGGGGATGAGGGATAATTTTGGCATTATGATGATATGATGAGGAGATTGTGGAGTGATTTTGGTAGAGGTTTGATGCATGAGGAAGTCCCTTTTAAATGGCTTAGAGAAGGGTCTCATTTATAGAGTTTTGGAAAAGAGGATGGAGGGTGAGGATCAACAGATGAGATCAAGGGCTAGGAATAAAAGTAAATATTTTATTCATTTTGGGGGAAAAGGGGTCATAAATGAAGTATGGGTGTGAAGGAATATTTATGAATTAAAGATCCGTATGGGGAATGGCAAATGAATTAAAAATTCATTTGGGGATAAGAGGTGATAAATGAGGTATGGGGGTGGTAAGGGGTTTGTAAGAGAAGTAAATGTGATGTGTGATATGTTTCAATTTTTTATTTGGAGGATGTGGGGAAGGGTCTTAAACTAGGTTTGACCACCCAAATGAGAGGTTAGGATTAATTAGCATAAGTTTTGTTTAATTAATCCTAGGGCTAGGATGAGGTAGGCTGGGGTAGGGTAGGGTAGATCAATTAGTAGGGTAGATTAATTAGATAAGAATGATTTATCTAATTAATAGGGATTAGGGAGATGGACAAAATAGCCAAATAAATATTAGAAATATTTATTTAATAGATGAGGATAGTGTTGTAAGGTATTGTGACAAATTAAATGAATTAATTGATCACAAGGGATAGACAGATGGTTAGGGATTAATTGAATTTATTTGATTAACAAGAGGGATAAATTAGTTTGCAAAGCAAGTCAATTTTAGTTGTCTACAAGAAGTTTTCATAATTTTTATCTTTTATTATTTTTTTGTATCTTTGTGGACTTTTTGACACAAGGACAATTACAATCCTAGGCTAGAAAAGATAGTATTTGTTGAATCCCCTAGCTGTACATATTCAAAATGGATAGCTTTAGGATCTGGTAGCACCGGCTCCCCTCCACGACACTCACTTCTCACATATACCAAGATCTAGGTTTCCTTAGGCTCGTCCCCCCACTGAAGTTTAGGATTGTCCCTGCTACCTCTACTAAGAATCACATGAATCAAGGCCACTTCAAAGGTCCCACCTTTTGCACCAACAAATAGAAGGATTTTGGTATACTAGACAGTGGCTAAGTATTTAGGGCAACTGTTCGAGTGGTTATACGTGCGACAACAGTACTCTCCATTATGGAGTCTTCCAACCTTCAAGGGTTAGGCCTTGAAGGGTTTTGGGGGAGGTTGGCTGTTGGTATAACATAGTGGCACTCGTTGCAGGAAGCTTTTGCCTCAAGCACAATTTATTTATAGTGGATTGGCAGGGCTTGGCTTTAGCCTGTTACCACTTAGGGTCATTCCCACTTGGACAGGCAGGCATCCAAGGGCAGGCCCCTCTAAAGGTTATATACGAAAAATGACAAGTCTGGCGTTCTGGTCACCCAGTAAAGGGGAGAGCATAAGCCTATTGTCATTCAGAAAACACAATAAACAGTGGTTTATCCAATCCTATTTTAAATGAGAAAAACTATATCTGTAATTCTACTTGGGCACTCACACAGTTGTTAACTTTGAAGTGATCAAAAGATATCAATGATTCTTTCCTTTGTAAGATAGCACTATTCTTAACTAAAAGAGATAGCAATATGGCAAAGATAGCAATGATTTTTGTTACTATCCTCCTAGTTAAGAACTATGTGAGATTTGCATGCACATTTTGTTTTACTTTTCCTCCTAGTTAACCTATGATGTGTGTTCTAAGAAAAATGCAACTATCCAGCTCTTAACCCTGCATGAAATCAGAGAATCAATCCTGTAAGACAAGTGTCAGTGTTAGAAATCCAGCAATAAACCCCTAAACTACTCTTCAAGATATATGCACAGCTTAAGAGACTGTATGCGCAGAAATAGTACTCAAAAGCTCAGTAGTTACAAATGCGCAAGAGAATAGGTTATAAGTGCAGAGAGAGAGAATGTATACACAGAATAGACAAAAGCGCCAGATCAGATGTTAGATGCATAGGATCTGAGGATGGATGCACAGTAAAATCGTATGCGCCAGAATAAGTGGTATATGCATAGCCTTGGAGGATGTATGTGCCAAAAAATTGTATGTGTTGGAAAATGGATTAGATGCATTGCAGGATTGTTCGTATGCACCGACTGAACCTGTTTGGAGACTGTATGGAGTTTGTATGAAACCTGTCACTCAAGAACTCAATTTTTGGATTAGATTTGGTGCAAAGGCCCCACGATGGGCACCAAAAATGTTATCAGAAAAATGGGATAATATTAAAATGAATTGATAAACCTAATAACTTTAATGGAATATGCAAATAACAAAGAATAAAACAAGTAAACAAACTTATAGTGCTTGTTACCTGGTAGCTTCCATTGCTCACCTATTCTTGATCGATCTTTGGTGATGAATGTAGCCCTAAGGAAGCTTGCTTCCTTGCTTTGTTTCCTCAAGATGACAAAGGAGAAATGGCTAGGATACTTATTGTATTGAAGATGAGCTTCAACACAATGTGAGATGGATAATGAATAATGCAAGAGTGGGGGTGCCAATGGTGCACCATGGATTTGATAGAGTAATCTTACTTGGAAGTTTCTTGATATGAAATGGAAGAATAGAGGGGTATTTATAGAGTTGTGTGAGAGAAGATCAACAGTGTAGAAGAAATAAGAAGATCAATGGTAGACGATGTTTGAGAGAACGTGCATGAATAGAAAGAAGACATGTGTCATTCAAAAAGTTGTTTTGTTTGAGTTAACTACTTTCTTGATGAGGATGAGCTTTGATTTCATAAATTAGAATATATTTTTCTAATTTAAGAGTTTGTTGATAAAAACAAGGTTGCTTTAAATCAGTTAACTCAGCTTTTGCTTTTTGCATGACAAGGAAGATTTATTTTTAGAAGATTTGGAAGATTTTTAGAAGATAAGAAAGTGAATTAAATAAATAAATTTATTTAATTGTTTGTGCAAGATTTAGAGGAATAAATAAAATATTTTATTATATTTAATTTTTGGAGACTGAGATTTAATTTATATAAATTTACATTTTATTTAAATTTGGAAGAATGAATGACTTAATTAAATAATTAAAATTATTTAATTTGTTTGGCAGAATAAAGTTGATATCGATGAAATTAATTAAATAAATGTAATTTATTCAATTAATGGGAGGAAAATGAATCAAATAAATTGATTTATTTATTTATTAATAGAGGAATATTAAGATGAAATAAATATTTATAATATTTATTTAGATAGAGTCATGTCATTTTTAGGTGTATACAAGATCCATGAAAACCCTGGGCAAACCCTTTCTCCATGGCAGCACACAATTGAATGAGAAAGAAAATGGCCAAGTGAGGAGCAATATTAGGGTAAACTTTCTTTTTTTCTCCAAAAACCCTAATCGACTGAGGGTCTTTTTGACCTTAGTTTTAAAAAGAAAATCATTTGCTATCTGAATGCAACAACGGTTCAACAACATAAATCATTATACCTAGTGCAAATGGAGGAAGCCCACGAGACCCTCTTTGCCTTCTTTTTCTTTTTAACAAAGTCAAACAAGATAATAATAACCTTTGCCCCATATATCTCCTTAGACACATGGTCAAAGGTCTAAGTTATTTTTTGCATTTCATTTATCAAATGTAAGGGATGTGGTTAAAGTGTTGTTATTATAAAACACTTAATCAAGATGTTTTTTCTTTTAAATGCATAAATAGGATGCCATGCCTTTTGAGGCTTTTATGAGTTAAGTTCTTATATTTTGCAACCATATGGGGTAGTTGAGGAAGTTACTAGACAAAAGAAGAGCATCTAGGAGGTTTTTATTTCTTTTGTGAGCTTTTTATGGGTTGTTTGATGAGTCATCTTGATGGACCTAGTCATGTTTGACTTTTTCACTCATGATGAGCTATTTTGGTGAAGTTTCAGTAGTTATTTTCTAGGCTTTTTGGAGGCATCTGACCCAAAATAGTTAGAGACCCTATTTTGATGCAACTACCTTAGAGATGGATATAGTCACTTTTGTGACTCATTTGCACTTAGTTCTGATTATGCAATTTGGAGACTTGTGATTTTGACATCCTTGCTCAAATTTCAGCATTTTTTGTAACTCATTTTACCAGTTTACTTGATATGGAATAGAGTGAAGGCCTCGAGTATCATTAACTTGGATTTCTGCCTACTTGTTCTTTGCATTATTGTGCTTACCAACTGATTGATCAAGTTATCTGTGAGGTAATATTTATTTCCTTGTAGCTTTGTCTGAGATTTTAGAGCCTTTATGTAGAAATTATACCAATGCAGGTTGCAAATTGTGTCAAAAAGTGTGAATTGCTTTTGAATGTGAAGATATTTTCCTTTTGAAATTCTAAACACTAGGACCTGTTTGTGAAATATTTATGAAAAAGTGTATAGTGATAAGTTGTGCCAAAATGTTTTCTGTCATTATAGCAAGTGCATGTATCTGAGTTTCATACTCCTTTTAATCAGGTGTATCACCCTTAGAATTGTAGTTTTAGTTTTAATGCATGTACTTCTTCACCCCTTTCCCTGTTAAAGCCATAGAATAGTCAATTTCAGGTGATACAAAGTTAGGAAGTTGGCCTTCTCCGGAGATTCACTCCAATTTCTAGGTGACCCACAACCATAGGAGTGTTTCCATGTTCCTCTAGAGTACCAATTTTCTACAAATTGGTAGGGTACAACTTTCAGAGATAACAGTTATAAAATGTTGCCAATCCCTACCTCTTTAATAAGAAATTTGAGTCTTTCTAGACAAAATTTTCACATAGAATTCTTCAATTATCAAATTTTAATGATATCAAAGTTCCCATTCTATAAAGGAATGAAGTTGGAATTGTGTCTTAGATGATTTTGGTTGAATAGATACTTTTCAATTATATAAAGAATTGAAGTTGGAATTATGTCCTAGATGATTTTGGTTGAATAGATACTTCTGTTGGAATTAATGAGTAACTTATCCACATGTTGTTATGTATTTTAGACATGTCAACTAGTTGTAGATGTGTTACAAAGAGTTTTAGAGGTGTCAATTATCTTGAGTTAGGTGTCATGTTAGATTCCTATTTTTTAGGGAGTTTTTGAGCTTAAGTTGTAACTATAAATGTAATCTCTTTTGTTGAATAAAGTAGAATAAATTGTGCAACTATTGTATTTGTTTTGATATTCATATTTTCTAAATATTTTATCATGGTATCAGAGCCTTGTTGGTGTCTTTGTTCAAATAATTTTATTTTGTTTGCATCTTCATAAATAGTTACCGAGTCAAGGCTGTGACTGCAAATTGTTGATTGCATCTGCTATGTTTACAAATAAAAGAGAAAGATGCCAACAAATTGAAGGTGAATGCAACTAAATATTTGCTACAGAAACAAAAAAAATAATTTATGGAGTGACTGCTACAAAGTTGTTTGAATAAGCTACCTACCATTCATAGAGTAAGAGGATTGATCAAGCCTATAGTCTTGGTCTATTGTTGTTGTGGAAAAGCACCCAGTTATTCGTGGAGAGAAATTTTTTCTACACAGATATGTTGGTTCGGGACTAATTGTCAAAGTGTATTGTTGTGTTAAAAAAATCTCTCTAGTATGTATGTTGTGGATAATTTTTTGGGAGAAAATTTTCACACATGGGGATCAAGATGCAACTCCACTTAATTGAAAATAATTTGTGGAATAGTGTCCATGGGAAAGAGTTGAACCTTACTACGAATGTTGGAGACATAGCTAAGTGGGAAACTAAGGACAACAAAGCCAAGTCTTTTATTGGTTTGGGTCTATCAGAATCTCAAGTTCATTTAGTGGACCCATCCAAGACATCAAAAGAAGTATGGGAGGCACTTGGAAATTTGTTTGATCCAAAGACACATAATGTCAAAGTGCTACTGAAGCAATGACTCTTTGATTTAAAAATGTCACGAGGTGGGAGCATTATTGATCATGTTAACAAACTTAAGTCTTTGATGACACAATTTGTAGGTATTGGACTAGTTGTAGATGAAGATTCGATGCAAATAAAATTTTACTCAAAAGCATGACACCAATGTTTAGCAACATGGCATTTACAATAAGAAACCTACCATCACAATTTCTTGGGAGCATGATTACAAAACTTCTTCAAGAAGAAAGATGTTCAAAGGATAGTATGATGCGCAAAGAAGAAGAAGAAGAAGAAGAAGCAGAAGAAGGACGAGGATGAGGAAGGACGAGGAGGACGAGGACCAGGAGGACGAGGAGGGTGATGCTGATGCTGATGTTGATGATGATGATGATGATGAAACATTTGTGCATCATGAAAACAAAGAGGACGAAGACGACGATGACGAGGATGATGATGATGATGATGATGATGATGATGATGATGATGATGATGAAACATTTGTGCATCATGAAAACAAAGAAGAAGAAGATAATGATGATGATGATGATGAAGATGATGACAATAATGATGATGATGATGACGATGATGATGACGATGGCGATGATGATGACAATGACGATGACGATGACGATGACGATGACGATGATGACGATGACGATGACGATGACGATGACGATGACGATGACGATGACGATGACGATGACGATGACGATGACGATGATGATGACGATGACGATGACGATGACAATGACGATGATAATGATGATGACGATGATGATGACGATGCTGATGATGATGATGATGATGATGATGATGATGAAACATTTGTGTATCATGAAACCAAAGAAGAAGATGATGATGATGAGGATGATGATGACGATGACGATGATGATGATGATGGCGATGATGATGATGATGATGACGATGAAGATGATGATGACGATGATGATGACGATGACGATGATGATGATGACGACTATGACGATGATGATGACGATGATGATGAGGATGATGATGATGATGATGATGATGATGATGATGATGACAATGACGATGATGATGATGAAAAAGGAGGAGGACAAATAGAGGAAAAAGAGAAAAAAGAAGGAGAATATGTCAAACCAATAACATATTTCCATGCATTATCACTACATGGATAAATTCAAAAAGCATTATTTCCTAAAGGAGATTCTGATTAGGTCATGTAATAAATGCTATTGTACCATCTACCATCCTTCACGTCTTCCTCGAAGGCACACCAAAAGGTTAGAGAAATGGAAGAGCACATTAATTATATTTTCTTCTATGTTTTTAAGATGCATAAATAGGGATAATATTATGATGCACAAATGTTTTCATGATGCACTGGCATCCTAGATAGTGAGCTTTAATTTTTGGTGCTAGGCTCTTTTCATTCTATTATTTTTTTAATTCTGAATCTAGTTTTCTAAAGTTGTGTTCCAATTTTCTATAAAACAACATCATATCATTTTCCTCGATGATTTAGGTTAATGAAAAATAATGTTTTGGAAGTTTAAAATATTCTAGGATACTCTAGGGGCGGGTGCAAAAAGTTGGGGGGCCAAAAAGTGGCCAATTTTTTTTTAAAAACTTCTAAGACATAACGCGAGTGCATTATGTTTTACTATATAAAAAAAACATTGTTTGTGCTCATTTTTTCATTCCATTTTCTCTGCACCCGCAGCTTGCAAACCCTAAGGAGTGCACTCGCATTATTGAAGACCAAATTTTACACCAAAATATCATTGATTCATCACCAAAATGACTCCATGACGTTGGGGAGGCCAAAGGAGTGAGTTGTATTTGTTTTTTTGTGTGAATTTGTTTCTAAATATGTAGGTTTAAGTTAATTTTTGATGTAAATTTCCTTAATTGATAGGAAATGATAATGCACCTCCTCCTGAAAATCCACAAAATCCTGAATCACTTGAACAACAAATACCTGCTAAAGAACAACCCAAACAACAAACTCATCCATCCATTCCTTGACATGTCCCTGGAACACAAGAAAATCTAATGGGGCAAATTGAAAACAATAAAAAATAAATTGAAGATATAATTGGAAGGTTGAAAGATCCTGCAACTTCAACCTCACATAGATCCATGCTTGCTCAATCTCTTGAATCTATGTTATCAAATGTAGATTCAATTATCAAGCAAATAACTAGTTGGTTTGAAAAGAGGAGAGAATTTAGAGAGTACTATGCAGACAAGCTGTCATATGAGCAAGTAAAAAATGAACAAATTACAAAATTAGACTTGTGTTCCATTTTTACAGACCCACAAACAAATCAACCTCTACCCCTTACATGCAAGAGGTTCCCTATCCATTCGTACAACAACCAAGCGATAAGGGAGAATTTTGGGTAGAGTTGGTGGATAGTTTTTGACCATCCTCCATGCAACAATAATGAGGTCCTGCAATACTTTTTGAGGAAAATGTACTGCAAGTTTGTAAAAAACAAAGTGTCAAACTATTTTGATATGCGGGACTTCTAGGGTAGAGGTGGGAGGTCAGCACTGGATAGACTAGGAGCACGTTTTGACACATAACGTCCAGTGAGACGAGCACTCACTAGTGTAGGAGCACCTAACACAAGGTGGCCTCTGTGAGGCATTTAAGTCATGTTTGGCTTTGAAATCATGTTTTGAGTTGTAATAAGGTCTATTGGACCAATGCATGTAATTTCTGTTAGTATCTACGTTCATTTTGTAAGTCCCAAGGGACTTAGGTCACAGTTGTTAAATTGTAAATGATTAAATGGTTGTTCTCCCAGCCACTTGGAGATAGTTAGTTTCTCCCAACCGCTTGGAATTGGTCTCCTAGCCACTTGGAGTCAGTTTGGTACTACTCTGGGTGAGTTTATAAACCCAGGGAAATGAACAAGATCAGGCATTATGATCATTATTGTAATTAGATCGATTGAATGTAATCACGCATTGTGTTAAGGAGAAATCAACTATTCTGTGTCGTCAATATGTTTTTTTGTTCTCTGTAAATACGAATTGCATAGCTATAGATTTCATTTCCTGTCTATATTTCCATTGTTACGATATGGCAATGTGAAGCATTCCATTGGTGAGATTTCTGTCGAAATCAGTGGAATGGCTTCGTTGTACAATATGTGTTTTTCATTTTCTGTAATGTTTCATGATTTGGTGATGCAGATGTTCTAGATCACGGGTTGTACATAGTAGATTACCTAGCATCTCCATGTGCTAGGGTTAGGAAGGAAGTAAATTGTACAATGACATTTTTGGTGAATCGGCCAAAGGTTACAAGAGTTCACCGACGGAATGAGTCTCACCAAAGGCAAATGCCATCGGGGATTTGGTAGAAAGATGAGAGACTTGGTCGATGGAGTTGAATCAGTGGCTCATCTGTTAGTTTGTTGACTGTGAGAAATTAGGGTATTAGTCTGTGGTTTCCACTGTGCGCTCCCCATCATATTGGTATCAGATCCTGAAAAGATTTGGACGGCAAGTCAAGTTGAGGACTTGCAGGAGTGTTGGTGTTTGGGTACTATCTATGAATGTTTATGTTAGATAGAGACAGCAAAATAGAGGTGGAGAGGATGCCTCCCAAAAGTATGTCACAGGACGCCATTAAGAAGATGATCAAGGAGATGCTTGAATCCAAGTTGGGAGAGTTCAAGCAGTCTAAAAGCAAAGATAGGGAAGATGAAAGTGACAGCGATGAAGGTGATACAGAAATTACTAAAACCAGTAAAAAGATAGAGGAGATACTAGCAGACCAGAGGGCATTTATAAATACATTGCAGTCATTCAATAGGGACACCATAGATGGGTTACCTATGTATAGTGGAAGTATGGAAACTGAAGAGGTGATTGACTGGATTAAGGCATTGAACAATCACTTCCAATACAAGGAAGTCCCTGATGATAAGAGGGTTAAGTTGGCAAAGGCAAGGTTGCAGGGATCTACTCTTGCATGGTGGAATTATGAGCAAGGAGAGAGTCAAGGAGAGGAAGAATATGATAACCTCCTGGGAAAGGATGAAGACTAAAATCAAGGAACAATTCTTAACTTTGGATTATAACGTGTAGATGTATAGGAAGTTGTAGAATCTTAGACAGAGAGACCTTGATGTGAATGCATACACACAAGAGTTTCATAAACTCAGTCTTAGATCAAAGAGACAAGAAGAAGAGTCAGAGAAGGTCGCCAAGTACTTGAATGGCCTAAGGATGAACATCCAAGATGAGATCAGCATCTTAGCACCAGAAACAATGAACAAGTGTTTCCAAATGGCCTTAAGAGCTGAAGAGAAGATAAAGAGAAAGAGTGAGCAGAATAGCAGAGGAAGAGGTGACAAAAATTTTAGAGACAGTTTTGGAGGCAGAAGTCCTAACCAGAGGCCTAGTGGTGAGTCTAACTAAGAAGAGCAAGTTGGGGAATCAAGTAGCAGAGGAGGCTACCAAGGAAGAAGGTCAAATGAAAGAGGTGGGACAAATGGATCAGGTAGAGAATCCAAGTTCTCCAATATGAGATGTTATAACTGTAATCAGATAAGACACCTAACTTATAAGTGTCCAGAGAAGGCCTCAACTTCTCATGGTAATGAGAGAAGAACCACATTCACTCAAGAGGATGCAGGGAGTGTGACATCTAAAGTGAATCTAGCATCAAAAATGGGAGAAACTCTGATGATCAAGAGGACGTTGCTCAAAGAACTAGTGAAGATTGCACTATCACAAAGGAGAGCTCTTTTCAGGATCAATTACAAAAGCAAAGGTTAAATATACAAGGTAGTCATAGATTCTGGTTCAACAGATAATATGGTGTCTCGGGAAATGGTGGATAAATTGAACATAGAAAGGATTCCTCATCAAACTCCTTACATAGAATCTTGGGTAAGTGATAGTCAATCACTTTTGGTAGATGAGCAAGCATATGTTGATTTTCAGATTGGAGAATATAAGGAGTGAATTTTATGTGATATTTTGCCCATGGAGTGTTGTCACCTACTTTTAGGTAGGCCATGTCAATTTGATAGGCAAGCATTATATGATGGATATGCTAACACATACACCATCAAGAAGGATGGAATGACTTTTGTGATGACACCATTGTAGGAGGATACTGAAGTAAAGAAGGCAGCCAAGATTATTTTGGTGGGTAAGAAAGAGTTTGTGAAGATGCATGAAGTAGAGAAAAGGAAAGTTGAGGATACCTCAAGGAGTGGGGTTACCAAAGATCACAATTTGAAGGTGATTTCAATTTTGAATGATGGAGATCAGATGGTAATGTCTGAGATGGATCAGCAGAAGGTCACAGAGCAGGTCTGCAAGTAGCCATAAGTTGATTGGAAAGCAGAAGATGCTATCATAGTAGGGACCATTATTTGTCCTCTAAAGACAATAAGAGTTGACAGACAATCACATTCTACCATAGCAGTAGTACAAGCAGCATCAAACAAGGTTTTGAATGTAGGTGTTCAGGTAGAGATGACAGTAAGGAAGAATGGTGAACAAATTCTGGGTTTGGTTGCAAGCACTCACTCATGGCAAGGTGTGAGTAGAGCCTACAATGCTAGGCATGAGTTTTTGATTCCATGGAAGCAAGTTGTAGTCCAGAGATCGTGGGGAAGGCATGAAGCAGCAATGGATATAGATGGTACAAGACAAGGACTCAACTCATGGGATATGAGTTCTTTTCAAGGTGGGGTGTATGGTACAGGAGCACCAAACACAAGGTGGCCTCCATGAGGCATTTAAGTCATGTTTGGCTTTGAAATCATGTTTTGATTTGTAATAAGGTCTATTTGACCAATGCATGTAATTTATGTTAGTATCTAGGTTCATTTTGTAAGTCCCAAGGGACTTAGGTCACGGTTGTCAAATTGTAAATGATTAAATAGTTGTTCTCCTAGCCACTTAGAGATAGTTAGTTTCTCTCAGCTGCTTGGAGTTAGTTTGGTACTACTCTAGATGAGTTTATAAACCCAAGGAAATGAACAAGATCAGGCATTATGATCATTATTGTAATCAGATTGATTGAATGTAATTGTGCATTGTGTTAAGGAGAAATTAACTATTCCGTGTCGTCAATTTGTTTTTCTGTTCTCTGTAAATATGAATTGCATAGCTATAGATTTCCTTTCCTGTCTGTATTTCTGTTGTTGCGATATGACAATGTGAAGCATTCCACTAGTGAGATTTCTGTCAAAATTAGTGGAATGCCTTCGTTGTACAATATGTGTTTTTTGTTTCCTGTTATGTTTCATGATTTGGTGATGTAGATGTTCCAGATCACGGCTTGTGCACAGTAGATCACCTAGCATCTCCATGTGCTAGGGTTAGGAAGGAAGTAAACTATGCGATGACATTTTTGATGAATTAGCCAAAGGTTATAAGAGTTCACCGACGGAACGAGTCTCACCAAAGGCAAATGCCATCAGGGCTTTGGCAAAAAGATGAGATACTTGGTCAAGGGAGTTGAATCAGTGGCTCATCTATTAGTTTGTCGACTATGAGAAATTAGGGCATCAGTCTGTGGTTTCTGATGTACGCTCCCCATCACTCACCAAACTAGCCCATGAGCACGTGTCTATCCCTTCCATTGTGAAGGAGAGTGTTGAGGTCGAGACACTTTAGTCCATTAGTGCCTTGACCCAAAGCATCATAGAGCATGCCAGTGTTGCAGCACAGTGTGGGCCATGGGAGAGTTCAAGGAGTAGGGTTCCACCCCATACTTGTCAGGCTTGCGGGTCAGCCTGTGGTTATGACCCCACAAATAGTCAGGACACAGGTGCATAGGCTACATCTACAGCTGAGTAGATGGTGATGGCAGATGCCCCCCTGAGTGAGACTTTTGGCCTTGATACTTAGGTAAATGTTAGCAAGTTCATTGAATTTAATTTATTAAATTTTATTTTTGAAATACAAGATTAACTAATTTAGTTTGATGATTTTAATGAAATTTCATAGTAATAGTGTTGATGTAGTTTTCAGCAGTTCTCCACTTGCATATTACACTGTGACATCTACTACCAGGGTATGTAACTAGTAAACAATTATAAATATTACATGTGAATAGAATTGTTATATGAATGGTATTTTAATATCTGATTTTGGATGTTGAATAGGTTAATATTGGAGATTTCACGGCAACACCTACTAGTGGTGGTGGACTTCAAAGATTTACTGAGATAATAAAATAAATAGTTTAACTAATGAATTGTACTTACTAGATTTCATATCATTGATTACATTTCATTGCACATCTTTCAAACTTAAAGCATTACTAGACATTGCATAACTAAAAAACTAGATGTTGATAGATGACAAAATTTCAATTACAATATAGTTCTTTGAAAAAATGCCTCGAACAAATGTGGTCTCATGGAATACCATGACAAGAAGATGCATAGACAGGGACATCACCATGAGACCACATTTCTTTGAGGCATCTTTTCAAATAGCTCACTGCCTTGTCTATGCTACCACATTTTCCATACATGTCCACCAAAGCTTGTTGATCCCCTCCACACTATTCTTTGACAAATTCTCCCTAATAAACTCATCCAATTACCACCAATTAGACCCCGGGACATGACACCAGAGAGGGGTACAAGCTTATGACATCTTATATGGCATATGATTGAATCCAACATCATCTAGGTTTTAGGTATTACTTATGGGGGAAACAAGTCACTCCTAACCAAAATCTTCAAATCTACATTAACCCATTCCCCTACAAACTATGTCAATCCTATTGGCTCAATTTCTTCCATCTCTACTTTTGATCCTATATCTAACCCACCTATGTTTAATGCGGACCCTTCATTTGATACTGTTATATTCTTTGAGATGAAAGAGAGCACAAAATCCTCCAAGAACTCACATAAACATATACCAAAAGAGCACAACAATAATGTAGACTTGAGGAAGCATAAGAAAGAGCTATAGTATATCACCAAGAGAGCCAAATCTTCACAAGAATTCACAACTAGTTGAAGAGCCAAGAGAGTTCAACATAGAATGCATGAGAATGAAAAGTGAAATTCAAAAATCCACCACATGAGATGGAAAACCTAGAGATAGAGTCAAAACAGAGACATTCTGAGCTATAAAGAGGTGTTACTGGAATCTTGAATCATGAGTCTAATATATTCTAACAATGGACCATGACCATTTCCATCCCTACAACTTGATAATGTTTCATTAGTTTGATATGTTTATAAATGAAACTTGACTATTTTGACACAAATATCTTCACCAATGAACCACCATTGTTTTTAGCCTATAATTTAATAGTTTCTTAATAGGTTGATAACTTCACCAATGAACCATGATTCTTACAAAATTGAAATCTAATAAAGGTCCATGTAATTTATGTCTAAACATCAATAAACCATGTATTTAGATGGATCCCTTTTACATTTATCTACTTGGTTGGAGTTATTTCCACATAGTTAGCATTTTTATCTTTTAGTAATAGGTGGAATCTCTCATCCTACTATTTTTTTAATAATTTTTAAATAATTTAGCAAGTCATGGTTATGCGACCTCACAACCCTACCCCACCCTACTACCAACCTAAACCTAAACTAACACATTCACTCTCTCTTTGACTTCTAAAACTTAAAATTTGATGCTAATATGGTCCCTCCTTTGTTGACCCTTATACCACACAATAGTCATGAATCTTCATCTAATTTGTATATATGCATACATGACTTGTGTGCTTTATTGTGTGTACTTCCATGTTTAGGTGAACATGTATGTATGTTAGGAGCCATAACTTGCATCACTATTCTAGTTTTCATAATTGAATAATGTTGTTTTATTTTCAGATGATGCAGACTGTGGAGACACCTCCCGAAGTTCATAGGACAATAGCTCATGGTGTGTCCTCTGTGATTCATAGCTCCATGCCTTTGACAGGGGTATGAGGTAGATTAGTAAATTTCAAATTACATTCGTTGTTATAGTTGTTTATTTTTGAAAAATCAAATGATTATTGATTTGAAGTTTAATTTCTATCTAGATGGTTTCTATAGGACATGGCATCACCACAGCCTAATCCTAGTACTGAGGCAAATGACGAGACAAATTTTATGGTAATGGTAAGTGATTTTTTTTAAATGTTTCATTTTTTATAATGTAATTTCTATATATTAATGTCTATACTTATTATTGTAATAGCTATAGATCCATGAACAACTAAATAGGAGGAGTAGCCCTTTGGTTCGTAGTAGACCACCCTCATACGTGTCTCCATCCACTTGAAGATCAAAGGTTGCCGTGATATATTCTTTTCACCGAATAGAGGGGAATGACATATATTATTGTAACCTAGAGATGGACATATATTTTGTATTGCATATAGTTGACATTGTATGCCTATATGGCATTCTTGTAAGCCTATATGGCTATTTTGTATATATGTTATACTTATATTGACAGATATTGATGTATGCCTATATGGATATTTGGTTAATACAAATCATTTTTGTCGATAATTATGTAATATGGATAGGTGTAGTGTAGATCATTTTTGTATGCCTCTAGGTTTCAAAATTTAATTGTCAAAGAATCCATCCCAATTGATGATAAGAGAATTTGAGTTTTGGGTTGAAAGTTTTAGTCTCTCAAAACTAGACATGCCTGAGAAAATAGAGAAAGGAAGATTGGTTAAATGGATAAATGGAAAGCAAGTTTTTTTTGTTCACATCATGATCTACATGCTATTGGACAAGCTTGCATGTTAGCCATAATCACTCACATAGAAATGTACAACCTCGTGTATAAGTCCTTGCATCATGTACCACCTAAACAATGCCACTTGATCACACACAAAGTTCATGGTTCCTTACATCATGCATAATTCACATAGTGATAGGAATCATTTTGTGCAACTCAAAAGACACCTTATAAATCTTACACAATCCTTTGGAATCATTTTATTTTGAGTGTATATGCTTAAGTTTTAAAATTTTTGTAGAGGACTATATGGGGATTGAAATAAATGTATAAAAACACCTTCTATGGTTTTCCCTAGCAATCTCATTTTACATCAATGAAACCATATTTTTTTGGCTATTTCAATGCATCTTTTTTTGTAGTTTTGTAATCATTGCATTCTATGTTGTCAAACTCTTGTGAAACATCCTTGTGCTTATTGTTTTATTTCAGTGACCAAAAGGCATGATAATACCATGATTTGGTCTTACTAGCCCAATTTGGGTGCATCATATAACCAAAATAATACTCTACAAATATCTCATGTTGGTATATTGAAAAGAGGTTGATTGTTGTAACATAGATATTTGCAATTCCCTATGTTCCAAAAGTATGTTCTTATGGTTGCTCCTTGGTATGTTGATCCATATTCTTTATGAGTTGCTCAATTGAAAATATTTCTTAATTCCTTGTTATTATACCATATTGGGATGCCAATAGTATGTTTGTTGTCTTGAAGAAGATAGTCAAAATCATATGCTTATGAGCACCTGATGACCATTGTGGTTATTAAATGTAATTCCTCTTGCATATAAGGTGAGGTTATGAGAGTACATTAAGTCTTATCTAATTTGAGTATGCAACATAACATTGGGGCTATAGGCTTCCATAAGTCATCAGCAATCCCTTTGATAATGTGGTTAATATTATAAATGTATACTTTGCATCTCACCATGTTAATATGTATCATGCCATCACATTTACCAATTTGGCTCTAATTCCATTAAGCAATTCCCTACCCAAAAACTTGATAAGCTTGAAAGCCTTGTTATGACATTGTATTGATATCACAGAAGGTTGCATACCACTCCCCCAACTCTTTGCAAGATTGCTATATGAAATATGATAAGCAAGATAGGTGTAGTGTAGATCATTACATAATGATAGTGTAGATCATTACATAACGATAGAGCAATGAAGTGTAGAGGGTTTCAAATATCACAGAAGTCTAAGTTCAAGCCTAATAACATAGTGACCTAAAGGTGGAAGAAGATGAGGGTTGAACAACATGGATATGACAACGTGAAGATGATATTAAGGTTTAGGAGAGTAGCCTAATAGGGGTCTAAGATTGCAGTGATGGAACAATGCATTGATGGACTAAAACAAACCCTACAGAGATAGTACTAGAGAACAAAGTCAAGGTGAATCAAGATAAAAGAACAAGAAATTCATAAATGACTGTGTTGACTTCTAGAACAAGTATGTTAATAGCCATAAGATGCATGTTGACATGTGAAGACTATAATAGTTATAGCAAAAATAATGTGTGAGGATATCACCGATACAATGTAGATCAAACTATTTGTGTGAAATAGGACCATACCTAGCCTAAACATACCCATCTGAACGTGTTGGAATAGTCAGTTTGGCCACATGAGGAGCAGAACAAAAGTTACACCCATTTACAAATTTACACTGCATGCATCCGATGATTTTTGTTGCAATAGAAAAACTTTCACCACGGGCAAATGTCTCAAAGATATGAAAAAACCTATGTGATACCATAACCTTAGACAGAATGTTTCTAAGTGACATGGTTTCCTAGTAATAGCTTATCAAATATTGCTACCTTTTTGCACTTTAGTCTCTTAATGGATATCGTCAGTACAATGTAGCTTGAATTGTTTTAGCATGTTTGGGTGCAAAATAGGACTATTCCTGTCCTAAACATACCCATTTGAATGCGTTGGAACTATCAGTTTGGTTGCATCGGGAGCAGGATGAAAGTTACACCCCTTTGCAACTTTACACTACCTCCTAATGATTTTTCGGGCAGCAGAAAAACTTTCACCATGGGTAAATGCCTCAAAGATATCAAAACCTGAGAGACATTATTGTAGAGAGGTTTTACATGATTGTGTTGCCTCAAACATAATGTTTCTAAATGTCATGGTTTCTGAGTAATAGCTCATCAAAGATTTCTACCTTTTTGCACTTTGGACTCTTCAAGAATATCGTTGGTATAATGTAGTTTGAACTGTTTTGGTATGTTTGGGTACAAAACAAGACCATACATAGCCTAAATGTACTCATCTGGACATGTTGGAACTGTCAGTTTGGTTGCATTAGGAGCAGGATGAAAGTTACACCCCTTTGTAACTTTACACTACCTCCTTCTGACAATTTTTGGGGCAACAGAAAACCTTTCACCATGGGCAAACACCTCATAGATATCAAAAAATGAGAGAGGTTATTGTAGAGGGGTTTTATGTGATCATGTTTCCTTAGATGAAATGTTTCTAAGTGTCATGGTTTCTGAGTAACAACTCGCCAAAGATTGCTACCTTTTTGCACTTTAGACTCTTCAAGGATATTGCTGGTACAATGTAGCTCAAATTGTTTTGGCATGTTTGGGTGCAAAAAAGGACCATGCCTAGCCTAAACGTACCCATCTAGATGTGTTAGAACTATTAGTTTGGTCACATCAGGAGTAGGATGAAAGTTACACCACTTTGCAACTTTACACTACCTCCTTCTGATGATTTTTGGGGCAACAGAAAACCTTTCACCGTGGGCAAATGCCTTAGAGATATCAAAAATTGAGAGAGGTTATTGTAGAGGGGCTCTATTTGATCATATTTCCTTAGACATAATGTTTCTAAGTGTCATGGTTTCTGAGTAACAACTCATCACAGATTGCTACGTTTTTGCACTTTGGACTCTTCAGGGATATCACTAGTACAATGTAGCTCGAACTATTTCGGCATGTTTGGGTGCAAAACATGACCATGCCTAGCCTAAACATACCCATCCAAACATGTTGGAACTGTCAGTTTTTTCACATTAGGAGTAAGATGAAAGTTAAACCCCTTTACAACTTTACACTACCTCCTTCTGATGATTTTTGGGGCAGCAAAAAACCTTTCACCACGGGAAAATGCCTCAGAGATATAAAAAACCAAGAGAGGTTATTGTACAAGGGTTCTACATGACTACGTTACCTTAGACAAAATATTTCTAAGTGTCATGGTTTCTGAGTAACATCTCGTCAAAGATTGTTGCCTTTTTGCACTTGGACTCTTGAGGGATATTATTGGTACAATATTGTCGGTACAGGTGTAAGGTATAAATTTAGATTTTAGAGATAAGTAAAGACTAGGGTTTTTAGGAGGTTTAGGACTAGATAACACTAAACATAATACAACCTAATTACTAAAGACCACATGAAGAACACAAAAGGTTATCTGAGACAGATTAAACAGAGAGTATAACACAAACAAAACTTACCAAACTAGGTCTTTAAAGACAATACACTTAGGGTTTAAAACATAAATAATAACTTTAACTTAAAAACCCTAACTAGTTTTGAATGTTTAAACCTCTGCAGCTATGATATGAACACTACCACTATGACATCCATTAGACTTGCAAAACTTGCAACAACAACTGCAACTCATTAATCAACATCAACATGACCTTAACACCATATTTTGTGATCAACATCAACATCATGAGGACACTGAAGAAATCATTGACACATGAAGACACTGAGAACACTAAAGACATGGAGCACAAAGAAGCATGAAGACATGAACAAACTCCTATCATGAGGAAGAACAACAACCCAATCCAACTCCTAAAAGCATTACATGTTATGATGAAGAATCACAACAAAATGATCCAATGGCATGAACCAATGACATAAGCAACTATGTCATTCTATTGTACAACATTATAAACATGAATGTTATGAACTAACATCCAAAACCTATGACATCAATCTTGATATGACATGAGTGAAACATGAGTGAACAAGATTAAGACCAATAAGGATCAACTTCATCCATCACTTAGATCTAACCCCATACTACTACTCAAGTTCATACCACTTCTTGAGTGAGATCTTCACTATTCAAGTCCATGCCTTATCTTGAAGCACTACAACTATGTGCATCACATCACATACTCTATGAAGAAGCAAGTGTCTTTATATCACAAAACTAAACAACATATCCTGAAAGCATAATGGTATCATCAAACAATAGACAACCAATAGACCTACACAATTATGCATTCCTTACTCAATGACAAACATCCAAGCACTTTGACATTAATGAAAAATGTATTGATCACAATATTCACTGTATATGTGTAAAAATGCAGTAGCAAATAAAAAAAGACAAACCTATGTAAACTTACAAATTAATGTGCATACTTACAAATCAATGTAACATGACTTTACAAAATCAATGTGAATACTTACAAATTAATCCAACGAACCATCCAGGTCTGCTCTACTCTTTATTGTGTCAAGTATTGCCTCATGGTTAGACTCACACATCTTCCACTATTGAAATAAGGGTAGACAACTGAGAGGGGGCAGGGGGTGAATCAGTTGTCACAAAAACTTTTATCCTTTGTTGCAGTTTAAACTTCTTTACCACTTATTAATAAATGAATGATATAACCATGATAGCATGAATCAACAACATATGAGTAGAAACAAAATCAACACACATAACACTAGGATTTTACGTGGAAACCTGGCTAAGGGAAAAACCATGGTGGGGGTTAACCCACAAGAAATTATACTCAGTTAAAAGTATTACAAATGGGGAAGGCACATGCCTTCAGGGTGCACTACCCAGAGCTCACTACTCCAAGAGGATCATTGCCTATAGAAATGATTACAAGAAGATTACAGAATGTTTGAACTGATGAATAGCATCTACTAATGCAAAAATTTAGTTCTAGTTAAGCACAGAATACTGATCTTACACACTTCATCCTTATTATGCCCTATTTCACTCTTTAGCCATAATTCGAGCTTAGATCTTCACCTTTGCACTTCCTTCTACCTTTCTTGCACTTACTCCATCACAACATCACAATCACACCCCAAAAAAATTGAATCCATTGGCTATATATATCCACATCAAGAAATTCAATCAATTGTAGTCGGCTTCAAGAAAACTTAGAACATTTATTAAGAACTCTGCTCTGTCAGCTGAATCCATGCACAATCAACAACGTGGACCAAAAAATTGTGTTCTCATATCATCAATCATGTCGTCCAATACCACTGATTATCACAAATTGCTTAACCAACAAATTTTCTTCATCTAGAACAAGATCAAATACTAGGTTGGCATGTTCTTCTTCTGACTGTACTAACTAACTGGAACCCGATACATAGATGCTTATAACTTTTGAATCCTTCATCACCGGAGGCTAAATTTATAGATTTAGATAGTCCTAACAATCCTTATCACTCCCTCAAATTCATAGCACACTGTGATTTACCACCAAAGAGATCCAGACCAAGATACTAGACCCTATCACATGCTCTATTTTTGATTGCTTGAACTTAGACAAATCTTCACTCTGACTTTCTATATGAACAAATTATATAATGTGAATGTGTAAGATACACTTAGTTGTCATCAATGACAACACCTGTCATGCATAGAAGTGTCTCTTTCGAACAATCTCCCCCTTTGGCATTGATGGAAACACTTAGTGAAAAATGACTAAGTGTTGAAATAACTCCCCCTTACTATGTACACTTATGCTTTTCACTATTCTCTAGTGCTCCCCCTTGATGGATTTCTCATTTTTTACTACTCTTCACTCCCCCTTTGACATAAATGGCAAAGGGTGGGATCCGTAAACCAATATTTATGCAAAAAAAAAATGTACAAGGGTCAAAACTCTACATACTTCTGCATACAGTTCTTAGGCTTTGTTCATCAGCAAAAAAATATCACCAAATTTTTTTTTCAATTTTGTCAATTCACTATCCCAGTTCTTTTTAATACTGCCCAAGATAGATATGTGCTCACTGAACAAAAATGCCAATGATTTTGCCTTTTGAAGGTCAGTAGGATCACTAGTAGCAGCTTCTTCTTGGGACTCTGCCAATATATCATACATAGTTTCTAACTTAGGGGAGATCAGTCCTCAGAGCTCATCCAATTTGCCCAGAATTTTGGCCTTTTCCTTCTCCAAATCACTCAATTCATTATGGAGACTCACTACTTGGTATTCTTGGGTAACGACAGACTTAGTTAAAGGATTAAATGTTTGAGATATATTATACAGTTTGAGCTCTATGTCCTTAATCCTTTTCTCAATATCCTCAATAGTTTTAGATCTATTTAGACAAAACTTATAGATCTCTACACCTTCAGATAGGGCATTTTGAATACTCTTTACAATGGTATCAAGCCCAGATCTATCATAGCTAATTATCTTCTTTATCTCAGCAAACCTTTTCTCATTAAATTTATTTTTGACTTTAACTTTTGCAAACTTCTTTAGAGTTTCAAAATGAGAACTTGCTGAGTTTATTAGACTTTTCAACTGGCCGAAGGGAGATGCTGATGAATCCTTCTGAAATATGGGGATGATCTTCTCCAAAATCCCAGATGCAAGGCCAAGTAACTCACTATCTTCTATGTGAGAATTTAAGATATCTTCTCTTGCCTTGGCTTGAGCAATAGAGGCCAATTTTATCTTATGCACCGGAGATAAGGAATCAAAATTTATTGGACCTTGTATTGTGTCTTGATCTTATTCAATTTGTTTATATCTTTCCAAAATTTCTCATTGCTTCTGCAGTGTCTCTTGCCCAAGATGTTGATGTGTCTATTTGATCCTTATTGGTACTATCAATCAAATTTTCCTACTTGGGCTCTTAATCAACCTTTGCAATCTCTTCTTCTTTTTCATTTTTGTCCTTGGCCTTTTTTGCTTCTTGGTCCTTAGCTTCTTCTATTTCATGCTCTTTATTCTTCAATGAATCATCTTCAGTTTGAGCATCTGGTTCAACATTCATCTCTGTATCTTCTTTGTTTATTGCTTCCTCTTCCGGAACAGAGGAGTCATCTATCTTAGTTTGCTGCTCATTGATCTTCAATTCTTCAACATCCGAAATTGAGGAATCAATCCCATCATCAATCTCTTCTTCAACAATGGAAAGATTATGCCTTTTCAATCCACTCAGAAGAATCTCCTGAGTATCTTTGACTATCTCATCAGTTTCACCAAGCATGAATTTGTTCATTCTTTTCTTACTCTTGGAGTCATCTTTCACTTCCTTGAATATCATGTTCATTTGTTCTGGAGTAATCTGAGGGTGCAATTTTATCAATATATGCTCCCTAAGCTCAATATATTTACTTTTTGCATTTTCTTTTCTTAACTCTAGAATATCTGCAAGACCTTTTGGAATTTCAGAAGTTATTTCAATTAAAGCCTTAGTGGAGATATTTAGATATCTGACTATTGCTTCCTCTAGAATCCTCTTATCAGTATCACTATAATCATCATAAAATTTAGTCATTGGCCTTAAGTTCAAATCTATAGTGACTGATTTGATGATGTCATCCATAGAAAGAGTAGGCTTTTCAACATATGTTTCAGTCTTTTGCCTCTTTCTTGCCCTTTTGCTTCTGGAGGGCTTCTCCTTAGATACCTTGGTTGCTTTTGTACTTGAGGCCTTCAACTCTTTGACCTCAACATCAGAATTAGTTTCTTCTTCATCATTTTTCATGCTTTTATATGTCTGAGAGGCCTTAGTTTTCACCCTTTTCTCTTCTTTTCCAAATGATTTATCTTCTGGTTTCTCAGGTTTGGCAGGTTTTGGGGGAACAAGGGTAGAAATAGAGCTCCTAGTAGTCCTTAATGTGGAGGAGGATACTATCAGAGCACTTCCTTGTTTCTTATCCTGCTTCTCCTTCTCATCTTTTTCTATCCTTTCTCTGTTCCACTTCATAGCTTCCTAGTGCAGGAGCACCTAATCCACAGTGGCCTCCATGAGGCATTTAACTTCATGATGTGTCTGATGTTCATTTTTTTTGTTTCTAATAAGGTTCTAGAAGACCATTCATGTAATAAGGTCTATTTGACCAATCCATGTCATTTTAGGTTGTATCTAGGTTCATTTTGTAAGTCCCAAGGACACTTGTCAATCTGTAATCACAAAGGTCGTTAGGCAGTTGGAGGTTGTTAGACGGTTGTCTCCCAGCCACTTGGAGTCATGTTGGTACTACTCAGGGCGAGTAGATAAATGCCTAGAGGAGATCAAATGTAAACAGATCAAATCAAAGAGGAGTGTGATTTGCAATTGTGAAATAGAGTATCTGTGTATGAACATATCTAGAAAGGCATAATAAACAAAGTCATGTTCTGTGTATCTTTCTGTCATTCCAGATTCGTTAGGTTCTCTCTGTGCAATCGAATTTCTATTTTGTGGTTGAGATGGATTTTTAGTCCATTCCATCGGTTAGATTTCTTTGAAATTGGTGGAATGGCTGTACAATTCTTTCATTTTTCTATTTTGTTCATTTGGTGTTGTGTCTGCAGGACTGAGTATGAAATGCATTGAGAGATCCTAGCATCGTCATGTGCTAGGTTGTCAAAGAAAAGGGTCTGTGTAGCTGCAGGGTTTACAGAGGTTTACATCGGTGTAAGATTTGTGTTGTTTCACTGAATATACATTTTGTATGTATATCACAAATGCATGTCAAGAGTCATTTCATGTGTATATCGTAAAAGCACATTGAGTGTGTATGTTGTAAAAGCACATTGAGAATGTATGTTGCGAATGTACATTGAGAAGGTGTTTTGTATGACCGGCATAGGAAGTCACGAAAAGATCTGTTGAAGAGCCTTTGATAAGGAAACCGTGTTTAGATACATTGGTTTACCTCTGATTGCTGGTGATATGCTTTAGATGACCGGTTGTGAATAGTTAAGTTATGCATTGAGAGGACTGGGGGTGTCAGAGAGAGATGTCTGAAAGGTTCCAATCTTGGAAGTATGGCTGATAGTGTATCAGTATACCAAGAAAGCCAATGGTCAGTCCCACCGAATGTATATCCTAAATGCATGTTGAGAATGTATCTTTGGAATGTACATTGCACATATACATTGTGATGGATAGAAGAGGTGACTGGTAGCAGCGGTGAAGAGAACCGGTGATTGCAAGTCAACGAAAGTAGATAAGTGTTCCATCGGCATATCGAAAGCACAAGCAGGGAGCTCACCGATGAGGGTAGTCTTGCCGATAGGAGAGTAATGCAAAGACATACATGGAGGAGTGTTGAGCATCAGGGAGATAAAAAGCAAGGTGGCCGATGGGGAAGACGTGGACCATCCTCTCACCGATCAATTTGTGAGATAAAGTTTTGGGTCCGCATCAAATTGGTACCAGAGCCCAACAAAAGGTCTAGGCAACTATGTGTTTGGTTCTATCATTAAGAAGGCAAAAGTAGAGTTGAGGAAGAACTGAGAAGTTGCAGAAACAAGTTAGCAAGATGCCTCTGAAAAGTACTGGCACTGCTAGAGAGTTGCAAGAGATGAAGGAAAAGCATACTAAAGAGATGAGGGAGATGAAATAGCTTATAGAAGCCCTTCAAGCTAGGCTTGCAGTCTTGGAGACAAACAAAAGAAGAGAAGTGGAAGAAAGTGAATCAGAAGAAGAAGGGGATGGTGAAGAGTTTGAAGATGTAGATGAAGATCTGGATCCTGAAGATCAGAGATTTGCAAAACTGTTAAGGGCAATCAAGAATGACAAACGTAAGGTAAAGATTGATGTTCCAAGGTATGGTGGAAGTTTAAATGAGGAAGAGTTACTTGATTGGATTGCTGCATTAGATAATCATTTCAAATGTGAAGAAGTTCCTGAGGAGCAGAAAGTAAAGATTGCAAAGACAAAATTGGGAGGTCATGCCTTGGTATGGTGGGATTACTTACAATTGGAGAGGAGAAAGCAGGGAAAGTCAAAGATTTCTTCATGGGACAAGATGGTAGCAAGGATCAAAGGTAAATTCTTACCCAAGGATTATGAAGTTCCAATGAATAAAAAGCTTCAATTATTAAGACAAAAGGAGATGAAAGTGAAAGCATATACTGAGGAATTTTATAAATTAAGCATTAGGTCTAGTCATAATGAGAATGAGATTGAAAAGGTTGCTAGATTCTTGGCTGGTTTGAGATTAAATATACAAGATGAACTAGTTTTGGCTAACCCTAGGAGTGTGGAAGAATGTTATGAAATGGCAATTAGGATTGAGGAGAAGATGAAAAGGAGATAGGATAAGTCCATGAGGGGAAGAGGCAGCAATATAAGAGGGGGGGATCAGCCCCTACAACAAGACAAGCCAATGAGAACCGAGAAGAGACTAGTAAAGGACAAGAGCAGTTGATTTCAGGGGTGGATGGAGAGGCACACGAGGTAGATTTGGAGGTGGTAGATGTTCAAATGTTTTCACTGGGAGATGTTATCATTGTAATGAAATTGGTCACCTAGCATTCAAATGTCTAGAAAGGCAAGGTTCACCATCAAGAGGTAATAGGAAGACTGAAAAGAGGGTTCAATATGTGCAAGAAGAGGAGGTAGATGAAAGTGTTAACTTTCCAATTGGGAGTGCAGCCCCAGTTCAAGATGGAGAAGCATGGATGCTAAGGAGAACACTCTTGAAGACATCCCAGGACATGCTACAAAGGAGAGCACTTTTCAGGACCAATTGCAAAAGCAAAGGTAAAATATGCAAGGTAGTGATAGATTCTGGTTCAACAGATAATATGGTGTCTAGGGAAATGGTGGATAAAATGAACATAGAAAGGATTCCTCATCAAACTTCTTACAAAGAATCTTGGGTAAGTGATAGTCAATTGCTTTTGGTATATGAACAAGCATATGTTGATTTTCATATTGGGGAATATCAGGATAGGGTTTTATGTGACATTTTGCCCATGGAATGTTGTCACCTACTTTTAGGTAGGCCATGGCAATTTTATAGGCAAGCATTGTATGATGGATATGTTAACACCTACACCATCAAGAAGGATGGGAGAACTTTTGTGATGACACCATTGCAAGTGGATGATGAAGCAAAGAAGGCAGCCAAGGTCATCTTGGTGGGAAGAAAGAGTTTGTCAAGCTCAATGAAGAAGACATAAAGAAAGTTGAGGATACCTCAACGAGTGGGGTTGCTAAGGATCAAAGTTTGAAGGTGATTTTAGTTTTGAATGATGGAGATTAGATGGATCAGTAGAAGGTCCAGGAGCAGGTCTGCAAGTAGCCACAAGTTGATTGGAAAGACAAGGATGCTATCATAGTAGGGACCATTGTTTGTCCTCTAGAACCAACAAGAGTTGAAAGACAAACATATTCTGCCATAGCAACAGTATAAGAAGCATCAACTAAGGTTTCCAATGTAGGTGTCCAGGTAGAGATGCCAATAAGAAAGAATGGCAAGCAAAGGATAGGTTTGGTTGCAAGCACTCACTCATGGTAAGGTGTGAGTAGAGCCTACAATGCTAGGCATGAGTCTTTGATTCCATGGAAGCAAGTTGCAGTCTAGAGATCATGGGGAAGACATGAGATAGCAGAGGATAAAGGTGGAGCAAGAAAAAGAATTAACTCATGGGGCATGAGTTCTTTTCTCGATGGGGTGTATGGTACAGGAGCACCTAATCCACAATGGCCTCCATGAGGCATTTAACTTCATGATGTGTCTGATGTTCATTTTTTTTGTTTCCAATAAGGTCCTAGAAGACCATTCATGTAATAAGGTCTATCTGACCAATGCATGTCATTTTAGTTTGTATCTAGGTTCATTTTGTAAGTCCCAAGGACACTTGTCAATCTGTAATCACAAAGGTTGTTAGGCAGTTGGAAGTTGTTAGACGGTTGTCTCCTAGCCACGTGGAGTTAGGTTGGTACCACTCAGGGTGAGTAGATAAATGTCCAGAGAAGATCAAATGTAAACAGATCAGATCGAAGAGGAGTGTGATTTGCAATTGTGAAACAGAGTATCTATGTATGAACATATCTGGAAAGGCATAATAAACAAAGTCCTATTCTGTGTATCTTTCTGTCATTTTGAATTCGTTAGGTTCTCTCTGTGCAATCAAATTTCTATTTTGTGGTTGAGATGGATTCCTAGTCCATTCCACCAGTTAGATTTCTTTGAAATCGGTGGAATTGCTGTACAGTTCTTTCATTTTTCTATTTTGTTCATTTGGTGTTGTGTTTGCAGGACTGAGTATGAAATGCACTGAGAGATCCTAGCATCGTCATGTGCTAGGTTGTCAAAGAAAAGGGTCTGTGTAGCTACAGGGTTTGTAGAGGTTTACATCAGTGTATGATTCATGTTGTTTCACCGAATATACATTTTGTGTGTATATCACAAATGCATGTCGAGAGTCATTTCGTGTGTATATCACAAAAGCACGTTGAGTGTGTATGTTGTAAAAGCACGTTGAGAATGTATGTTGCGAATGTACATTGAGAAGGTGTTTTGTATGACTAGCACAGGAAGTCAGGAAAAGATCTGTTGAAGAGCCTTTGATAAGGAAACCATGTTTAGATATATTGGTTTACCTTTGATCACTTGTGCTATGCTTTAGATGACCAGTTGTGAATGGTTAAGTTATGCATCAAGAGGACTGGGGGTGTCAGAGAGAGAAGGCTGAAAGCTTCCGATCTTGGAAGTCTAGCTAATAGTGTATCGGTATACCAAGAAAGCCAATGGTTGGTCCCACTGAATTTATATCCTAAATGCTTGTTGAGAATGCATCTTTGGAACGTACATTGCGCATATACATTGTGACAGATATAAGAGGTGACTGGTAGCAACGGTGGAGAGAATCAGTGTTCGCAAGTCAATGAAAGCATATAAGTGTTCCATCAGCATATCAGAAGCACAAGCAGGGAGCTCGTTGATGAGGGTAGTCTTTTTGATAGGCGAGTAATGCAAAGACATACATGGAGGAGTGTTGAGCATCGGGGAGATAAAAAGCAAGGTGGCTGATGGGGAATGTTTGGCCGATAAGGAGTAGATCTCCAAGACATGGACCATCCTCTCAGCGATCTGTTTATGAGATAAAGTTTTAGCTCTACATCACTTCCTTAGTTATGCCAATGCTTTCAACATACATTTCTACTTGCTTTTGAACTTTCCTCTTGATTTTAGGTACTTTGAGCTCAACATACAGTTTCACACTTATCTCCTTATATGTCCCAAATCTTTCAACTGTTGTGTCCTTTGGCTTGCTCAAAAGGTGTTGAGCATACATATCCAATACTTTCTTATCAACCTCACACCCCATTGGCATGATCCATACTATTCTTAGTTCAACAGATTCCATTAAACACTGATCTGTATCCACCATAAATCAGACTATATCCTTGTATTTTTTAACCACTAATGTGGGAATTCTTTTGCGTGAATGCATCATGTTCTGAAATTTTTTGAAGAAACCCCAAAGAGCAGTCCTTTGGGCATTGGAGTCACCAATACTATTCAAGTTCTCTCTTATTTGAATAGCAATAGGTTTATCATTGGTCCAACACATGCTTTTCTTGCCGGGTAACTCATTCATGAAATAGAACAAACATAACACCAGTGTACCATATTTGAAAGTGTTCTTCTTATCCTTCTTAACCTTATTCAAATTTTCCATCAGCTAGTTCTATAGCAACTCACACAAGTCATAATTAGTATTCTCTCTTATCATCTGATACACTGCATAGATAGCTATACCAAATATAGAATTCTCCCTGATGGAATGATATATCTTGTATCCAATCACCATTTCTGTAAATTTGACATCTAGATCAATGATGTCATTTATTGTCATTGCCCTTTTGTCAAACCTTGAACCGTTAGCATCAGTTACAGTTTGATTCTTTATTGACTTCAACATTGGTAGTCCACCGGATGAGTTTAACCCTATCACGGCCTTGATGGCATCCTTGTTGATCTTGAAAGGTTTCATTAGCCACATAAACTCATCATGCATAGGGCTTAAAACATACCGGACCCATTCATCTTCATTGAAGGATGGAAACCCTATAATATGAATGAAATGTTTATCATGCAATACCTTATACTCAGGTTTGAGACCATGAATTTCATCCCTTAGATGATCCTTGAACAAATCTACAAACCTTGAGTCCCTAAATTCATCTATACTAGCATGAATATAGGCCCTAATATCTTCAACATGCAATACACCATATGGAACATTTGAAAATGCACCTAGCGGGTTGACTTCTACTGATTTGTGTGGATGCTTCTTGAATTTGGGTTGATGCATTTCAATAATATCAACAGCCAATGGTGTAGCCATTGCAAAAGATCACAAGTTCAAAGCTTCTCAGAAAAATACCTTTTTATTGCATAGAATTAGGGTTAGCTGATAAATTCATCAATCGCACTTCAAATCTTTGAAATCTTAGCTCAGGTGCTCTTTTGCTTGCTCTCTTTGAATACAAAGTGATCCAAATGATGAAAGGATGACCTTTATGCTCTGCAAAAGCTAATTCTCCATTGTAATAAATGTGTTGCCCTAACTTCATCTGTTTACTCTATTTCTTGATGCAGTTTCTCATGAATTGCTCCACAAATCACCATATCCACTTCTTTTCTTCCAGAAATCCTTTCAAATGATCTACAAGAACCCAAATTATCTTCTCTCATTGTGCCAGATTCAGGTACCCACTTACTGGCTAGGGGAATTTGATTTTCAATGCATCTCCCCCTGAGCCAAAGCTCCCATTTTAGTTCCCTAAGGAATTCTCAGCACCAAATTCCAGTGCGGACCCATCACCATCATTTTTTACACTTTTCTTCACCCATGTCTTGTTCATTTCATTCTAGATCTCATTTACATCAATTTTGCCCCTGCCTTTGTCTTATCTCTGCTCATCTAGTTTTTTGTTTACCAGACCTCTTCTTTCATTATTTCTGCTTCTACATAATCTTGCAATATGACCGGATTGATTACAATTGAAGCACACAACATTTCTTTGCCCATTTGATTGATTTCCTCTTGATCTACACTGATTAGCCATATATAAAAATCTATTGCATGTAAAACATTTGCCATTGGAAGAATTGCCATTTCCTTTATTGTTAGAGTTATTCATTATCATACTTCTGCATTCATTGGATCTATGACCATACCTCTTTCACTTGAAGCATTGACCGAAGAAGGATGGACCACTTTGATTTACTTTGCTTCTGCACTGAGTAGCTCTATGACCAAATTTATTGCAATTGAAACAATTTCCATTGAAAGATGGATACCTTTGAGCATTAGGTTGTCTTACAGGAGGTCTTCTAGGTTTGTTTCTCCCATTCCTTGATTGAGAATTTCTTTGTTTGGATCTGGAGCTTTCACCTTTCTCATACCCAAGACCATGCTTATCATCGGCCTTCTTCTGACTCTCAAGCAACACTTCAAGTTTAGTTGAGCTTATCTTGAACTTCTCCTTGTATTCATTTGAAACTTCTAGGTCATGTTTGAGAATAACAATTTGCCTTTCAAGTTCTTCCTCATTGTCCCTACTTTCATGTAGATCAGACTCTAGATGGCCAATTATTCTGTCCAATCAATAGCATTCTTCAGTTCTTTCTTTCAGAGATTGATTCAATTTTTCTTCAGTCTTCTTCCTTTCTTCAATTTCCTTGGTTATCCTCATCGCCCCAGATTCCATCTCATGTTTTAGAACAACAACTTCTTTTGCTAACTTCTCACATTCCTTTGTCTTCTCTTTTAGGGCCTCATCCATGTTATTGTCTTCATTCTAATTTCCCAGTTGAAGAAGTAACTCCTTCCTCTTTTTATTAGATTTGCTCAATTTTTCTTTTAAGGTCTCAATGAAGTCTTCAGCATCTTTAAGGTTCTCTTGTAGTTCTTTGACTTCATCTTTGGACTGATCAAGATCTTCTAAAGCAATTTTAAGTTGTTCATGAATGCCATCAAAATACTTGAATGAACCCATTGAAAACACCTTACCAGATCTTCCTCAAGCTGTTAAACTTATTCTAAGGAACCAAGCTCTGATACCAATTGTTGAAATAAGGGCAAACAACTGAGAGGGGGGGTGAATCAGTTGTCACAAAAACTTTTATCCTTTGCTGCAATTTAAACTTCTTTACCACTTATTAATAGATGAATGATATAACCATGATAGCATGAATCAACAACATATTAGTAGAAACAAAATCAACACACATAACACTAGGATTTTTACGTGGAAACTCGGTTAAGGGAAAAACCACGGTGGGGGTTAACCCACAAGAAATTATACTTGGTTAAAAGTATTACAAATGGGGAAGGCACATGCCTTCAGGGCACACTGCCTAGAGCTCGCTGCTCCAAGAGGCTCACTACATACAGAAATGATTACAAGAAGATTATAAAATGTTTTAATTGATGAATAACATCTACTAATGCAAAAAATCAATTTTTGTTAAGCATAGAATACTGATCTTACACACTTCATCCTTATTATGTCATGTTTCACTCTTCAGCCATAATCTGAGCTTAGATCTTCACCTTCACACTTCTTTCTACCTTTCTCACACTTACTCTATCACCACATCACAATCACACCCCAAAACACTTGAATCCATCAGCTATATATATCTACATCAAGAAAATTCAATCAACTGTAGTCAGCTTCAAGAAAACTTAGAACATTTATTAAGAACTCTACTCTGTCGGCTGAACCCATGCACAATCAACAATGCAGACCAAAAACTTGTGTTCTCATATCATCAATCATGTCAACCAATACCACTAATTATCACAAATTGCTTAACCAACAACTTTTCTTCATCTGGACCAAGATCAAATACTAGGTCAGCTTGTTCTTACTCTGACTGTACTGACTAACTGGAACCCGATACTTAGATGCTTATAACTTTTGAATCCTTCATCATCGAAGGTTAAATTTCTAGATCTAGATAGTCCTGACAATCCTTATCAGTCCCTTAGATATACAACACACTGTGAGTTACCCCCAAAGAGATCCAGACCAAGATACTGAACCCTATCACATGCTCTATTTCTGACTACCCGAACTTAGACAAATCTTCACTCTAACTTCTAGTATGAACAAATTATGTAATGTGGATGTGTAAGATAGACTTAGTTACCATCAATGACAACACCTGTCATGTGTAGCAGTGTCTCTTGCCAACATCCACAAGGTCTTGTTCAAAGTTCTACCCTGAAATTGTATCAAATGAACATTAGATGCCATGACAAGGTTCGAGTAATGAAGAATCTTCTGAGGCATGTCAAAATCCTAAAACAACCAAACATTAACACTTTTATGTGGGTACCTTCTAAGCCATGTTCTAGTAACAACCACTGAGTCTATAGGGTATTTGATGTTTTCTCCATCTATAACTGGGGCCTCCAATTTCGTTTTAGTCTCAACACAATGACACAAGTAATATTATGTTCTCTCTTTATTATCTTCATCTGCAATAACTACATAAACATGCCCTACAATGATATGTGCATCAAATTAGATGAAATTAGTTAACATTACAAAAACACTACAAAGTAAGATAACATTAGGAATTTCAAAAACTATGCAAGTAGATATATTACCTGGTTGAACTAGATTAGATATGTGGTCAAATTCAACTGATGATTCCATCTCTGTCAGTTCCAGTGCTGTCGGCAGTCAATATGTGTCAAGTGGGCTAAGTTAACTTAACCACCATTTGTCAACCCACTCCTTTGACTCACACTCATTCCACACTTGAATTTTACATGAAAAAAAAAGCATGTCATCTTCCACGTATGGATACTCCATGAACCTGCAATTGAGCTTCTAAAAGTGTGTAGCTCACTTGATCCTATCCTCATTGGCATCGGTGTCCTTGATTCTTTGGTGCCTTCCAATGTCTCTTGATAAAGTTTTTCTATTAATTCTCAATGCTTGACTCATCTTTCTATTGAGATGAACTTTCCTCGTTTGATTACCTCCTATTGTCGATGTAATGACACGTCGTGTGACATTACTATCTTTTGTACATGAGGTGTTACCCACACTCTCATATGCACTCATTAGATTCTTAACAATAGATTTTTCACTTGAAGCCTTCGATGTTGTCAACCCAAGAATCTTCATGATGGACCTATACTTTATACTTCGCATCATTTCAACGAATAGTTGACATCTTGCGGTCTTATTTAACTTTTCAAAGAACAGTCTCCAAATCTTATGAGCATATCTTCTACAAGTGTGTTTTTGAATCTTACCTTCCATTGGATGTAAAATATTCTCATTAATATCAATCAAATACTTTGTGTATCTATGCATAATTCTAGGTGGTGTTAAGAAAGGTAAATTCATCTCAACATTAGGAATTTCATCAATATTTAAATGAGATGGGCTAGATGGCATACCTTTGATTGGAGATGGAATAGATGGCATACCTTGAGGTTGAGGTGGGAACGATGGCATACCTCTTTCCTCACATGTGAGTGATGATGTACTCTCAACTTGAGATGCAGTAGATGGTGTCCCTCCATCTTAAATTATAGCAGAGGACGTGTCTCCAATTGTGGTATTCAAATCTCTCATAGCACAAAGATTTTGCATTCGTTCCCTTTGTGCCGCCAATACCATATCTCTTGTTGATGGTTGAGGTTCCTCTTCAATTGGCATGTCTTCATTTATCATGTCCAATTTCCTCTTCTCACAAAGTTCCCTCATAGTCGCTGCTTTCTTTGCATTCTTAGCTTCTATCTCTTCCTATGTTGGTTTAATTCTTGATCATTTCCTCGGCATGATAGAGAATTTATCTGTAGCATGATAAAGAGACAAATATTAGTTCCTAATAAATGAATCCATACAAATAACTAAAATTTATGTCATTCAACCCTTCATACAAAATGTACATACAATCATCATGTAGAAGAGTAAATGTCACTCAATCAAAATAGGTACAAAGCATACAAAGTATTATTGTATCCATACAAAGCATTATTGCAGCCATACAAAGCATTATGGTACAAAGTTCACTTCAATCCTATGAGGATAAGGACAAAGGAGCATCACCTATTGAGGCTACAAGTGAGGAGTACATGGGACTTCATGTTGACTACAAGGTTGAAGATGTGGGGGAGGCCTTGGTGCTAGTGGCATCAAACTACCTACACTTACTTGCGAATAGAGATCATCTCCTCACACATGAAGATTCAGCTTGTAGCCATGGGACAAAATTTAGGACACATGATACACTTGATTTTCACTTGGAGATGTCTCGTGGGCTAGCACTTGTTGATAACCATCTAGTCATGGAAGGAGAGATGATTGATATCATGGGAGACATCATAGCAGAGCATGAGGTAAGGACTGATTTTTTGATGTGTGACAGTAGTCCCTTATCTTCACATTATCATGTTATGACAACCAAGAGGATCATCCTTAAGGCTTATGATTTTCATGGAGACACTCATGTTGAACTTTGCACTTTGTTGTGACTAAACTATCTTGAGACCCTATATCAATTCCATGGAAATGTGACTAATTTGTAGTATTTAACTTGGTACATTATCATAGATATGGGAATGGAAACATTTGGTATACAAGTTTTGTATGAGCTATCAACATGAAGAATAATGTAGCATAGCATGGATCATGATTGGATTAAGCCTATTGGGATTTACTTGTATGATCTTGGCACCTATTCATTTGTATTTTAACTTGTTATGACAAGATAATAGTAATTCATTATGCTTAAGGGATTGTATATTTATATGTTGTAAGGATTTATTCTTGTATATGTTAAGGTCTATTTAATTCATTATTGCACATACTTATTAAAGAGCCCAAGTGAGAAAATATACATGGCACCATGTGAGATTGTAGGCTAACCTTATGGATTCTTGAGTAATAAAATCTAAAGATTTAACTTAAGGCTATCTATGTAGGTTTAAAGGAAACCATACAAGTGATATAAACATGTATGATAAAGCATGATAAAGTAATTCAAATAGAATTAAGGAAAATGTAAGGAACATGCATGTAAAGACTTGACATACCTAAAAAATGGAGATTCCAATGGAGAGAGTACCCAATTATGTACTATTTTTTTCTTCTTACATCAAACTCCTCAACAATTTGAGCTTTTCACCACTTGCTTCCTTTTCAACGTTAAATTGAATAACACTCAAATAGAATTAGTAACAACAATACTATTAACCAATCTATAATATTAAATTCTACAATTCAATCACACTTAACATTGCAACACTACAAACATTGAAACTTGAATTGATATATATCAAATTCGATGTGAAAACTATGTTATTTCCTCCTTAAGTTGGCAAAGTAGAAAAAGGTGGTAGAAAGTTCATGCAAAGGTGGTAGAATGTGAAAAATGTGCATGTGAACTTCCCAACAACAAGAAAATGCTTTTTTTTGTCAGAACACACACATAAACAGAACAAAATAGAGTATGTGGGCTTGGATCATGGGGGTCTAAGCCTTTTTACCATTTGTATATCAATCCAAAATGTGAGCGCATTTTGGCCTACTATAGAAAAATCTATATTATTCATTTCTCCATGTATTTCTTCTATCTCTCACATCTCTATCTCTCACCTATCTCTCCCCCTCACCTCTCTACCTCTCCCCTCTCCACGTCTCTTAATCACTCCTTGCTTACCTCTCCATCTATCCTTATCCATCCAAGTCTCTCACTTAACCCTAAACCCTAAAGCCTCAACCCTCAACCCTTAAACCTTAAATCCTAAACCATATCCCTAAAATCCTCAACACTTTACCTTAATCCTTGCTCCCTTAACCCTAAACCCTAATCTTTCAACCCTAAACCCTAATCCCTCAACCCTAAACCCTACACCATATCACTAAACCCTCTCCCCTTGACACTCTACCTTAACCCTAATCCCTCGACCCTCGACCCTCAACCCTAAATGCTATCCCTAAAGCCTCAACCATAAACCCTAATCCCTCAAGGTCCTAAACCCTAATCCCTTATTCCTAAACTCTAAACCCTATCCCTAAACCCTCAACCTTAAACCTTAATCCCTCAACCCTAAACCCTAAACCCTAATCCCTCAACCCTAAACCCTAATCCATTATCCCTAAACCCTAAACCTTATACCTAAAGCCTCAACCCTCAACACTATACCTTAAACCTTAATCCCTCAACCCTCAACCCTAATCGCTAATCCCTCAACCCTAAACCCTAATCCCTTATCCCTAAACTGTAAACATTATCCCTATTCCTAAACCCTCAACCCTTGACACTATATAGGTTAAACCATAATCCCTTATCTCTAAAGCCTAAACCTTGTCCCTGAACCTCAAACCCTTAAACCTTAAACCCTAAAACCTATCCCTAAACCCTTGACTCTCAACACTATATCTTAAACCCTAATCACTTAACCCTTAGTCCTAAAACCTCAACCCTCAATCCTTAAACCTTCAAACCTAAACCCTATCCCTAATCCCTCTATCCTCAACACTCTACCTTAACCCTAATCCCTTGACCCTCAAACCTATCCCTAAACCCTCAACCCTTAACCCTTAACCTTAAACTCTAATCCATCAACCCTAAACCCTAATCCCTCAACCATAAACCCTGTACCTTAACCCTAATCCCTCAACCCTAAATGCTATCCCTAAAGCCTCAACCCTAAAACCTAATCCCTTAAGGTCCTAAACCCTAATCCCTTATCCCTAAACTATAAACCTTATCCCTAAACCCTCAACCCTCAACCTTAAACCTTAATCCCTCAATCCTACACCTCAATCCATCAACCCTAAACCCTAATCCCTTATCCCTGAACCCTAAATCCTAATCCCTAAACCCTAAGCCCTAAATGTTATCCCTATTCCTAAACACTCAACCCTCGACACTATACCTTTAACCCTTATCCCTTATCCCCTAAACTCTCAGCCCTAAACCCTAATCCCACAACCCTAAACCCTATCCCTAATCCCTCAACCCTAAACCCTATCCCTAATCCCTCTACCCTCAACACTCTACCTTAACGGTAATCCCTTGACCCTCAACCCTAATCCCTCAACCCTAAATGCTATCCCTAAAGCCTCAACCCTAAACCCTAATCCCTCAAGGTCCTAAAGTCTAATGCCTTATCCCTAAACTCTAAACCCTATCCCTAAACCCTCAACCCTTAACCCTCAACCCTCAACCTTAAACCTTAATTCCTTAACCCTAAACTTTAATCCCTCAACCCTAAACCCTAATCCCTTATCCCTAAAGCCTAAACCCTAATCCCTCAACCCTAAACCCTTAATCCTTGACACTATACCTTAAACCCTAATCCCTCATCCCTAAACCCTCAACCCTAAACCCTAATCCCTCAACCCTAAACCCTATCCCTAATCCCTCTACCCTCAACACTCTACCTTAACCCTAATCCCTCGACCCTGAACCCTAATCCATCAACCCTAAATGCTATCACTAAAGACTCAACCCTAAACCCTAATCCCTCAAGGTCCTAAACCCTAATCCCTTATCCCTAAACTCTAAACCCTATCCCTCAACCTTAAACCTTAATCCCTCAACCCCAAACATTCATTCCTCAACCCTAAACCCTAATCCCTCAACCCTAAAATCTAAACATTATCCCTATTCCTAAACCCTCAACCCTCGACACTATACCTTAGACCATAATCCCTTATCCCTAAAACCTCAACCCTAAACCCTAATCCCTCAACCCTAAACCTTCAACCCTAAACCCTAATCCCTAATCCCTAAACCTTCAACCATAAACCCTATCCCTAATCCCTCTACCCTCAACACTGTACCTTAACCCTTATCCACCCTTCTCCTCCCCTATCCACCTCACCCCCATCTCTCCCCTATCTCTCTCACCCCTCTCTCCCTCATTGTAGGTCTCTCACCTTTTTATCACTTAGGGCTCTTTAGATATTTATCTTCCACTCCACCTCTCTCCCTCCTCCTTACCCATATTTCCCTCAATTTGTCAACTTCACTCTCTCATTTTCTTCTATCTCTCCCCTCACCTCTCTATCTCTCACCTCTCTATCTCTCACCTCTATCTCGCCCTCACCTCTCTACCTATCCCCTCTCTACGTCTCTCAGTTAGTCCTTGTCTACCTCTCCATCCATCTTTATCTATCTAGGTCTCTCACTTAACCCTAAACCCTATCCCTAAATCCTCAACCCTTAAACCTTAAATCCTAAGCCCTATCCCTAAACCCTCAACCCTCAACCCTCGACACTATACCTTAAACCCTAATCCCTTGAACCTAAACCCTAAAACCTATCTCTAAAGCCTCAACCCTCAACCCTTAAACTTTAAATCCTAAACCCTATCCCTAAACCCTTAACCCTCAACACTATACATTAAACCCTAATCCCTCAACCCTAAACCCTAATCCATCAACCCTTAAACCCTAAACCCTTGACCCTCAAACCCTAAAGCCTTAAAGCCTCGACCCTTATCCACCCCTCTCCTCCCCTATCTGCCTCACCCCCATCTCTCCCATATCTCTCTCACCCCTCTCTCCCTAAATTTTAGGTCTCTCACTTGTATATCTCTCAAGGATCTCTAGACATTTCCTTTCCTCTCCACCTCTCTCCCTCCTGCTTAACCATCTTTCCCTCAAGTTGCCAACTTCACTCTCTCATTTTATTCTATCTCTCACCTTTGTCTCCCCCTCACCTCTCTACCTCTCCCCTCTTTGTGTCTCTCAATCACTCCTTGTCTACCTCTCCATCCATCCTTAGCCATCTAGGTCTCTCACTTAACCCCAAACCCTAAACCCTATGCCTAAAGCCTCAAACCCTCAACCCTTAAACCTTAAATCCTAAAACCTATCCCTAAACCCTTAACCCTCAGCACTATACCTTAAACCCTAATCCCTTAACCTGAAATCCTAAACCCTATCCCTAAAGCCTCAAGCCTCAACCCTTAAACCTTAAACCCTAAACCTATCCCTAAAGCCTCAAGTCTCAACGCTTAAACCTTAAACTCTAAACCCTATCCATAAACCATCTACCCTTGACATTATACCTTAAACCCTAATCCATTAACCCTCAGCCCTAAAGCCTCAACCCTCAACCCTATCCCTAAACCCTTAAATCATCAAACCTTTAACCCTAAACCCTATCCCTAAACCCTCTACCCTCAACACTATGCCTTATACCCTAATCCCTCAACCCTTAAATCATCAACCCTTAAACCCTTAATCCCTCAAACCTTAAACCCTAAACTCTCAACCCCTAGATACCCTTAAACCCTTAAACCCTATACCATATACACTTAACCTTGGACACTCAACCTTGAACATTATCCCCGAACATTGAAACCTCTACCCTATACCCTCAACCCTATACTTATGCCCTAAACCCTCAACCCTCATCCATATGCCTTATACCATCAACCTTAAACCCTATATCTTAGATACTCAACCTTGAACATTATCCCTCAACTATAAACTCTCAACCCTCTACCCTATACCCTCAACCATATACTTTAGCCCTAATCACTCAATCCTCAACCCTATACCTCAAACTCTAAAACCTACACCCACAAACCCTCATCCATATACCCTATAACCTCACCCTTATACCCTAAACCATGAATATTGTGCCTTAACCCTATACTTAAAACCTAAATGATAAACTCTCAACCCAAGTCACCCTATGCCTTATATACCCTCAATCCATATCATAAACCCTAAACCCAATATCTTAAACCCTAATCCCCATACCTTACACAATTAATCTTATACACTCAACAAGATGAATATTATCCCTCAACTGTAACCCTCAACCCTCAACCCTCTACCCTCTACCCTCTACCCTCTACCTATTACTTAATCCCTAATCCCTCAACCCTCAACCCTATACCTTAAACCCTCAACCCAGAAACCTCAACCCTCAACCCTAAAAACTCTATGGGATCAGGTCCTTATATACCCTAAACCAAAAACCTTTACATACATACATACATACATACAAGCATGCATACATACATACATACATACATACAAGCATACACACATACATACATGCATGCATACAAACATGCATACATATATACATACATACAATCATGCATACATGCATACAACCATACATACATACATACATACATACATACATACATACAAGCATACATATATGTAATAAGAACATACATACATAAAGACATGCATACATACATACACATATACATAATTAATAACCTTGAACATAAAACATTCCAAGGGAGACATAGCGTGAGTACATTATAACGCGCTCACATTATGTCAAACTTGACAAACATCAGGCAAACTTTTGTGAAAAGGGAAAAAATACAAAACAAAACAAAATGCGAGCATGTTATAACGTGCTCGCATTTGCTTTGGGAATCCCAAGCCTAAGTGGAGTGCCTTCCCAACATCCAAAGACCTATTTTTGCATATTCTACAGGATTTCACATAAGTTCATTCGTGCTAACCCTAAGATTTGCACATGTTACAAGGTCAAACAAATCAAACACCTGGGTAATGTTAGGCTTTCTCTTAGCTATTTAACGATGTAATTTTTTTCACATTTTGACAATGTTAATCCTTTCATCTTTAATTTCTTTTGTTTGCGTGTCTATTTTTTGGCAAAAACCAGTGTTTGGTCTTTTTTTCATTGCAAATTAACCGTTCATTGAAATTTCAAACAAATTATATTTTTAGAAACTAGATTCCATTCTACACATATTAAAAAAAATGATTTTCAATTAGTTTTCAAAATTTATAGGGGTAGCATGGCCAAAATTATATTTTTAAGGATGTGTCTACTTTGAAAATTAGTAAAAAATCAAATATTCATTAAAAAATTATCAAAAAAATTGGGCACAAACTACATGTTGTTAGCTAATTTCTCACCAAAGTGATTTTAAAAATACCAAAAAAAAGTTAAACTTTTGAGGGAGCCACAAAACATGCTATGATATGTTTTTTTGATAGGAACAACACCAATTTCTGTGGCTCCCTCTTTTGAACCCCTTAATCTATACCATTTTACAAAAAAAATTAGTAGTTTAGAAAGTATACTTGGAGCACTACGAAAATAGTTTTTGTTGCATTTTAAAATTTTGAGTGTAACTATGCTCAATTTCTCATCCAAGGCCAGTATTTCCTGATTTTAGAAAAAAAGTGGCCACTTAAGACCCCTTTTGGCCCCCCATCTTCTTGCACTTATCCCTAGTGATTTTATTCTTTCTATAGTAGAATAGAAGCAAAACATTTTGTTGATGTATAAAATTCTGTAGGTTCTAACACCAACATGGGAAGTTTCAAGAATGTGGGACTTGCTACTTGAAACAAACTTCAGATTTTAAAGAAGCTGGCTCTTGTCTATCTTAAATGGATTTTGAGGAAAAGGGTAAGAAGCTAACATGATTATAGATACAATTAAGTAAAACTATCTATGGCGATGTGCCTGAGTAAAAGTATTCCTTTCAAATTAAGCACAGTGAAACTATTCTCAAGATTTAGTTATATTAAAGAGCAGATACTGCATGATTAACATAAACAGATGGAATGAATATAATCAAAGGCCCACAATCAGACACTTTGCAATGACACAGCTAATATCAACCAAGGCATAGAACAAAGTTCTTCTCATTAATCTTCCAGTAACATAAAAGGCATGGATACATTAACTTTCTTATCAAGAACAACAAAATAAAGGAAAAATGATATCAACTAGCCATAGCAAAGTCTCCAACTTCTCTTTTAGATTCTGATAAAACTTATCAAAAAATCTCTACCTCTGTGTATTTCTGTATATCAAAATCTATTGATCTATTACAAATGCTACATATTTATAACCAAAGATCTGACTCTAGATTGTCTATAACAACCGAATCCCAATGGCCCAATAGAACTGAAGATAACTGGAAGTCCCCAGCTGTTATGATCCTTCAAATCTACAACAGCCATCCCTTCCTATAGGCTCATTAGTTGGGGCTAAATATATGTGGCACACCTCCCTCACTAAGAGACAGACACATGGCGAGACCTGCATATTTGAAACTTGGAACATGGTGTGACAGATGGCAGTGTCCGCAGTAAAATGAGAAATTCCTTTGTTCCTCAGAAGTAAACAAGAAAATGACACTTGTCGCATTCTGTAGTTTTTAGAAACATCTACGTGTCTTCCTCCATAAAACCCTTAAAACTGTGTCTTTATGTTCAGGTGACCTCCACTTATGACATCTGTCGCAACCCACATCACTTCTTATGAAACACATTAAAAGATGGGACCCATAGCCTTTAGCATATGCTACCTTCAAAGGGAGAAAAATGGGTCAGATGGCATCTTCCACGCACACACTAACACATGGCGGCACCAGCATTACTGCTCAAAACATTTAAAACATTTGAAACTCCCACAGAAGATGACACTTGGCACAATCCGCATCACTTTAAAAAATTTATGTTTCTCATGGAAAAGGGGCATAAACAAAACTACTCTTCTTCCGCAACCAACACGTGGCATTTTTTGTGCTCTTGAAACTGAAATAGACTATGGCCCACCATCTTTCCTTACAAGCATCAAAACTGATATGAAAAGAAACATAGGGCAACTTTCGCAACAAAATAAAGAGACATGCAGCAAACTCCACGGCAAAACATAGAACTTTAGGGACTACCTCCACATGCTACATGTGGCGACCTCCGTAGCAAAGATAAAACTTGAAATACTAAAACAATTTACTATGTGGTGTGCTCCACACAAAAGTTAATATTAGAAATAATATTGCGGCTTGACAGTTGATGGCTTCCACACAAAACATTAGAAACCCACATAGCAATATCTTTGAAACATACATAGAAATAGAAGAAACCCGTGGACCTGCCATAACTGAAACAAAATGTAGAGTTTTGACACTCTATAGTTCTTGGTGACCAATAGGACTTTTGACCCTACTCGAAAAGAACTCAAAATTGAAAAAAAAAGTATATATATTGAAACATAACCTAGAGTGATAAATTCTGCAACGCTGTCTGATAAACAGACCATTATGAATCGGAGAGTCCCTGCTTACTCTGTAAATCTTGAAAGGCAAAATCAAGATTAATTATATCCTTATGGGAAAAAGTCTACAAAATCTAGACCACAGCCTTTAATTGAAACTCTAACTAGGCCATAGGTATCAACATAGCTTCCACCTCCATGACTGATGATGAATCACTTAAACCTTGAAAAACTATCTGATCATTTTGCCTAGTCAAGAGCAGGGCCTTGATGTCATCGATCATCAACACTGTGTTATTATCTGGGAAAGGTGAAGGAAGTGTTGATGACTGTTTTGATGCAATCATAACAATAAGTTAAAATTCACATATAATGAACTGAAACTATACTTGAAAGATAAGAAGGAATCATTTGAGATTCAACTAATCCCAAGTCTACAATGGTTCGGTTGGTCAAGTTCAGTTGGTCAATGTGAAGCTGTAATGTTCAAGGGGCCTTACGTAGTTTAGGTTTGTTTGGTGGTTTACTGGACTAAGAATATGCAAAAAGGTCATAGATTTCAACAAGTATTCTGTTCATTTGCATACAAGTGTTACCAGGCTGCAAGTTTTAGATGGTTTTCTTGAATTTTTGCAGCTTTCTTCTTTATCTATTTATGAAAACTGTCTACTTATAGCTCTGTTATGCATGCTTCTTCAAATTTGAGACAATTTCCTTTAGATTTCTACGTTTTCAGCTAAATATTTCAGATGGGTTGGGAAAAGTTAGAAAGATCTAATCTATACCTCATTTAATCTACCGAAGGATCTAATTGTTTCTGTTATGCACTATGTAAATACCACAGTAATTTGATCAAATCCACAGTAAAAACCTTAAATGTAAGTTCTGAGCATTTTCACAAACATACATTTAAAATTGCAAGCTCTCAAAGAAAATATTTCAAAACACAAAGAAGGGCAGGAGAACACTCAGAAGATAGATGCAGAACTCCAGATTCTATTGTATTAGAAACGAATAGTCATACATGATTTACAATGTAGGAATGACTCTTAGTTTCATTGATCATACTACAGAGAACTTACAAGCTTTACAGATACAGTAAGGCAGCCAGACATTCCACGCGCACCTTACTGCAGACAAACAGGCGACCTCCTTCTTCTACTTCTAAACTATGCTAACTTGTTGTATGTTCCTAAAAGAAAAATTCTGTTGTAGCCACTGTTGTTTGCCTAAAATCCCTGTTGTAAAGTATTATAGTGTAGAGAGGCACAATATAAAGACATTCTGATTGTCCTTACTACAGCAAAAACCTAACTGAACCCCTGGTTCAAACCCCTGGTTACAGCAATAAATATAGGTGAACCAGCTCTAAAAAATATCTCTGAGCAGTGTCAAATCTGGGTGAAATATTGCCCCTTATAAGAAGTTCCGGCAGCTGGGTAATAACTTCTGTTTGTCTGTTGCAGTAATACCTTCAGTTGCAACCTTGTTCTTTACTTGAATGGCCTTGACCTTTCGCACTTCATCCTTATCTTCCTGCTCCTGAGATCAGATTTCCTTCCTCCATGAGGTCACTGTGTTGACTTTCCAACTGCTTCCTCAACTGCAAGCCTGCAAGACAAGACAAGCAATAAGTATTTCATTTATCACATAAACAGCAGGAAATTAAAATAAGCGTTTAAATCCAGGTGACTGCGCAAAATCAAGGAAATCGGATCCAGAATACTCTCAAAACACGTTCAAAACGCATTCAGACCGCTCAAAACCCATCGGGTCAACCATCGCTGACCGAAAAAATGCTATGGGCGCCAAAAAAAATGGTTTAAAACTCCACCGCTTCATTTCCTGCCCATCGGCATGACTATCAGTATCGGCGTGTCAAAAAAACATGTTGGCTGATATTCACTTCATCAGCATGATATTCTAGAAATATGATGCTCTCCCTTCCGAAGGTCCAGATGACGTCATCAGGATGTTTCGCTTCTGTGTAATGGGGAAAAGAACAACATCATCATCATCATCATCATCATGTTGAAGGAGAATAGGAGGATATGGAATATGATCCTGCTGCTGAGGAAAGGAAAATGATGGTGACGTCATCGTCATATTCGGGCTTCATTAAAATGCAAAAGATGATGTCATCATCATGTTCAGTTAAGATCAGGGGATAATTTCAATATCGGGTCACCTAAGGAGCATGATTAGGATGATGAATGTAATATGACCCCTTTGCGGCCAAGGCAACCCTCTCGAAAGATCAGGATGATGATGATCATCAGGATATTTGGGGCTTTTGTCGAACTTAGAATAAGACGTCATCATCATATTTCGTGAACCGGATCGTGTTTGGGAAATATCCTGCCAAAGGGAAATGTGATGATGATGATCATCATCATCAGGATATTTTCTTCTTCGTTTATCAGATCGGGATGACGTCGTCATGATATCCGGAGCCTTTGTTAAACTTAGAACATGACGTCATCAGGATGTTTCGCTAACCGGATCATGTTTTGGAACATATCCTGCCGAAAGGAAAATGTGATGATGATGATCATCATCATCAGGATATTTGCAAAAGGTCATTCTTCTCGGCAGGAGGACTTCACGAAATGTCAGGTGAACAAACAAGATCATGATGATCTTGACAACAGGATAGGATAAAAATATGATGATCCTCCTCATCGAATTATCATGATGATGTCATCATGATATTTCGCTTCGGAGCATAAGGATGAATTGAGGTCATCATCAGGTTAGCGCTAGGGTGATATTAAAATATGATCATGCTGTTGAGGAATGGAATATCACCTTCTTCTTAAAAGATAGGGTGATCATCATGATATTGCAAAAAGGAGATCAGGAGGATATGAAGACATCATCATCATCTTAGCGAACTTTAGCAAATATCATGATGATGACCCTCCGATAGGATTATAACATGCGCATGCAAATATGCCGATGGTGAATTTTCGAAGTCAGGGTGATCTTATATTATCAGCATGATATTATAATATTAGGCGATGCAAAAATATCATGATGCTCGCGATGCGAAAGACCGCTCGACGGGGAAAACTTACCGTGACTTAAAGTTGACGTCATCATGATATCCGGATATTTGAACTTCAGGATATTATCGGGGGGGGTTCAAATATGATGATGATGTCTTCATACAGCACAACCAAGTTTATAAAATATGACCCTCCTAAAAATCATGATGCTCACGATGCGCATAAGGCCTTTTGACGGGTAAAGGGCACTACCACCTAAGATTGACGTCCGGATATTGCGACTGCATGATTTTTATCGGGTGATAGACCAAGATCATGATGACCTTGACAACATGAAAAAAATATGATGATCACTTGCGATTATCAGGTTTGACCAAAACTTTGACTGTGCATAACTTCCACATATGGACGAATTTTCAAGTGAAGTAAAAGGCAAACCTGCATGGAATTTCAAGCTCTTTTTAAATATGAGGTCACAGAAACAAAATATGAACTTTGACAAACTGACCTCATGATGATGACCAACCTCATCCAATATCATGATGATGATGCACCTGACCTTCATTTTTACCAAACCGCCAGAAAGCAGAAAAACACAAGCAGAAGCAAAAAGCAAAACATCAGCAGGGGTCCCCATTTTGCTAAGGAGCATAATGGGGCATGTTGTGAACATCACAACAACTAGCAACCAAAACAAAACAATTAAATTCAGAGTGTTCAAGGAAACTAGATGAAATGAACTCATAACTTCCAACTATCTTTCCTGCAAATTACTATTCAGCTTGAGACTCAAAGTATTCAATAAAGATGCATGAATTTCCATTTTCAGTTTAGTTGTGTGTAGGTGATTAATTATCCTCATCTTGAAGATCGGTTGAACAAACCAGTGACTGACATTAGCCTACGTAGGTGAGGATATTCCCTCATAGCCAATCGGATAGAGCCTTGCTGCCAGCGAGCGTCTATAGCCCCGGCAAGGTTATCGTTACAATTCTCCTAAGTAGAGCCCCACTGCCAGCGAGCGTCCATAGCCCCGGTAGAGTTACTTAGATGGCTTAATCTGGATTTTCAGTATAATCCGCTTTATTTATTTATTTATTTATTTTTTGTTTTCTAATTTTGAAAGATTTCATAAGATATAGCAATTTGTAACTTCATGATGCAAGGAGTGGACACTTGCTGAAATTAAGCTGAGAATTGTAATGGTAGCAAGGGTGACCTCTGATTTTTCACCTAATATCTACACTGGTATGTTCAACAAACCCAAGGATTTTAGGTGTGTCATCGTGAGAAACCTGCTTTGAATTCTCAATCACATTTATTGAATACAAAACTTCAGAAGATGAACAACTCTCTACATTCATGACAGTGACAAGTTATGTGTAAATTGTAAATGGTTAACCTGAATATCCTAAATTTTATACTGTTTTGAATGGTTGCTAGTTTTGCTCCTTAATACTCTAAAGTAAAATAAAGATCCCTGTTGAGGAGACAACAAACAAACCAAACAAACAGGCTGTACAAACAACACAACAAAAGAAAAAACTGTACAAACAAAAAGAAACAAAAAGTAAAAACAAACAGAGGACAAGCTATACAAATAGCCAACCCAAAAGAAAACAGCAAAAGAAGAACTGTACATTATCTACAGCACTTTACATTAAGAAAAAAAGGGACTACCCCCGCCTTTTACCTCAAGCCTGGAAGTAGTGTTTCAAATGCTGGCCATTAACTGGTAATGGCACATCTTCTCCAGTCAAGGTCTTAAGTCTAAAGGTGTTATCTCCTATTATTTCTGAGACTTGTAATGGACCCAGCCATAATTTATCGAATTTTCCATGGCTTCCTTTCTTTTCATGTGCTTTGTCCCAGCACAACACTAAGTCTGATATCCTAAATGTCTTGACTCTTGCCCTTTTGTCAAACCACCTCTTAACAACTGCTTGGTGTTTGGCAAACTTCTCGAGGGCTTAACCTCTTTTCTCCTCTAGTTGTAACATTTGCACTATTCTGGCTTCCCTATGGTTATCAAAGCCTAGATATTCATTAGCAAACTTCCAGGTTGGTATTCTCAGATTAACCGGAAGTATGGGATCAGTCCCATAAACTAAGTGATAAGGTGTGCTACCTAAAGCTGTTTTAAACTTGGTCCTGTCTACCCATAATGCATATCTTAACAGAGTATTCCACTCTCTAGGACTTTTGGCAATTAACCTCTTGATGATGTCTAATAAAATTTTGTTTGTTGATTCAGCCAGTCCATTACCTTGAGGGTAATAATTCGAAGAAAACCTTAGAATAATCCCATATTCAAATGCCCACTTAGAAAATTTTAAAGAAGAGAAAGCAGGGCCGTTATCACATACCAATGAATAGGACGTTCCAAACTTGGTGATAATGTTTTCTTCAAGGAACTTGATAACTACCTCAGTTGTGGAAAACTTGCAGCAGGTGGCCTCAGTCCACCTTGTACAATAGTCTGTTACCGTCAATATAAATTTGTGTCCTGCAGAAGATGGGGGATTGATGACTCCGATAAAATCCAAGCCCCACTGTGCAAACGGTCTAGATTCGATCACAGGGTGCAGTGGATTGGCCAGATTTCTCCCTTTGTCTGCTGCAGTCTGACAGGTGTGGCAGCTTCTGATGTGACTTTTAGTATCTTTGAACATGGTGGGCCAGTAATAGCCCGCTCTCAGTATTTTGTGTGTTGTAGCTAAATGGGAACCATGACTAGTTCCGTACTTGTCATGTAGTTCTGTCAACACTCTATCAGCTTCAGTTCTGTTTATGCATCTCAGATAAATTCCATCATGGTTCTTCCTGAATAGAAGACCTCCTTGCACCATATATTTTTGTGCCTTAATCTTCAAAGCTCTCCTCTGAGAAGCCTTCATCTTGCTTGGGTACTTTCCAGCTATCAGGAAGGTGCTTAAATCATCGTACCAGCCTGATGCGTCTTGGGAATTCAATACATATTGTTGTTTTATCAGATTTGGATCCATGTTTGCTATTGTCTGCACCAACGCCTGCCCTCTGACCAGCTTTGCGGGAATGATCTCCATGTCGAATTCTTGCAGTGTGGTGATCCATTTGGCTCTTTTCTCTCCAGGCTCGTTTTGCATCAGCAACATTTTTACTACTGCGTCTGGTACTATGGCTTTAATCTGGCTGCGCAGAATATAGTATCTAAATTTTTTCACAGCCTTCACTAATGTGAATGCCTATCTTTCGATATCTAGATATCTCAGCTGTGCATCCTTCAGAGGCACACTCATAAATGCTATGGGCCTCTCTTCATTATTTTCACCTTTCTGTGTCAAGGCAGCCGCGACAGAATGAGAAGATGCAAAGGAGTAGATGTAAAACGGGCTTGTGTAGTCTGGACTTGCCAATACAGGGGCATTAGAAATTGCCTCCTTGATATCTTCAAATGCGGCTTTGGCCACTGGCGTCCATTCCATCTGTGCATCTTTCTTTAACATGGCATTCAACGGCTGCACAATCTCTGCAAAACCTGTTATAAACTTCTGAACAAAGTTAATTTTACCAAAAAATGATTTCAATTCTTTCCTACTGTTTGGTATTTGCAAATTTTTTATAGATTCTATTCTATCCGGATCAATTGAAATTCCATTTTCAGAAACGACATGGCCTAATAATTTACCTTCAGTTACGCCAAATATACATTTCTTAGGATTAAGGGAAATCCCATACCTTTCACATCGCTGGAGTACTTTTCTGAGGTCCTCAGCGTGGGTGGATGCATCCTTGGAATACACAGTTAAATCATCCATATACACAACAATACATTTACCTGATAATCCACAGAATGCAACGTCCATGGCCCTCTGAAAAGTGGCACCTGCATTAATTAAACCAAAAGGCATTCTTCTATATGCATAATTTCCCCATTTGCAAGTGAAGGTGGTTTTTAGTCTATCTTCTCTGTCAATTAAGACCTGGTTATAACCTGAAAAACCATCTAAAAAAGACATCATCTTTGTGCCATTTACTACTTGTAGTACTTCGTCTATTGGGGGCAAAGGATAATTATCCTTTTCAGAAGCCTTGTTCAAATTTCTAAAGTCTACGCACAACCTGATGTCTCCATTTTTCTTCCTCACTGGTACCAAGTTAGCTACCCAGACAGAATGTCTGACTGGGAAAATTATTCCAGCGGACAGTAGTTTTTTAACTTCCTCAAAGATTAAAGGCTCTAGAATGGCATTTACAGGCCTCTGTTTCTGCCTAAATGGTTTGACTTCTTTTCTTAAAGGTATTACGTGAGTTATGATGGACTCATCAAATGTTTTCAAGTCTTCATAAGTCCATGCTATGACATGTTTATATTCTTTCAGAACGGCCAGAACCTCTTTTCTAATTTTCTCAGAGCAAGCTTTCCCAATTAGTACACTTTGTGGATTTAGCTCAGTCCCTAAGTTATGCAAATCACACTTACCCCCTTCTGTTTTGGGTAAGTCTTTCTGTCTTATTATTCCGTCGAAGTCAAAGATGTGTTCTAATTCAATTACTCCTTTTGGCAAGAAGTTGCTCTTTAAGTTGATCATATCTTCTTCGTCCCATGTTACTTTAGGCCTTTCTTGTTCATCAATAATTTGGGCCTCAAATGCCTCATTACAAGTCAGAAAATTAATAATTTGTTGATCCTCTCCAAATACCTGAAAGTGTGTAACGTTGTCTGGTATACTGGGCACGTTAACTAGCTCAACAGCAAATCGTCTTAATCCTGACAGTGTCAATGGTTCTAATGTACTAGCAGCAACTGCTAACACATCTGGCCTGTGGTTCAGCTCTCTAGGAATGTGCTCTATGTTAAAAGCATCAAATGAATCCATTAAACCCCATACTCTATGTCTGTAACTAATCATCTTCTTATAATTGCAGGTATATAGTTTCCTCACTTGTCTGACTACTAATTCAGAGTCTAAAAATACTCTGATGGTTTTTACCCCTTTCTTGATGGCCATGACAAGTCCTAAAATTAGGGCCTCATATTCAGCAATATTGTTAGTGCAGGAAAATTGTAATCTATATGCTGCCAAATGTGATTTACCTTGAGGATTTATGAGTTCAATACCCGCACCTGCGCCCTGTTTTGATTTGGACCCATCACATTTTAACGTCCACAAGCCATCTTTACTTTTTTGATCTTTTACCTTGGCATACTTTGTCCCTTTTATTGCCTGTGGGGTGTTGTCTTGTTTATTCATGGGTTTTTCCGTTTGATTATCTTGCATATGTGTGTTTGTAGTTTGCAACTCAGAAAGATAACTACCCTTGTCCTCTATTTCTTTTCCTAAATCTGGAATCAAGGCATCTATATTATCCTGAACATATCTCTGTGTTGGATCAGGATTCTCATTTTTTTCTTGTGACTCTACCCTCCCTATGCATTTTTTGTATTCATATTCAATGATGTCTTTGCATATTTCACAATTCTCCTCAGAATGTTGCCTATCATGGACTCTACACCTATTTTTATATAACTTACATTGGACTGGGAGATTGTGTGTAACGCACTCTTCCACCTCTCGTCTAATGGCACGACCAAATTTGTCTATTGCATTATTTTCTTCATCTGAAGAATTTCCGTCAGACTTAATGAATAGTGCCGTTCTATTGCTGACACACTTCTTTCTAATGTTTAACATCATAATCTCTTAAATCTGCATCCCATTGTTGGTAATTCTATAGACACCTGGTTCAACAGCAGCATATAATATTTCATTAGTTCGATTATACTCTGTTATCATATGTTTCATTCTGGGCTCTGCCTCTATTCTAATCTGGTTTGGGATGCCTCTCCATGGTAACCACATGTGTGAAAAGTCAGTAGCCATATATCCGTTTAATGTCTTGGACCAATCCCTACTTAGCAACATTCCATAATTTACGGGTATATCCACTACTTGAATGTCAATGATTTGGCTTACTCTAGGGTCTGAAGCTAATTGCACTTTTACGTTCATGAGTTCTCCTATCACGCTAACCTCGGTCTTATCTAATTGCGTGACAACCTTGGCAGATTTGGTGGGAGTCAGCCCGAGAGTTTTACATATTCCTAAGGGCATTACGTTGGCTGAAGCACCAGAATCTACCATGCAATTGTGTATATTCTTCCCACACAACCTAACAGTTAACAAGAAAGGTTGAGTATCCCTCTTATCCGCATGTATTACCAATTTCTCTGTTAACAAGAAAGGTTGAGTATCCCTCTTATCCGCATGTATTACCACATTTGTATTGGAAGGCTGCTCAACTTTCTTACCCTTCTCCTTAGGTGGTGAATCACTATTAGGAACAGTTATATCAGCAGACACCTTGTTCGTTATGGATGTATCCAGGGATTTTAAAAAAACATTTCTGATCCCTGGGGTCTTCAATAATTCATTTAGAGGTATGCTAACCTTAATTTTCTTTATTTCCTCTGATAAGTAATTCATTAATCTTGTTGTCTCTATTGCTTCTGTCTTGCTTGTTTGATCCTTTTGCACTGTTGTTCCATTATTTGTGTGCTGACTAGCTTTAAGTATGGTAGGATTGTTGCTAGCATTCTGATCTGGGGGTGTATTGATGTTATTCGGGGGAGTGGAAGTGGTGAAAGGTCCTCCCGGCCTAGGGTTGTTCCTCAAATTGTAGGTGTGGCTTTTATTTGTCTGTTGAAAGGCCTGCACCTCTTCTGTTTCATTTAATATCTCATTTTCAGATTCAAAAGGAAACTGAAAAGCATTTAACACAAAGGCTGATTCAGGATAAAGACTTTCACAACAGTATGGTTCATCCTCTAGCAATTCATCCTCTTTCTCTTCTGCAGTTGCAAAGGTAAACGTTTCTAAGACTAATGCTGTGTCATATTCTGAGGGTACTACCTCATTACCCTTAGGAATGAGAAATTCAGAGGTAGGAGGCTGTACATCTATGTTGAAAATACTAGCTGCCAAGTGGAACTGTGGACAGTCATGCTCAGCATGGGCATTGGTATTGTGAAATCTGCACCAATTTTTGGGTGCTGTACTGGCCATTTGTATGCTAGTTATTTGTTTTGCACCATGATTATCTGTATTCTCAAAAGGAGAAGCCAGAGTACCATTGTTGGGCCCAGTGTTCCATGTCTTGGGTGGCCTAGGTTGATTCTGATTTTTGTTATTATTGCCCCAGGTCCTATTATCTATCACTGGCCCCCTATTTTGCATTGGTTGCCCCTGACTAGGGCCTTGATGCTGATTGTAGCTTTGGTTCTGATTGTACTGCTGATTTTGGTTGAGACTATAATTCTGATTTTGGCCTTGGTTGTGATTTTGATGTGGATTGTAGTTTTGGTTGCTTCTTCCATAGAGGTTCTCATTTCTTAGCTGTGTCACTTTGGTTGTTAATCTTTTCAAATGTGCAGTAATCTCTTTGATTTCTTCCCTATCCTCTTGTGCTTTTGCCACAGTTACATCCCTAGGAAGTTGGAAGAAAGGCTGACCATTATTTTGACTGTTATTGGAAGTACTAGCCGTGTAAGGAGTTATAGCTTGGATTGGAGTAGGATTATACACAGGTGTGTAAGAAGGAACCGGATTTACTAGTGGAGCATGCTGCACAGGGACTCCATTCCATGGGTGTGCCTGATTCTGCACCCCAAAATTTCCTCCATTGACAAATGGACTATAAGTTGTATGTCTCATTTCTTGGTTCACTGAGGCTGCCTCTTTATAGGCTTTGGATATTGAATCTATGTCAGGTTTTCTTTTGACAAACATGGCAGTTAAAGGATCCAAAGCAGCATAGTACATAGCCAACAAGGGAGCATCATCTATAGTATAAGGGGGTACTAGCCTAGAATAGGCCTTTTGAAATCTGTCATTGAAATTATCAATTAGCTCTCCCTCACCTCGTTTTATAGCAGCCAATTTATGATATAAAGCGCAAGGGTCAATGGGTCCTCTAAATCTTGACAGAAATGCTTCTTCCATAAGTGCCCAGGAAGAAATGTAACCATTGGGTAAGTTTACGTACCAGCTAGAGGCTTGCTCATTAAAGGTGTAAGGAAACAATCTACACACAACATCCTCGTGCTCTAACATAGCCCTAAAACATGCTTCCTTAAATATTCTAATATGATCTTCTGGGTCCTGATGCAACTGGTATTTGTGACATATCTTTTCCAGATTTTTTGGCATGTCATGATAATCATTGAAGAGTATGGGAGAATTGACATCGAAATAAGCCATTGCAGGTGTTTGAGCTTGACTTGAACCTGCAGGAATACCTGGATTGATTGGTGGATTAGGATTTAGAGGAGGATTGAGACCTCCAGGAGTGCCTGAACCAAGATTTAAAGATCTGAACAGTGATCTATCAGGACTTACAATACTACGGATGTTAAAAGGTGACCCAGGAGGTGTTCCAGATGAACTTCCCGCTTGCGATATCTTTGGATTCCAAACTAAAGGGCTTTTACTTCGCCTTGTATCAAGTAGTTGCACAAATATATCTCCTGAATTGGATCTAGACCTAGTCACTCTATTACTGTCGTTAGCCAGTTTGAAATGAAACCTAACTCAGGAAGGCCCTCCTTCTAGCGCCAGAAAACTGTTGATGACTGTTTTGATGCAATCATAACAATAAGTTAAAATTCACATATAATGAACTGAAACTATACTTGAAAGATAAGAAGGAATCATTTGAGATTCAACTAATCCCAAGTCTACAATGGTTCGGTTGGTCAAGTTCAGTTGGTCAATGTGAAGCTGTAATGTTCAAGGGGCCTTACGTAGTTTAGGTTTGTTTGGTGGTTTACTGGACTAAGAATATGCAAAAAGGTCATAGATTTCAACAAGTATTCTGTTCATTTGCATACAAGTGTTACCGGGCTGCAAGTTTTAGATGGTTTTCTTGAATTTTTGCAGCTTTCTTCTTTATCTATTTATGAAAACTATCTACTTATAGCTCTGTTATGCATGCTTCTTCAAATTTGAGACAATTTCCTTTAGATTTCTACGTTTTCAGCTAAATATTTCAGATGGGTTGGGAAAAGTTAGAAAGATCTAATCTATACCTCATTTAATCTACCGAAGGATCTAATTGTTTCTGTTATGCACTATGTAAATACCACAGTAATTTGATCAAATCCATAGTAAAAACCTTAAATGTAAGTTCTGAGCATTTTCACAAACATACATTTAAAATTGCAAGCTCTCAAAGAAAATATTTCAAAACACAAAGAAGGGCAGGAGAACACTCAGAAGATAGATGCAGAACTCCAGATTCTATTGTATTAGAAACGAATAGTCATACATGATTTACAATGTAGGAATGACTCTTAGTTTCATTGATCATACTACAGAGAACTTACAAGCTTTACAGATACAGTAAGGCAGCCAGACATTCCACGCGCACCTTACTGCAGACAAACAGGCAACCTCCTTCTTCTACTTCTAAACTATGCTAACTTGTTGTATGTTCCTAAAAGAAAAATTCTGTTGTAGCCACTGTTGTTTGCCTAAAATCCCTGTTGTAAAGTATTACAGTGTAGAGAGGCACAATATAAAGACATTCTGATTGTCCTTACTATAGCAAAAACCTAACTGAACCCCTAGTTCAAACCCCTGGTTACAGCAATAAATATAGGTGAACCAGCTCTAAAAAATATCTCTGAGCAGTGTCAAATCTGGGTGAAATATTGCCCCTTCTGAGAAGTTCCAGCAGCTGGGTAATAACTTCTGTTTGTCTGTTGCAGTAATACCTTCAGCTGCAACCTTGTTCTTTACTTGAATGGCCTTGACCTTTCGCACTTCATCCTTATCTTCCTGCTCCTGAGATCAGATTTCCTTCCTCCATGAGGTCACTGTGTTGACTTTCCAGCTGCTTCCTCAACTGCAAGCCTGCAAGACAAGACAAGCAATAAGTATTTCATTCATCACATAAACAGCAGGAAATTAAAATAAGCGTTTAAATCCAGTTGACTGCGCAAAATCACAGAAATCGGATCCAGAATACTCTCAAAACGCGTTCAAAACGCATTCAGACCGCTCAAAACCCATCGGGTCAACCATCGCTGACCGAAAAAATGCTATGGGCGCCAAAAAAAATGGTTTAAAACTCCACCGCTTCATTTCCCACCCATCGGCATGACTATCACTATCAGCATGTCAAAAAAACATGTTGGCCGATATTCACTTCATCAGCATGATATTCTAGAAATATGATGCTCTCCCTTCCGAAGGTCCAGATGACGTCATCAGGATGTTTCGCTTCTGTGTAATGGGGAAAAGAACAACATCATCATCATCATCATGATGTTGAAGGAGAATAGGAGGATATGGAATATGATCCTGCTGCTGAGGAAAGGAAAATGATGGTGACGTCATCGTCATATTCGGGCTTCATTAAAATGCAAAAGATGATGTCATCATCATGTTCAGTTAAGATCAGGGGATAATTGCAATATCGGGTCACCTAAGGAGCATGATCAGGATGATGAATGTAATATGACCCCTTTGCGTCCAAGGCAACCCTCTCGAAAGATCAGGATGATGATGATCATCAGGATATTTGGGGCTTTTGTCGAACTTAGAATAAGACGTCATCATCATATTTCGTGAACCGGATCGTGTTTGGGAAATATCCTGCCGAAGGGAAATGTGATGATGATGATGATCATCATCAGGATATTTGCTTCTTCGTTTATCAGATCAGGATGACGTCATCATGATATCCGGAGCCTTTGTTAAACTTAGAACATGACGTCATTAGGATGTTTCGCTAACCGGATCATGTTTTGGAACATATCCTGCCGAAAGGAAAATGTGATGATGATGATGATCATCATCAGGATATTTGCAAAAGGTCATTCTTCTCGGCAGGAGGACTTCACGAAATGTCGGGTGAACAAACAAGATCATGATGATCTTGACAACAGGACAGGATAAAAATATGATGATCCTCCTCATCGAATTATCATGATGACATCATCAGGATATTTCGCTTCGGAGCATAAGGATGAATTGAGGTCATCATCAGGTTAGCGCTAGGGTGATATTAAAATATGATCATGCTATTGAGGAATGGAATATCACCTTCTTCTTAAAAGATAGGGTGATCATCATGATATTGCAAAAAGGAGATCAGGAGGATATGAAGACGTCATCATCATCTTAGCGAACTTCAGCAAATATCATGATGATGACCCTCCGATAGGATTATAACATGCGCATGCAAATATGCCGATGGTGAATTTTCTAAGTCAGGGTGATCTTATATTATCAGCATGATATTATAATATTAGGCGATGCAAAAATATCATGATGCTCGCGATGCGAAAGACCGCTCGACGGGGAAAACTTACCGTGACTTAAAGTTGACGTCATCATGATATCCGGATATTTGAACTTCAGGATATTATCGGGGGGGGGGGGGGGGGGGTTCAAATATGATGATGATGTCTTCATACAGCACAACCAAGTTTATAAAATATGACCCTCCTAAAAATCATGATGCTCACGATGCGCATAAGGCCTTTTGACGGGTAAAGGGCACTACCACCTAAGATTGACGTCCGGATATTGCGACTGCATGATTTTTATCGGGTGATAGACCAAGATCATGATGACCTTGACAACATGAAAAAAATATGATGATCACTTGCGATTATCAGGTTTGACCAAAACTTTGACTGTGCATAACTTCCACATATGGACAAATTTTCAAGTGAAGTAAAAGGCAAACCTGCATGGAATTTCAAGCTCTTTTTAAATATGAGGTCACAGAAACAAAATATGAACTTTGACAAACCGACCTCATGATGATGACCAACCTCATCCAATCTCATGATGATGATGCACCTGACCTTCATTTTTACCAAACCGCCAGAAAGCAGAAAAACACAAGCAGAAGCAAAAAGCAAAACATCAGCAGGGTTCCCCATTTTGCTAAGGAGCATAATGGGGCGTGTTGTGAACATCACAACAGGAAGCCCCAGTTGCACCAAATCCTCTATATGTTTCTTCATGTCCTTCACTCCCTCTTTCACTGTATCCAGGAGTTCTTGACAATTTGTAGCTGCGGAGTTGTAACTCAAAACCTCATTGACCTTTTTAGTAGTGACCATTCTGTCATTTATACCTGCTACTGACAGAGTCTCATCTGTAGTGTCATATAATTTCTTTAATAAAAGTTGAGAGTCAGAAACCCTCAATGAAACAGTAGACAAAGTGGCTTGCACCAAAGTCTCAACCTTTTCACATAGCTACTGAGCTTTAACAAAAATGTTAAAGATGGCCTTAGCTAAATAATCTCCTCAAAGATTCTCTTCCATACTGAAACATAAAGCTCTTTTACCAAATTTAAAACTCCAGCATTCTATGGCCTATTAGCTAACTCAATTGTTAGTTGCTTTGTTCTTTGTCGCTTAGCCAGGAGTTGTGCCTGAATTGCACCATTAGCATTCTGCTCACTCAACAACTTCTATTGAAATTGTGTGCCCTGCTACAACTTGTCTTGATATTTCTTCTCCAAAGTGGATTTCTCCTATCTCAAAATTGTCACTGCAACTTTTTCTTGTCCTAGCTTAGACTTAAGAGAAGCATTCTGGGCCTGTGTAGCCTGATGTATCTGATAAGAAATAGTATTTTGCAACTGTTTGTTCAGACTCTCAATCTCATTATCTTTTGATTGAATCTCTCCAGCAAGGTTGCTGTTGTTCACCTTCTCTTGAGCTAAATCATTCTCTGGTTTCTACAACTTCTTGGATACCTTCAGATAGTCAGTTGCAATAGCAGATGTAGTTTCATTTAGTAGCTTGACCCTGTCCTGTGGCCTGAAAAGGGACATATCCATAGCCACAACATTCATTGAATAGTCTTGGGGTTGCATTTGTTCATTAGGTTTCACCACATTTGGAGATAAATGTGTGATTGTCAGTTGTTGTTGAATGGGGTCAAAAAATTACCTCATATGTGCTACAGCAGGGCTCTTATTTTCCTTCTTCCTCTTTTTGTCCATTCTAGCCTCTCTAGCCCTTTTTGCTGTGTCTACTTGGGCTTGGAATGTAGGAGGGGATGCAATGTATCCTCCAACAAAGGGATGACCTTGAGGCAGACCATAGAGAATAGCCAATAATTGTTGGCTAGGAAAAACTTGAGGAGGGGTTCTTTTTGGCATAGATGGGGAAAATAATGGTAATGAAATGGCCTGTGAAGACATGGCTTGCAAACTGACAATTGTGGCAATTGTGGAAAAGGTTGATGTAGGCACAACATAAGTCATAGGGTTTACAAATGTTTAGCTAATTGGTATTGCCACTCCTAATGTAGAAGAAAGAGACATAGGAGAAAAGGCAGAAGAAACACTTACTTGAGCAACAGAAGATGTGACTGGTAGTTGTTGTAGTGGTGGTTCTACTTCTTCCTCCTCTTCTTCTTGTAGGTACAATTTCCTATGTTTCCTAGGCCTCTCATCTGTTTCCTCTATTTCTTTTTCTTCAATATTTACCACCACTAGTGGTTGCAAAGGAACAAATCTGGAACCCCCAGATGCCGAAGCTATTTGGGTCCCTATTATTAGTGATGACACTACACCCTTTTGTTTCTCTAAGGTGCTAAGGGATTGGGGCCATGAAGATGTAGGAGCAGAAGATGAGGCATGTCCTATCTCCTGCATAGTGTGGGGTGACTCTGCTTCCTCCTCTGATTCCTCTCCCTTCCTCTGAATTCTACTAGTGTCTAGACTTAAGGTTGGGGAGGGATGCCACTCATCCCAGATTGATTCCCATCTTTCATTAGTGTCAATATTTCCAAATGAATGTGTGAGCTCTGAAATCTCTTGCCTATATTTCCAATAGGCTTCAATTTTTTCTGGTTTCCAATCTTGGGCCTTCAATGTTTTCCTCAAACTAGCAGTCATTTGTAACTTAGGGTCAAATTCCTTCTCTTTAACATAGAAGGTTTCCCATGGCCTAGCCCCCTCAAAGGGCAAATCATCTATATCAACATATAGGTCTGGGTTGTCTTCTTTTGGATTCCTCCTATCTTCCCAGAATGGTCGAACCTCATGCACCATTTTAGCATGAACTTTGTTATTCATAATCTAGGAGGCCAGAAAATTGTTTGGGTCATACTTCCATTTATCTTCGATGAGGAGGAAACCAAGGGTAGCTAACTTTCTTAGCAAGAGGTTTTTTACATCTCTAACCTTAAGTGTCACATTTTCCCTGACCCATGGGATATCATACATCTTTCTTTTCCTTTTCTTGTGGCCAAAATCATTATCAACCACAGACACATGTCGGTTCACTTCTAAGAATATGACCCTAGGGGTCAATATTTTAGGTAATAGCATGGGCTCCTCATTGAAACCATGGACTTTGATTATGGTATTGTGTGCCCCAAATAAATAATCACAGGGAATTGGGCAATTAGTCATAAATCCCCTTATACTCTATGTCAATCTATGTTCTACAGGCTTAGGGCTTAATTGGCAAAAGGTAGGGGCTACAAAAAGTTCCCAAAACTCATAAGGGTCAGAGGATTTAGATAACACGTGTCCATGCAGACACATGAATAGTTTTATTTTGGCCAAAATCTGGGTCATACATGTTCAAATGCATATGTTGTGCAAAAAGACTAATTTTGATACAACATTAGGTGGAATAGAAAAGCAGAGGACCTGAAAACTCACCTTGACTTGAAATTTATGAGCTGATCAATCATGGCATTAGCAATTTGCTCTAAGAAATTGAGCCGGTACTCTTGTGATTTGTCTACAATTTTCAATTTGAAAATGATAGTTATTTGCCAGTCATGGATTGTGTTATCCTCTCTCAGTCCAAAAAATGAAGGCTATCATTGAAAATGCCTCTTAGACATTTTGACTGAATTGTACCCTCCTAGTGGGTAGTGTGGACATCTGGGTGTTATCATCTCCCAACTGCACTCTGAATTGAGGAACCTGACTTTGTTAATTATATTGGCCCATGTGTTTTGTATTTTGGCAACGGTTGGAAATGTGGCCATTCTATCATGTTGTAGCGCCAGCATGTCCCTTATGGCCTTGGGCGTAATATGTACCATGAAAGGGCCTTGTTGTATAGTGTTTGATGGTGCATGAAACAGTTCTACACATAGCTCAATTAGCTCGGGACACATGTGTACATTAGGAACTAGGAACTGTGCCAGTCGTGAGGTCCATATCCTCATGCCAAAGGTCTCATATTGTCCATTGTTTACTCAGAGAATACACCTCTTATGTGCCCCCTCCTGGAGAGCCTTGGTATTCTTTTGAAGAGGTGTGTCAAATATGTCATCTACATAATCCTTTACCTTTGCTGGGCTGACAGATTATCCTACCTCAGGAACCCTTGTTCTTAGATAGGCTCTCTTTGGTTGCGCGAGTGCTGAAGCATATGATTTTCTTCTCAACAGCTTGTCAATTGACTCATAAATTCCAAGCCCCTCTTGAGGAGACTGTGTTTCTGACATATCTGTATCAATGGGGAGAATGCAGGAAGCTTTGACATAGGAAAGAATGAAATTGCTTAACCAAAGTGATACTTAGCTGAAAGGCACTTGCTAGGGACAGAAATCGGATGCAATAGTGATTTTAAGCAGAGATATAGAAACAAGTGAGAGCTACACTTAGGATTTAATACTAATTCATTGGGGCTTTATGGAGGTAATCAATGACACATCTTATCTTATAAATGGCATTAATGCCGAGAAATAGCTAGTGTATCTTTTTGAAATCTACATGGAATGGTGTGCCAAATATGTTACGGGAGTGGCTATCCTTTTTGAAAAGTGTGTACTTCCAGGAGATTTGGGGATTGCTGAACAACCTTAATGAATGCGAGACCAAAAGAGAAGAGGTTTTACACTGCTGACACATGTTCACCAAACACTTATTGAAAGGGAAAGCAGGAAAAGAAACTGGGAAAACAAGAAAGCAAGAAAAGGAAAGAAACTGACTAACTATGATACATAAAGCCTCTGCTTAATTGAAATGTTTCAGATGGATCCCATTTATAGGAATCTCTTCAAGTTCTCCATCCATGGTCTCCAGTTCAAATGAATTTTGCTTCTTGCAGGAACAAATTTTGTAAGGACCCGTCCACAATGATTCAAATTTGCTGTGTCAACCTGGTTTAGCAGCTCTTTCATCCCATTTCAATACTAGAGAGCCAACCTCAAAAAAAGGATTTGAAGTCTTCTTATCAAAACAATCTTTTACCATCTTCTGATGTTTCATCAATGACTCATGTGCCTTTTCTCTTTTCTCTTGCACTTCCAATAGTTCAGCAAGTCTAACTTGCATGGTGCCATTCTCTTCAATTTCTATCTGTTTTAACAATTGTAAAGCAGGGATCTCTAAGCTCAGTGGCATTACTGCTAGTTTACCATAAACTAAATCATAGGGAGACATTTAGTCACTTGCTTTGGTGTGATTCTGTCAGCCCACAGTGTTGTATTAAGTAGTTTATTCCACTCTCTATGATAATTGGTCCCTATCCTTTTTATGAGTCTAATAAGGTTCTTATTAGTGGACTCTACCAGACCATTACCCTGAAGGTAATAATTTGAAGAAGTCTTTAAATAAATCTCATTCCTTGATGCAAACTCATATAGTTTGGCTCCCAAAAATGCTTTAGCATTATTTGATATAATGGTATGAGGAAGACCAAAACGAAGAGTTATGCCTTCTAGAAACTCTAGTATAGTCTTTTCGGTTGCCTCTTTGAGTGGTACTGCTTCACTCCATCTGGTAAAGTAATCTGTTACTGTAAGGATCCATTTGTGTCCCATACTTGACACTAGATTGATCATACCAATAAAATCCAGACCCCATTGAGCAAAGGGTTCATCCACCACTATGGAGCTCAGAGGCATTGCTGCATTTCTCCTTTTGCCTGTATAAAATTGACAAGCCTGGCATTCTTTAACCAGCTGATAGTAATATGTAAATAGAATGGGCCAGAAATATCCTACTTGAGTTACTTTGATTACAGTGGTCCTTGCTGAAAAATGTCCACCTGAGGCTCCATGGTGTAATTCATGTGGTATTCTTTGAGCTTCATCCTTTTCTATACATCTTAAAAGTATACCATCAACATTTCTTCTAAATAGAATATGGTCAATTAGTATAAAATGGGCCCCTTACTGCCTATAGTATCTTCTCTTATCATGGGAGAGCTCATTTGGGAAAATCCCATGCTTCATAAATTGTATTCTATTTTTTACCCAAGAATCTTGATCAACCTCTTGGAGTTTCAATAGATTTTCACTTTCTGTTTCTTCAGTCATTATTCTCTCATCTTGAGTCATATATTGGCACAATCCTTTGCCCCTGACTAACTTGGTGGGTCTTACTTCTACGTCATACTCCAGAATCTTTGTGATCTAATTGGCTCTTTTCTCAGTGATCTCACCCTCCATAATATATTCTCTCACACTAGGATGAGCCACTAATATCAGAATCTTATTTCCTATTACCATATATCTAAATTTTTTAAGGGCTTTTACCATGGCATATGCTTGTTTCTCCACAAAATTATATCTAGCCTCATATTCCCTAAGAGTTTTGGAGAAAAAGGCTATTGGGTGCTCTCCTTCTTGCTGATCATCTTTCTGAGTTAAAACAATAGCAACACTAAATTCTCCCCCATACACATACATTATGAAAGATTTAGAAAAATCTGGGTTTCTAAGTACTGGGGCTGTTGAAATGGCTTTCTTGACTTCTTCAAAAGCCTGTCTTCCTTCTACAGTCCATTTGAAAATCAAATCTTTCTTAAGAAACAGTGTCATTGGTCTAGTTAGACCTACAAAATCATATATGAACTAGCTAACAAAGTTCATTTTCTCTAGAAAGGATTGAACTGCTTTCTTATTAACTAGTAGAGATAGATTCATTATGGCTGTGACCCTTTTTGGATCAATAGAGACCCCTTCCTTTGACACTATATGACCTAAAAGTTTACCCTGAGGTACTGCAAAGATACATTTCTTGGGATTCAGAGATATCCCAAACTCTTGGCATTTCTTGAAAATAGCCTCTAAATGGTCAAAATGATCTATAACATTCTTAGAAAAAATAGTGAGGTCATTTAGATAGATCAGAATAATTTTATTTATAGGTTCCCCAAATGCTACATCCATTGCTCACTGAAAGGTAGCTCCAGCATTTGAAAGGCCAAAAGGCATTTTAGCATATGCAAATGTTCCCCACTTTGTAGTGAATACAATCTTGTGCTGGTCTTCATCTGCTAACCAAATCTGATTGTATCCAGAGAAACCATCCAGCAAGGAAAACCTTTCTAACCCAGCCACAGTTTGTAAAATTTGTTCCATAGAGGGCAAGGGATAATGATCTTTCAAAGATGCTCTATTCAGATCCCTAAAATCTACAAAGAGTCTTATATCACCATTCTTCTTTCTTATAGGCACTAAATTTGATACCCAGGTTGAATGCTTTATTGGAAAAATAATCTTGGATTCAAGGAGCTTTTGCAGCTCATCCACCATTAAAGGTTCAATTCTAGGATTCACTGGCCTTTGCTTCTATCTGACTAATTTAGATCCTTCAGTAAGCTCTATTGTGTGTTGGATGATATCTCTATTATAACCATGGAGGTCCTCATAGGTCCAAGAAATCACTCTTATCATATTTTTCACACAAATCAATCAACCTTTCCCTTTCTTCTTGGGTTGTAGAATTTCCAACTTTCAATCTTCTTCCTTCACTAACTTGGATCTCAGAATAATCTTCCTTATTTGCCTAAAACCTCATCTTCTCTAGGCTTACATCCTCTGGGTGAAACAAGTTTTCTAAAGTAATCAGTCCTTTAGGGAGTTTATTTGATTTCAGCTAGATAATTTGGTCACCATATGTTTCCTCAATTTTGGGATGTAATTGATCAGTAAACTCACCTAATTATTGTAAGAATGAGAGTACTTGGAAATCATTATCAAAAACTTGCCAATTTTGGTCATTATCTGGAATAGTTGGTCTCACTATAACTTTGACTAACTCATTGTTTACTAACAAATCACTTGCTAGATCAAACTGTGAAACAATCTGTGCCATTCTATCTGCCTCAAAATTTTGGGCTTTGGGAACTACCTCAATATTGAAAGCCTCAAAACCATCCATCAGGTCCCAAATTTTGTGCCTATAGGATCTCATTCTTACATTTTTGGCTATTGCATTTTCCCTAATTTGTTTTACCACCAGTTCTGAATCTCCTCTTACTATCAGATTCTTTATCCCCTTTTTCTTTGCCAACATGAGTCCATGCACCAAAGATTCATATTTAGCATCATTATTGGTACAGGAAAACTAAAAGCGAATGGCTCTTAGAATCTTCTCACCGTTTGGGGCAGTAAGGAAAATTCCTGCTCCAACACCATTTTTACTCCTAGCCCCATCAAAATTTAGGGTCCAGATTTCTGAGTCTTTTTCAGATTCTTGACTCTATGATGCTTCTTTCCTTAAAACATTAGGGATGTCTTGGTCTTCTTCAAATATGACATAAGTGCCTAGACCTATAAAGTCATAATTTCCATAGGGATCACTTTGCATCATAGTCAATAACTGATTATTCTCTTCTTCCTATTGGTCATGTTTAGTCTAGTCACCCAACTCTTCAACAAAGACTCTCCTCCTTATTCAACATAGCATGGGATGCTTCTAGTTTTGGGGTTGGTTCATTTGTGATGTGGTCTTTGGATAATGGTTCAGACAGTATTTTCATCTTGGTCCCATATTTGGTTCTTAGGATGAGGTGTGACCAATCTAATGACATCTAACCTCCTATCTTGGCTGTGAAATCTCTTGACAAGCATAAACCAAATACAAGGGGAATATCTATGACTACCACATCTTGATTGACAATTATATTGGGGCAAGTATATAGTTGTAATGGAAGTTGTTTGATTTTTCCTATTGTTTGAACATATTTTCCATCCAACTGCATGACCCCTCTTGTAAGTGGCTCATATTTTATTTTTAAAGCATCTACTATCTGCTTTGGCATTATTGTAGTACTAGCCCCAGAGTCTATCATTGCATTATGCAGCAGTTTCTTCCCAACTATTAGAGTCAAATAAAAGGGATCTGGTTTAGATTTACCTACCTCAAGTTCATTGTTTAATAGGGCTATTGTTTGTAGAGGTATAATTTCTTTGAGCTGAAGCTTCCCTTTATCAATAGCTCCTCCCTTAGTACCAATGTCTTTACGGGCTTCTTGACCCTGCAGAGCTTCCTACAACAATGTCTTCTGCTCAGGAATAGCTAACATATCCTAGATTGATACATGTGCTAGAGTTCTTTTCAACTGGTCCACCACATTCACAGGTCCTAATGCTTGGGTCTTTGAATAATAAGGGTATCTTGTCTTTTCTAGAACTTGTCCTGAGGCTACTCAATTCTGTTCAGGCTGAGGCATTTCTTGTCTAGAGACTGTGTTCTAATGATTTTGAAATGGAGGAGCTCCCATGATTTCATTATTAGCGACTTCAGGATGCTCCATCATTCTCCTCTTTGATCTGGTATAGTAGTCTAACTGCACCAATGGTTTTTTTGAAGTAGATACCTCATTCAGAAACACTAAATCTTCCTCTTCAATCCATGAAAATAAAGCATACTCAGGAGCTATTTCTTCTTCCTATTGTATGGACATCCCTTGCATCTAGGCCACCATGACTGCGTTTTGAACACCAGGAGACTGATATGGTGGAGTGTTAGAAGTTGAAAATTGTCCTTCTAACCCTCTCTCTTCTGCTATCTTTTGCTGCAAGTTTCCTCTGGGATGGTCTCTGGGCATATGGGCATTGTTGCAGGGAAAGCACCAAGCATTTGTGCCATCTGCAAAATTATTTTGCCCTGGAACTATTTCCCTATTGGGATTAGGAGGAATATTTTGTAAAGGTGTAGGGATTGTAACCAACTGGTTTGAAGGCTGAGGATTACCCTGCCTTTAAGGTCCTTGATATTGATTTGTCTAAAAGGGAGGTCTATTTCCTTGGTAACCTTGATAAGGGGGTTTTGGATAGGGATTTTGTTGTCTCTTTAGATTAATTATCTCATTTGAGAAGGTCCTTAGAATGTTCTTGACATCATCCATTTTAGATGGTTGAACATGGGTGGTTACCTTAGCAGTCTATTGAGGAACTGGAAATGAATACATAGACACAGGCGGAGCTGTAAGATTAGGAGCTTCTTGTGGCAAAGGTAAGGTAATTTCTGGAAACATGGGCATAGGAGGCCTTGGGGGCAATTTTCCAGTGTCTATTAAGTTATTTTCAGCCTTGACTACCAACTCATATGCTTCTAGTAGTGTCTGACCTCCAAGAGATTGAACCATTACTGATATATCAAAGTTTAAAGCTTTGAGGTAAAACACAATAGCCATACCTGATAATGGTCTTGCTGTAGCAGAAATTCTATCTCAAGTCTTGTGAAATCTTGAGTTGAAATCAGTCATGGCTTCTTGTGGTGCCCTTTTGATAGTGATCAATTGTTGTAACAAGGAGGATTTATCACCTTTTTCTTTAAATCTTGCAAAGAAGGCATCCCCAAGCTGATCCCATGTAGATATTGTGTTTGGAGTGAGAGATCTATACCAATCAAGAGCCTTTCCTTTAAAAGAGGCTGATAACAATCTTATGGCCACATTCTGTTGAGTGATAACATGTACTACACACACATCATATACATCCTACAGATGCTCTTCAGGTGTCTTAAAATCTTCCCCAATAAACTTAGGTAGAGCCTTCAGAGCATTGGATGGAATAGCATCCCAAGTTGCTGGTGGTACTAGGAGAATTAGAGGACTTCTAGTGTTCCAATTTGCATAGTTCCTTAGGGCTACAGGTGCTCCCATATTTACTCTTTGTGCTGCTGCAAACTGATTCACTCTTCTCCTTGGAGTAGCTATTAATGGTGGTAAAAGAATGCCTAAATTAGCAGTAGACTGAGCTCTTGTTGTAGGTCCATAGCTCTGGCTCCTTATTTCTTTCTAGTTCATACGATCTTGACAAAAACTTTGAGAAAGGTCCCATTGGGCATGCCAAAAATTGTTGATGTATAAAATTGTGTAGGTTCTAACACCAACATGGGAAGTTTCAAGAATGTGGGACTTGCTACTTGAAACAACCTCTAAATTTTAAAGAAGCTGGCTCTTCTTTATCTTAAATGGATTTTGAGGAAAAGGGTAAGAAGTTAACAGGATTATAGATACAATTAAGCAAAACTATCTATAACGATGCGCCTAAGTAAAAGTATTCCTTTCAAATTAAGCACAGTGAAACTATTCTCAAGATTCAGTTATATTAAAGAGCAGATACTGCATGATTAACATAAATAGATGGAATGAATATAATCAAAGGCTCATAATCAGACACTTTGCAATGACACAGATAATATCAACCAAGGCATAGAATAGAGTTCTTCTCATTAATCTTCCAACAACATAAAAGGCACAGGTACATGCACAGATACATTAACTTTCTTATCAAGAACAACAAAATAAAGGCAAAATGATATCAACTAGCCACAGCAAAGTCTCCAACTTCTCTTTTAGATTCTAACAAAACTTATCAAAAAATCTCTACCTCTGTGTATTTCTGTATATCAAAATCTATCGATCTATTACAAATGCTACATATTTATAACTAAAGATCTGACTCTAGATTGTCTGTAACAACTGAATCTCAACGGCCCAACAGAACTGAAGATAACTAGAAGTCCCCGACGGTTATGATTGTTCAAATCTACAACGGCCATCCCTTCTTGTAGGCTCATTAGCTGGGGCTAAATATATGTGGCACACCTCCCTCACTAAGAGACAGACACATGGCGAGACCCGCGTATTTGAAACTTGGAACATGGTATGACAGATGGTAGTGTCCACAGCAAAATGAGAAACTCCTTTGTTCCTCAGAAGTAAACAAGAAAATGACACTTGTCATGTTCCGCAACTTTCAAAAACATCTACGTGTCTTCCTTTGCAAAACCCTTAAAACTGTGTCTTTATGTTTGGGTGACCTCTGCTTATGACATCTGTCGTAACCCACATCACTTCTTATGAAACACATTAAAAGATGGGACCCACAGCCTTTAGTGCTCGCTACCTTCAAAGGGAGAAAACTGGGACAGATTTCATCTTCCACGTGCATGCTAACTAACATGTGGCGGCAGCCACATTACTGCTCGAAACATTTAAAACATTTGAAACTCCCGCGGAAGATGACACTTTGCACAATCTACATCACTTTAAAAACTTTAAATTTCTCACTGAAAAGGGGCATAAACAAAACTACTCTTCTTCCACAACCAACATGTGGCATTCTCCATGCTCTTGAAACTGAAACAGACTATGGCCCACCATCTTTCACTACAAGCATCAAAACTGATGCGAAAACAAACACGCGGCAACTTCTACAACAAAATAAAAAGACACACAGCAAACTCTACAGCAAAACATAGAACTTTAGGGACTGCCTCCGCATGCTACATGTGGTGACCTCCATAGCAAAGCTGAAACTTGAATACTAAAATAATTTACTATGTGGCGCACTCTGCACAAAAGTTAATATTAGAAACAATACTGCGGCTTGACACTTGGCGGCTTCCGCACAAAACATTAGAAACCCACATAGCAATATCTTTGAAACATACACAGAAATAGAAGAAACTCGTGGACCTGCTTCGACTGAAACAAAATGTAGAGTTTTGACACTCTACAAATTTATTTTCTCAAAACTAGTTTATCCTAGTGTAGTGCCATTGAAAACATTTGACTAGAAAAATAAGAAAACATTTTAGTTGAATCAATTTTCCTACACTACATTTTGGTGAACCTAACATTTTCACCTTCATTTCATCATGTTGGATCTTTTCTTCAAACATTCAATGTTTTTGATAATTCTTTTTCTAAGGAAGATTTTGACATGTTAGATGAGACAGTCGATGACTTTATGCATGTCACTTCCCATCCCTCATCTACATCATCTAATTCTTCTTCTTGAAATTTAATTAATATAGTTTTCATTTCAAGCTCCATAAGAAAGCTCCAAAAACCAAAAATTATCATGTGTTGTATTTTGTATATACCTCCACCTTCTTGTCTCGTAATAATTGTTCAAGGCATTCTAGATAGACCTAAACCTCCTAACTTCTATACTTGTAATGCTCATTCTATCACATGTAATGTGTCTGTGGATGCTAATTTGCATGCAATAGCCCACACGTATAATACTTGTAGGAATTTAAACAAGTAACCCATATCCATGTTTCTCTTCCTTCTTCCTTTAGCTCCTCATTTTCTTCCTAAGAATCCTAGAGACTATGACCTTATTGAGCAGTCAAGTTACACAAGCTAAGATATCTATTTGGGAGTTAATAAAAATTTCTCCTACTTACCATGGCATGCTCTAGGAATATTTGCAGAAGATTCTCATTTCATCTTCCACTAAGCCTAATGAGGTAATTTCCTTACTTGATTACATCTACACCAATACTAGAGACATCGCCTTTCAACAATACAAACTTCCTTCTATTGGTGTTTAGAAGAAAAATGATGAGTGGCATGAATGGCATGGTAGAGAAAAATGGGTCTGATGGTTGGAGGAGTGTTGATGGTGTTTGCTAGCACTGCAACAAATTCCATGTGGGGAGTCAATGTAGGCCATAAGAAATTGCTAGTAGGAACTACTGGAATGGTCACCTCTGTCATTCTCTATGGATCTCCACTCTCAGATATGTTAGAAAAATAAACAATAAAAGCATAAAATAGACAACACAGATTTACACTGAAAACTTGGTAATGTACCAAGAAAAAACCACGGGCAAAGATCTCTCAATTTTATTTTCAGAAGAAAATTCACAGTTACAAAACTATTTCTTATGCCTTGGAATTCAAGCTTGACAACCGTAAGTAATCACAAAAAACACATGCAAAAAATAGATCAAATCTAAAGATAGATCTTCGTGCATAAAAGTGCAAAATCTCATATTGACTACTTGTCACTACTGAAATAAGTCAAACTAACTTCACATTTCAACAAGATATTGTATGTAAACCCCTTCACATTCATTACACTCATCTATTATAACTAATCATTTCAACATTATTACTGATATATATGTTATCATATACAGAGTGGTATTTCGGACCAAGAGTGTGGAGTGCATGTCCTTCTACTTCTCAATGTTCACTTTCTTATCATGGTAATAATATGTTGAGCATATATTTAAATTTATGGTCTAAACGAATAAAATCCCTATGACTGAGCTCATTTCATTTGGTTTGTAATTTATGATTCACCCAGGCTCTGAATTTCTTTGGAATACCGCTAGCTTCGCTTCAGATGATAATATACTGTACTTATTGGCAAAAGAGTCGAGTACGAGTTCAAGATGTAAAATTGAAAGAATTGACTGCGCAGTTAGACAAAATGGTTATAGAAAAAGTGCCAAACCCTGCCTCAATATAAAAAAATTTGAGTCTTTCTAGGCAATTTTCACAAAGAATTCTTTAAGGATTAAATTGTGATGATAGTATTTAGGTTCAGTTCTTTAAAGAAATGAAATTGGAATTGTGTCCTGGATGATTTTGGTTGAATAGATGCTTTTCGATTCTATAAAGAATTGAAGTTGGAATTGTGTCCTGGATGATTTTAGTTGAATAGATATGTTTGGATTCTATTAAGACTTGAAGTTGGAATTGTGTTTGAATGATTTTGGTTGAATAGATAATTTTTGATTCTGAATTTGGAATGTGTCCTGAATAATTTTAGTTAAATAGATATTTTGAATTCTATAAACAATTGAAGTTGGAATTATGTCTGAATAATTTTGGTTGAATAGATACTTTTCAATTCTATAAAAAATTGAAGTTGGAATTGTCTTGGATGATTTTAGTTGAATAGATAATCAACTATTCATATACGTCAAACGATTATATTTCCAATACCAATAAATTGCTAAAGAAAATTCAAAATATTTGCTCTTTCATCAAGAAAAAGATTTTCTCCAGTTTTTATTCAGTGTATAGCTAGAAAAACTAGCTACCTGATCAGATCAAAGTGATTCCAAGCTTATCAAATATAATATTATAACGCAGAAAAAAATGGTGATTGTGTCCTTTTTTCTCAAATTCACCCTCTCTGGTTTTCGTTTCTACAGCTGATTCAGTCATTTCTGTGGCTCTGTAGTGGCTACTCTTAAAACATTAAAATACTAAAATACTTTCAACAATGTAAAGAAACCTCCTATTTTCAATATTTAAGTAGAGCACTGTGGAATTGAGCAACAAAATATCTTAACAAATCTAGTTAAAATACTTTTAACATTGTAAAGTATTCCTATGTATACCTAGAATTCAGAAGCTTTATTAAATTAAATATTAATCTAATTGAGTCAGATGTGTATAGATGAGACATTACAATGTTCCCTCTGAGTAGGTGTCATCCCAAAATTTACCATGAAAGAAAGCAAGCATCTAATGATTAATGATGTCTTACAGTGATCAATATTAAGTATGGACTACTCATTAATTATAAACAACAAACCCACCAATCATAAATGACAAACCCCTTTTCTAGATAGTCAAAAAGCAGTGGAGATTGAAGTGGGAAAGCTTAATCTATTAAAGATTCTCAAAAACATATAATTTAATTTTCACAAGAATGGGGATTATTAACCTAATTCAATTGAAGTGGGAAGTATGTATACATATATATATCAAAAGTACTAGAATATCTATATTTAAAAATATATATCTAAAATACGCATAGAGATGTCCTTCTCGAGGCACTTATTCCATGTATATGACAAAGGGACTAAAAAACACATGCCTCGAGAAGGATATCTCTTGGTGTATTTTAGATATATATATTTTTAAATATAGATATGCTAGTAGCAACCATAATTCCAACATCTAAACAACATTATTTTTACCCTAATTGTAATGCTAACCATAACCTTAACCCAAACCCTAATTATAACCCTAACCCTAATTCTAACCTTAACCATAAGCCTAATTCTAACCATAATCCTAACCTAATTTTAGCTCCAACCCTAATTCAATCATTTAAGGTTTGAATTAATTTCTAACCCTAACCTTAACCCTACCTAATATTACTATATACATTACTTATATATTATTAATATTACTAATATATATATATATAACTCTCTAAAATATTAAAAATTACATACGTAATTCATTTTATTATATAATATTATACTAAACTAACCCTAACCTTAACCCTAACCCTAATTCTAACTCTAACCCTAACCCTAATTCAAATCCTAACACTAACCCTAATATTTATCTTAATTCTAATTCTAAACCTAACCCTAACATTAATCATAAGCCTAACCTTTGATTCTAATCCTAACCCTAACCCTAACCCTAACCCTAACCCTAACCCTAACCCTAATTCTAACCCTAATTGTAATTAAATCATTCATGGTTTGAATTATTTCTAACTATAGCCCTAATCTAACCTTAACCCTAACAATAATAGTAATCTTAACCCTAACCCTAATTTAATCATTTAGGGTTTGAATTAATTCTAAACTTAACCTTTACCCTAACTAATATTACTATATATACATTACTTATGTATTATATATATAATCCTAACCATAATTCTAACCTTAATTCTAATTCTAATGCTAACCCTAACTGTAATTCTAATTTTAACCCCGATTCTAAAACTTACCCCAACTCTTATTCTAACCCTAACCCTAATTATGATTCTAACCCTAATCGTAATCGTCACCCTAATCATAAACCTAACCCTAATCCTATCCCTAATTTTAACCCTAACCCTAAACTTAATTCTAACTATAACTCTAATTCTAATTGTAATTGTAATCTTAACCCTAACCCTAACCCCATTTCTAACCATACCCCTAATTCTAAACCTAATTCTAACTCAACCCTAACCTTAACCCCAATTTTAATCCTAACCCTAATTCTAACCTTAATTATGAAATTGATACATGTAACTTATTTGTGAACATTTTCCCTTGACACATTTTCCAAATCGGACCCAAATTGAGAGCCTATAAGAAACAAACTGACTACATTGTTATAAACCATTCACAAATTCTAAATTTAAATTTTTATGTTTTTTTTACAATATTATCAAAGGTTCCAATGCTTTAGATTCAAGTAGAATGTTTTGGACCCAACCTTCACAATGTTTTAGTGTATTGAAATTGCATACATTTGAATTTAGAATATCATTTTACCACTATACACTTAAATAGTGAATATTATACTAATATATCTTTTTATTCAAAACAACAAAAACACTTTTTATCAATAATATAAAAATAAAAATACAATTAATTATTAAATAATTAATTCTAAAGCACCTTTGATTTTTAAACATTCACCTATTTTAAATGTAATAGTTTTATAAAAAAAAAGTTGGTTTGATAGCTTTGTAAATAATTATAGTAAAACTTTATATAAGAATTTGCCTATTTTAAATGTAATAGTTTTATAATTATTATTCTTTTGGTTCCATAGCTTTGTAAATAATTATAGTAAAACTTTATCTCTTATATAGAGAAAGCTTTTTTTAAATTTTCTTTCTATTACTTAGAATTTTTTAACTTTAAAGTGAAGTTTTGAAAAGGTTAGATATTTGAAACAAAGAAAGAGCTTCATTTCCTTAATCTCTTTAGACTTTTCTTTTTATATTTCTTTATCCCACCTTTAATATTATCTATGAAGAAAAGTTCATAATTTGAACATTAATGTATATATTGAGGACTTTCATTGTCAAACACCATATGTGTATGGAGAAGTACTAAGTTATATGTAATATGATAATTGAAATCAAATTGTTTTTGGGTGCCATGTGAACAAATTAATGTTAAAATTTTCTTCAATACAATCAGATCAAATCAAGTGAGAAATTGTTGCCCCTCAGTGGTTGTCCCTGATGACAATACACTACTTGGTTTGTGTTCATTGGTATATGATGCAGTTGATGACATACACTCATGATGTTTGATATAGTGGATATGCTTGGTGGTCATATTCATCAACTTGCTATGCATACTTGTCAGTTCAGCAAATTGTTGGTTATTGCATTATCATGATAGTTGATATATAGAGGTGATAGTGGAGGTAACAATGGCATTTGATGGTAAGTCACAGTGGCATTTGACAATAACATTGGTATATGTATCATACTATATGTTAGTTGCTCTTCACTATTTCACATTTAAAGTGACAGTTTGGTTTCCTAGCTTGTTCATGTTCATGACATACAAGAGCATATTGATAAGGTTTCAGTTGATATTAATATGATATTCATGGTTTGCTCATGCTCAGTTGATATTATTATGGTGATGGTTTTTGTTTAGTTGTAAAAGAGATCAAAGGGTGTTTGATGCTCAAGAGTTGTCTTGAGTCTTCATAGTTGTAGGAGGTTCCTTGGGTCTTCACTTCTTTGTCATGCCTTGATTTTTGTTTGTAAAATGATGTATACATTTATGCATTGTTGAAGTGACAAGGGTATTCACTTTGACACCATTTGGTTTAAATTATTGATTTCATTAGATTTAATTCCATATGGAAAAGGCATACACAGGCACATCTTTTATCTCATGAAGACTATGCTTATAGAAGGAGGATATTTGTCTTATTGTTATAAGGGGATCATAATTCATTGCATTGAAATGTGTTAAAGTGTTCACCATGGCTTGTATTTTACATGAGGTCATATTGAATTTCCTAGTGAACTTCATACTTTGCAAAAGCTTTCATATCGTGCATGTTAAGTGGTTTACCTACCAGGCAAGTTGTCATCGGGTGGAACAGGTTTCAAAGAGGTTTTTTTGATATGTTTGACTAGCCCTTTTAGGGCACACCAGAAATTCAAGTCATCGAGTAAAAAGACCTTATCTTAGATCATTATGCACAGTTTTATCTTGTGATATGAGGCTTTGAGATAGGGTTTGATGTGCCAATGTTAATCATCGAAAATGTATGGGTATCTCTGCATAAGTTTGAGGGTGATCTTGAGGATTTGACAGTGTAGCTTACTCATTCTTGACTGAATCTTTGATAGTGCTGACTATGGAAGGAACTTAGTTTTTGAAGGCTTCCAAAGCATGATTCAAACAGGTGACTTCGTTTCTTTATGTTTTGTTTCATATATTAGTTTATCTTTATTTTCTTTTAGAATGGCAGATGCAAATATGTTTAAGGATTTTCTCATGCAAACATAGTTAAAGGGTTTGTGATGGTTTGAAGGACCAGTGGCTCAAATGTGGTTATATTTTGTAAAGGGTTTCAAAGATGACTAAGGCTATGATTTTAGTTCTTTTCTTCTATAAAATGGCAAGTTATGTTAAAACCCACTTATGGGTATGTAATATTTTGATGAAACTTTGTTGTGCCAAAAATCTGTCGAGGTTTTTTTTTCTCTTTCTCCTAGACAGTTGAAACAAAGACATACACGTTGGTTTTCCTTTGTGGGTATATGAAATCTTGATACATTCAGTTGAAAATTTAGTTGGTTATAGTTACATGTTTAGTTCTGTATGGGTATACTTGGCAGTTTTAAAACAGAGCCTTCTATAACTCTATGCACAGTTTAAAATTACTTTATCATAATTAAAGAAGTAGTTAAAAAGGTTACTAGTTATAGCATCCTTTTCAGTTAAGAATGACCTGAGATAGTTACACTACTATGTTTATGTTTTTCAAACTGTTTGTAGAGAGAAAGAAGTGCTTGAACGGAGAATGTATTTGATATATATCTCTGATGTAATGTGAAGGATATATGTGTGAGAGAACATTATTGTTGATATTATACCAGAGATAGTGAGGTTCAGCGAAATAGAGTATCCCTCTGTAATTGATTTACTCCATTTGTTGTATTGATTGGGATAAGCTAGTGAGGCACAAAGCTAGTGAGGCACTATTGTCAGTGAGACATTGAAAATTCTAGTGAGGCAAGATTATTAAATAAGCCAATGAGGTAAGATTATTGAATAACCCAGTGAGGCATTTTTACTGAGTGGTTTTCTACCCCAGAGGGTTTCCACTCCTAAAAATTTTTGCGTTATGGTGTCATCTGTTATCTGTTTCATTTTCCATCTATCTTATGATGTTATTTATTATTTGGTTCATATACTCATGGTACTTATTTATTTGTCTCTTCAAGGCTCTGTTACACGCATTAATAAGCATATGAGTCATCAATTCACATCTATTGTTTAAACCTACAATGAAAGTGTGAAAATCTATCTTGTTCTCTGTAACACTGATTCACCCCCCCTCTCAGTATTACCAAGTACTCCAACAAGTGGTATCAGAGCCAGACCCTTGTCCAATAGGTCTAATCAACCTTAGGGTTTCCTTGTAAGAGTACTTGTCATGGCTAAGTGCAAAGAAATAGAGGTCAAAAGAAAAACACTAGTGTTAACTAAAAGAATAATCAAACAATCGTTGTCAAGTCTAATGAAGTCTTCTCTCAAGAAAAGCTCTTGTCAGTTGATTCAATAAGTGATAATAAGAAATATCTTGTAGAAGAAAGGATGTACAATACAGAACTAGATGAATTCGTGGTAAAAATGAATGAATTGGATATAGAAGAGTGTGTTAGTGACATTGAAGGAGTTGTTGATTTTGAAGGAGAGCTTGTTGCTACTCTAAATGTGATTAGGGATCTTGAAAGAGAAAATAAAAAACTCAAGATACAAATTGAAGAAAATAAAATAATTTAAAAGGAAAGGGAAGTCAAGTGTAAAAAGTTAGAGGATGAACTCAATTCTTTGAAAAAGAGTTCTCTGTTAAAAGATGATTCAAATAACATGATCTTAAATCTAAAAACTGAGATAGAGGAGACTAAGAAAATAGTAGAAGACACTAAATATACCTTGGATGCCAAAACCTTTGAGTGCCATAAACTTGAAGAAGAGTTTGTTGTTTTAAAGAAAGATCTTGAAGACCATAAGATTCAGTTAGAGAGATATAAGAAGTTTGAGAAAAGTATTAAGGCACTAGATGATATGCTATGTAGACAAAAATATTCTAGTGATCTTACTGGCTTAGGGTATGAGGTAGGACAAGTATCTTCAAGTGGAGCAGAATCAAAAATTGAAATAGTTTTTGTATCTGCAAATGGGAAAGGACAAAGTTTTAAAGTCAAAAATACTCCAAGGATGAAAATAGAATTGGATCATCATGTTGCTGCTCCTGCAGATAAGACTGAAGATAAATATTTTGATGAAGGTAGAAGGAGAAGTAGGTTCTCAAGATCTTCACTTTTCAGATGAAATCAATAAGCAAGGTACAATTTCTTTTCTTGCTACTGCTATGCATGTTATGGGTATGGTCATAAAGTAATTGATTGTTGGAATCATTCAATGAAAATTAGATGGAATAAGGATCCTCATGAATTGTCAAATAGTGGTCAATGTTATAAATTTGGTCACACTACAAAGTTTTGTAATGTTCAAGTAAGACATGATCCTTCTAGGTTTTCAAGAAGATATAAGTTTTTTACTCCTTTTGAAAATAATGTCACCTACTTTAAATGTCATAAAATTGGGCATAGAGCATATTTTTGTAGAAGTGGTTCTATGAATTCACCTGGACATGACAAGAGGGCAGATACCTTGGACAAGAAGAAGAGAGAGACTGAGAAAGTATGGAGAAGAAAGCAAAACTAGGAGATGGTTAACCATGTGCATACTGCACAAAACATGTACATGACAGCTTAACAGAAAAGCATATAGTTAGGGGCATTTGTCATCTCTTAAACCTCAAGGGAGTTCACAAGAGGAAAGTGTTGGTGGACAGAGTTGTAGTTCAGGCATTAGCATCAGACATTGCAACTTTTAGATTTCAATTATTGTAGCATTCAATTGTTTTGTGGAAAAGGCATTTCAAACCTTCAAGTAGATAGTTGACAGGTGTAAAAATAGACCTTGCAATCTCTGCTAGCATTAGTCTATGGATCTTTTGAACAGGGTAAGGTGTTCACTTAAGCATAATAGAATGGGGTTGTAGTTGCAAAGTTCCCTAATAATCATGTAGACAAGGGAAGTGAATCTTGACAAAATGTCAATCTGATTGCAGTCTATGATATTAGATGATGGACAATACTTTTTGCTAATTGACAGAACAATTATATTTACTAACAAGGTTAGTGTTTTGCCTAATCAGTCCTTCTTCATCTGTATTAGTGCTCATATGTTGTGATGGCTTGTCTTTGTGTTCCATTAACAAATTTGACACAAGTGGAGTTGGGTTCTTGTATGAAGGATATTACTTGTTCATGTGCCATTGGACTTTTGCAAACCTGAGATGTTCTTGAGTTCATTCATTCTAGGGCAGTTTCATGCTCTTCATGATCTTCATGCTCTTACATGTCAGTCTCAGGATAACAGCTCTCAGTTGGTAAGTGCAAAATCCAACTTTGCAAGCATTGAATTCTTTGGATTAGATAATATGACATCCATCAAAAGTGTATATCAGACAAGCATGTAACTGCAATTCTTTTTTTGGTTCAAAATAGTGACTGTATTAGTCACCAGATAAGACACTGTTTGATATTATGATAGTGATTTGCCTCAATACTTGTTGTTTCTGCTGAGGAGAATTTCAAATCAGGATAATGAGCCTTTAAATTTCATGGAATCATTCATATTGTCATAGGTTGTAGTTGCGAGTACCTTTCATGTAGAAGAGACAAGGACTATGCTTTTATGTAGTATGATTGAAGTGAGGAAGAAATATTGCTAGCAGACAAACCTAGTATCTCAGACTTTGTATCTCAATTTGTGAGAATGGCACAACAACAATCTTCAAACTACAGGTTGTTATGTGAGTGTGGTTGTAGACTTCTGAACCTCTGATGGTAATGGTATTTTTTTTGGAAGCAGATCTTTTTGGATAGGACATATTTTTTTTCAATATGTAGTAGTATACGATTGATGGAAACATGATGTATGGAGACAATAGATATCTCTAGCAGTGACAGAGCCTGCTTATTCTCATGATAGTGATAGTAGTATGGGTAGGAACAGTGGTATGCTAGGCTTTCTTGATGCTTGGACTTGGATAGTAAATAGTAATAGACAGTGATATGTTGCTTGATATTAGTATTCCTCTCAAGTAAAGGCAGTGCTTTTCATGTCTACTCTCTCAATGATGATAGTGTTTTGATCATTTGTATGCACTGATTTTGGCAGTGATATGCATGGGCTCAAAAGTCAGTGTTATGATAGTGCTATACTATTCTCTCAGTGTTTCAAAGTTTTGTTCAGTCCATGGCATGTATGGTAGAATACTTGGTTGAAGTTTTCTATAATGGTATTTATGTCTTCTTTTCCTTCATGTAGCATGCTCATTAGTACTATTATCAGTCATAAGGGTAGTATAATGTGTATGTTGAGAATCCCAAAGGTAGTACCAGTGTTATGTTTTTATATTGCTTCATGATGGTGTCAGCTTTGGTTTGGAAATGTTATGACGCAAGTTTTATATGCCATTGATGAAATGGAAAGTCATGACAGTGACTTATTGCAAAGATAGTGCAAGGAATGGTACCAAACATAGTTTTTCATGATACAGTTAATGCTTGACTATGCCTGACAAGGTCAATGCCTGACTAGGTTTGACAGTGGATATGCTTGTTTTCAGGAGAGGTGCTTTTGCATATTTTATAGCCCTGATGTATTAGTTGTAATCTACAAATATCCTATGTGACTGTTCTTTATGCTCTTTATGGTGCTGACTTTTCAATTTATGTTTTAGATGCCCTGGATGGTTCTCCTTCAATGGATTGTTTTGATATGGTCGGTATGGTTTTCTATTTCTAACCTTGTTTCACTTTCAGGCTCTTGGAAGCATTAGCATGCTTTCTTTTCCCTTTGTCTTGATGCCAAAAAGGGGGAGAAGGAAGTTGTGTTTTTCCATCATGGACAAAGGGGGAGTTTGTTTCCCCTTAGTGGTTGTCCCTGATGACAATACACAACTTGGTTTGTGTTCATTGGTATATGATGCAGTTGATGACATACACTCATGATGTTTGATATACAGTGGATATGCTTGTTGGTTACATTCATCAACATGATATGTTGATAACTGAGAGGGGGGGGGGGTGAATCAGTTATGCTAATTATTTCTTCTTTTGAACTTTCTTATTAATCAAAGCATCATTGAATCAAACAAACAAACATTACCATGAAGTGAGAAACACATGACACAGTATTTTTGACGTGGAAACCCGATTAAGGGAGAAAACCACGGGGTGATTAACCCAAAGATTATTCTCTATTAAAAGAATAAGGAATTACAAAATGGCACTTACCAATTAGGGCTCACTGCCCGAGCACACTACTCACAAGAGGCACACTGCCTACAAAGAGACACACTATCTACAAAAGAATGTTATATAGTACTTGAACTGATTGAAAGCATCTATATATGCTAGAGTTTAGTTCCAGTTAGGCTCAGTACACTGATATGCTGCACTTCATCTTTCCTCTGATCTTTAATCTGCTTTCCTTTCACATACCGGATCTTTCTTACTACTTCCGCTCTGCTCTTTCCTTGTTCCCTTACATACTTTATCTTCAACACCTCTCACAGTAAAATTCATCCTCTATATATATCCGCACTAATGATTTTATTATCTTTCTAGTCGGCACCTGGAATAGTTTATCTTCACACAAACTTTGATCTGTTGGCTGAATCCTTGCATATCAAGTAATGCGGATCAAGCATATACTTGTAGATATCATTAATCATGTCAGCCAAACATGATTCATGCCTTCACAACCTTTACCAACAACAGTAACAGATCTAGAAAATAGTCTGATGCTCTGTCAGTCAGTTCTTCCTATGTTCTCACTATCTCTCAGGAATTTGGTACTCAACTATTCATATCTTTTTCTTTGTCCATCACCGGAGGCTAAATCCTTGGAATATACTACTCAAGGTAGTCCTCTTGACTTCCCCAAAACCGCACTGCACCAAGACACTCCCTCTGAGAGGTCCGGACCAATCTGTCGGACCTTGCCACATGCTCTGTTCTTGTTCACCGGACCACAACAGTCTTCATTCTGACTTCTGGTAGAGGCACACCATGACTTGCGGATATGTGGGATGATCTTTGTTGCCATCAATGACAACAACCATGAATCCATATAGTGTCTCTTGCCAACAATTTCCCCCTTTGGCATTGATGGCAACACTTAGTGAAAAAATGACTAAGTGTTTACACTATGCTCCCCCTTGGCTGATGCTCTAACTTTATATACAATTTCCAGAACTCCCCCTTAGTTGGATTCCTCATTTTTCACTGTTCCTTACTCCCCCTTTGACATCAATGGCAAAGGGTAGGGTCCGCACACCAAAATTTTCAAAAATTTACTATACTTAGCCGTATGTTACATACTCACATGAACTGAAGAATGTCTGCAAAGGATGTCTTCAATTGAATCAGTTCTGTAGCCCAACTTTGCTTCATTCTATCCAAAATTGAAATGTGACCACTCAACAAAAATGCAAAAGCTTCTGCCCTCTTGAGATCTGTCGGATCATTTGTTTGGGCGGTAGTCTGAGCATCACTGATGGCCTCATGCATAGTTTCTAACTTAGGGATTATAATCCTTCTAAGTTCTCCCATCCGGTTAGTTATATTCTTCCTTTCCTTCTCAAAGTTCTTTATTGCATTTGTGATTGCAATAGTTTGACATTCTTGATTTACTATGGAGGAAGAGAGAGGATCAAAACTTTGAGACAGACTTTGTAGTTTGTCCTGTTCCTCTTTTATTTTCTTGTCAATGTCTGCTATTGCCCTTGACCAAGAGACGCAAAATTTGTAGATGTCACCGCCATCCTTAAGAGCATTTTCTAAGCTTTTTATTCCAATACTCATATTTCTCCTATCATTAGAAATTAATCCTAGTACTTCTGAAAATCAGTTATCCAAAAATTCCTTCCGGACCTTTTCTTCAGCTGATTTTTCTAGAGAATCAAAATGTGTATCAACACTGCTGACTAAGGTTTTGAGATTACCGGAAGAGGAGGCTGTCGGATCTATCTAGACTGATGCCATAATCTTTTCAAGCACTCCGGAAGGAACCTCTATCAACTCACAGTCTTCCATATGAGACTTTAGGAGTTTTTCATTTGCTTTAGCATTTGCAAATGTAGCTATCTTCATTGTTTGTACCGGAGAGAGGGAGTCAAAGTTGAATGGACCTTTTAGAAGCTCCGGTTCATCAATCTCTATTGTTTCCTGGCTCAAAAACTTTTGAACAGTTTGTGCAGTGTCTCTTGCCGGAGACAGATGTTTCTTTTCTTCTGCAGCTTTGTCCTTTGGAGTCTTTACATTCTTCCCACTTTCAGTTGTAGTTTTCTCCGTTGGAATCTTCTCTTTCTCTGCATCCTTGGTGCTGTCAACCTCTTTTTCTTTTACTGCTGCTTCCGTCTCCTGTAATTTCTCTTCTTCTTGGGATCTGGAGACTGTAGGAGAAGCCGGAGAAGAGATGTTAGTCTGTTCAAGGGGCACTTCTTCCGGAGCAGATAATTCCAAGTCCACAGCTGTTTCTGCACCTAAGTCCTCTACAACAGGAAGATTAAACCTTTTGAAGGCCTTCCAGAGGATTTCTTCTGTCTCTATGGCTACCTTGTCAGTCTCTCCAAGCATGAGTTGATTCATTCTTGCTTTACTCCTGAACTCATCTTTGCAGTCCTTGAAAATTATGTTCATTGTCTTGGGATCAATTTGAGGATATAGCTGAATAGCTATCTGCTCCTGGATCTCAAGATCTTTTTCCTGAGTATTATTCTTTCTTATTTCTAATTCCTTTTCTAGGCTTTTAGGAATTAGAGATATGATCTCAATGAAAGCCTTATTGTATATGATCAAATACTTGACTGTGGCTTCCTGCAAAATCTTTTGGTCAGCCTCATTGTAGTCATCATAGAATTCAGTCATTGGTTGAAGGTTTCCATCCACCGTGACTGACTTGATTACACTCTCTAGAAACAGGGTAGGCTTTTCAACAACTACCTCTGCCATTTCTTCCTTGTCTTGGCCTGTGGAGGGTTTACCGGATCCTTTCTTCTTTTGCTTCTTTACTTCTTTTACTCCCTCATCTGACTCAGTTTCCTCTTCATCTTTTTGGCTTTCATAAGCCCTTGAGGCTTTTGTCTTAGATCTTTTACTGGATGTCTGGGCTTCCGGTTTTGAGCTTTTGGTTCTGACAGGTGTGGATCCTTTTGATGATCTGGTCCGGGTTGAGGTTTCCACCGGAGCACTTTTCTTGCTTTTCTTTTCTGCCTCTTTTTTTTTCTTCCTCAGCCTTTCTTCTCTTTTCCCGGTTGGCATCAAGTGCCTCCTTTGGGATGCCTAGGCCTTGAGCAATATGCTCTACTTCTTTTCTCACCTTCCTCTTTATCTCAGGTTCCCTGAGTTCTACATGGATCTTCACACTCAGCTCCTCAAAGGTTCCAAACCTTTCCGCCTTTGGATCTTTGGGCTGATTTAGCATGTGTTGAACATGCAGCTCCACTATCTGTTCATCCACTTCATACCCCATGGGCATGATCCACACAGTTCTTGGTTCTACTACCTCCATTAGACACTGATCTGTTTCTACCATGACGCATACTGTGTCTTTGTACTTTTCAACAAGGGATTGAGGTATTCTTTCTCTTGCATGCATCATGCTTTGGAAGTTCTTGAAATATCCCCATAGAGCTGTTTTTCTTGCTTTAGCATCCCCAAGTCCATGCAAATAATCTCTGATTTGGATGGCAACCGGTCTGTCATTCTGCCATATCCATCCACTGGATCCGGGAAGCTCATTCATGTAATAAAAGAAGAGACAAAGGATCAAGTTGCCATACTTGAAGGAGTTTTTCTTGTCCTTCTTGATCTTCTATAGATTTTCAAAAAGTTGGTTTACAAGGAGCTCACACAAGTCATAGTCTACATTCTCCTTTAGCATTTGATAGGCCGTGTAAATTGCAGTTCCCAGTACTGAATTTTCCCTACTGGAGTGATAGATCTTGTAACCTATTATTATAGATGCAAATTTGACATCCGGTTCAATGATGTCTTCAACTGTCATAGCTCTCTTGTCAAACTTATATCCGATTGCATCACTAACTGTCTGATTTTTGATAGACTTGAGAATAGGTAATCCACCAGATGAGTGCAGACCAGTTACTACCCTAATTGCATCTTTGGTGATCTTGAAGGGCTTGTTCAACCATAGAAAGTTGTCATGCACTTTGCTTAGTACATACCAGACCCATTCATCTTCTTCAAAACAGGGGAAATGGATGCACTATGCAAAGTTCTTATCCCAGATGGCTTTGTACTGTGGTTTAATCTCAAAGAAGTCATCTATCAACTATTTGTGATAGATATCCATCAATTTTGAATCCCCAAAGTCTTCAAAATTTGCATGAATGTAAACCCTAATATCCTCCGTATGTAATACACCATGTGGAACACTAGAGAAGGCTCCTAGTGGATCTACCTCCAAAGATTTGTATGGATGTTTCTTGAATGTGGGACGAGGTCTATCAGAGATCTTAACTATATTCGAAGTAGCCATTTTTCAAATATTTGCAGTGAGATATTGAAAACGAAAAATACCTTGTGCACCTTCGGTTATACGGAGTAGTTGGATTGATTTCTGTATGTAGTAACTTCTGCAAGTGATCTTTGGTGAACTTGATGAATTTAGTCGCAGAGGTCTGCTTTTCACTTCTTCTTGAGTGTGGAATGATCAAGTGATTATTGAGAAATCCCTTATATTGTTTTGCAAACCCTAATATCTATTTGCAATAAATGCTCGACCTACATTATTCTGGTTTGCCTTATTCGGATAGCTTGGAGTACCGGATCAGTCCTGATCTATGAACATCATGCGGATCTTCCAATCATGAACAAATCAAGATGACACATTACAAGAATATCCCGAACACTCTGTCCAATCCATAGAATAAGACAATGCACTTCCGGATTTCTCTGGACCTTTTGTAATCTTTTGTCATTCCGGAGCATCTCCCAGAACAGGTCTTACTTAATTGATCACAACTTCTTCATATCTTCATGTGGACCTCTAAAATCTTATGTGGATCATCTCAAGACTTATATCTACAAACCCTTTGCTCCGCATCTTGTGCCACATCAGGCATCACTTGATTGGCTGGGGAACAGGATTTTCTTTGAGTCTCCCCCTGAGTTAGAGCTCACTTTTTAATTTTTGAAAGGAATGTCAGCACCAGAGTCTGGTGCGGATCTAACCTCTACATTCTCTGAACTTTTCTTTACCCAGATCTTGTTCATCTAATTCTTAACTTCATCCGCATTCATCTTTTGTTTACCCTTGTCTTGATTATGATTATACACCGGACCTCTTCTGTCCTGATTCTTACTTCTACAGATTTTTGCATTATGACCGGACCTGTTACAGATTTGGCAAATAATATTTCCTTGCATATTTGTCTGATAACCTCTTGATCTACATTGATTAGCCATATGACCTACTCTATTGCATGCAAAGCATCTACCATTGAATGATTTGTTTATTTGTATATTTCTGCATTCATGAGACTTGTGTCCATACCTTTTGCAGTTAAAGCACTGTCCGGAGAAGGATGAATTAGTCTGATTCATTTTCTTCCTGCACTGATTCGCTTTGTGACCAAAGTGATTGCAGCTGTGATAGTATCCATTGAAGGATGGATATCTTTGAGCATTGGGCTGTCTTACTGGAGGTCTTCTAGGTCTATTCCTTGGATTTTCTGATCCAAAATTCTTTTGACCGGATTCGGAGCTTTCTCCTTTCTCATATCCCAAACCATACTTATCATCTGTCCTCTTTTGACTTCCAAGAAGTACTTCAAGTTGGGCAGAGCTTATCTTGAATTTTTCTTTATATTCATTTGCTATTTGAAGATCTCTTTTGAGAGAGACAATTTGATCCTCAAGTTTTTCTTCATTATCTTTGTCATCTTCAAGATCAGATTCAAGATGTCTGACAATCCTATCCATCTAGTGGCATTCTTCTGATTTCTCTTTAAGAGATTGTCTTAGATTGTCTTCAGCTTTTCTTTTTTCTTCAATCTCTTGAGTAAACTTTATAGTTCCTGATTCCATTTCATGTCTTAACATAATGACTTCTTTTGATAACTTTTCACACAACTTGGTTTTCTCAGTCAATTCTTCATTTGTATTGCTTTCTTCACTTTGTCTTGCCAATTGTTGGAGCAGTTCCTTTCTCTTTTTCATAGAGAGACTTAATTTATCCTTTAGTTCTCTCATGAATTCATCAGCCTGTTTGAGTCTTTCCTTTAATTCATTGACTTTAGAGTTTGACTGTTCAAGATCCTCAAGGGCAGTCTTGAGTTGCTCCCTTAAACCATATGCATCCATTTGAACTCCCAGATCTTCCTCAAGCTGTTAGGCTCTATTAGGAGGAACTTTGTTCTGATACCAATTGTTGATAACTGAGAGGGGGGGTGAATCAGTTATGCTAATTATTTCTTCTTTTGAACTTTCTTATTAATCAAAGCATCATTGAATCAAATAAATAAACATTACCATGAAGTGAGAAACACATGACACAGTATTTTTGACGTGGAAACCCAGTTAAGGGAGAAAACCATGGGGTGATTAACCCAAAGATTATTCTCTGTTAAAAGAATAAGGAATTACAAAATGGCACTTGCTAATTAGGGCTCACTGCCCGAGCACACTGCTCACAAGAGGCACACTGCCTACAAAGAGACACACTGTCTACAAAAGAATGTTATATAGTACTTGAACTGATTGAAAGCATCTATATATGCTGGAGTTTAGTTCCGGTTAGGCTTAGTACACTGATCTGCTGCACTTCATCTTTCCTCTGATCTTTAATCTGCTTTCCTTTCACATACCAGATCTTTCTTACTACTTCCGTTCTGCTCTTTCCTTGTTCCCTTACATACTTTATCTTCAACACCTCTCACAGCAAAATTCATCCTCTATATATATCCGCACTAATGATTTTATTATCTTTCTAGTCAGCACCTGGAATAGTTTATCTTCACACAAACTTTGATCTGTCGGCTGAATCCTTGCATATCAAGTAATGCGGATCAAGCATATACTTGTAGATATCATTAATCATGTTGGCCAAACATGATTCATGCCTTCACAACCTTTACCAACAACAGTAACAAATCCAGAAAATAGTCTGATGCTCTGTCAGTCAGTTCTTATTCTGTTCTCACTGTCTCTCAGGAATCCGGTACTCAACTATTCATATCTTTTTCTTTGTCCATCACCGGAGGCTAAATCCTTGGAATATACTACTCAAGGTAGTCCTCTTGACTTCCCCAAAACTGCATTGCACCAAGACACTCCCTCTGAGAGGTCCGGACCAATCTGTCAGACCTTGCCACATGCTCTGTTCTTGTTCACCAGACCACAACAGTCTTCATTCTAACTTCCGGTAGAGGCACACCATGACTTGCGGATATGTGGGATGACCTTTGTTGCCATCAATGACAACAACCATGAATCCATATAGTGTCTCTTGCCAACATGATATTCATACTTGTCAATTTGGCATATGGTTGATTATTGCATTATCATGACAGTTGATATACAGAGGTGACAGTGGAGGTAACAGTGGCATTTGATAGTAACATTGATATATGTATCATACTATATGTTAGTTTCTCCTCATTATTTCACATTTGAGGTGACAGTTTGGTTTCCTAGCTTATTCATGTTCATGAAATACAAGAGTATATTGATATGGTTTCATTTGATATTAATATGATATTCACGATTTGCTCATGCTCAGTTGATATTATTACAGTGATGGTTGTTTTTTAGTTGTAAAAGAGATCAAAGGGTGTTTGATGCTCAAGAGTTGTCTTGAGTCTTCACAGTTGTAGGAGGTGCCTTAGGTCTTCACTTCTTTGTCATGCCTTGATTTTTGTTTGCAAAATGATGTATACATTTATGCATTGTTGAAGTGACAAGGGTGTTCACTTTGACACCGTTTGGTTTAAATTATTGATTTCATTAGATTTAATTCCATATGGAAAAGGCATACATAGGCACATCTTTTATCTCATGAAGACTATGCTTATAGAAGGAGGAGGATATTTGTCTTATTGTTATAAGGGGATCATAATTCCTTGCATTGAAATGTGTTAAAGTGGCTTGTATTTTACATGAGGCCATATTGAATTTCCATTTGAACTTCATACTTTGCAAAAGATTTCATATTGGACATGTTAAGTGGTTTACCTGCCAGGCAAGTTGTCATCAGGTGGAACAGGTTTCAAAGAGGTTTTTTTGATATGTTTGACCAGCCCATTTACGGCACACCAGAAGTTCAAGTCATCGGATAAAAAGACCTTATTTTAGATTATTATGCACAATTTTATCTTGAGATATGAGGCTTCGAGCTAGGGTTTGATGTGTCAATGTTAATCATGAATAATGTATGGGTATCTCTGCATAAGTTTGAGGGGGATCTTGAGGATTTGACAGTGCAGCTTGCTCCTTCTTGACTTAATCTTTGACAGTGTTGACTGTGGAAGGAACTTAGTTTTTGAAGGCTTCCAAAGAATGATTCAAATAGGTGACTTCATTTTTTTATGGTTCGTTTCTTGCAATAGATTATCTTTATTTTATTTTAGAATGGCAGATGTAGATATGTTTAAGGGTTTTCTTATGCAAACATAGTTAAAGGGTTTGTGATGGTTTGAAGGACCAGTGGTTAAAATGTGGTCATATTTTATCAATGGTTTCAAAGATGACTAAGGCTATGATTTTAGTTCTTTTCTTCTAAAAAATGGCAAGTTATGTTAGAACCCACTTATGGGTATGCAATATTTTGATGAAACTTTGTTGTGCCAAAAATCTATCGAGGTTTTTTTTTATTCTTTCTCCTAGACAATCAAAACAAAGACATACAAGTTAGTTTTCCTTTGTGGGTATATGAAATCTTGATACATTCAGTTGTACTCATTTGAAAATTTAGTTGGTTATAGTTACTTGTTCAGTTATGTATGGGTATACTTGGTAGTTTTAAAAAAGAGCCTTGTTTAACTCTATGCACAGTTTAAAATTACTTTATCATGGTTAAAGAAGTAGTTAAAAAGGTTACTAGTTATAACCTCCTTGTCAATTAAGAACGACCTCAGACAGTTACACTACTACAGTTATATTTTTTAAACTGTTTGTAGAGAGAAAGAAGTGCTTGAACTGAGAATGTAATTGATATATATCTCTAATGTAATGTGAAGATATATGTGTGAGAGAACATTATTGTTGATATTATACCAGAGATAGTGAGGTTCAGTGAAACATAGTATCCCTTTGTAATTGATTTACTCCATTTGTTATATTGATTGGGACAAGCCAGCGAGGCACTATTGTCAGTGAGATGTTGAAAATGCCAATGAGGCAAGAATATTAAATAAACCAGTGAGGCAATGATTGTAGCCAATGAGGCAAGATTATTAAATAAGCCAGTGAGGCACTTTTACTGAGTGGTTTTCTACCCCAGATGGTTTCCACTCCTAAAAATTTCTGTGTTATGGTGTCATCTGTTATCTATTTCATTTGCCATCTATCTTATGATGTTATTTGTTATTTGGTTCATCTACTCATGGTACTTGTTTACTTGTCTCTTTAATTCTATGTTACACGCATTAATAAGCATATGAGTCAGCATTCACATATGTTGTTTAAACTTGCAATGAAAGTGTGAAAATGTGTCTTGTTCTCTGTAACACTAATTCACCCCCCTTCTCAGTGTTACCAAGTACTCCAACAGAAATGTCTTTGAGCAAAGCTAATATATCAAGGTATTTACTCCTGAATTGCAAGCATTATTATACAGGGAGAGTGGAGGTTTGTGAATTGGATGGTGGTAGAGATGCATGGTGAAGAGAGAAGAATGCTTGCCCAAGCCACCATTTGCATGTTAGTGTAGGTTTTTATTTACTAGTTGGGATATTTATTTTCCTATATTCCTAGGTTTTCCTACACCTTTTATTAATCTCTCTTAGGTTCATAAAGCATGTTTAATTAAGTGAGTGGATTATGAGGAGTCGCTATCCTACAAGGGAGCACCCACTAGCTATCTAGAGAAGATATTTTTCTATCTTTAGACCGATAGATGGTTGCTTCCTATTGGTTAGTGTTGCCACTTCCACCCTCTCCCTTTTCTATATAAACATGTTACCTATGTCACATCACAAACTTTGATGCACTCTGAACTTACTATAATTGGAACTATTTATGGATAATTATGTGTGGATTAAATAAATATTGTTTTATTTTGCAAGGATGAGATAAGTGAATATTATTTCATAATTAAATGATGAAATATAGTGAATGTTAATTTATTTTGAAATAATGAAATATAATGATTTGGCTATGCTTCAGCTATTTGGACACTAACCAATTAATGGAAAATCAGAGTTTCATGAGTTGCAAGTTGTCGAAGACAAGGGTGTGGTTAAAGTAGAGGTGGTTAGGTACCTAGTAGGGTTAGGATGGAGTGGACCCCCTCTTGCACACATAGACACTTAGATGTCATATAGCTGCAATATTATTGCATAATTTACTCATAATGATAAATTGCTTCTTATTTTACTAGAAAGGAAAAAATCATTGTTATGTTATAGTTGAATATTTAATTAATTGTTAGTTAATATTAGAAATGCTCATAATAAAATAAAAGGTAGTTTTAAATTATTCATTGATTTTTATTTGAAGTTAGAATTATTATTATTTATTATTTTAAAAATAATTGTGTTGCAAATTTAATTAATAAAATTATGCTAGTTATTAAATGTATGTTTCTCAAAAATAGGTCACATATATACAATTGTCTATGTTGGAATTAGGTCAGACAACTAAGAGGGGGGGTGAATTAGTTGTCACAACTTTAACCTTTTCTTCTTTTAATCTTCTTTCACAACTTACAAACAAATTAATGATGTAAACATTGAAGCATGAATTAACAACATATGAGCATAAACAAAATGAACACACATAACACCATATTTTTTTATGTGGAAGCCTCGTTAAGGGAAAACCATGGTGGGGGTTAACCCACAAGATTCGTACCTAATTAAAAATACTTAAAATAAATGGGAAGGTACTTGCCTTCGGGCACACTGCCCAGAGCTCACTACTCAAAGAGGCTCACTGCTTACAAGATTTTATGTTTAATACAGAAAGAATGAACTGAGAAATAACATCTTCTTCATGCCTAGTTTAGTACCATTGAAGTGCCTAACTCCTCTGCTCTGCTCCCACATTCTGCTCTGCTCTACCACATCTTCACATCTTCTCATGCCCTTTGACGGACTCACTTCACTTATTTATAAATGATATCAACTTTGGAATGATCATCAAAGTTAGATTTACAAACATCTTATTACAATTGTTCTTTAAGGTTGGCCTAACAAACTGTTACAATTACAAGACTTGATTTGTTACAATGTATTACATGTGAATCCTTAGAGTGTCGGCCAAACATATTTTGGGACTTGAATCTTCTTCGATCAACACACTACACTACAAAGAATTTCTCTTAGATCATCTGCAACACGCTTGAAACATCCGATCGGCCAAGACTAGGAAGAACAATAATACCAAGGAAGAAATCTTCAACAACGAGCTCAATCTTCAATGCGGACCTCCTACACAGCAGGCATATGATCTAGAGACCTCCACAAGCACATTGAATTCAACAATAACATCCGCACTACTCCAACTCATCAGAATCACTTACATCTTCATCCAGTACCTCAAGAACACTATTTTCCATGACTGTCACACTAGAAAGATTGCTTGCGGACCTCCAAACCACAAACCACTTGAGTTGAGCTGATGTAGGAGCATCTAGTGGTGTAAGGGCAATCTTGCATCACCCAAAAAGATGTTGCTTCAAAATCATTACAGTTGTTTTCATTTCTTTCCATAATTAGTATTTCTTGTTCCATAATCTTCTGAATAATGATGCAGGACTTTCAATTTTTTTAAACTGCTAAAAATAGCAAACTGCCAATTTTGGAAAGTTTACCTGCTATTTTAGGAAATTTTGCATTTGGGAACGGATTGAAGTGAAAAATTATAGAAAGATTCATAACAGAAATATAAGACCTTTGATGAAGGAATCAGGCAAAGATCATTTGTGAGCTGAAAGATATTAAAGTTTTTGTTTTCTGAAAAGCCCTTGAAAATTTTTGAAACAAGATATGAGGGATTAAAACATCCCATAACATCCTAAACATTTGATAGAAATCCATTTACACATTTTTGGTGTGATAGTTCACATCGCGAGATTTCCAGTGCTTAAAACGGTTCATCAATCGGACACCTGGATCAAAAGTTATGCTTCTCGGAAGTTGACCTACTTTTGGAGGGAGTTGCAAATTTCAAAATTTAGCTAGAGGCTGCCAAAAAGTGCTATTTATGACAATTTTGGGAACCCCAGGTAGTAGTGGAGTTAAGGGGGAAAGTGCAGAGTCAAGAATAGGGGGAAAATAGAAACCCTAGCTAATTTGGGGTTATAGAAGGCAGACAATTCTAGAGTCTTGTGATAGGAAAGTTGTAATGTGCTACAACTAGTAGATGATTCATCATCTGATTGTACTGAGCTTCTGTAATGTAATGTGTTGTCCAAATCAAAAAAAAGAACATCTCTATTTTCTATGTACAATTTATGTTGTTGTGTGTTTTATGATTTACCCCCTTCATCATGAGGATACACACTGACTTCCTAAACATGCCTCTAGATCTGTAGATCATAATTTTTCATTTTGAAGCAATCTGAACCAATTTCTTGTCACTCTATCTCTTCTGAACACTATAGAACTTGGTTCTACTTAGATGGCTATAGCTTCTTCAAATCATCACGTGGACCTCTCAAATCTTAACTGGAGCTACTTCAGACAATCCTCTGCACAACCATATGGTCCATGTACTTTGATCTTAATTCCTCTGGAAATGGGGAGCAATCTACTTCACTAATTTGCACCGTTTCCTCTATTTCTGACAAATGGATATGTTGACATCAATGACAACACATCATAGACACATATTTTCAACAATCTCCCCCTTTGTCATTAATGGCAACATATGATGTGAAAAATTGATTCAACCATCAAGACAAGGATTTTTCCCCCTTTCTCTTATCACTTCTGCAACCACTTTCTTCACTGCTCCCCTTTTCATTAGCAACTAGTTTTTTAAATAACTTTTCTCCCCCTTTGACATCAATGGCAAATGGCACACATTTGCAATCTTTTCTCCCCCTTTTTGTTTCAGACTAATCTTCAAAATTTGTATACTGACTACTCCCCCTGAGTAGTATCTCCTTAACATCAATCTGGATCACAAGATATGACTGTGAATTCCACCAGACTGATGCACACTAGTGCATCTTAGTTTAGAATAGGAGGGGTAATAACCCCTAGCTTCCCTTTGAGATACTCAAAAGTATCCTTAGGTAGAGGCTTGGTGAATATATCCACAATCTGATGCTTTAAAGAAATAAACTCCAATCTGACTTCATTCTCACTTACCTTCTCTCTCAAGAAGTGAAACTTGATGGATATGTGCTTTGTCTTTGAATGCAACACCATATTCTTTGAGATGTTTATTGCACTTGAATTATCACAAAAGATTGTAACAGGCTCTTCAAACACAATTCTAATATTCTTCAACATTTGCTTCATCCACAAGACTTGAGCAAAATTGCTTTCTGCCGCTATATACTCTATCTCTACAATAGACAGAGATACAACCTCCTGCTTTTTGCTCAGCTAAGAAACCAATCTCCTTCCCAAGAAGAATGCACCACCACTAGTACTTTTCTTATCATCCACATCTCCTACCCAATCAACATTTGTATATGCATGAAGAGTGAAGTCATTATCCTTTGGATACCATAATCCATAATCAAATGTTCCCTTTAGATATCTAAAAATTCTTTTGACTGCTACAACATGGGATTCTCTAGGATCATCTTGAAATCTAGCAACAAGTCCAACTACATTCATAATATTAGGTCTGGTCTAAGTCAAATAAAGTAATTTCCTCCAATCATTGATCTATACCTTTTCTGATCTGCCTTAGGTGAATCATTATCTTTACTCAACTTGCATTTGGTTACCATAGGAGTATTTACTGGTTTTGAGTCCTCCATTCCAAACTTTTTCAACAATTCTCTCACATACTTAGACTAAGATATGAAGATACCTTTATCTAACTGAGTGATTTGTAAACCTAAAAAGAAATTCATTTCACCATACATGGACATCTCAAATTCACATTGCATCTGATCAGCAAATTTCTTACACATGCTTCCATTTCTACCAAAAATGATATCATCAACAAATACCTCAACAATTAAGATGTGCTCATGTTCAATCTTGAAATAAAGATTACTGTCAGTTGTGCCTTTGCTAAATCCTATCTTTAGCAGATACTATCTAATCTTGCATACCAAGCTCTTGGGGCTTGTTTGAGTCCATACAATGCTTTCTTGAATCTACAGACCATATCTCCTTGATCAAACAGCTGGAATCCTTTCAGTTTCTCAATGTAGACTTCTTCCTCTAACTCTCCATTCAAGAATGCTAACTTGACATCCATATGGTAAACTTTGAAATCTTTGAAAGCAGAAAATGTAAGAAATAATCTGACTACTTCAATTCTTGCTACCAGAGCAAATGCTTCTTCAAAATCAATTCCTTCTATTTGAGAATATCCTTTACATACCAATCTTGATTTGTTTCTCACAACTTTACCATCTTCATTCAGTTTATTCTAGAAGACCCATTTGGTTCCAATTACATTGTTGTTTTTAGGTCTAGAAACAAGATCCCAAGTATGATTCTTTTCAATTTGCATTACTTCTTCTTCCATTGCTTTTACGCAATTTTCATCATTACAAGCTTCATTCACTATTTTTGGTTCAATCTTTGAAATCAAACAATACTCTACTTGATCTTCAACAATTCTTCTTCTAGTTTGAACACCTTTATTCTTGTCTCGTATGATTTGATCTTTAGAATGATCCAACCTTACATACCTAGGGGTTTTGAGAGTTTTTTGAACTCCTAATTCTTGAGCTCATTCCTCTACATCTGCACTAACTTCTTGAGTCACTAGATTTTCTGGATCAATCTGGATCTGAATCTAGGTTTGCACTTGCTTTTCTTGACTTTGACTTTCATCTTGATCATCTGAATCATATCCACAAGGCCTGGAAGGTCTTTCTTTGCTTTCATCAACCTTGACATTAGCTCTTTCAACAATATTTTTCAATCTCTTGTTGAAGCACTGGTATGCCTTGCTTTGAGTAGAGTAACCTAGAAATATTTCTTCATCACTTCTTGCATCAAACTTGCCTAGATCCTCATCTCTTTTGATATAGCATTTACTACCAAAAACTTTGAAATATTTCATAGTAGGAGGATGACCAAACCATAGTTCATAAGGTGTCTTACCACAACTGCCTTTGATCTACACCTGGTTAAGAGTGTAGACAGCAATACTCACAGCTTCTCTCCAATAGACTTGTGGAACATTTGCTTCCATCATCATGATCCTAGCAGCTTCTTGAATGGTTTGGTTCTTTCTTTCCACAACTCCATTCTGTTGAGGAGTCCTAGGAGCATTCTGTTGAGGAGTCCTAGGAGCAGATAACTGTCTTTTTATTCCATGCTTTTCATAGAATGTATCAAACTCACTGGAGGTAAACTCTCCACCTCTATTGGATCTCAAACACTTTATCTTCACACCAATCTCATTCTCCACAATAACCTTGAACACCTTGAATTTGTCAAGAGCTTCTAATTTTTCTTTGAAGAAAGTTACCCACATCATCTAGGAGTAATCATCAATCAGCAACATAAAATATCTATCTCCTTGCACACTTCTAATTCTAGCCGGACCACATAGATCAGTATGCACAAGTTCCAACAATCCACTTGAAAATTATTCATTACTCTTGAATGAAGTTCTATTATGTTTACCCAATTGACATTCTCTACACATGCTATCAGCAGGTTTCACAATTTTTGGAAGATCTCTCACAACTTGAGTAGAACTTAACTTGACAATATTATCAACGTTCACATGACACATTATCCTATGCCATAACCAACTCTAATCAATCTGAGCAATCAAAAAACTTTTTCCAGTACCACTTAAATTAAATATGTTACCTTTAGTTTGTGTACTTGATGCAATCACAGTTCTGGAGCTTGCTAAGATTTTGCATTTTCCATCCTTGAATCAGAGATCATAACCTTTGTCAACCAACTGTCCAACACTGAGAAGATTATGCTTCAATCCTTCTACATATAGAACATCATTAGTGTTATTCTTATCATCAAAAGAGATGGATCCTCTGCTACGAATCCTACCAGCTAAATTGTCTCCAAACTTCATGATTCCACCTTCATATCTTTCCAAACTTATGAACTTACTTTTATCACCAATCATATGATGAGAACATCCACTGTCAATCACCCATTCATCTTTTTCTTCAATCTGAGCAGCTAAGGCACTTTCCACATTCACATAGCTAGTAGATTCAGTTGACATCGGATCTTCTTCTTTGATGGCAATGAACACCCATTCATTTCCTAAGTTACTTCCCATATTAGATTCATGATTAGTGACACCTTCTTCAACTTCTTGGATGTAGTAACATTTATTCTAAGCCCTTGATCTGTTAGGGTTTGTCTTTGAAACCCTCTCCGGACACCTTGAGGAAAAAGGACCAATCTTATTACAAGCAAAACATTTGAGAGGCAACTTTCCTTCATACTTACTAGATCCTCCTGGCAATCTTTTGGCAATAAGGGCTTCAAGTTCTACAGCCTCACTTTCATCATCTTCAAGATCCTTCCTTGCCTTCTGAAATCTATTTGATCTTCCTGAAGAGATTTCACCTGGATCATATTTTTGTTTTCCATATACACTAGCCTTAAATGTAGATTCAAACTTAGGAAGAGAATCACCAAACTCACTCATTTCAAATGTTGAAAGCTTACCAACCAACTAATCCCTTGTAACAGTTGTCACAGTCCTGATCTCTTCAATGGTAGCAACTTTATTCTTGTATGCTGCAGGTAAGGATCTGAGCACTTTGGCAACAATCTCTGATTCTTCCAATATTCCACCAGCACTCCTGATACCGGTCACAAGTTCATTCACCTTCTACATGTAGGAAGTAATGTTTTCATCATCAACCTTTCGTATTTACCCTTCAAGCTCTATAGCTTGGCATATTTGACATATTTATCACCTTCATACAGAGTCTCCAACTTTTTCTAGATTTCATGAGCAGTTTTCAATTTTGGGACATTTGTCATTTCTATATCAGTCAAGGCACTCAACAATGCTTCTTTAGCTCGAATATTGTATTCATCTTCCTTGAGTTTGTCTAGAGTTGAAGGGCCATTCTTTGAAATCTTATATTCATCCTTAGTTATTAACAAAAAGGCATCACCCATACATTGCAAATGACATTGCATGTGGACCTTCTAAAGGGAGTAATTTGTTCCATCAAATCTCAGACTTTCCTTCTTGTAAGTCGACATCTTGGATCTCCTCAAGCAGTCAAGCTTCTTTTAGAGGAACCGACTCTGATACCAATTGTTGGAATTAGGTCAGATAACTAAGAGGGGGGGTGAATCAGTTGTCACAACTTTAACCTTTTCTTCTTTTAATCTTCTTTCACAACCTACAAATAGATTACTGATGTAAACATTGAAGCATGGATTAACAACATATGAGCAAAAACAAAATGAACACACATAACACCAGAATTTTTTACGTGGAAACCCAGTTAAGGGAAAATCACAGTGGGGTTAACCCACAAGATTCATACCCTATTAAAAGTACTTAAAAGAAATGGGAAGGCACTTGTCTTTGGGTGCACTGCCCAGAGCTCACTTCTCAAAGAGGCTCACTGCCTACAGGAGGCTCACTACCTACAAGTTTTTATGTTTAATACAGAAAGAATGAACTAAGAAATAGCATCTTCTTCATGCCTGGTTCAGTCCCATTGAAGTTCTTAACTCCTCTGCACTACTCCCACACTCTACTCTACTCTAGCACATCTTCACATCTTCTCATGCCCTTTGATGGCCTCACTTCACCTATTTATATATGACATCGATTTTGGAATGATCATCAAAGTCAGCTTTACAAACATCTTATTACAATTGTTCTTCAAGGTCGGCCTAACAAACTATTACAATTAAAAGACTTGATTTGTTACAAAGTATTACATGTGAATCCTTATAGTGTTGGCCAAACATTTTTTGGGACTTAAATCTTCTTCGATCAACACACTACGCTCTAGACAATTGCTCTTAGATCATCTGCAACATGCTTGAAACATCCGGTTGGCTAAGACTAGGAAGAACAACAATACCAAGGAAGAAATATTCAACAACGAGCTCAATCTTAAATGTGGACCTCCAACATAGTAGGCGTACGATCCAGAGACCTCCACAAAGCACATTGAATTCAACAGTAACATCCGCACTACTCCAACTCATTAAAATCACTTGCATCTTCATCTGGTAACTTAAGAACATCGTCTTCCATGACTGTCACACTAGAAAGATTGCTTGCAGACCTCCAAACCATGAACCACTTGAGTTGAGGATACACACTGATTTCCCAAACATGCCTCTAGATCCACAGATCATAGGTTTTCATTTCAGAGAAATCTGGACCAATTTCTTGTCACTCTGTCTCTTTTGAACATTGCAGAACCCGGTTCTACTCAGATGGCCATAGCTTCTTCAAATATTCATGTGGACCTCTCAAATCTTAATTGGAGCTACTTTAGACAATCCTCTACACAACCATATGGTCTGCGTACTTTGATCTTCATTCCTTTGGAAATGTGGAGCAATCTACTTCACTGATCTGCATTATTTCCTCTATTTCTAACAAAGGGATATGTTGACATCAATGACAACACATCATAGACACATATTTGCAACATATATATATATATATATATATATATATATCATTGACTATAATTACTATTGACTATATATTAGGGATAAAATAATGTTGAAATTAGCACATTAGGTTCTTTATCTCATCGCATGAGAATTTTCCTTATGATAGATTCCATTGTGTTGTCCAATAATAAAAAGCATATTTTTATGACTTCACTTGACAAATCAAAACATTACCTGTAGAATACACCAAAAAATATGAAAACAAAAAATAAACCAACAATGAACAAAACACCTAGCTTAACTTATGGATGATACAAATATTTTCAATCACAAACTTGAAAGCAACTTATATTTTTATAGATTATTACATATCTTTGAATCTGTAAACTTAGACAAAACATGCAAACTGAAATAACGAACTTGTGAGTAAATGCTATTTTCTGAAAGAATTCATTGGTAGTAAATGCTTGGAAAGTTAAATAAATTTATTCTTTTGAACTATGAGAAATGTTATAGTTATTCTTTTTGTGTAATTACTTCTAGGATAGGATGCCGAATGTGGGCTCCTAGGGATGGTAATTTACTTTTTCTAAATTACCACTTATTTATTATTGCTTTTGCCAAAGCTACATGTACCATTGAAATAGATTGATTAGAAAAGCCTAAATTTTATGTTATATGTCTCTGCCACATCCTGCATGCAAGAAGTATGTCATTCTAGTTATTAGGAATGCATATCGACATTAAGCTTGCATCGAGAGTTCCCTCCTGCCTTTACCATTCCAAGTTGTTAGGCTCCTCGTGCAGGGTCGGTGCTTTCTTTGATTTAGGAAGAAACCTGGGGAAGTCTGGTACTTCGTGGTTGGGTGGAAAAAGTGCCTTAACCAAACTCTTGGCCTTGGCTTGTGGAAGACCATTGGGGTCATGGCAGTTGAGGATAGAGCTATTTATGCTATATGATTCATGATGTATATATGTTCCATTGTATTATTCTTTGTATGGCTTACATAGGCAATCTGTAAATTGTATAAATACTTTCATTGATGAAACTGATGTAATTGATGTAATAACTTGCACTTGTAACATTGAAATAGATGTAATGTAATACCCTTTTGGTGTACATAATTGTTCTACTTTATTTGGAAACTTGCCATTTTTGTGCAACTATGGATATTGATGAATGAAGTGTATCACTTTCCTTATTTGGAATGAGTAATGTTTTCTAGTTTACTTTTTTTAGTATGTGATTTTTTTGTGCTTTACATTTGGTATCAGAGCTCCTAGATTCAACACTCGGCCCTCTAGTCATGCGAGCATGTTGATGACCTAAAGTCATAGGTGCATCGAGTGTATTGAGGACCCTAGTTATGGGTCAAGGATTCTTTTGATGAGTTGGAATTTTGTTGATTCTTAGATGGTTCAGTTGGAACCGAGTTGAAATTTAGATCGTTCTATGTCTAGAGACATTATTAACTGATTTAGTCCTCATAACTTTAGTTGCGTTGCCATAGGACTCTCTACAAAAAAATTTAAAAAAATTAAAAAAAAAATAGATTGGAAACCATTTTGGAATTAAAAGGGTGAATGATGAGGTAGGTTAGATAGTTATACCTGATTCAAGAAGGATAAGATATGGAGACAACACAAGAGTGATGATGTGAATTAATAGAGAAATATATTGAGAAGAGAGCTTTCTCTGATAATGTAAAGGTGGGATGAGTTGATAAGAGGAAGAAGGAAAATCACCTATGAAGTAAATAAAGTCGACAATGATGGATAAATTTATTGGTTGAGCCTTCTCAGAGGAAGGAAACCTAAGATGGATGTTTTGAAGCTAAGAATGTTTGTATCAGTACTAGGCTTTGGGCAAGTTGATTATTTAGCAACATCTTATTCTTTCAGGATGTGAGTATGGATCTAGTAGAATCCATGAGATCTTTGGAGAATGCAAGGTTAAGATGTTTTAAGGATCTTCGTTAATGACTCATCATAGAAGTTAATTAGAGAAGTTATCTCAATCTGTCTTATAGGCAAGGTAGGAATGATTGATGTTATGAATCTTGTATGCTTGATTGTTATTAGTGTCCATGATTCACCTTATTGTTGTCTCTATGTGAGCAATGCACTAGAGTAATTTATTGATTCTTTTGTGCAAATAAAGCACTTAAGTAATGATTACATTCATAATTTGTGTATGAGATGCATCTTTTGTATTCATTGTGTTTATATGGGTTGAGTGATGATCACTATAATCATGCATGTTATGCATATTTCATATTTTTTGTGAGAGATGCACTTACCATAATTATTGTACTTGTACTTGAATGAGTAATGTTCACAGAAAGTAATGCCTTGTGCAAGTGATGCACTACAAGTATGTGTGATATACTTTTTGTTAATGATGCATATGTATTCTTACCATTTGTGAGCTATGCACCTAGGGTTCGTGTATTCATGATTGTGAATTATTCATACTATGTGCACTGTGTGACTGCGTGTTCATGAATGAACAATGTTTTATGCTTGTATAACATGTTACTTCATAACTTGAGTAACCAAGTGATGCATTAGGAATAAGGAATGCTTATGAGATAGATATGTGTGGAAAATTCTCTAGTTTGAATTGAAAAGTATTTTGAAAAATTGAAGTATGTATTATTTCAAATAAATTAGGCACTTAATACTATGTAGTGTACTTCTATGCAAATTAAACTTAGTTTTACTTTAGAAGACTTGAAAAGATATTTTTTGCAATTTAGTCATATATTATGTGATGATGATTTGACTTATCTGTGATTGTTTATCTTTCAAGACCATAATGATTTTTGGGATAAGGTGCCATTAACCTTGTAAATCCCAATATTGTATTTATTCCATTTATTATATATAATTTGTAATTATCCATGAGGAAATGTACTAGTTTCACTGGCAGGGGTAATTTCAGAGTCACTGGAAGTCATTACGGAGTGACTTTTACTATTGGCAAATGTAAAAACTCATGGAAAATGAGGATAGGCATGCTTCCTTAAGGAATATACTATTTTTGGCATGTATGATAACATTCATAATGTTTTGTGAGTGAATCTATGACAACTGCAAGTTGTCATAAGATTCTGTGATTCTATGACGCATATGACAGATATGTTAGTTGTATATTTACTATATTTACCCCAAGGTTCCTATCTTGGAAAGATACTCTTTTGTGGAATCTATGATGGTTATGATGTGTCATAAGATGCTATAAGAGGCCAGATTTAGTCTTGGGCCCCCAACCTTTGCATGGCTATTTTTGGACAAGTGTAAGATGCTTGTAAGATGGTAATTAATGTTTACAGGTTTGAGAATCTTAGGAGAGAGAAGGTGAATGGATAAAATGAGTTAGAAAATGTTTCTATAAGTATTTTCCATGTATTTGTTGCTACAATATAGATTTTAGGTACTCAAGTGCTGCCAGAATGCTGTCAGATTGAAGACTAGTGGAGAGAATTGAAGTGTTGTTGTATTGTAAATCATTTTCAAATTAATACAAACATTGGGCCTCTTTCCTGTGTGGAGTTTTTTACCTGAAAGGGTTTTCTCCATGTTAAACATTGTGTTATGTGTTCATATTTCTAATTTTGCATTTCTATGAAGCATAGTTTTGTTTCTGTGTTACAATCTCCATTAATAACACATAGTTAAAGATTGCTGAAATTTATCTTAAATCAGATTTCCATTGAAGTAGTGTTGCTTTCATTTCTAACATTTGGTATCAGAGCCTAGCCAACTTTGACTCTTGGGTGGTAGTGTAGAAGCTATAGCTACAGTGGGAGATTTGGTTGTGTTTGCTTTGCAGATCTTGTGTTGTTATTATGGTTGCATCCACCATTGCATCAACCTCTCAATTGGACATTGATAAATTCAACAGAATGGGGTATGAGTTGTGGAAGCTAAAAATGGAAGATTTGTTGGAAGAAAGAAACCAATGGTTGGCTGTCTAAAAAGAGAAGAAACCTGATGATCTCTCTCAAGATGAGTGGGATAGACTGGATAAGAAGGCACGGGGAACCATCCGGTTGTGTCTTTCAGACTCTATCCTATTAAATGTCGCAAAGGAAGAGACTGCATACAAGTTGTGGAAATGGTTGGGTGAGATCTATCAAGCCAAGAGTATGGTAAATAAAATTTATTTTAAAAAAAATGTTTTCCATGAAAATGCGAGAAGGTGAATCAGTTGCAGAGCATTTAAATTCTTTTAATTTGTTAGTGAGTCAGCTTGATTCAGTAGATGTTGAGGTTAGTGAGGAAGATAAATGTATCTTACTTCTTTGTTCTTTACCTGAGTCTTGGGAGAATTTTATCCTTGCTATCACTGCTAACCTTGTGTATCCAAAGTTGGATGCTCTTGTTTTAGTGCTACTGTCACAGGAATTGAGGAAGAAGAGTTTGGATAGTTGAGTGGATGCTCTCAGTGTCAAGGGAAGGTCTAAGAAAAGAATACCTAAAGGAGATTAGAAAGGGGCTAAGGACAAGTCCAAGGGTTGGTCTAAGACTCCTGGTAAAAAGAACAGAGTTAAGTGTTAGAACTGCGGTAAAAGGGGACATGTGAAGGAGTGCAGAAACCTGAAGAAATAGTGGGAGAGTGCTTCAGATAAGTCCTTGAATGTAGGTAAAGAAGTTTTACTTTCTGCATGTAATCTTGTTTCTAATGATCACTGGTCGGTTGGTTGAGGATGCTTGTTTCATATGACTCTACATAAGGAATGGTTCTCCTCATATGAAGAATATGATGGAGGTAATATCTACCTTGGTGACAACTCTTCATATCTGATTGTCAAGAAAGGAAAGGTATTGTTATGTTTTAGTGATGGGAGGATTAAAACCCTCCCTGGTGTTTTGCATGATCCTAGATTAGCTAGAAATCTAATTTTAGTTTCAAAGTTGAATGATTTGGGAATGCATGTGACATTTGACAACCATGGTTGCAGATTAGTGAGAGGGAACTTGGTGGTAGAGAAGGGGAAGAGATTTGGAACCCTGTTCAAGCTTGAAGCCACTACAATTTATAATGTCTCCTATGTATCTAAGGCTTCTGGAAACACTTGTATGTTGTGGCACTGTAGATTGGGCCACACAAGAAATAATGTATTAAAATTTATTAAGAATAAAAATTTGTTGGATGGTTTCCCCTATTTTGATGAGCACTTTGATTTCTGTGAGCATTGTGTGTTTGGTAAACAAAACAAAAAATTATTTCCTTCAAGAAGCAATAGAGCAAAAGAGAAGTTAGAAATTATTCATACGGATGTGTTTGGACCTGTGGATAATGAATCTATTAGAAAATCTTGTTATTTTGTAACCTTCATTGATGATGTATCCAGATTTACATGGATTTATTTTATGAAGCATAAATCTAAAGTTTTCACTAAGTTTAAGGAATTTAAAGTCTTAGTAGAGAATCAATCAGGTTTAAAGATAAAAATATTAAGATCTGACAATGGAGGGGAATATTGCTCTAATGGATTTGATGAGTTTTGCAAGCATGTAGGTATAATCAGATAAAAGACAACTCTGTATACACCACAGTAGAATGGTGTTGCAGAAAGGATGAACCAAACAATTATGGAAAGGGCCAAAAGTATGCTTAGTGATGCACAGTTGGATAAATGCTTTTGGGTAGAGGTTTTGTGTACTGCTTGCTACTTGATAAATAGATCTCCTTGTAAGGCTCTTGATGCGACACCTTATGAAGTGTGGATAGATAAGAAACCTTCTTTTTCACATTTAAGGGTTTTTGGCTATGAGACTTTTGTTCATGTGCCTAAGGAAAAGTAATCTAAGTTGGATCCAAAGGATGAAAAATGTACATTCATTGGATATGGTGATAATATAAAAGGTTATAAGATTTGGAATCCACTAACCCGCAAGATTATCATTTCTAGAGATGTAATTTTTAGGGAACTTAGAGCTATTTCTAAACCTGAGTAGCCAAAAGAAAAAGATGAAAAGGTAAAGAAGGTGCACTTTGATTTAGAGCAGCAAGATGCACATCAAGAAGAATAGAATGATGGATTGGGGGGTGAAGAAGAAGAAGAAGATTTGAGTAGTTCTGATGAAGATGAGTCTGTTGTTATAGAAGAAGTTGTTGCAGATGATCATGCAGAAGAATGAGTAGAGTCTCTTACTCCACCCTTAAGGAGATCCACAAGACAACAAAATCCAATTGATAGGTATAGCCCACCATATTTCTGTTGTGTATATGTTTTATTGAGTACTAACAATGAACCTAGATCCTATAGGGAAGCTATTTCTACAGATGATAGTGAGTCTTGGCAGTTAGCCATGCAGGAGGAGATGATGGCTTTAGACTCTTGTAACACCTGGGATCTTGTTTGTTTGCCCAAAGGAAGAAAGGCCATAGGATGTAAGTGGGTCTTCAAGAAGAAGTTTGGAGCAGACGGGTCATTAGAGAAGTACAAGGCTAGACTGGTAGCCAAGGGCTACTCCCAGAGAGAGGGAGTTGATTTTGGTGAGATATTCTCTCCTATTGCTAAATTAACTTCTATTAGATTTCTCTTATCCATTGATGCAGCTTATGATTGGGAGATTATGGATGTTAAGACTGCATTGTTGTATGGAGATCTTCAAGAAGAAATTTATATGCAACAACCTATAGGTCTTGAGGTAAAAGGAAAAGAACATTGGGTTTGTAGGTTAAAGAGGTCTCTTTATGGTCTAAAATAGTCCCCTAGAATGTGGTATCAAAAGTTTGATTCATTTGTTTTGAAATTGGGTTTTGTTAGAAGCGAGGAGGATCATTGTGTTTACATTCATTGTGTTGATGATTCTATACTGGTTATTGCTTTGTATGTTGATGACATGTTGTTTTTCAGAAATACTAAGGGTATGGTCAGTGAGCTTAAAGCCCAACTTTCAAGTGCATTTGAGATGAAGGATCTTGGTGTTGCAAGGTATATTCTAGGAATGGAGATCATGATGGACAAAGTTAACAGAAATCTTTGGTTGTTACAAAGTAAGTATGTGAATAGTATTGTGCAGAGGTTTAGTTTGCAGGATTGTAACCCTGTTAGAGTTCCTTTACCCATTGGTACTAAGATTTCATTAGATATGTGTCCAAAGACTGAGGATGATCTTGAAGATATGTCTAATGTGCCATATGCTAGTGCTGTAGGGAGTTTGATGTATGCAATGGTTTGCACTAGGCCAAATATCGCCCAAGCAATGGGAGTTTTGAGTAGATTTATGTCTAACCCTAGTAGACAACATTGGAACTATGCAAAGAGGGTGTTTAAATATCTTGTAGGTACTCCTGACCATTGTTTGGTTTATTCTAGTATTGATAGTGCTGATAAATCTTTGGACATACAGGGTTTTGTTGATGCAATTGAGCAGGTGACTTGGATAGTCAAAGGTCCACTAGTGGCTATGTGTTTACTTTGTTTGGAGGTGTAGTGAGTTGGATGAGTAAGAGGCAGCCCACAGTTGCTTTGTCCACCACAGAAGTAGAGTATATGGTTGCTATGTAGTTTGGTTGAGGAGACTGTGTACAGGTATTGGTTTTGATTGCAGGATCATTAAGATTGGTTGTGATATCTAGAGTGCTATCTGTTTGGCCAAGAATCCCATGTATCATGCTAGGACTAAGCATGTTGATGTTCAGTATCACTTTGTTCGAGAGTTGGTTGCAAATGGAGAGATTGAGCTAAAGAAGATAGACAATCAGGAGAATGTTGTAGATTCATTGACTAAGCCTATGAGCATAGAGAAGTTCATGTGGTGTAGAGAGGCCATGGGTCTTGTTTCTAGTGCTTGACTATTTTCATTTGATTTCCTATGGGTTGATTTACAATGTATAATTTCAAGTGGGGGAATGTTGGGATAAGGTGCCATTAACCTTGTAAATCCCAACATTGTATTTATTCCATTTATTATATGTAATTTGTAATTATCCATGATGAGATGTATTAGTTTCACTAGTAGGGGTAATTTCAAAGTCACTAGAAGTCATTATGAAGATACTTTTACTATTAGAAAATGTAAAAACTCATGGTAAATGAGGATAGGCATGCTCCCTTGAGGAATGTACTATTTTTGGCATGTATGGCAACTATCATAATGTTTGGTGAGTGAATCTATGATAGCTGCAAGTTGTCATAAGATTCTGTGATTCTATGACGCATATGACAGATATGTTAGTTGTATATTTTCTATATTTATCCCAAGGTTCCTATCTTGGAAAGATAATCTTTTTTGGAATCTATGATGGTTACGATGCATCATAAGATGTTGTAAGAGGCCAGATTTAGTCTTGGGCTCCCAACCTTTTTATGGCTATTTTTGGACAAGTGTAAGATGCTTGTAAGATGGTAATTAATGTTTACAGGTTGGAGAATCTTAGGAGAGAGAAGGTGAATGCCTAATATGAGTTAGAAAATGTTTCTATAAGTATTTTCCATGTATTTGTTGTTGCAATACAGATTTTAGGTACTTGGGTGCTATCGGAATGCTGTCAGATTGAAGACTGGTGGAGAGAGTTGAAGTGTTGTTGTATTGTAAATCATTTTTAGATTAATACAAACATTGGGCCTCTTTCCTGTGTGGATTTTTTACCTGAAAGGGTTTTCTCCACGTTAAACATTGTATTATGTGTTTATATTTCTGATTTTGCATTTCTGTGAAGCATAGTTTTGTTTCTATGTTACAATCTCCATTAATAACACACAATTAAAGATTGCTGAAATTTATCTTGATTCAGATTTCCATTGAAGTAGTTTTGCTTTCATTCTAACAATGATTTCCCTATGTTAGTGAAGATCTTCTTATCACCTTTTCTTTAATGATGGTGAGCTTCTTTGACTAAATGTTTCAAAATTTGACAAACCTTTCTTGATGGTTTTGATTGTGTTCTTTTTAATCTCTTTTGGTCGTGTCTATATTCTTTCTTGTCAACCATATTAGTTGGTTGGTGATGAAACTTGATAACCTTTGATGAGATGTTGATCTTTTACGTTCAGGATTTAATGTTGAAATCTAGTTTTATTTTGAAAACTCCTTGTTGACTAAGATGATCAAATAATAAACTTTGCCAACCAAGTGTTGACTTCCATTCTTGATGTCAAACCCTTAAGGTTAGTGTTGTAATCTTTTCAATTGATTATATTTATGGCAACCTTCTATGTCGAGTTAATAGTAAGTGTTGAAGTCTTTCCTTGCTTATCAATTGAAATGAAGTGGCTTCACTTACTTTTGAGATTTGACTCTCCATGATTTAAAAGTTTGAATGTCTACTTTTGAGATTTGATTCTCTTTTGACTTAAGAGTCTTGTTGTTTATGTTGATACACCAACATATCTATTATAATATTCCTTTTGATTTAGTGATGAAAATTATGATGATCCTTTTGACTTTCAATGAACAAGTTTTCAATCATTTGATTTAGTGCTACTTAATCTATGAAATAGTATCAAGATCATGATGACCTACTTGACATCCAGTCTTCTTGCTTTAGTGTTGTAATCAAGTTAAATTTCTTATTCTAGTGTTTATGATCTTTTGTGAGTGATGATCTTCAATGATTTAGTGTTAAAAACTTGTTGATCTTCATACTTCAATGTTGATCTTCGATGATATTCTTATCTTTTATGTTGCTAATCATGTTGATGATCTTGTTGTAATTTATTGTTGGAAAACATTTTAAAATGTAGTGTTAATAGTTTCTTGAATCTTAATGATTGAAGCTTTATTCTTTTGTTTAGTGCTGTTTATTTTCCAATGATGATAACAAGTAGTATGGGATGCTTGTTTTTCATCATAATGGTAATTGTTCAGATGTCTCATGTGAGTAGGCATGTTGACAAAATGAACATATTGTTTTCTTTCTATATGTGAGTGACTTTGTGCAATTTAGTAGGTAGTTATACCTCTTTGAGCAAGTATGTTGGATAGAAATCGCTTGTATGTAAATGTCTTAGGTTGTGATAAGACTTGTCAGAATCTTTGTATGTAAATGATAAGAAACATTGATGTCTAACATCTAGAACCATGCTTAACAAAAATAGAAGAATAGAGATCCTAGAACAATGAGTATGTAGACTTGTATGCATGTAATCATGAAACTAGATTTGGAATAATCATAACATTTTTTATGTAATAAAAGATGTGGTGTTTGATGTATACTTGTTAGTTGACATGCTTATATATCATGTTTGAAAATATCGATCAATGAAGAATACCTTGAGTAGGTAGTAATTTTGCATAACTTGAGTTAAATGATTAATATATCTTCTTAGGTGTTGACATTACTAGAATATAATTATATGATACCTGGTTAAATAAATACTTCTCTACTTTTTTTAGACTACAGGAATCGAGTAGCCCCCGCTATAAACTGCAATGCACCTAGTAAACTTTTTTCACATGACTAGTGATGCTGGCACGACACGCTCTCTAATACCATGGGGACAGAGGGGAGAATGGACCTCATGACCTTCTTTACCACAATAGGAATTTTTAGCCAATCGAGCTAGGGCCCCCACCCTAAATACTTCTGTGTTTTATGTTCTTAAAGGACAAGTATTTATAACCTTAGAAATGATAGTGGGTTAGAACTAGAATGTTAAGAAGTGGATCTCCTATCTTAATTGGTTGTACATATGAATGAATCTAGACTTTAAATGTTTATTTCCTTTATGGCTTGATTTTGGAATTCTACTTATACTTTGTGTACTTTATCCAAGTAATAAATTTTGTAATGAATTTGTAAATAATAATTATCTCTTCATGCTTGACCTATCTATAAAAATTCTATGCAATCTTGTTTGCACTAATGAAATAGATTCAAAAAGGTTATTTAATTTTACATACTAATGATCTAACCACTTGTGCAAGTGATGATTGTTAGACATAAGGATTTGTTGTTTGAGCATCAGGTACTTTTGAAATAATCAACCTCTTGGTTAGGTGGACTAGTTTTAATGTTAAGGTAAAAACAAGTTGGAAAAAGGTATGAAATTCTTTTATGTTCAATATATTTGAAATTTTAGCATAAACTTTTTTTCTGCATAATTATGACTTAGTTAATTTATTGATATTGGATGTGTAAGACTTTTATATTGATATTTTGTGTAATCAAACATTGGGATGATGTCTCTTCCAAGTGGGCAAGGATGTCATGTCTCAAACTTTGATGCATTTTGAACTTACTAGAATTGGAACTATTTATGGATAATTGTGTGTGGATTAAATATATATTATTTTATTTTGAAAGGATGAGATAAGTGAATATTATTTCATTATGAAATGATAAAATATAGTGAATATTATTTTATTTTGAAATAATGAAATATAATGCTTTGGTTGTGCTTTGGCTATTTGGACACTAACCTATTAATGGAAAATTAGAGTTTAATGAGTTGCAGGTTGTCAAAGCCAAGGGTGTGGTTAATGTAGAGGTGGTTAGCTACCTGGCAGGGTTAGGATGGAGTGGACTCTCTCTTGCACACACAGACACGTAGATGTCATATAGCTACATTATTATTACATAATTTAATCATAATGATAAATTGCTTCTTATCTTACTAAAAAGGAAAATCATTGTTATGTTATACTTGAATATTTAATTAATTATTAGTTAATATTAGAAATGTTCATAGTAAAATAAAAGGTAGTTTTTTAAATTATTCATTGATTTGTATTTGAAGTTAGAATTATTATTATTTATTATTTTAGAAATAATTGTGTTGCAAATTTAATTAATAAAATTATGTTGGTTATTAAATGTACGCTTTTCAAAAATAGAAAATGTGTTTTTATTTGATAAATTAGAGATAATTCATAGAAAAGAAACTAAACTTAGAAAATAAAACAAAAAGATAGAACAAAGAAAATTTAGAAACAAACACTAAAATTAAGGAAGGTGAAGAGAAAAGAGGTTATTAAAAAGAAGGGTTGGAGTAACGTGGACTATTTTTATGCAATCCAATCTTTATTGTTTGTAACGGTTTTGTCAGCCACTTCTCCCTCTTATTGCATCGACCTCTACATGTCATTTCTTCCATGATGAATTAATGTTAGTGAGGATATTTTTATCTATCTATTGTTATACTATGGGAAAAAAAGAAACTTTTTAAGAAGGAAAAATCATCTCATTCACACACACACAAGATTCATTCACAAACTTCATTCATAAAAAACAAAATAGAGGTAGAGGAGTTGGAGATTTAGCAAAAAGGAAAAGAAGATCAGTGGAAAGGAAAGGAGAAGAGGAAAAGATTCAACTATTGGAGAGCATATTAACAGGTTTTAATTCAAATCCATAAAGTCATTATCTCAATCTGTGTGAATAAGTAATTGCCTGGTCATTCTCTGTGGGAAATTAGAAATTGATTGTTATTATCATTATAAATAACTTAATACTGTATTTGTATTTGTGTTTTCAGTGACAATATACATATAAAATTATTGTCCTATGTCTGTATAGACTATATAAAGGAATATTTATATGTTGATTATATATATATAATATATATAGATATTTTATAGGTGAAATGGAGCTGGTGAAAGTAGAGAATAAGTAGGCGAACAAGTCTTCTGAAGGATAAGGTGGCAAAGGTGACAAAGGTGGCAAAGCATTTTCAAACCCAGGTTGCAAAGTGCCATATGCCATGATAGGAGTTAACAAAATACCAATCAGAAGTGAAAGGAGAACTTTTGTGGACATTCTTAGAGGGGAGTCAGTTCAACCGTAGGAGGAAGAGGTAGAAATAAATGTGGTGGAGAGAGTCAACAAATATATTGAAGCCCTAGAATGATCAACATTAATAGGCAGGGTAATCAGAAGGAACAGATCTGTAATGTCAGAAAATGTTCCCTTGGGTGCTTTTCCCTCATAAGGTTTAGCTCCCGAGTCTTTAGCATACATTTAAGACATCTTAGTTCATATTTTGGCATCCCGATGGAATAAGACCTAGGCTCCATGGCAAATTGGACCCAGGTGGACCCCTTGAGTTGTACCCTGTCCAAAATAGGGGGAGGACTTGGGCACCCGCACCCTAGTTCTACCCTATTTTGGGGCAGCCCTAATTTTTGGGTGTCAGTTTATGACCGTTATTTGGTCCTTTTGTCAACACGGTAAGTTTTAATTTTTAAAATCTTGGTGGGAGTGCTTGTAGTTGCATATATAAGCATGTTTAGGCATTCATTTGTAAACTAGATGATTACTAGCAAGCTATTGTGTTCTCAAAGTGATTCAAGGCTTTCATTGTGTTGCAAGAGCAGACTTGTATGTTTTGTGTGTTGATATTTGTAGATTTGAGCATCAATTTTCTCATGGAATGAAGAGCATCTTCCTCCCATGAGAGCTTCACTACAAGGTGACATTATATTGTGGTTTCATCATTGATTCCTTTGGTTTTTGCTTTTGTCTCACAAGGGCATGCACTCTTTATCTGACAATAGTGTTCAGAGACTTAAGAGTCCTTCCGGGCTTGACTGAGGCAAGCCTCTAAACACCACAACGCCCAAACCAAGTCTTGTGATTGTAGGTTACAAGTTTTGTATTTGGGAAAAGTGGAGTTGTAGGAAGGATTGGCAAGCATCAAGGATTTAGGATCTAAAGAAAATTAGGACATAGGAGCATTTCCAGGACTTGGGTGCTCGCTCTAGTGTCCTCTTCATCTGAGTTTCAGGAAACAAATGTTACAAGGTTGATCAATGTCGAAAGGAGGTCTGGATTTCGCAAAGAAATTGGTACCTTAGACTTGGGTGCCCGCTCCAATGTCCCCGATTATTCCACTTCAAAACCCCAAAAATAAGTACTCTGTGATTTGGTATTTTACTCCTATCTGCAAGAGCTTTTTCTGTTATTCGTCAATTTGTTGTCATATTTGCATAATTAGGGTTTTAATGGTCAATTAGACATAAGAGAAGGAAAATTGATAATTAAATTCCCTAATCCAAGTTTCTCTACAGTTGCAAGTGACCTAGGGCATGATAGTGCTTGTCACTCGACCCTAGATGCTTGAATGTATAGTGGAGAGGTGGATTCAAACATCTAAAATCTAGAACATTAATAAATCCAATTTTCCTCTAAACATTTTGGTGAACCAATGTTTTTGGAGTAAATTGCAACTTTCTAAGTGTGTGTCTTTAGATTTGGATTGATTTCATTCATTCATATAGTCATTCATTTTATTACATTGAGAAAAATTCAAAAAAATTGAAAATTTTGGAAAATACAAAACAATTGCATTGTTTGGCTTACTAAATTGCATCAATTCTTTCTAAATTTTCCTAATTCATGATATTTGCATCAAACCTGATATAAACTACAGAAAAATCCAAAAATTCAGAAATTTGCATTGCATTGCATTTTTATTATTAATTTGCTATGTTTTGTAGAAATTTTGACAATTTTATATAACCTAGTAATTCCAAAATCTAAGGTTAGTAGGCAAAATCTTTTTCTCAGATTTTATACTAATTTTAGAGGATTATTCAAATTAACATTTGGATTTAGTCTTTCATTTTAGTGTAAATTTGCTTTTAGATTTAAAATATTTGCATTTTTGCATAGAAAATTTCAACAAAAACTAGCAATTTTGATGCATTTTCATTAAATTTGCATGGGCATTTTGCATGTTCAAGCTTGAAAATAATTTTCAAATTTGAGAGTATTTAATTTTGATCATAAATCAGATTTCAAAACATTCACATAGCATTTTGTCCCAAGATCTCAAACCTAGGGCTTCAAAAACAATAATTTTCACTAAATTTGGCCTTATTGACTCTACAAACTTGCACCATAGGCATGTTGTGAACTGTAATTTTGCATTAATTTTCTGTTATTAGGGTAATAATTTTCTGCCCCTCATAAAAATATTCACAACACCCTTTTATTGGGCTCTTGTAGTGAAAATTTTGTAAAAAACTACACATTTTTGCTATTTTTGCCCTACCGTTTGACCTAGTTTGCACTCCAAATGTGTTGTGATCAATTTTATGGATTGAGGTGAATGATATTATTGATATTATTTGATGTACCTCCTGATATTTATTACAACACCTCCTTTGCTAGGTCTTGAAATTAAAAAACTGTGAAAAATTGCATATTGTGCTATATTTTCACTAGGGTTTTACCTCAAGTGGCACTAAAAGCATGTTGTGTTGGGTATGTTGGCACTAAGTGGATGTTATTACTGATATTATTTGTTTTCCATCATCAGTTTCCTCACAATACCCTTTTTTATGCCCTTTTGCATTGAGTTTTTGTGAAAAAAGTGCCTATTTTGACATATTTTGACTTGTCATTAACTTAAAATTGCATCAAGAGTGTGTTGATGTAATGAAACAACTTGCACAATATCTGAATATAATAGTAAATATGCTGCAAAAATTTGATAATAATATGCCACTTTGAGGGGGCAACCTCCAAAACCACTTCGAGGGGGATACCTCCAATAGTCTTCAATGAGAACACAATACTCAATATGATGAAATAAGACTTACTACCTCCTATATATACCTATTTATGCCTAGGATATCACCTAGGCCAACTTAGATGGGCCTATATAAGCCTTATGCCAACCTAAACAACTAAATAATAATAACTAACAATAATATGACTTAATTAAGAGTTAAGATAGCCACAAGCTGACTATTCATAACCCTATACACACTATAGGATTAAGGGAGTAGCATGCCCCCCTCTTCAAAGAAGCATTGTCCTCAATGTTGACCAAATGTGGATGCTTTTGCATGAAGTCCTCATTCTCCCATGTAGCTTCCTCAACTGGAGAGTTCTTCCATTTAATGAGATATTCTATGATTTCCCTTGCCCTCAGCTTCTTGGTGCGTGTTTGAATAATTCTCTCAGGATCCACAACTATTCTTCCCTCCTCATCAAGCTCAGGTAACTTAGTCTGTGCTACCACTTTATTCCCAATAACCTTCTTCAAGTAGGAAACATGAAAAATTGGATGAATTTTTGTTGATATGGGAAGCTCCAATTTATATGCTACATTGCCAATCTTCTGCAACACCTTATAAGGACCATAGTACTTGGGTGCTAGCTTGTTAGCTTTATGTTGTTGTTTTAGAGACATTTGCTTGTATGGTTGTAGTCACACAAAGAACCAATCTCCCACTTCAAAAGTTCTTTCACTACGGTGTTGATCAGCTTGTTGCTTCATTCTGTTTTGTGCCATTGCCAAGTTCTCTCGAAGACTAGCCAATACCTCTTGCTGATGATGGATGTGTTCTTCGACTATGTGGACCTTTGGTTATGCCCGCAATGAAGAGATGATTTATGGTGGGTGGTAACCATATAGTGCTAAAAATGGAGACATCTTGGAAGAAGTATGGAAAGAAGTGTTATACCACCATTCTGCTAGTGGTAGCCATTGCACCCATCTCTCTTGTTTATCTGAAGCAAAATAATGGAGATAGCCTTCCAAGCATTTGTTGACCACTTCTGTCTATCCATCTGACTGGGGGTGATATGATGAACTATGAGCAAGCTGAGTGCCCAAGCCTAAAAACAAGTCAGTCCAAAAATTACTTGTAAATATAGGGTCACGATCACTGACTATAACATTCGGAGTCCCATGCAGTTTCTGAATAGTATTCATAAAAGCTATTGCTACAGTGCTTGCTACCAATGGTTGTGCCAAAGCACAAAAAGTGACCATATTTGGTGAGACGATCCACAACAACCATGATGACATTTTTTCCTTCAGATCTAGGCAAACCTATGATGAAATCCATAGATACCTCCTCCCACCTTTGACTTGGGATACATAAGGGTTGTAGAAGACCCGAAGTCTTCACTATCTCCCCTTTATGTTGTTGACATACCATGCATTCAGCTACAAATTTTTGAACATCCCCTTTCAGCCCTTCCCAAAAGAAATCTTGCTTGATTCTATGATAAGTTTTGAGGAATCCTAAGTGCCCACCTATTGGAGAAGCTTGTAGTTCTTCCAACACCTTAAGCTTAAGAGTTGAATTCTTGCAAAGGTATAACTTCTCCTTGTACCATAAAATATTTCCTTTCCATGAAAATTTGTCAAACACACTTGATTCATGTTGGAGTTTCTCAATGAGCCTTAGAGTATCTATGTCCTTCTCCCACTCTTCTCTTTCCTCATTTACCCAGTCTACTTGTAACATGGAAATGGCAAATAAAAATGACTCTGTGGGTTCATCACGCCTTGATAGAGCATCAGCCACAACATTCTCCTTGCCTTTCTTATATATGATCTCAAAGTCATATCCCAACATCTTTGTGACCCATTTTTGTTGTTCTTCAGATGATAACATCTATTCCAAGAAATATTTGAGACTATCATGATTTGTCTTGACCTTAAAGTGTCGTCCCATTAGATAAGGTCTCCATTGTTTGATTGCATGCAAGATAGCCAACATTTCCTTCTCATAAACTAGCTTCAACAAATTCTTACCTTTGAGTTGGTGACTTTCAAATGCTATGGGTTTTCCTTCTTGCATAAGTACTTCTCCTATTCCATGTCCTGAAGCATCACATTCAACAACAAACATTTTAGAAAAATCTGGGGTAGCTAGGACTGGAGTTGTGCACATGGCTTCCTTTAGTTTCTCAAATGCCCTTGTCACCACTTCATTCCATTGGAAAGCATCCTTCTTTAACAAGGATGTGAGAGGAGATGCTATGCTACCATAATTCTTTACAAATCGGTGATAATACCTTGTAAGCCCTAAAAAACCTCGTAAGTTCTTAAGGGTCTTAGGAATTTTCCACTCTACAATTGCTTGAATCTCATCAGGGTCCACCTTGACTCCCTCATGTGACACAATGTGACCAAGGTACTCCACTTCTTTGACACCAAAGATACATTGGGATGGTTTAGCATACAACTGATTCTGCTTCAAAATGTCCAACACTTGATTTACATGTTGCAAGTGTTCCTCCCATGTTTTACTATATATTAAGATGTCATCAAAAAATACCAAAACAAATTTCCTCAAAAATGGCCTGAAGATAGAGTTCATCAAACTTTGAAATGTTGACGGTGCATTAGTGAGACCAAAAGGCATTACCAAAAATTCATAGTGGCCCTCATGGGTTCTAAAAGATGTCTTATGTGCATCCTCATCTCTAATTCTAATTTGGTGATAACTAGAACGGAGATCAAGTTTTGTAAAATAAATAGCACCATTAAGCTCATCTAACAAATCATCAATTACTAGAATAGGAAACTTATCTTTTATGGTGAACTTGTTAAGCTCCTTGTAATCTGGACACATCCTCCAATTTTCATCCTTCTTATGCACCATTACCACAGGAGATGAGTAAGCACTTTGACTATGCCTGATAATGCCTGCGTCTAGCATCTCTTGAACCATCTTCTCAATCTCACTTTTTTGAGCATATGGATATCTGTAGGGCCTAATGTTGGGTGGTTGGCTCCCTGGTACTAGTTGAATGGCATGATCATGATCTCTCCTAGGAGGCAATACTTTTGGCATCTCCTCAAATACTATAGAGTGCTTATCTATAATTGCTTGTAGATCCAATGGTGTAGAAGCCTTTGAGTGATATGCTTCTAATGAAAATAATTGGGCTACCATCCCATCTACCCCCTTCTTCAACATCTTTTGCATTTGGTAAGAACTTACTATTTGTGGTGACTTTGCATGCATCCCTCATAATTCTATTGTTCTTCCCTCTGATTGAAAGCGCATGAATAGTTTTTGGAAGTTCAATTCAATTGTTCCCAAAGTGGTGAGCCACTGTACTCCCAAAACAATATCTGCTGCACCCATTGAGATAGCATACATTGGACAATTAAGATGATAATCTCCCATGGATAATTTAATGCTATGGCATTTTCCTGAACAACTAACAATACTGCCATCTGTAATCAAGACCTAAAATTCTGGAGCTGGATATATAAAACAATTTAGATGAGTGGCCAACATTTTGTTGATGAAGTTATGAGTGCTACCTGAGTCTATCAACACTGTTACTTTTTCTTTCTTTAAGAAACCCACTACCTTGAGAGTTTGTGGGGTACTAAAACCTGAAAGTGCATGGCAAGAAATGATTGGTTGAGTATCTCTTGACTCCTCCTCTATCTCATTGTCACTCTCTACTATTGGTACCTCTTCTTCTTCCTCACTTGGCCCTTCAATATAGAACAATTTCTTTTCAGTGCATTTGTGTCCTCTACTATATTTGCTATCACAATTAAAACATAATCCTTTTGCTCTCTTCTCTTCAATTTGTTGTGGTGTTAGCCTAGTAGGTTGTGGAAGTGACTGTGTAGGAGTGCTTTTATCTCTTATGTTTATAAAACCTTGCCTTTTATTAACCATAAATTTTTCTGCTACTTGCCTTGCCATAATCATTGCATCTGAGATGGAATTTGGACGGAACATGCGTACCTCATATTTAATGTGATCCTTTAAGCCACCAATGAATAGCTCCAACAAATTTTCTGTAGACACATTTTCCACTCTTAAAGACAAAGTATGAAATTGATGAATGTAATCCTTGACCATACATGTTTGCCTTAATTTGGTAATTTGGCTGAAGTAGCTATCCATAAGATATTCACCATAATGAGTAATGAGTTCTTCTTGGAAAACCGACCAAGTGACAATGCATCCTTTTGCTTTCTTTTCTTCACATAGCCAATGGTACCAAATGAATTGATTAGGTTCCAAGTATAAGGAAGCCATGGCCACCTTTTGTTGACATGGAACATGGTGGATATCAAAGAATTGCTTCATTTGACAAAGCCAATTGGTAAGATCTTGACCATCAAACTTTAACATATCCAACTTTGGTGTGAAATTCCTTGCCATAAAATGAGTGGTGTGATGATCCATCTTGAGATTTGATTCAAACCCAAAAACACCCTTCCCTTTTGTAGAATCCTCTTCCTCCACATCTTGGTGTTGTGACTACTTATGTTTGGAAAGTATCTCCAGAATTTTCTCAATATCACATGACTTCGCCAACCCTTTCATTTATTCACCCATAATGGACAAGATTTCACCTTTCATCTTGCTATTTTCTTTATGAATAAGTTCAAGTATATTTTCATATTCTTTTTGATCAACATCCTCATTTTCCACCTCCTCCTTGCCTAGAGTTTTTCCCGGTGTGGTAACATTCTTTTTGCCCCTTGTTGAAGGACTCGTCATGATTGGAAAAAATAATTTTGTAATAAATCACACAAAACAAATCAAATCAATCTGAAATTTTTACTATAACTTACCAGGGCCAAGATCTCACTTCCTTGAAAAAATTGTGAAGAAATTCAATATTATGCAGCCTGGAGAAAGAAATTGGTGGAAACCCTAATTTATAAATAACTCCCTTTATTCTACTCCAATTGTTCTCAAATCTAGATTGTAGTAGCTTCACTATTATATTGAAAAACCCACAAAAAATCTTTCATATTTTCAACAAAATAAGGGAGATATACGCTTCTCAAAAAATAAGGACAGAAACGCTAATTCCGCTATAACTCGCTTAATTTTGCTCCAAATGCTCTAAATTCTAGATTGTAGTAGATTCAATATGTTCTTCAAAAACCCTTTTAAAATCACAAAAAAATTTTGCCAAAATTTGAAAGTTATGTGCTTTCCAAAATGACCTCCAAATCAGAAAAAAAATCACCTAGTTTTTGTCTTTAGGTGCCAAGATCATGCTCTGATACGACTTGTAATGAAACAACTTGCACAATATCTGAATATAATAGTAAATATGCTGTAAAAACTTGATAATAATATGCCACTTCGAGGGGGCAACCTCCAAAACCACTTCGAGGGGGATACCTCCAATAGTCTTCAATGAGAACACAATACTCAATATGATGAAATAAGACTCACTACCTCCTATATATACCTATTAATGCCTAGGATATCACCTAGGCCGACTTAGATGGGCCTATATAAGCTTTAGGCTGACCTAAACAACTAAATAACAATAACTAATAATAATATGACTTAATTAAGAGTTAAGATAGCCACAAGCTGACTATTCATAACCCTATACACAATATAGGATTAAGGGCGTAGCAGTTGAGAAGGATAATTTTGTTGTTTTAGACTGATATTAGACATATAACTTGCTACCCTTAACTGAAATCTTTACAACATCCTTTTTTTCATTCATTTGCATTGAAAAAGTACAAAAAATCATGCATTTTAGGTTATTTTTTGCATATAGTTTGCATTTCTCTTTTGCATACTTTTGGAAAGCTTTTAAAATCTGATATTGCATTTAATTGGAAACGTATATCATGGCTACTTCTTTAGAAGATTTGTTTGCATACATCGTAGACATTAATCATTTCTCTAAATTCACTGATAAACATCCTCAAGTTTTGGAACAAATAGCACACATTCATGATGTTGATCTCTCTATGTGCTCTTCATACCAAATCCTTTGTTATATATCTGATTTTGATATCTTCACAAACTTCATGGGAATATACTCTTGGATATTGGATGATCTCACTAAATTTATGATCAATAATATATATACTAGTTATGATCTTAAAATGTTAGATGAAGCCTTGGATGATTTTATGGGAAATTCTACTATGGCACCTGTTGATAAAACATGTGATGATAACTCTGGTTTACCTTACTATCCCTCTCCAAAGGTTATTACCCCTCATGAGGACACTTTGATGCAAGAGGATGAGTTCATTAACACATCTATTAACATCACATCATAAAGTCTTCATTCTAATTCTCACTCTAGCCATGAAGCGTTAGCAAATGAAGAGCCATCACTAGTTTGCCATTCCAATGCTCTCCCTAGCCAAGAGGAACCATAAATGAATGAAGAACTCCCCTCAACAAAGAGCATTCCATGGGTAGATGAGGAGCTTTCATCTAACATCAATAAAAACTCTATCATAATGCATAAAACCTCTATGGATCATCCTAGCAACATTGTTCCTTTAGTTGATTGTTCATACACTTTGGATTTCACTAAGGAAGAGAAGACCTTTAATGTCCATCCTTTCTTTGAATATTCAAGTTATTTGGACATCACTAAGGATGTAACACTAGTGGATGAGGAGAAGTTTCTCACATTAAATCCTTCAAGGATGGATGTTGAGATCACTCAAAATAATTTGCTTCTCCAACCACCTAAGAGGATAGCAAATGTGTGCACTAATGAATGTCAACAAGAAAACATTCCACCTAACATTGAGTCAAACCAAGAAGCATTTAAGAATGAACAAAACAATAATTACAAAAACTTGGTAATTGTACCTTATGTTTGCAATTGGAAAGAGAATGATTTTTGATGACTTCTAGCATATAATATGAAGACCCTACAGGTAAGTATCTCTAACCCTTTATCTCTCTCGTGATGTGCTTCCCTTGTGATGTGTTATATGTTGTTTAGGCCTCCTGGGATGACCTTAGATTCTCTCGTAAGGTTCAGGATACCAGGAGACCGCCTCTATTGTGACCTTCTTCTATTTGTATCATCATTCTTCTAAATTACCTCTTTTTGACTTCATTGTTCTGTGTTGTGTCTTACAGACATAGTGTCATGGTTGGTGACCTGGGGGCACCCTCCTATGTGACTATCCCTAAGACACTTGTTTCCCCTTTCTTATTTATTCTTTCCCTTCCTCTAGTGTTTCCATCTAGCGGGTGAATGATGACAAACATTTATACTGATGCAGACCTAGTGTCCCTTTCGAGAGCAATAAAAAAAATGGACTTAGTTCATAATATGACGATGGTGTTGTATATTTTATTTCACGATTGTCTAGTGGAAGCACTCATGATTTCTATGTAGTGAATTTGATGATGTTTCTGTCGCATTTACAAACCTTAACAATACTACCACTATGTGCACCTTTGTTTGTCTTTGAATCTGGCCTTGGTAGTACTCGATTCAGAGAGCTTCATGATATGGCCCCATGGTTACCCTCGAACTCTAAATTCATTGTATAACCTTGGCTCTTTGTGTGGTTAATCATACGCATTGATGTTGTTTTTTATTATGATGTTGTAGACACTAACATGTTTCTTGCAGGGATGTGTTTGTGGGAACATTTAGCGATCATAAAATACATGTGACCTCCAGGGGGCATGGGCTTTGCGAAAGTCAATGTTCCCTTGTGTGTTTTCTTCCTACCTTAACGTGCTTGATATCGATAAATGATATCAACCACCTTAAGGTGGGGGCATATATAAGGTAAGTTGTCTATTGTAGATGTTAGCAATGTGCTTGTCCTTAGGTGTAGGCTAGTATGATGAGTACTTCCTGCATCCTAAGTTTGTTTGCAATCAATCAATCTATATATTGCATATACCTCCTTTTGACTATAACACGTCTATGTGATGCGGGTGGGGTTGTATACTTTTGATCTCATACCTCCTTTTCACCATAAGGTGTCTCCGTGATGCGGGTGGGGTTGTATGACATGCTTCCTTTTCATTGTAAGGCATCTTCATGATGTGGGTGGGGTTGCATTTTCCAAAGTCCTCTGCAGAGGCGGGGAGCGGTTCTGTGACTAACTCAACCCTTAAGTGTGTCTTCAGCGATTGTTCTGGTGAAGCCCAATCATCGGTGTGTGCCTATAATGTGCTTGAGATGGTGATGAGCCAAGAAATAGGGAACACACTATCGCTTGTCTGCCATGTTTTCTCCGTGTCTTCAAGTGTGTGTGTTTTGGTGTGCTTGTTTTGTTTGGCATGTTTGTTGCCCCATATGCGGTATACATTTTGGGAGGTTTTGCATGTCTTGCATGTGTGTTGCCCCATATATTCAAAGACTTGCACCTTAGGGTAGTGTATCCTATATTATGGGAGGTTTTTTTACTTTCCAGTACTTGCATTTGCATTTCATATATATGAGAAAAAGAAAAGAAAAGATATCATTTCTATCTTCCATGCATTAATGTGTCTTCTATGCATTGACTGTATTCTCCATGTTCTACGTGACTGTAACTATCTTCTCCATGTTTTGCGTGTCTGTTACTGTCTTCTATGTGATTGGCATGTCTTCTCCATTCTTGGTGTGTTTGTTGTGTTTGTAACCTTACTTTAATGCATGTATTGGCCTCTCGTTTATACATACATTAAAGTGGGGGCTAAATGTAACATCAGAAAATGTCCCCTTGGGGGCTTTTCCCTCATAACATTTAGCTCCCAGGTCTTTAGCATGCATTTAGGACATCTTAGTTCATATTTTGGCATCCTGATGGAATGAGACTTAGGTTCCATGTCAAATTGGACCCAGGTGGACCCCTTGAGTAGTACCCTACCCAAAATAGGGGGGGAGGACTTAGGCACCCGCACCCTAGTCCTACCCTATTTTGGGGTAGCCCTAATTTTGGGGTGTCAGTTTATGACTGTTATTTGGTCCTTTTGCCGACACGATAAGTTTGGATTTTTAAAATCTTGGCGAGAGTGCTTGTAGTTGCATAAATAAGCATGTTTAGGCATTCATTTGTAAACTAGATGATTACTAGAAAGCTATTGTGTTCTCAAGGTGATTCAAGGCTTTCATTGTGTTGCAAGAGAAGACTTGTGTGTTTTGTGTGTTGATATTTGTAGATTTGAGTATCAATTTCCTCATGGAATGAAGAGTATCTTCCTCCCATGAAAGCTTCACTACAAGGTGACATTATATTGTGTTTTCATCATTGATTCCTTTGGTTTTTGCCTCTGCCTCACAAGGACACAAACTCTTTATCTAACAATGGTGCTCGGAGACTTAAGTTTCCTCCAGGGATTGACTAAGGCAAGCTTCTAAACACAACAACTTCCAAACCAAGTCTTGTGATTGCAAGTTACACATGTCATATTTGGGAAAAGTGGAGTTGTAGGAAGGATTGGCAGGCATCAAGGATTCAAGATCTGAAGAAAATTAGGACACAGGACTTCTTCTAGGACTTGGACACTTGCTCTAGTATCCTTCGCATCCAAGTTTCAGGAAACAAAAGTTACAAGGATGATCAGTGTCGGAAGGAGGTCTAGATTCTGCAAAGAAACTGGTACCTTGGACTTGGGCACCCACACCAATGTCCCCAACTGTTCTGCTTCAGAACCCTGAAAATAGGTACTCTGTGATTTGGTATTTTACTCCTATCTGCAAGAGATTTTTCTGTTATTCATCAATTTGTTGTTGTATTTACATAATTAGGGTTTTAATGGTCAATTGGGCATAAGAGAAGGAAAATTGATAATTAAATTCCCTAATCCAAGTTTCCCTACATTTGCAAGTGACCTAGGGTATGATAGTGCTCGTCACTCGACCCTAGATCCTTGAATGTATAGTGGAGAGGTGGATTTAAACATCTAAAATCTAGAACATTAATAAATATAATTTTCCTCTAAACAAGATCAAAGTTGTAGATCAAGGAATGGATTAATGAAAATTGGGAATCAGCAAAAATTGTTCATTTCATCCCAAAGTATTTTTTGTGGTTGATTTCCAAGGGGAGGCAGAAAGGGATAAAATTCTAGAAAAAATTCCATGGAAGATGGGTCCAGATTACATCTATGTTCAGAAATGGAGACAAATTTTTAACCTGAAAAACTTCAATCCGTATAAAGAACCAATCTGGATAAGGTTGTATAATTTACCCTTCGAGTATTGGTCAGGAAGTTGCCTATTTCAAATAGGTGATACTTTAGGAAATGCAGTGGATTTGGATATGGGAAATAATGATTTGATCTACTATGCAAGAATTAATTTGATAGCAGCAAAGAAAATCTTGAAAAAAATAAAGTTGATCACTTCGACAGGAGCTCAGGGACAGGATATTGAGTTTGAAGAAAGAAACTTTTTTTGTCTTCTTTGCAAAAGTAGAAGGCACATGGAATCAATATGCCCTAGAAATCTAAAAGAAAAATTGAATTACACACCATGTGTGAACAATGGAAGCACATGAGAAGAAAGGAAGGATTTGGAGAAACAGGAAGCTGAGAGGGATAACTTAATATCTTAGCATTCTGAAAGAAGGTGAGGAGTCTTGGTTGAATCGGCAGTTAGGGAATAATTAAAACCAGATAAGGAGGGTGAGATGGAATCAAAAAATGAGCCTAGGACAAATGCAGAAGGTCTTCCTGGGGAAAATATTAAGAAGTCAGAAGATAGGAAGGAGATGAATGAGCCAATCAATCCTCCAGAAGAGTCGAAGGTGTTGGTAAGTAAAGAAAATCAAGAAGACAGGGAAGAATACTCTCTAGAGGTCGTAATGGAAACCTTGGAAGTAGGAGATGACTTAAGTGAATCTTGGTCAGAGGATGAGGAGGCTACGAAGGATAGGGAAGAGATTAGAATAATCGATCATAGAGATATTAGCCAAACTATGGCGAGACGTACCCTGAGAAAATCTAGAATAGGGAAGAAGTTAGGAAGACAGATAAGGAAAAGAGAGAGGATTATGTAGCAGACAATGGGCTGATAAGCATCAAGAAGTATATGTTGAGATCGAAGGGAGGAAGTGCCTCCCTTGGGAAGCCATGAAAATCCTATCATGGAATGTTAGGGGCTTAAATACCCATAACAAAAGGTGAGCAATCAAGCACCAATTATCTAAATAGATGATGGATATAATACTTTTACAAGAAACTAGGTTGGCTCAAGAAGAAGCAATAAATTTTATGAGGCATTGTAGACCTCTGACAGGAGTATTTAGTGAACCAACAGGGATGGTAGGAGGTGTTGGATTGATGTGGAATCCATCCAAAGTAGACATTAGAGAGATTGAGATTTACCAAAATTGGATCTCAGGTAAAGTATTCTTGACTCAGTTGATGTTACCTTTTGGATTATTATTGTTTATGGCCCAGTCAAATTAGAGGATAAAAGAGAGGTTTGGAGGATCATTCTAAATAAATTTCAGAGGATAGGAGAAGAAAGATTGATCTTGGGACGAGATTTCAATGTGGTGTTGGGATTAGAAGAAAAAAGAGGAGGCATGAGAGTAGAAAATAGTTCTACAAAAGATTTCAAGAAATTTGTGGAGGAGGGAAGACTAATAGACTTTCCACCTAAGGAATGTAGATTCACATGGACCAACAAAAGACAAGGTTTCACTAATATTGCTGAATGACTAGACAGATTTCTATGTAGCATGGAATTGTTGGAAACTGATTGGGGGATAGAATCAAGTATATTACCTTACTCACTGTCTGATCATTATCCTATCAAATTGGATATTAGTGCCTTAGTTAAGCCCAGAAATTCTTATTTTGAATTTGAGAAAATGTGGTGGAGGAGAGAGGAATTGGTAGAACTGATCGGGCAGTGGTGGTTAGAGATCCCTAGAAATGGAGGTTTAGTTAGTTATATCTTTTGTAAAAGATTGGCACATGTAAAGAGAAGAATAAGGGAATGGAATAAAGAAACATTTAAAGATATCTTTCAAGAGAAGAAAAGAGTGGAGGGAGAACTGGAAGCCCTAAATGAAAAAATCATAAAGGACATAATGTTTCAAATGGATTTTATAAAAGAAAAAGAATTAATGGCAAAATGGGACGAACTCCTAGCAAGAGAAGAAGAGTACTAGAGGAATAAGGCTAGAGAGGTTTAGCTAGAAGTAGGGGATAGAAACACAAAAAAATCCACAATTTAGTAAAAGCAAGAAGAATGATGAATAAAATATCAGAGTTCACCAACAAGAATGGGGTCATTTTAAAGGAACCTAAAGAAATTGAGAAGGAGATAATAAATTATTTTCAGAATTTCTTGGCACCAGAAGAAGGGTTTGATTGGAGGAATATCAAACCTACCACAAGCTATATAAATCAAATTCTTAGGGATGAAGAAAAGGAAAAATTAGAGGAACCATTCATGGAAGAGGAAGTTAGGAAGGTATCTTTTCAATTACATCCAAATAAGGCATGAGGCCTAGACGGCTTCTCGGCCTTGTTCTATCAGAAGTGTTGGTCCATTATGGGCAAGGAGGATTGGAGGATTGTGGAAGATTTCAGAAAGAGGAACAAGTTCATAAGAGAGATCAACAACACAGTCATCACTTTAATTCCAAAAAAGTCACAGTACAAGACGGTAAATGATTTCAAGCCCATCTCACTACACAATACGGTGTATAAAATAATTGCCAAATCAATAGCTAACAAACTCAAGCCGATCCTTGGAAGAATTATATCTAAAAATTAGAATGGCTTCATGCCAGGTAGGGAAATTGCTAAAAGCATTATATTGGTCAATGAAGTAATCCATTCTATCAATTAGTCTAGATAGAAAAGTATGTTAATCAAACTAGATGTGAGCAAGGCCTATGATAGAGTCAGATGGAACTTTTTACTAAGGGTACTTGAGAAAATGGGTTTTAGACAGAAATGGCTTGAAGGCATTTTTTAATGCATTTCTATGGCAAGAATGTTAGTAGCAGTAAATGGTTCACTATGTAGCTTTTTCAAATTTTTGCAAGGTCTAAGACAAGGGGACCCCCTGTCCACTTGTCTTTTTGTCTTAATGGCAGAAGCCTTGGGAGGAATGATAAGACAATGTCAGGCATTTGGGGGATGGAAAGGGGTCCGAGTGGCCAGGAATATTGAACCAATCACTCATGCTCAGTTTGTACATGATACTGTATTATTTGGAGAAGCAAGTTTTTTGGAAGTGGAGGCAATAAGGGGAGTTTTGAACTTCTACACTAATCTATCATGGAAACTAATAAACAAGGAGAAATCAAGAATGTATCTTTTTAACACTTCAAAAAGATGGCAACAACAAATTGCTACCATTTTGGGTTGTCAAGTTGATTCAATACTAACTAAATATCTAGGGGCTCCTCTGTTTTGTGGGGCAGTCAAGTCTCACCTATGGGAAGAAGTGATTTCTCACTCCAAAAATAAAGTGGAAGCTTGGAAGGGTGGGTGGTTGACTCTAGTAGGTAGGATCACTATGCTTAAAGCAGTGTTAGGGATAGTTCCAATTCATATGATGTCATGCTTTCCTATGCCAAACAAAGCTAAGACTAAATTGGAAGGTGATTGGAAAAGGTTTTTGTGGGAAGGATCCAAGGACGTTAGAAGAATCCCTTTAATCGGATGGAACAAAGTTACTTGCCCACAGGAAAAAGGAGGAATGGAAATGAGGGAACTGAAGGTCCAAAATGAATCTTTAGGAGCTAAACTAGTTTGTAAAATAGTCAAGCAGCCCCAAAAATTAGGGTGCAAAATAATGTAGAACAAATATTTGGACGACTCAGACCCAAATAGAATCCTGACCATTGCCAATCCTGGGGGCAGTTCGGTGGTTTGGAATTTTGTGAAACAATTAGACCTCTAATTCTAGACCACTTGACATGGAGTATTGTTGATGGTGATGTTAGTCACACACAAACACCAAACAAAAGTTACACAACAACCCTTGTTTATCCTAAAAGATACAATGAATTGAAAGAATTCATGATCCCAAGTCCCCGTTGATTAGTTCATAATCTACTGATGTTACTCAGTGGTTGATGTGTACTATTGTTTTCCATTTTGGGTTCTTACGTAGATCAGTAGATTCTATTCCTACAACTATGCTATATAGGGAGGTTACTCTACACATCATATATCTCCAAATGATGTGCCTAAGTTGATATTTGCATTAATTCTACCCTTGTTTGTGATTTTTTGCATGATATTTTTCATAGTACATGCATCTAGCTCAAAAAACATGCTAATGATATTCAGTTATCTATGGAGTGTCAGCATATTTCTCTGTTCTACTTAATATTCATCATGATGTGCAGTTGTGAAAGTGATTTCTATGAAATTAAAATGAGAAAGAAGGGTTAGAGAGAGAGAGATTCCTAAGATTGCCTGACTAAGATCACTGATCCACATACATTTTCCCATATAGCAATGAAGAGAAGAAAACCAAAATCATACTTCACTAGGACATTCCACAAATCAGTATGATCCGTGTAAATCTTCAGGGGCAAGGTTGAAAACAACATGCAATGAAATGAAAGTGCTTCTATAGAACACAGCATTCACCAGTACATATCCAGGAGTCAACTTGAAGATTACTTAAGTTTTACAATCAAGATGTAATCTGAAGCTTCATCTCCATATAGTAAGTTCATAGAACAGGTACATTTACAATGATCTGAGGAAAGAACCTTGATTATTTCAACAATCCAGTCCCCACTAGTCCAAGTGATCTGATCTCTTGCATAAAATTACTACAAGTCTGCTATTGTATGATTGACCTCCCTCCTTTTCTTACAAAGTAAAATGGCCCAATATATATTTCTAGTTTTTCCCCAATACAGTGCCCAAAAACCCTAGTTAATTGATGGTCCGCAGCCATCCAGTGTAGCATTAGATGGTGGAAAACCAATCCTATCAAAATCCAAGTAGCATGCCCATGTCAAGCTCTGCTCCAACAATAATGTCTCCATCTGCAAACCCTCTTGCATTGAAAGCCCCTTGGGATCCGATCTGCCGCCTGGGGTGATTTTTCCATTAAAGCCCCATCTTTATTTCCACCTGCATGCCGCCACTGTGTCGGCAACCCTACAATTTCTAGCTATTCCGAACAGCTCCAGCAATCTGCAATAAACAAGCAAGAATTAAGCACCATCATTTCAATAACCAGCAGGAGATTTAAACATTACATTAAATCAGGCTCTAAAATGTGCAAACATAGCCATCAGGCCATGAAACCATGAAAATTGCATCCCCAAACACATATACGGTGTTAAAAACATCTGAGTCAACCATCGTTGACCAAAAATAACATCGGGCTCTAGAATGGATTCAAAAAAATCCATCGCTCCACTTTCCTACCTTTTCCTTGCTTAAATTTTTGTATCCTTCGATATACAAGCTGGGCGTGATACATTCGTTTAACTAGATTTTAATCTTTTTCAGTTCCGCGGCTTATATGTCAGCAATGCATATCAGTTTGTATATCGCAACATACCAATGCATATGTATACAAAGAATTCTCTATATTTTAACTTCTCTTGGAATCCGCGCTTTGTATATCGGCATGCATCCTTTAATATACACTGAGTAATGATGCATCCATTTTACCAAATCTAATTCTTCACTAAGATCCACCTTGTATGTTTCTCTTTGTATCTCAAACATGCATACAAGGTAGAAATATACAACCATTTAATCCCATTTCATAATCCTTTAGTTCTACACAATGTATATTTGCGATGCATATCAGCTTTGTATGTAAGATACATACAAATCGCAAACATACAATGAATTAACTCTCTTTAACTTTCTTTTGAGTCTGCGGCTCGCATAATGTCTTTGTATATCCTCAATATACAAAGCACAAAATATGCAACGACTTAACCATGTTCAATAACCTTTTCAAGTCCACCCGATGTTTATAGCCTTTGTATCTTTTGCTTTCTATGTCCTAAAACATACAATCATTCAACCTTATTTAAATAACTCTTCGGGTCCATGACTTGTATATGAACGTTGCATGTTCCAAATGTATGTACTAATATACAAGCCCAAAGCATACAACAATTTAACTCCGCTTCATAACTTTTCAAGTCCGCAGCTTGCATGCAGCGCTTGTATATTTGTCTTGTATGTTTTGACCTACCAAACATACAAACATGAGATACATGCAACGGATTTGAAACATTTATCCATTTTGACACTAAACCATTTCGGGTCCACCTTGTATGTATACATAGAACCTTTATTAAAATGCATACAAGGTAAAGAACATACAATCGACTTTGTATATGAACCCGATTGCAAATGTGACTAAGTATAAAACTGACCCTTGCACATACAAACGACCTTGTATATGGACAGCGATGTACAAAGGTCTTTGTATACAAGTGAACTCGCATACAAAGGGCCTTGTATATGCAACCTGATATACAAACAGACTTGTATGTGCAAACAGCAAACCCTTCCCTTTTACATTTTACCAAAATGCTCATAACTTGCAAAATATGGCAAATTTTAAGATGGTTCAAAAAGCAACCCTAGCTCATTTTTCACAAGGAATCCAACCATATTATGCCCTATTACTAAAATGCATTTTTTCTCTATTTTTAATAAAGTCTACAATTTTCACCCTCTTTTCCCTTTACCACCAAACAGACCCACACAAACAAAACAAAAAGCAAAGCCATAGCAGGGGTCCTTATTTTTGCTAGGGAGTAAAATGGGTCGTGTTGTGAACATCACTACAAGTATAAATGATGGGAAAAAATAAAATTTTTGGACTAACTCGTGGGAAGGCTAGATACCTCTAGATAGTATTCAAGGGTTTTAGGAGCTAAAAATCCAAATGATTCAAGTTAAAGGGGAAATGGTGGCAGACTATTTTGAAGGAAAGGATGAGCAAGAAAGAGTCAAATGGGTCAAAGCAAAGGACTTTAATGTTGAAGAAGAAGTTAAAAGGAAATTTATGGAAGTGCTCAAAGAAAGAAAAGTTTGTAGTAATAACGAATTAGATGAAATTCAATGGTGTAGAGCTAAATAGAGATAGTATATAGTCAAGATAGGATACCACTTATTGAAATTAGGTAGTAATAGGAGTTCCATTGAGTGCTAGCCAAAAAGACTCTGTTGGGATAATCAAGTCCTTCCCAAGGTGGGGGCCTTCCTCTGGACGGTACTTTATAAGAGTATTTTAATCAGGGAGAAGTTGCAGAGGCTAGGCATAAATGGTCCAAATATATATGTACTATATAAACAAAATGAGGAGACTCCAGATCACTTGCTTTTGAGTTGTCAAGGAGTAGAGGCATGTTGGAACCATTTCCTAATTAATCTACTAGGGTGGAAACGAGCAAAGAACAATTTGATTGTAGATTTTTTGAAAAGTTAACCAATGCTTCAAAAGAAAGGGTTCTAGGGTGGTTTATGGACCTCTCTCCCATCCATCGTAGTTTGGCATATTTGGAGGGAAAGAAATCAAAGAATTTTTTAGGAGAAAGAAATTACAATCGATAAGCTGATAAGGAAGGGAAAGATTGGATTAGTAGAGATCCTAAGTACAAAAGATGGAATCAGAGGCAGAAGCAAATTCACTTCTCAGGATGATCATATTATGAATATTTGGCCAGGTTTGAAGATACCATGCAGGATGGGCAAAGGTGATGTAGACAACATACCTAATATGATGCAGACAACTTCATAAGATACCAACAACCTATCTCTATTGAAGGACAATTCAAACCTTCAATGCCATAACTCACCAAGCTCACTGTCTCTAACTGAGATCAGCCTTCTTACAAAGAAGGGTTTCAACACCATAACAACTTGTTCTTGGCATCAAAGAGAGGGAGAACTTCAGGGCACACCTTCCAAGATGCCCAACTCCAATCAAGACTCATCTAACCCACTCTACAAGACAGCAATCTTGCCAATGTCTTCAAAAGACAGTCATACCCTTACTGCTTTATTAGACTTAATGACCTCCTTGGAATGTTATCTATTGAGACAATCTCATACAACATTCCAATCTATAGCATGCATACATACCTAATGTCTTCACAGGTCAATAACATAACAATATGCCTATTACCTTCTTGACAATAACTGTCTTTTGGAGGACTGACAGAGATAGCATAAGGTAAGATGGACTGTTATCTTAGGGAAATCTCTTCCTTCTCCTTGTCATAGGTCTATGGTCAGATCTAGGGTTCTTCCCACTAGTCTCAACACTTACATTCACCAACTTTCCACTTTCACAGTCATTGGACTCCACCCTTATGCTACTGTCCTCCTCCAACTTCCAATACATGGATCTTGATGGACCATTTTATATGGCAAACTCCACCCTACACCATTCTCCTACCCTTGCAACCTTCACAAACCTCTACCCTAACTATTCTACATTCCATTCCACTAATCACAACTAGGAAAGATCAATGGAATGAAGAAATACCCATCGGGCTACTCAGAAATACCCTAATTCAGGGTTTCAAACCACTTTCAAACAAAGGAGAAATGTAGAGATATACAAGGGTGTCAAAAGCCCAAACAAATTTCAAATGATAGGTAACTCAACAACCTAACCAACCATCATAGACACTAGCCACCTCCAGGCCGTACAGGTACAGAATACTGCAGAAAACAATGAATTTCAGAAGGAAGACAACAATTCTAAAAGGCAGTTTGTGGGAAACCAATGAGATCTTCCATCTAGTTTACTATCAAGACCTCAAACCATGCTCAAATCAAATTTATCTCCATCTACTATCCATCCAATATGCCTAAGTACTAAGACAGTTCCGTACAGGAGTACAGTACGGTAGAAAATAGTAATGAAAAATAGAAGGAAGACAACAATTCTAATTTCAGAAGGAAGACAACAATTTTAAAAGGCAGTTTGTGGGAAACCAATGAGATCTTCCATCTAGTTTACTATCAAGACCTCAAACCATGCTCAAATCAAAGTTATCTCCTTCTACTATCCATCCAATATGCCCAAGTACTAAGACAGTTCCGTACAGGGGTACAGTACGGTAGAAAATAGTAATGAAAAATAGAAAAACATAGAAAAGGCAAGAAAAATAGTAGTTTCTTTTCTCTTATTTCACTTTCATCTGATATCTTCTTACAATCCATCCTCCTTGGCTTCAATTAAGCCTCATACAATGTATGAAGTCATTTGGGGTTCAAGAAAATTGCCCACCATCGAGTTTTTTCTTGATTCCTAATTGCAGCAAAATAGTAACTATTTTTAGAAACTGTCCTCTTTAGGACTACACCAATAGCTTGATGTTTAGAATGATGTTCTCTAACATGTAGTTAACCTAGGACAAGGTGTTAACATACTTCCAAACCTTTGACATGCCTTTATAGGCTTACAAACATGGAAACTTTAATGACTGCCCCCTACAATAAGACTGTCCTCCTAGGACTACAACAAGATAATAGATTCTTTTAGACATTTGGACATAGTCCAATTACATGCATGGCATTCAAGCCTTATACAACATTGAATATGGTCTCAAGGACCTTATTAAACAAAACAACTACTTGAAGATCAAACAAAACCCTGATGTCTTGGTGCTCCTGCACCATACTCCCTGACATAATGAAAACTCTTGTCCCAAGAGTTATGGAATTTGCTCCAACCATTCTTCCATCTTGTTGGGATGTTCCTCTGACTAGGAAACATGAACTCTCCAAGAGTAATCTTCCTCCTTCTCCAACTTGCATGACTCCTGTAAACAGTGTTAGTACCATAAAACCTATTTTGGTGTCCTTGTCTAGGACCTTGCTACTGCAAAACTTCTGTTCTTCTCAACTGGAGGTTCTGATTCATTCCTCCTTGTACCATCTGTTGTTTGCCTTCCTTCTTCTAGCTCCTTATAGTGCACTCAATGTCTCTAATCTTGACATGACTCAAGTCCCAAACCTATTGTTGTTTAGGACTGTCTTCCACCTTCTTCTATTGCAACTGTTCTTGCTGCTTGTAATCATCCTTAACTTGCACATTCAACTGCACTTTCTCTCCAAAACAAATAGTAACATGTTCCTTCTTGTCTTCACAAGGTAAAGGCATCAGTTTGAAGTTTCTACCATCTTTGTGCACCAAATAGTCATTAGTATAACCATCATGAATTGTCCTTCTCAAATGCTGCCATGGCCTACCCAAGATTATATGCCCACATGTCATTGGAATGACATCACACAAAACATAATCCTGATATGGACCAATTGTAAAATCAACATATGCCTTCTTACTAACCCTTACTTGCTACTCCTGACTCACCCAAGTGACATTGTAAGGACTAAGATGATCAAAAGTTTTCAATCCCAACTTATGCACCATTTCCCAAGAAACTAGATTATCATGAGAACCTGAATCTATAATCAACTTGCATATCTTTCCATGGCTTAAACAATTAGTTCTGAAAATAGATACCTGTGGTGCTGGTTGCATTTTACCTTTCTCCACCATGGGCATTTCTCCAACCATCACTGGAGAGGCTGACGACATTTCTGGTTCTTCTGGCTTCTCCTCCTCTTGTGCCAAGTGAACCCTTCTATCCTTGCTCTTATCAACATCATCCTTCTTAGGACATTTGAAAGATGTGTGTCCCACCTCATTGCAATGGTAACATCTACCTATAAACACTCCTCTTCCTGATCCAAATCTACCTCCACCTCTATATCCACCTCTCTGATCTGCAAAAATCTCCTTACCCTTCTCATTGCTGTTCTGTACTTCATTAGTAGGTCTGCCCCTACCTCGGTATCTTCTTCCACTACCTCCTTGCCTTTCTTGCTTCCTCTTCACCCTCTCTTTAGCCCTAATGGCCAACTGAAAACATTCCCCAAGTGATTTTGGTACTGTCAAACCAATCTCATCTTGCAAGTTATACCTAAGCCCATTAGGTATCTTGCCACTTTCTCTTCTTCATCTTGCAATCCTCCTCTAATACTAAGCTTATGAAATTGCTCAGTATAGGACATAACATCCATGTCCTTCTGTTTCAGATTCTGCCTCATCCTTTTTGTTTGAATGGAGTAATCAGATGGAAGGAATTGATCCTTCATCATATCCTTCATCCTACCCCAAGAAGTGATTCTTGATGCACCTCTAGCCACTCTTTCTATTTGCACACTACTCCACCATGTAAGTGTTGTTCCTCTCAGTTTTGTTTTTGCAAATTTGATCTTCTTCTCATCATTCATCTCCTCATACTCAAAGAAATTTTCTAGGGCATCTATCCACCCTAATACCTCTTCACTATCCATCTTCCCTTGATAGGTAGGTAACTCTATGTTTGCCTTTGTTCCACTTCCTTGGACTGCCTTCAACAATCTCACAAATTTCTTCTCTTCAGCATCCAACTCATCCTCAGGAGGATTCTCATCTACCTCCTCATCGCCTTCTTGATCATCTTGCTCATCCCTTCTAGGATTCTTCTCCAACACTTCCAATCTAGCCAAGATTGATGCATTCTCTCTTCTTACTTGCCTTAACTCTCTTTCCCTTGCAACATCCTACTCTCTTATGTCCCTCAACTCTTTTTATCTAGCCTCTAAGGCTTCTCTCAACTCATTGTTCTCCCTAGCCATCTGATTCTTAGGCGGAATCCTTACACCTCTCACAAACCCTTACTGTTTCACAAGACCCTACTACACCCTCAAGGATCTACTTGATTTGGTCTAATACCAATATGATGTAGACAACATACCCAATATGATGCAGACAACTTCATAAGATACCAACAACCTATCTCTGTTGAAGGGTAGGTCAAACCTTCAATGCCATAACTCACCAAGCTCACTGTCTCTAACTGAGATCAGCCTTCTTACAAAGAAAGGTTTCAACACCATAACAACTTGTTCTTGGCATCAAAGAGAGGGAGGACTTCAGGGCACACCTTCCAAGATGTCCAACTCCAATCAAGACTAATCTAACCCACTATGCAGGATAGCAATCTTGCCAATGTCTTCAAAAGACAGTCATACCCTTACTGCTTTATTAGACTCAATGACCTCCTTAGAATGTTATCTATTGAGAAAATCTCATACAACATGCCAATCTATAACATGCATACATACCTAATGTCTTCACAGGTCAATAACATAACAACATGCCTATTACCTTCTTGACAGTTACTATCTTCTGGAGGACTAACAGAGGCAACATAAGGTAAGGTGGACTGTTATCTTAGGGAAATATCTTCCTTCTCCTTGTCATAGGTCTATGATCAGATCTAGGGTTCTTCCCACTGGTCTCAACACTTACATTCACCAACTTTCCACTTTCACAGTCATTGGACTCCACCCTTATGTTGCTGTCCTCCTCCAACTTCAAATACATGGATCTTGATGGACCATTTTATATGGCAAACTCCACCCTACACCATTCTCCTACCCCTGCAACCTTCACAAACCTCTACCCTAACTATTCTACATTCCATTCCACTGATCACAACTAGGAAAGATCAGTGGAATGAAGAAATACCCTAATTCAGGGTTTCAAACCACTTTCAAACAAAGGAGAAATGTAGAGATATACAAGGGTCATCAAAAGCCCAAACAACTTGCAAATGATAGGTAACTCAACAACCTAACCAACCATCATAGACACCAGCCACCTCCAGGCCGTACAGGTACGGAATACTACAGAAAACAGTGAATTTCAGAAGGAAGACAACAATTCTAAAAGGTAGTTTGTGGGAAACCAATGAGATCTTCCATCTAGTTTACTGTCAAGAACTCAAACCATGCTCAAATCAAAGTTATCTACTTCTACTATCCATCCAATATGCCCAAGTACTAAGATAGTTTCGTATAGGAGTATAGTACGACAGAAAACAGTAATGAAAAATAGAAAAACACAGAAAAGGCAGGAAAAACAATAGTTTCTTTTCTCTTATTTCACTTTCATCTGATCTTTGTTTACAATCCATCCTCCTTGGCTTCAATTAAGCCTCATACAATGCATGAAGTCATTTGGGGTTCAAGAAAATTGTCCACCATCAAGTTTTTTCTTGATTCCTAACTGCAACAAAATAGTAACTATTTTTAGAAACTGTCCTCTTTAGGACTACACCGACAGCTTGATGTTTAGAATGATGTTCTCTAACATGTAGTTAACCTAGGACAAGGTGTTAACTTACTTCCAAACCTTTGACATGCATTTATAGACTTACAACTTGGAAACTTTAATGACTGCCCCCTACAATAAGACTGTCCTCCTAGGACTACAACAAGATAATATATTCTTTTAGACATTTGGACATAGTCCAATTACATGCATGGCATTCAAGATTTATACAACATTGAATATGGTCTCAAGGACCTTATTAAACAAAAAAACTACTTGAAGATCAAACAAAACCCTGATGTCTTGGTGCTCCTGCACCAAAAGGGAAGAAGATAAGGGATCAAACCAAATAGGTGGCCCCTCCTAGTGGAAGACTTAAGATGAATTTCGATGGGGTGTCTAAGCGAAATCAAGGGCAAGCAGGTTTTGGATTCGTTGTCAGAAATGAGAAAGGTATACTGCTATGGGCAACTTTAGGATCTCTAGGAGTAGCCATGAACAATTTTGCAGAGTTAGAAGCTCTTGTGCAAGGAGTAGTAGAATGCAAAAAAAGAGGATGGTCCAAAATTGATATTGAAGGGGATTCCAAAATAATCATAAATGCAATTATAAGGAATAACATGGAAAATTGGCCTTTAAATAAGGGTGTAAGGAGAGTCAAGGAGATGCTATAGGATTTTGATTTTTCTATTGCTCACATTTTTAGAGAAGCTAATACAACAGCTGATTGTTTGGAAAATCATGGAGTCATTGGAGGAAAGAGGGAATATGGCAATTCGGATGCTGCAAGTTGGGATGGTTTAGAAATAGTACTTCAGGTAGACATGGAGAGCATTCAGATGAAAGGAGAGTTTCGAGGGAATCATTCAATGGTTGTTGCACTGAGTTAGGACTAGCAGGAACCCAAGAGGACTGGTCACAATATGAGATATGTTAGATTTGGCAATATTTTTAGGATTTGCATCTCAGAATGGATTCATGTGAAGAGTACGTTGTCACTTTCTTTCATGGGCAATTTTTTTTCTATTTATTGAAGAGCAAGGAAGGTATTCTTCATCTTGCAAAAATGATGAAGCTCATGGGAGTTAAGTGTCATTTTGTGGAGGAAGGGAAGGAGTAACAAGTGGGGTGTCTGTTTCACCTAAAGGAGGAAGCCATGAGGGAGGCAATTCTGCAAGTGATTGGTGAAGGATCATGGAGTGGGGGTCATGTACACAACAACCATGTTTATCAACTATTCTTTGCCAATATTTCACTGATCATGGGGGGATCTTTCTATAGGGTTTCTTGGGGAGCTCAGTTGATTGCACGGAAAACCATTCAATAGTGATGGGGGAGATTGACGCAGTTGGAGCTAATTGGGCAGACGAATCTTTGAAGGCGGCTTTTGCAAGGAGGACTAGTTCAAAAAAGGCCAATGCTATTCTCTCCACCTACAAGGAAGGAATCAAGAACAAAAATCTAGATAATTTCCACAAGCTTTTGCAAGAAAACAAAGGAGAATTCACAAATGGTCAAGTGGGGAGGTTGTTGGAATCTGCAGAAGGAATTATGATGATCATGCATGAAATAATGTAAGAAAGACTGATCATAGTCTTAGAATATAGGCTTGAGGCACTGATAGCCTCTCTATATTTAGGCTCAAGGCACTTATAGCCTCTAAATATAGCTTTGTATCTATGTAAGCATGGTAGACCCATTAGGTTGATAGCTAATAAATAAATATACTAATGTTATTATAATCGATTTAGATATTAACTAGTAATGTTCTTTTATATTTTATTTTTTGTTAGATCTTTATAAATACCTTACTGTGTTTATACCATAGCATATATTGAAAATTATTATCTTGAAATCATATATATAAATCACTTCATATAGATATGTTATCAGTATTGAAATCCATTGGAAATCATATATAAATCAAATTCCATTTGAAATTATAAATAAATCATATATGTATCGATGTTTATGAGATGAACCATAGCATAAGGGGGTGGGGGGGCGTGGGAGGCAAGTGACCCTCCCACAGGCCTTATAGCCTATGGGAAGGGCCATGGCCCATCCCACACAGCGACCCCAAATGGAGGTCACAATCCAATAGGGACTGCGGCGCTCCATTTGGAGGTCGCCAACCCCATTGAAATTTCCTTAACATTCTAATATTTGATACTATAAGACATTCAATGTTCTCTATGATATGTTGTTTAATTGACATGTAGTTTATATATATAATTATATATTCACTATATATTAAACCTCTCATGATATATGTTGTGTATAATAATTCGTTGCTATTCAATTTTATACATTGACTATTATTTACTGAGTATCCATTATTTAGTACCGCCAATAGATATGCATAATGTGAAATATATATATATATATATCATTGACTGTAATTACTATTGACTATATATTCAGGATGAAATAATTCTAAAATTAGTACAATTAGATTCTTTATCTCATCGCATGAGAATTTTCCTTACAATAGATTCCATTGTATTGTCCAATAAGAAAAAGCATATTTTATATATATATATATATATATATATATATATATATATATATTTCAATGACTGTAATTACTATTGACTATATATTCGAGATGAGATAATGCTGAAATTAGCACAATTAGATTCTTTATCTCATCGCATGAGAATTTTCCTTACAATAGATTCCATTGTGTTGTCCAATAAGAAAAAGTATATTTTTATGACTTCACTTGACAAAACAAAACATTACCTGTAGCATACACCAGAAAATATGAAAATGAAAATAAACCAACAATGAACAAAACTCGTAGATTGACTTATGGATGATATAGATATTTTAAATTACAAAGTTGAAAGCAACTTATACAAGAAAAATCACTTTCGGGCATGCATTTTTCATATACCAAAACTCTGTGAAAAATTGTTTGGACATTGTGTTCATCAATTAATCTTATGTGGACGAAAACCTATTGAAGATTTGCAGCCTACGGATGAAAACCCATTGGTTACTAGATCAAAGGATGGAAAATCTTTGATTCTTGGGAGCTTTCTCATCTAGGGATGGCATCAAAGCTTTAAGGAAATAAGAAGATTTAGCTAGTTTCAGTGATATGTGTGTTTTGCAGGTTCAGAGTTGATGATTGTGGTTTCTAGTGTGTTTTTGGTATTCCTACTATATGTGGTGTGTCTTTTCTATTATTTTTAATTCTATTACACATTTCCAGAGGCTAGAGTATTCATTCTTTAGTCTGCTTAAGTTTGGCAGTTTCTGTGTGCAATCTACAATGTGTATTTCAACATCTTTGTGAAGATTTTATAAAATTTGTTCCATATTTGTTGTAGCTGTTGCAGAAGGTGTATGGTTGTTTTATCAGACCCAAACTGATGTGTAAACCTAATAATATTAATTAATATCATCCTTGGGAGTTTCTGGTTTATTTTTGTGTTGTTGGTGGAATTGTGGGGTTTCCTAAAGACTTAATTTTCATTTCTTGTGGTCGTTGTTGGTGCTGCTGTTATTATTGTTCATTTTGATGCTGTAGTAGGAAATTTTATGAGTTTATATTATTTTATATCAATAGGATAAGTTTTGCATATTTTGTGTGCAAACTATGTCAAATTGGGTGCCCGAACAATGAAGGAATTGAAGGTTTCTTATGGGTATTTCATATTATGATTGAAAATAATTTCTTGAGGGTTGAATATCATAATTTGTTGTTGTTCATGTTATTTTAGTCATTTTGGAAAATATATCCATTGGGGTTATTACATTTACATTAGTAATGTTGCAAGTATGGGCCTAACTAGTGTTGTCATTGATGTCAACATACTCCTGTTGCATTGATGATAAGGATTGGATGAGCTGTGTGCTAAGGATATTGAGAAAATTAGTCATATCAAGAATAGAGAAAAACAGTGAAGATAGTAAGGTAAAGATCCAAGATAAGATGACTATCAAAGGATGTGGTTCAAAGGGGCTGTAGATATGAGTCTTAAGATGATCTAGTAAAGATTTCAGAGGTCCACATGAAGATCTGAAGAAGTTGTGGTCGCTCAAGTAAAACCAATTTCGGTAGGTGTTCAGAGGTGATAGAGTGACAAAAATAGGTCCAGTGGGATCTAGAAATGCAATATCCTATTCTGCGGATTTGGTGGAGTGTTTAGAAAGTCCATGTGAAGTGATAACTCAAGTGGTTAGTGGTCTAGGGGTCCACAAGCACCTATTCCATTATGACAATGATGACAGTCTGTGTTCTTGAGGTTTCAAATGAAGAAGATAAGGATTTCAGTAAGCAGATGAAGTGCAGATGTTCTTGGTGATTGAGGCAAGCTTGTGGAGGTCCTTGGATTGTGTCTATTTTGTGTTGGTGGTCCACATTAGAGTTTGAGCCCGCTATTGAAGAATAACTTCTGGATGATGGTGTTCTTCCTAAGTTTGGCTGACCGGATGTATTACACATCTTGCAGATGTTCTTGTAGATGTTTGCCAACTTAGATGATTATTCCTAAGTCGATGCCTTGTGTAAATAAGGAGTTGTAAAGTCATTTCAAAGTGTGTCTTGTGGAGATGAGAATGTAGTAGCTTGGAAGAGAGCGGAAGGTAGAGCAAAAGTTTTTGGGCTTAAATGGAATTGATTCAAGCATGGTGAAGATGCTATTCTCTAGTTCAAGTATGTGATACTTATTATCTTGTAGACAGTATGTCTCTTGTAAGCAGTGAGCCTCTTGTGAGCAGTGTGCTCGGGCAGTGAGCCCTAATTGGCATGTGCCATTTTTTTCTTTCTATTCTTCTAACAGAGAATACAATATTGGGTTAATCACCCCGTGGTTTTTCCCTTAACTAGGTTTTCCATGTCAAAATCTTGGTGTCTTATGTGTTGATGTGTTTTTGCTCTTGATTTAATGCATTATGTTTCCATGATTGATTTATTAATATGTTGCTAAATCAAAAAGTGGATTTAAGTGTTTAATTGGAAGAAATTTTTTGACAACTAATTCACCCCCTGCCTCTCAGTTGTCTGTCCTGAATCTAACAATTGGTATCAAAGCCAAGTTCCTCTAAAATGAGCTTAACTGCTTGAGGAGATCCAGGATGTCACCCTATAAGAAGGATAGTCTGAAGTTTGATGGAACCAATTTTAATCTTTAGACAAGTCGCATGCAATGTCACTTGCAATGTATGGGAATGCAGTACTAGACCATGGCTACAACAAAGTATACTCCTCATCAGAATGGCCCGAAATCTACAAGTGAAATCATAGATCCTAAAAATAATCTATGAACTAAAGAAGCCCTTCTAAGTGCCTTGTCTAGTTCAGAGCTTACAAATGTTGTTGATCTACAAACTACTTTTGAGATTTGGGAAAAACTAGAACTTCTGCATGGAGGAGACAAGTATGTTAAATATGCAAGGCTACAGAGTTTGAAAGGGAAATTTGAAAATCTGAAGATGAGAGAAGATGAAAATATCACTACCTTTATGCCAAGAGTAAATGAGCTTGTTTGTGGCATTAGATGTGCTGGTGGAGTCTTGGATGAAGATGAGATTATTGGAAAAGTTCTCAGATCCCTTCTTACTTCTTATAAAATCATGGTTGCTGCCTTTGAAGAATTTAGAGCCCATTCAAGTGTCACAAGAGATCAATTGGTTGGTAGATTGGCTGTATTTGAAATGAACAATTTTGGAGATGTCCCCCCCAAGACTGAATCTACATTCAAAGCTAGTGCTTTAGTGAAAGGAAAACAAAGATTTGATTCGGGAGAGAACTCTTCAAGGAAACTATCATGGTATGAAAAAGCAAGAAAAGACCTGGAAGAAGAAGAAACTGAAACTGCTCAGCTCGAAGCCCTTATTGCAAAAAGACTACCAAGAGGATCTGGTAAGTATGAAGGGAAATTTCCTTTTAAGTGTTTTAACTGTAATAAGATTGGTCATTTTGCCTCAAAGTGTCCAGAAAGATTTTCAAGGCCAAATCCTAACAGATCAAGGTTCCAAAAGAATTGCTACTATGTTCATGAAGAGGATGATAATGAAGGAGTAACAGATGATGAATCAGAGACAAGAAACAAATCTAGAAGTGATTGGGTGTTTATTGGCATCAAGAAAGAAGATCCAATGCCCTTTGAATCTGTCAATCATAAAGTTGTAGGAAGAGCTCTGGCTGCCCAAGTTGAAGAAAAGGATGATTGGGTCATTGACAGTGGATGCTCTCACCATATGACAGGTGACAAAAATAAGTTCTTAGATTTGGAAATGTATGAAGGAGGAGCATTAAAGTTTGGTGATAATTTTGCTGGTAGAATCAAAGGTAGAGGAACTATTTCTTTTGATGCAAAGAACAAAACCGGTAATGTACTGTATGTCGAAGGATTGAAGCACAATCTTTTCAGTGTTGGACAGATGGTGGACAAAGGCAATGATCTCTGATTCAAGAATGGAAAATGTCAGATCTTTGAAAGTTTCAGAACAAATATTACATCCAGTACTTAGACAAAAGGTAATATCTTCAATTTAGTTGGTACTGGTAAAAGTTATCTAGTTGTGCAAATTGATCAGAGTTGGTTATGGCATAGGAGGATGTGTCATGTGAATTTTGATAATATTAGCAAGATAAGCAACATTCAGTATGTAAGAAATCTTACAAAATTGGTGAAACCTACAAATAGTTTGTGCAAAGAATGTCAGTTGGGGAAACAAAGTAGAGTCTCATTCAAAAGCAAGGAACAATCTTCTACTAGATTATTGGACTTAGTTCATACTGACCTATGTGGTCCGGCAAGAATAAGGAGTGTGCAAGGGGATAGATACTTCATGTTACTAATTGATGACCATTCTCGGATGATGTGGGTTACTTTCCTGAAAGAAAAATCAGAAGCTATTGATAAATTCAAAATATTCAAGGCTATGGTAGAGAATGAAACTAGATTAAAATTAAAATGTCTGAGGTCTGATAGAGGTGGAGAATTCACATCTGATGAGTTCATTGAATTCTATGAGAAACATGGAATAAAGAGACAATTGTCTGCTCCTAGGACTCCATAATAGAATGGAGTAGTGGAGAGAAAGAACTGGAACATCCAGGAAGCATCTAGGACCACGATGATGGAAGCAAATGTTCCTTAGATCTATTGGAGAGAAGCTATCAGCACTGTAGTCTATACTCTCAATCGAGTTCAAATCAGAAGAAATAACGGTAAGACTCCTTATGAACTTTGGTTTGGGATGACTTCCTACTGTGAGGTATTTCAGAGTCTTTGGTAGCAAATGTTACATTAAAAGAGATGAAGATCTAGGCAAGTTTGATGCTAGAAGTAATGAAGGAATATTCTTGGGTTACTCTACTCAAAGCAAAGCATACCGGTGTTATAACAAGAGACTGAGAAAGATTATAGAAAGTACAAGTGTGAAGGTTGATGAAGGAATAGAAAAACCTTCAAGGTTTTATGAATATGATGAAGATGATCAGAATGGTGTTTTGATTCAAGGAGCCCAAGCCCCTTCTGAAATTCAAAATCAAACTGATCTGGTAAATCAGGAAGAAGAGATGAGTTATAATGAGCCTGATCAAGAATTAGAAGTGCAAGAAACTCCCAAAGTTCCCAGGTATGTAAGACTGAACCACTCTAAAGATTAGATCATAGGTGATAAAAACAAAGGTGTACAAACAAGAAGGAGGATTGCTCATGATTCAGATGAATATTGTCTAATTTCAAAGATTGAACCTAAGACAGTGAATGAAGCTTGCAATGATGAAAACTGGACTAAAGCAATGGAGGAAGAGCTAATACAAATTGAGAAAAATCACACTCGGGATCTTGCTCCCAGACCTAGAAACAAGAATGTGATTGGAACCAAATGGGTCTTCTAGAACAAACTAAATAAAGTTGGTGAAGTAATCAGAAATAAAGCCAGATTGGTCTACAAGGGTTACTCTCAGATAGAAGGAGTCGATTTTGAAGAAACTTTTGCTCCAGTGGCAAGAATTGAAGTAGTTAGATTATTTCTTGCTTTTGCTGCCTTCAAGGATTTCAAAGTATATCAGATGGATGTCAAGTCTGCCTTTCTGAATGATGACTTGGAAGAAGTATATATTGAGCAACTGGATGAATTTCATTTGTCTGATCATTGTGATATGGTCTGCAAGTTGAAGAAAGCATTGTATGGACTAAAGCAAGCCCCAAGAGCCTGGTATGAAAGATTGGATAAGCATCTTTTGAAGATTGGTTTCAACAAAGGTATTGTTGACAGTAACTTATATTTCAAAATTGATCATGAAAACATCTTGATTGTTGAAGTGTTTTTTGATTATATCATTTTTGGAGGAAGAGATAGTATGTGCAAAACTTTTGCAAATCAAATGAAAAGTGAGTTTGAAATGTCCATGCTTGGGGAAATAAATTTCTTCTTGGGTCTGCAAATCATTCAAACTAAGAAAGGAATCTTCATTTCTCAGACCAAATATGTGAAAGAATTGTTGAAAAAGTTTGGGATGGAAGAATCAAAACCAATGTGTACTCCCATGGCAACTAGATGTAAATTAAGTAAAGATGATGACTCTCCTAAGGCTAATTAGAAAAAAAGTATAGGTCAATCATTGGAGGATTGTTGTATCTCACTCAAACTAGACCTGATATTATGAATGTTGTTGGTCTTGTTGCTAGATTCCAAGCTGATCCTAGAGAATCTCATGTCATGGCAATCAAGAGGATTTTTAGGTATCTAAAAGGGACAGTTGAGTATGGTTTGTGGTATCCTAGAGATCATAATTTCTCTCTTCATGCATATATAGATGCGGATTGGGTAGGAGATGTGGATGACCAGAAGAGTACCAGTGGTGGAGCATTCTTTTTAGGGAAGAGATTGGTTTCTTGGCTAAGCAAGAAACAAGAGGCAATATCTCTATCCACTATAGAAGTAGAATATATTGCAATAGCAGGTAGTTGTACTCAAGTTTTGTGGATGAAGCAAATGCTAAGAGACATAAGAGTGGAGTATGAGGAGCCTATCACAATCTTTTGTGATAATTCAAGTGAAATAAATATATCTAAGAATCTGATGTTGCATTCAAAGACCAAACATATATCCATCAAGTTTCACTTTTTGAGAGAGCAAGTGAACAAGAATGAAGTTAGATTGGAGTTTGTGCCTTCCAAGGATCAGATTGCAGACATCTTTACTAAACCTCTATCTAAGGACTCTTTTGAGTATCTCAGGGAGAAGCTAGGGGTTATTTCCCCTCTAGTGATGAACTAAGGTGCACTGATGTGCATCAGTCTAGTGGATATCACAGTCATGTCTTGTGGTATGGATTGATGATGGGGAACTGCTACTCAGGGGGAGCAACTGATATGATTCTAAAGTCATGAAATTGCAAGTATGTTCCCTTTGCCATTGATGTCAAAGGGGGAGAGAAGACATGTGAAAAACAAGTGGTTGCTGATAGGGGGAGTTGTGATAGTAAGGAGAAGTTCTTGTCTTGATGGTTAAAATAATGTTTCACATCATATGTTACCATCAATGACTAAGGGGGAGATTGTTGCAAGTATGGGCCTAATCAGTGTTGTAATTGATGTCAACATACTCCTATTGCATTGATGATAAGGATTGGATGAGCTGTGTGCTGAGGATATTGAGAAAATTAGTCATATCAGGAACAGAGAAGAATAGTGAAGACAGTAAGGTAAAGACCCAAGATAAGATGACTATTAGAGGATGCAGTTCAAAGGGGTTGTAGATATGAGTCTTAAGATGATCTAGTAAAGATTTCAGAGGTCTGCATGAAGATCTGAAGAAGTTATGGCTGCTTAAGTAAAACTGGTTCCGGCAGGTGTTCAGAGGTGACAGAGTGATACAGATAGGTCCGGTGGGATCCAGAAATGCAATATCCTATTTTGTAGATTTGGTGGAGTGTTTAGGAAGTCCATGTGAAGTCATAACTCAAGTGGTTAGTGGTCTGGGGGTTCGTAAGCATCTATTCCATTATGACAGTGATGACAGTCTGTGTTCTTGAGGTTCTGGATGAAGAAGATAAGGATTTCAGTAAGCAAATGAAGTGCAAATGTTCTTGGTGATTTAGGCAAGCTTGTGGAGGTCCTTGGATCATGTCCAATTCGTGTTGGTGGTCCGCATTAGAGTTTGAGCCTGCTATTGAAGAATAACTTTTGAATAATTGTGTTCTTCCTAAGTTTGGCCGACCGGATGTATTACACATCTTGCGGATGTTCTTGTAGATGTTTGCCAACTTAGATGATTATTCCTAAGTCGATGCCTTGTATAAATAAGGAGTTGTAAAGTCATTTCAAAGTGTGTCTTGTGGAGATGAGAATGTAGTAGCGAAGAAGAGAGTGAAAGGTAGAGCAGAAGTTTTTGGACTTAAATGGAACTAATTCAAGCATGGTGAAGATGCTATTCTCCAGTTCAAGTATGTGATACTTATTATCTTGTAGATAGTGTGTCTCTTGTAGATAGTGAGCCCCTTGTGAGCAATGTGCTCAGGCAATGAGCCCTAATTGGTATGTGCCATTTTGTTCTTTCTATTCTTCTAACAGAGAATACAATCTTGGGTGAATCACCCCATGGTTTTTCCCTTAACCAGGTTTTCCACGTCAAAATCTTGGTGTCTTATGTGTTGATGTGTTTCTACTCTTGATTAATGCATTATGTTTCCATGATTGATTTATTAATATGCTGCTAAATCACAAAGTGGATTTAAGTGTTTAATTGGAAGAAAGTTTTTGACAACTAATTCACCCCCCCTCTCAGTTGTCTATCCTGAATCTAACAAGTAATGCACTCAAGTGACTTCATTGACATAATGGCATAGTCAAATGCCATGCTGCCATGTTACTACGATAGTCTAATATGAGGGTGAGATTGTTATATGATGAGAAAAGCTTCCATTTATAGGGATATAGCAATGAAAAAACTAGTCATATGATTTCTAGGACAGTCATCAAGGTCCTAAGAGTATTTACTATTCATCATACCATTATTCACATTTTAGCACTATCAACACATATTAGGATAGTGTTGTCCTAGCAAAATAGAGAAGGTTGTTATAAAGATCATAGAACACTCATCTTATAAATTTATAGTTACATGCAAATGGTAGAAGTCATATGTCAATCTTAGAATGGTCAAATCAACTAAGGACTACTTGATTGAATCCTCAGGGCAATGAGAACACCATATATAATTCTTTTGTTCCATTATGGTTTTAGTTATCTGGAAAAATGTCCAAGCTAGAACACTTCTAAGGCTTCATTAAATGGTCTAATATCTACAGAAATATTCACATGAGCAATGGCAGTGGTAAATAAGGAACCAGTATAGTTAGAGTTCAAATCTTTTGATGACACGTGGTATGGTGTGTCTTTGGAATTAAAGAATGCATGACTGACTGTGCATTACCTTGAATTTCTAAAAGAAGAGGACCATGAGCTAGTTGTAGAACAATTTAAAAACATACAAGATTTGAGGTCAAAGTTTTGATTCTTGTCAAAGCAACTTCAAGATCACTGTTGTGGGAAATTGAAGGAAGGCATGAGCATTTGCTCTTCCTATTCTAGCAATGAGGAAATAAAGTTTTTTGATGCCATTGTGCAATAGGTCTATTATATTTCTTAATCAATTAGTGTTAGTTTTTTCATAAATAATTTTGAATGTCAATGCCAGGACTGGGGCTTCTTTACATGGCTTTGTGTGTTCGGTATTAGTTTCAGTTCTTTAAACTTTTTTTGCTGCATTTTCTTTGTCTTTACCTTGTAGGAGATGATTTAAGCACTCTCATTGTGTAAGTTTAGTTATCTTGATCCTTTTAAATCTTAATGAATCTTTCAATTTTTATTCAATTTGGTGTTTGTTTGGTGGACAATATGCATTAAGCGCAGTCTATTTTCAACTTGGTGTTTGTTTAGTGGGAAATATGCATAAAGATAGTTGGTCTTAATGCTAGTGCACTCGGCATGCCCACATATTTGTGAATGTTGTTCCTAGGGCATCCTCTTGTTGAAACTGTTTCATTGTCACTTTTCCTTTTAAGCTTTCCCCCTTTAATTCTTATTCCTCCCCTATGTAGTACATCCAGTCATTTTCTCCCTTTGTAGATGGTTCTAAATCTAGTTAGCTTATGTTTAGAACTTCATCCTGAAATTAATCTCTTGGATTTTGGACTCCTTAATTTTTGCCAAGAGTATGTTATGACTATTCTGAATCAATTTTTTGTAGTGTCAGAGGTGAGACTTTGCCTATGTCAATTTAAAAAATGGATAGGGTATTTCTATCATCTTCTTTGAGTATGATCAAGGTAATTTCTGCCTTCTTTGTTCAGTTGCATTCCTGAGAACATTGGGGTTGTCTGGCCTCTGATGATTTTTTTGCATTCAAGTTTATTGATTCTCTTGTACTAAGAATGGATTGGGGTGTGTCCCATGGAGGGGGCTATTTTTTCCTCTTTTTTGTGTATGGGTTCCATAGGGTGAGGACTATGATTCTATTAATCTTTAGATATAGGGAAGTATAATGTTCACCTAAAAAACTGAAGTAGCATTCTTCTTGGCCAAAGGTCACGGGCAGCCCCTGGAGAGGGGTTTGGAGAGGGGATATAGAAGAAATGGACAATAGTGTTCAAATTTTATTTTATTAGGTACCTTTTTACTCCAAATTATCTCCCAATCTTGCTTTTAGAGCATATACAATTTTTCTTTATTGTTAAATAGGCAAGTTTTGAAAATCAGCATGCCCTCTACTTCAATCATGGTGTGAAGCTTAGAATGGGCATATCAACCTATGGACTATTTGATTGATAGAATGGTCATATCATGTTCTCATTCACCAATGCATCGGGGTAGGTGGGTAAATGCCAGGGGAAGTCTCATTTCATGTGCCAAGCATCCAAGTCGTTCAAGGAAGCAAGCTACTGCCAAAGTCCCTTAAGATCCCTAAGACTTAAAAACTACCAAACTCTGACGAAGCATTTCTCAAAATTGATGTAGAGTGCACAGGGGAAGTATTCAAATATTATCAATTAAACTGATCGGTGTGAGTGTGGCCTATGTCTTCATGACCTACTCTTGTCAGCCAAACATATCCCATCAGCCACCTTGCAACTTCTCTGACCGATCTACCAACTCTCCCCGATAGTCAACTCTGCTTAGCCTTTGGTGAGACTCCCTCTATCAGCAACGTCTCCAAACCTCCTACCGATACCCGATGGCGGTTAGTTTTCCACTAGCCTTAACCGTAGCAGTTAGTCATGACTCTATCAATCAGACTTCAATCATCAGTGACCTCCTTGTATGTCCTTCTAATACACGGATATACCAACTTGTATATGCTTTTCTTGACTTGTTATTACCAGTGGACTTAATGTTTCTTTACCCCTATTTCACTGTTATAGCCGGTCATCGTTTGTATCCAATGAAATGTACATTCTCAACATATAATCTTGAGATACATTCTCAACATACAATTGTGATATGCATCCGCAATATACATTTGGCGAACCGATACAAAACTTGCACCAATGTATGTTCTTCGGTGAGACGTCCTTCGTCCTTTGCCAATACAACTCTTATCAGTCTAACACCGTTAATCGGTGTAACTTTCAAAAGATTCTCCAAAGGTTATGTTACGCTAATGGTGACTCTGTAACTTTGCGACTACACAGACACCAATCCAGAAATGGAAACAAAGACTCGACAGCATGGAAGGAGTCTAAAATACTCTGCAAACACTTGATCACCATCAATTTGGCCACTCCACAACAACACTTCTCCTATTGTTTCTATGACTATTCACATAGAGATGCCTAGTCAACTCATGCCCAAACTCCATGGATCCCTAGGTGTCAACACAAAACAATAGAAAATAGAAAACTTACACTATATTCCTCCATCACACTGAACATGAGAATCTTGGTTTCAGTGGACAGAGGAGATACAGTCCATTTATTCATAGAACCCTAGTTTCTAGGCTTTCAAACCAGTCTCTGTAGAAAGAACAAAAACCCACAAACTACAACACTTCTACACACCAGACTACTATCAAATGGAAACTACTTCAATGCCTGAACATCTCCAATCAGTTTCAAATGAACAATTATCCATACAGAATGACTGTTACAAAAAATATTTAGAAAGAACAATGTTACAACACACCAAGAATCCAAATCTTCATTCATGCATGCTTCTCCCCTCTGTGTTCCAAGTTACATCATGCTTTGCCTATAGAAGGCTTGAGACATCAGTTACATTCTTCCCAACCATACAAAACTGATTTGGAAAATAGTTAGCCATTGGTTTCTCCTAACACAAGAAAACTACATGTTTTCATTGTGTGATTACATCAAACTTGACCAACATGGTCTACATAGGTCTGGTTACCAAATTGACACAAAAACCCTTATTACAAACATGAAGTGGCTTTAAAAGCCTTATTGAGAAAAAAAACAAAACATGACTCCTGCACCATACTCCCCCTGTAGGAAAAACTCAAGTCCCTTGAGTTGCTAACTATTGGAGTGTCTTCCCATGTTTCAAAATGTATGCCTCACTCATCCAGGTAGCTTCTGAATCAGGAAGATCCTGCCACTTGACCAAGTACTCCTTATACACACCCTTCCTTATCTTTTTTACAACTTTGGAATCTAAGATGAATTCCAACTATAAAGGTATACTCGGGGGTAGATCTCTGACCTAGTCTTCATCTTCAATCACAACATCTGATCCATCTTCAGCATTCAATGGAGGTCTGAATGGAAATAGGTCTGAAAGATTGAATGTGGGAGAAATACCAAGTCCAGATGGTAATTCTATTTCATAAGCATTTGAACCAAACGTATGCACTACCTTGCATGGTCCTATTTTCTTCATTAGCAGTTTGGTTGGTTGTCCTTTAGGCAATCTTTCCTTCCTTAGATAGGCCATCACCAAATCTCCCACCTTGAACTATACATCTCTTCTTTTGAGATCTGCCATGTCCTTGTATTTGGAGACTATCTTTTCCAACTAAACTTTGACTTGATCATGAACTGCCTTCACGGTGGTAGTAAAATCTTCTCCTATAGTACTCTTCTTATCCCAGCCTTGTAGATCTTTGAGTTCAAATGGTCCTCTTGGATGGAAACCATAAACAATTTCAAATGGACTCTTCCTAGTACTTCTATTCACCGAATCATTGTAATCATACTCAGCTTGACTGATCACCAAGTCCCATACCAACCCATGTTGTTTGGTAAGGCATCTTAGCAAGTTTCCTATGGACCTGTTAACAACCTCAGTCTGACCATCAGTTTGGGGATGGTAGGCTGATGAGAAAGACAATTGTGTTCCCAATTTTTTCCATAAGGTCCTCCAAAACTGACCAACAAACTTGGAGTCTCTATCAGTGACAATTAAAAGGGGTAAACCATGGATTCTGACCACTTCTCTGAAAAAGAGACCAGCAATGTGAGATGCATCATTTGTGCATTTGCATGGCACAAAATGAGCCATCTTACTAAATCTATCCACAATGACAAAAACACTGTCCACACCCCTTACTGTCTTAGGAAGACCAAGTACAAAATCCATACTAATGTTCTCCCAAGGCCTATTGGGAATAGTAAGTAGTTGGTACAAACCAGCATTCAAAGACATACCTTTGGCCTTTTGACATATGGTACAACTTGCAACATATCTCCTGACATCCGATTGTACTTTTGGCCAATAGTAGAATATAGTGACTTGTTCCAAAGTCTTGTCCAACCCAAAAATGCCCTCCTAAGGTTCCATTGTGCTTCTCTTTGATGATGTTATCCCTCATTGAACATTTAGGAACACATAGCAAACTACCTTTGAATAGGAGACCTTCCTGCAACACAAAATCTGAATATTCACCTTGAAAAGTGTTAGCCAAACTAGCACAAACTTCATAAGCAGCCTTGAAATCTGCATCCTCCTTGTATAACTCCTTCAAACAATCTATCCCCATGCTTTCCATCTATACTTCCTGTATGACCAGCATCCTTCTACTTAAAGAATCAGCCACTTTGTTGGCAACACCCTTCTTATGCTTAATAGTGAAGGTATAGGCCTGCAATTGTTCCATCCACTTAACATGCCTATGATTCAACTTTTCCTGACTATTTAGTAAGCTAAGAGCATGGTTATTAGTAAAAACAATGAACTCTTTGGGCAACAAATAGTGTCTCCATTTTTTGAGAGCTTGCACCATTGTATGAAGCTCTAGGTCATAGGTAGAATACCTTTGTTTAGCCTCATTTAGCTTCTCTAAAAAAAAGGCCACTGGATGTCCATCCTAACTGAGAATAGCACCTAGTGCTTGCTGACTTGCATCACAATCCACTACAAAAACTTTATCAAAATCTAGGAGCACCAATGTAGGTAATTCAGCCACTTTCTTCTTTAACAATTCAAAGCTATCATCTGCTTGCTTTGTCCATTGAAATTTTCACTTTATGCCGCCCTTGATGGTATTGAGAATAGGAGCACTTATGTGACTAAACTCTCTAATGAACTTCCTATAAAAAGTTGCCAAGCCATGGAAACTTCTAACATCTCCCACTATCTTAGGAGTAGGCCAATTGAGAATGGCTTCAACCTTTGTGGGGTCCATCTTCAAACAACCATTGGAAATCACAAAACCTAAGTACACAAGTTCAGTTTTCATGAACTCACACTTATCCAAGTTGATCATCAAGTTATTCTCATGCAACTTCTTCATCACTTGTCCAAGATGCTTCAGATGTTCTTCTTTTGTCCTACTGAAAACAAGTATGTCATCAAGATAAACAATTACAAATTTGCCAATGAATTCAGTAAGTACCTCATTCATCAAATGCATGAATGTGCTTGGACCATTGCTAAGGCCGAATGGCATGACAAGCCACTCATAGAGACCTTCATTTGTCTTGAAGGCAATTGTCCACTCATCTCCCTACCTAATTCTAATTTGATGATAACCAGATTTCAAATCAATCTTTGAATAGTAACATGACCCTCCAAGATAGTCCAAAAGATCCTCAATCCTTGGCATAGGGAATCTATACCTTATTGTGATCTTATTTATGGCCCTTGAATCTATACATAGTCTCCACTTCCCATCTTTTTTTGGAGCAAGTACACTAGGGACTGCACATGGACTAAGACTCTTTCTAATCAGTCCTTTCTCTAAGAGATCTTGAATTTGTCTACTCACCTCTTCATTTTGTTGTGGTGTCAATTTATAGGCAGCCTTATTGGGCAATGTGGCACCTGGAATCAAGTCAATTTGATGACTTATATCTCTCATGGGTGGTAAGGAGTTAGGAGTATCCTCTACCACAAGATCTTGGTACTTATCCAACAATTGTTGTACTTCTAGTGGAATCTCTTTCCGCTTTTTGTCTTGCTGTCCTAATTCATATTTAGGCTTCATTATCAAGGCATACCCTTGGGCATCCTTCTCCTTCATGAGGTGTAAGAACTCTTTGCCACTAACCATCATGACATTGGTGTCATTACTCTTCTCTCTAATTTGCTCTTGCATAGGATCCATCCTAAATTTCCTTCTATTCTTGGTGATGAGGTATGTGTTCTTCTCACCATCATGTTGTGCCTTCACATCATACTACCATGGATGTCCAAGAAGAAGGTGACAAGCATCCATAGGGATAATCTCACATAGTACCTTGTCCTTATAATCACCTATCTCAAACTCAACCCAGGTTTTTTCTTCTATCATGTAATTTTGATTCTTATTCAACCAAGAGATCTTATGAGGACTAACATGGGGCAGCCTTTTCAATTTACATTTATCTACCATTTCAATAGACACTACATTCTCAGTAGAACCTGAATCAACAATGATTTTACAAAGCTTACCATATGCTATACCTTGGGTTCTGAAGAGAGTCTTCCTTTGTGGGGGCTCTTGTTTCAATGGCATCTTCATCAAGGTTCTCTTGATCATCATGCTCTCTCCTTCAAGGAATGGTGCAGCACTGCTAATGGGTGAATTCACACTTTGGCAATCCTCATCTTTCAACAACTGATTCCTTCTTCCACCATCATGGGAACTGGTTGCCTTCTCAGGGCATTTGCTCGCAGTATGGCCTACTTGATTGCAGCCATAGCATCTACCAGTGAAAACTTTGGGTCCTCTACCTACACCACCACTTCTACCCCTGCCTTTTGGTCTTCTCCAACCTCTAAAACCACCACCTCTATGTTCTACCTCAGAATGAGACTCTTGTTGACTTGGATTTTCATTTCTACTTGTCTGTCCTCTACCAAAACTGCCTCTTCCTCTATTATTTCTGCTACCTCCTCCTCTGGTGTTTTGATCACTCTTTCTTTTCAACTTTTCCTTAGCCCTAGAGGCTATTTGAAAACACTCATCCACTGTTTTAGGAACCACCATGCTGAATTCATCTTGTATGTTATACCTCAAACCATCGAGATATCTAGCTACCATCTCTTTCTCCTCCTCCTTGTGATTGGCTCTCATGCTCAATCTATGAAATTCTTCAGTATATGTAGCCACATCCATATCCTTTTGTCTGAAATGATTAAACTTCCTAATGGTTTGTAACTCATAATCAGCTAGCATGAACTTGTCTCTCAGCATCGCCACCATTCTACTCCATTTGGTGATAGGGCTCTTTCCAACTTTCTCTCTTTCACATTGCATATAGTTCCACCAAACTAAGGCAAAACCTCTCAGTCTGGTCTTAGCAAACTTGACTTTCTTGCTGTCACTATACTCCTTGAAGTCAAAATAGTTACACATGGCTTCAATCCAATCCATGAGGGCATCTCCATCTAGTTTCCCATTGAATGTAGGAACATCCATCTTTGGATCGCCACTATCTCCATGAGCACCTTTGAGTGCTTTCAAGAATGCCTTTTGGTCTGTAGACATACCTTGATCTTGAGGGCTCTCCTCTACCTCTTCATCTTCTTCTATATCAGAAGCACTTCCATCCTCTTTACTCTTGCCCTTGGGCCTCTCTTCTTTCAACCTTTCTTCAAGCATCTCCTCTACCATCTTCTTGATGGCTTCTTTTCTCATAGACTTGGGAGGCATTGTGCTAGCCTTAGTTTCTATCTCCGTATCTGACATACACTACTCCAATTCAAATATTGGCTTTGATACCAATATGATGCAGAGCGCACAAGGGAAGTATTCAAATATTATCAATTAAATTGATCGGCATGAGTGTGGCCTATGTCTTGGTGACCTACTCTTGTCAGCCAAACATATCCCGTTGGCCACCTTGCAACTTCTCTGACTGATCTACCAACTCTCCCTGACAGTCAACTCCGCTTAGCCTTTGGTGAGACTCCCTCTATTGACAACATCTCCAAACCTCCTGCCAATACCCGATGGCGGTTAGCTTTAAACTAGCCTTAACTATAGTGGTTAGTTGTGACTCTGTCGGTCAGATTTTGATCATCAGTGACCTCCTTGTATGTCCTTCCAATACGCCGATATACCAACTTGTATATGCTTTTCTTGACTTGTTATTACCAGTGGACTTAATGTTTCTTTACCCCTATTTTACCATTATAGCCAGTCATCATTTGTATCCAACGAAATGTACATTCTCAACATACAATTGCGATATGCATCTGCAATATACATTTGACAAACTGATACAAAACTTGCACCAATGTATGTTCTTTGGTGAGATGTCCTTCATCCTTCGCCAATACAACTCTTATCGGTCTGACACCATTAATCAGTGTAACTTTCAAAAGCTTCTCCGAGGGTTATGTTACACCAATGGTGACTCTGTAACTTTACGACTACATAGACACCAATCCAGAAACAGAAACAAAGACTCGATAGCATGGAAGGAGTCTAAAATACTCTACAAACACTTGATCACCATCAATTTGGCCACTCCACAATAGTACTTCTCCTATTGTTTCTATGACTATTCACATAGAGATGCCTAGTCAACTCATTCCCAAACTCCATGGATCCCTAGGTGTCGACACAAAACAATAGAAAACACAAAACTTACATTGTATTCCTCCATCACACTGAACATGAAAATCTTGGTTTCAGTGGATAGAGGAGATACAGTCCATTTATTCATAGAACCCTAGTTTCTAGGTTTTCAAACCAGTCTCTGCAGAAAGAACAAAAACCTACAAACTACAACACTTCTACACACCAGACTACTATCAAATAGAAACTACTTCAATGCCTGAACATCTCCAATCAGTTTCAAATGAACAACTATCTGTACAAAATGACTGTTATAGAAAATATTCAAAAAGAACAATGTTACAACACACCAAGAATCTAAATCTTCATTCATGCATGCTTCTCCCCTCTGTGTTCCAAGTTACATCATGCTTTCCCTATAGAAGGCTTGAGACATCAGTTACATTCTTCACAACCATACAAAACTAATTTGAAAAATAGTTAGCTGTTGGTTTCTCCTAACACAAGAAAACCACATGTTTTCATTGTGTGATTACATCAAACTTGATCAACATGGTCTACATAGGTCTAGTGACCAAATTGACACAAAAACCCTCATTCCAAACATGAAGTGGCTTAAAAAGACTTATTGAAAACAAAACAAAACATGACTCGTGCACCATAGAGAATGTGCTGTTGCACCAAAAAATCATGGTAGTTGGGAACATTATGTTTAGACCTATACGTGCATGTGGGGTCCATCCACAATAACCTCTCTTAGTTTTGGTCAATTCCAGTCCATTTGACCATGCTGAAATCAAATGCATTCTTGCAAAATGCTTTAGTTTCATGCAGTGGAAAGGTACTAGGAGTGACATTTTGCATTCCATAGATCATGGGGTTTAATGGACTTCTCTAACATGTCAGTGTGGGTAGGTAAATACCAAGGGAGGTCTCCTTTCATGTGCCAAGAGCCCTAGTCATTTAGGGCAATAGGCTACTGGCAAAGTCCCTTAAGATCCCTAAGACCAAAAAATGTCTAAACTATGATGGAGTAGTTCTCAGAATTCATGGTAGATGGAAATGTTCTATTTGCACCTACAGGTGCACATGGGGTCCATCTACAATAACCTCTCTTAGTTTTAGTCATCTCAAATCCATTTGATCGTGCCAAAATCAAATGCATTCTTGCAAAATGCTTTAGTTTCATGCAACACAACTTTGTCAGGTGCCATATTTTTTGTTTTGCTCATTGTGGGGCCAAACTAACTATGCCAACATGTTGGGGTGGGTGGGTAAATGTTAGTGGAGGTCTTACTTCATGTGCCAAGCGTCCCAGTTGTTCTGGGTTGTAAGCTACCGACAAAGTAGAAAGTTGCTGAGACTAAAATTTTGCATTCCACAGGTTGTGGGGTTGAACTGATTGTGCCAACATGTCCAGGTGGGTAGGTAAATGTGAGGGGAGATCTCATTTCATGCGCCAAGTCTCTCATTCATTTAGAGCTACAAGCTGCCAGTAAAGTTGAAAGGTGATAGGAGTGAGATTTTGTATTCAACAACTCATGCAGCCGATCTGACTATGCCAATGCATCATGGTGGGTAGGTAAATGCTAGGGAAGGTCTCATTTTGTGTGCCAAGGGTTCCAGTCATTTCAAGTTGTAAGCTACCGACAAAGTAACTTTGCCAGTAGCTTGGAGCCCAAAATGACTAGGATGCTTGGCACATGAAATGAAACCTCCCCTAACATTTACTCACCCACCTCGATGCATTGGCACAGTCGATTTAGTTCCACGATGAGTAGATCAAAATATGGCACCTAGCAAGGTTGTGTTGCATGAAACTGAAGCATTTTGCAAGAATGCATTTGATTTCAAAATGGTCAAATGGATTTGAGTTGACCAAAACCAAGAGAGGTTATTGTGGAAGGACCCCATGTGCACCTGTAGGTCTAAACAAAACGTTCTCAGCTACTATGAATTCCAAGAACTGCTCCATCAAAGTTTGAAAAATTTTTGGTCTTAGGGATCTTAAGGGACTTTGCTAGTAGCCTACTACCTTGAATGATTGGGACTCTTGGCACATGAAATGAGACCTCCCCTAGCATTTACCCGCCCACCCTGATCCGTTGGTGAAGTCCATTCAGCCCCACGAGCTATGGAGTGCAAAATGTCACTCCTAGAACCTTTCGTGTTTGCAAGTAGCTTGAAGCCCAGAATGATTGAAACACTCGGCACATGAAATGAGACCTCCCCTAGCATTTACCCACCCACCTAAACATGTTGGTGCATTCTGTTTGACCCCATGACCTGTGGAATGTAAAATTTTAGTCTTAGCAACTTTCTACTTTGTCGGTAGCTTATAACCCATAACGACTGAGATGCTTGGCACATGAAAAGAGACCTCCCCTAACATTTACCTACCCACCCCAACATGTTAGCATAATTAGTTCGGCCCCATGATGAGAAAAACAAAAAATATGGCACCTAGCAAGGTTGTGCTGCATGAAACTAAAGCATTTTGCAAGAATGCATTTGATTTTGGCATGGTCAAACAGTCTGGAGTTGAGCAAAAGTGAGAGAGGTTATTGTAGATGAACCACACATGCGCCTATAGGTCTAAAAAGAACATTCCCAGCTATCACAAATTCCAAGAACAGCTCTATCAAAGTTTGGCAATTTTTGCTCTTAGGATTTTAAGTGATTTTACCTGTAGCTTGTTGCCCCGAACGATTGGGACCCTTGGGACATGAAATGAGACCTCCCCTAGCATTTAACCACCCACCTCAACATGTTGACGAAGTCAGTTTGGCTCCACAAGCTATGGAATACAAAATGTCACTCCTAGTACCTTTACACTACATGAAACTAAAGCATTTTGGAAGAATGCATTTGATTTCGGCACAGTCAAATGGATTGGAGTTGACCAAAACTAACAGAGGTTATTGTGGAAGGACCCCACATGTACCTGTAGGCCCAAATAGAACATTCCTAGCTACCAAAAATTCTGATAAATGTTCTATCATAGTTTGGTAGTTTTTTGGTCTTAGGGATCTTAAGGGACTTTGTCGGTAGCCTACTGGCCTAAATGACTGGGACACTTGGTACATGAAATGAGACCTTCCCTAGCATTTACCTACCCACCTTGACACATTGGTAAGTTTGTTCAGCCCCACAAGCTATGGAATGCAAAATGTCACTCCTAGCACCTTTCGAGTTTGCTGGTAGCTTACAACTCGGAACAACTGAGACAATTGGCACATGAAATGAGACCTCCTCTAGAATTTAACCACCCACTCGGATGTGTTGGCAAAGTTGGTTTGACCCCATGAGCTATGGAATGCAATATGTCACTCCCAGCACCTTTCCACTGCATGAAACTGAAGCATTTTGAAGAATGCATTTGATTTTGACATGGTCAAATAGTTTGTGGTTGACCGAAACCAATAGGGGTTATTGTGGATGGACCCCACATGCAATTGTAGGTCCAAATGGAATGTTCCTAGCTGCTACAAATTCTAAGAACTGCTCAGTCATAGTTTGGTAGTTTTTTGGTCTTAGGGATCTTAAGGGACTTTGCTGGTAGCCTATTGCCTTGAATGACTGGGATGCTTGGCACATGAAAAAAGACCTCCCTTAGCATTTACCCACCCACCCTGATGCATTGGTGAAGTTCTTTCAGCCCCATGAGCTATGGAATGTAAAATGTCACTCCTAGCACCTTTCAACTTTGTTGGTAGCTTGTAGCCCAGAACAACTAAGACACTTGGCGAACAAAATGAGACTTCCCTAGCATTTACCCACCCACATGAACATGTTGGAATAGTTAGTTTGACCCCACGAGATATGGAATGTGAAATGTCACTCCTAGCACCTATCCACTGCATGAAACTAAAGCATTATACAAGAATGAATTTGATTTTGACATAGTCAAATGGATTGGAGTTAACCAAAACTGAGAGGTTATTGTGGATGGACCCCACATGCACTTATAGGCCTAAATGGAACATTCCCAGCTGCCATGAATTCTAAGAACTGCTCTGTCATAGTTTTGTAGTTTTTTTGTCTTAGGGATCTTAAGGGAATTTGCCGGTAGCTGCTGCCCCAAACGACTTGGGTGCTTGGCACACAAAACAAGACCTCCCTTAACATTTACTTGCCCACCCCAATGCGTTGGCGAAGTCCATTCAGCCCTACAAGCTATGGAATGCAAAATGTCACTCCTAGCACCATTCCACTACATGAAAATAAAGCATTTTGGAACAATGGGTTCCTTGCCACCATAGGCAAAAGAAATTGATTTAGCAAAAAATGAGGTAGGTGTTTGTAGGTGGACCTGACATCCACCTATAAATGGAAAGAAGATGTTCCTATGTATCACAGTTTGATGGAATAGTCGATCTAAAGTTTGTCACCTTTTTTTTCTTAGGGCTCTTGAGAGATTCTCTATGTTCAATATAGCCAAGAATGACCATGAGGCTTTGCCATCGAAAAGACATCCCCCCTAGCATTTACCTGCCCACTCAGATGCATTGGTGCCATCCATTTGGCCCCAAGAGATGCCAAATGTAAAAATTTAGTCTTAATACCTTTCTGGTAGATGAAAATTTAGTACTATAAAGGTGTTTTCACTTGATCCAATGTCTTGTAGGACATCAATTGAGGCTGCCCTTACCGCTGCTCTCAATTGTTTGTCATTAAAACTCATTAAGACTCATTATGAAATAGTAACATCGTTAAAATGAATTAAAACTCATAGTAACATTGTTAAAACTCATTATGAAATAGAAAGTAAAGGACATATCATCGTGAAATAATCATTAAAACCTACCTTACTTTCCTTCCAAAGGCAACTTCATAAGGATTATGCTTACCTCCATCATACTAAAATCTTTGATGCAAGGGCATTAGGGGCCTCATAAGAATAATTTTTGTTATGTTTGCTTTTTATGTTGTTTGAGTGTTTTGGAGTTTAATGAGGTCATTTATGACCATGGGGATCATGTTGATCTATTTTTGGTGTTCTTTGGTTAAAAAAATTATAAAAGTGGTCATGTTGCTAAGAAAGGCATAGTTACAAATCAAAAATCAAGAAATAGTTACATGCAACTCAAGAAACCATTACTATATAGTTGGTTTTTGATTGGGAATGTATAAAGCACCCTCAAAAATGTGAATGGGGGGTGGAAGACGTTGTTGTGGAAGTTTTGGTGAATGAAAACATTAGTTTTTCTGTTCATTCCTAACATTCAGGCTTGTTCTGTCACGTTGTACGGACTGTACAGATCATATATTGGTCTGAAATCAATTGGCTTGAGTGGGCATGTGAATCTAATTCATTTTTTCTTTTTGTTGCATCAATTTTCATTGAGTATTTAGAAAGTTATTGCATTTTCTCTAAAAACTATTGAAACCCTACCTAGGGTAACCAATGAGGAGAAAAAAGGATGTAATTCGACCTTCCACCTGTGGGAAATCTCCAAAATGGGTGGAAAGGTCTATGTATATGTAGTTTATTATACTTCAATTTTACAAGGTCCCATGATGAAGGTTGCACGTGCTTCTAGTGGACTGTAGGTCTGATATTCTGCATGTATCAAACTGTGAAGGTTGTGAAGGGTAGTTTGTATGCCATCAATGCAAGATTGGTGTGTTTTGTGATTGGAGAAGGTGTGGAGAGTGTGTATGAAGGTCTTATAGACCTATTTAAGGAGTTGGTGATCATTGGTGGGAACTATATGATAAAATGCAAAGACTATCCTCTAAGGACTATGTATGACAGTGAAAATCTAGAAGGGGTAACAGTCAAGTTTGGACTTCTTGTTGAGTGTAAACCTTAAAACCTATGTAAGATCACTAGGATTGAAAGGTGTGAAGGCTCTTGAGTAAATGGCATGCCAATGGTACCATCATTAGGTGTTAATTCATCCTAGATCATATGTATTGCTAGTCGTATTGTTGGAATTAGGCCTAATTAGGAGAGGGACAATCAAAAATTGCCCTAGTCTGTACAAAGAAACCACAACCCATTTGTAGATGTGTAGTAAGAGCCAAAAGGGTATCCCAAATAGGTCTTATATTTTTAATATCAGGTCTACAATGAAAGTTATGGTCAAAAAGGTCATTTTGAAAGGCTACTAGGTTCTAAGGGTAAAATATGAAGAATGTACAAAGTTTCATGGTCTGTCCTAAAGTAGGTCCTTCCTCTGCATCAAATTGGTATCAGAGCAGGGATGATCAGTAAGAGGTCACAAATAAGTTGATTTTGAAGACCAACCAAGATGCCCCCAAGGGTGAATGTGGAAAGAATAATTAGAGAGGTGAGAGACTCTCTTGCCCCAGAACTGAGAGCCATAAAGGAAAGCCTTGATGCAAGACTCACATCAGTTGAGACCAAGTAGAGAAGAGGAGTGGTCATAGGAGATTTGAGTGACCAAGAAGAAGAAGAAGTGGGTGAAAATGCACCACAAAAAGAACTTGATGAAGAAAGAGATGTTGAAGAGAAGAGGTTGGAGAAATTGCTAAAGGCAGTTAAGAATGATGGTTCCAAGGTAAAAACAACACTTCCAGTATATTCAGGAAGTATGAATGGAGAAGAACTCCTAGATTAGATAGGAGAATTAGACAAGTATTTTGAGTTTGAGGAGATACCTGGGGGGAGAAAGTAAAATTGGCAAGAACAAAACGAAAAGGACATGCATCCCTATTATGGGATTATGTACAAGAAGAGAGGAAGAAGAAAGGCAAAGCAAAGATTACATCTTGGCACAAAAGGTTGTAAAATTGAAAGGTAAATTCCTACCTAGTTATTATTCCATTTAGTTATATAGAAGGTTGCAAAATTTGAAGCAAAGAGACATAGATGTGAAAACATACACAGAAGAGTTCTACAAACTAAGCATAAGATCAGGCCACATGGAAGAAGATGTTGACAAAGTTGCAAGGTATTTGAATAGGCTAAAGTATAGCCTACAAGATGAACTAAGTCTCACAAGTCTAAGAACCATAGAAGAGTGCTATTAGTTGGCCATAAAGGTTCAAGACAAGTTGAAAAGGAGACAAGAAAAGAAAAGTAGAGGTAGGGGAAGAACAAATTTCAGAGGAAGAGGGACTTTTGTTGGTAGAGGATAGTCCCAAAGTGTTGGATTAGGTCCGGTCAATTGAGAGGGGGGGTGAATCAATTGATACTTATTTAGCCTTTTTCTTCCTTTATTCAACTTATTAACAAATTAATGAAATAAACATTTCAGTATCACATAAGTAGAAACATAAATAACACACTTGACACCAAGATTTTGACATGGAAACCCGATTAAGGGAAAAACCACGGTGGGGGTTAACCCACAAAATTAATACTCTGTTAAAAGTATTTTATAAGTGGGAATGCACATGCATTCAGGCTCATTTCCTAGAGCTCATAGTTCAAATGGAGGCTCACTACCTAAGAAAATATTACAAGAGAACAACAGAGATTTGAACTGATTAATAGCATCTACCTATGCATGAATTTTAGTTCTGGTTAAGTACAAAAACTAATCTTACACATTTCATCTTTGTTCTGCTCTTCTTTACTAATTTGCCTTCATTCACTCTTTGGATTTTTGCTCTTTTCACACATACACCTTATTCGCATACACACACAATCATCCAATTGCATCGACTATATATATATCCACAACATGATCTACTATCATTCTATCAGTCAGCTTGATCAATACTTAGAACTTTTGTGAGTGCTCTGCTCTGTCGACTAGATCTATGCATAGCTTAAGGTGTGGACCAAAACTTGCTCTTGGAAATCATTACTTATGTCGGCCATAATCACTAATCACCACAATTTGTCCAACAAGAAATTTTCATACATCTGGAATCAAGATCTTTTGCAAGGTCTGTCTATTCTACTTCTGTCTGTTCTGATAAACTAGAACCTGGTACTTAGATGTTAACATCTTTTGAGTCCTTCATCACTGGAGGAGAAAACTCTAGATTTAGAGTGTCTTTGCAATGTTGTTAACTACCTTAGATCCCCAACAAACCATGCCTTTCCACCAAAGAGATTCGAATCAAGATACCAGACTCTATTCCTGCTCTATTCTTATCTGCCCAAACTTAGACAAATTCTGATTCTGACTTCTAGTATGAACAACTCGAGTTATACAGATGTTTGGGATAATCTTAGTTGCCATCAATGACAACACCTATTAGTTCTATGCAGTGTCTCTTGCCAAGAATCTCCCCCTTTGGCATTGATGGTAACTCTTAGTGAAAAATGACTAAGTGTCTTAGAGCAACTCCCCCTTAGTCTGTACATTTATGCTCTTCACTTAATCCAGTGCTCCCCCTATGCTGAATACCTTATTTTTCACTATCCTTCACTCCGCTTTTGACATCAATGGTAAAGGGTAGGATCCATAAGCCAAAATTCTCAAAAAAGGTTCTATTTATACTACCGCATATGTATAATAAATCATCAAATTCTATTTATATGAACTTGAGAATATCTACAAAATTGGTTTTTAAATGCACAAGTTCAGAGGCCCAAGTATTCTTCATTCCATCCAAGAGTGAGATGTGCCCACTTAGCAGAAATGCATGTGCTTCTTCCTTTGCTAGATCCAGAGGATAACTTTTCTGAAGTGTATTCTGGGCTTTAGATAAGGTATTATGCATGGCTTCCAAATTAGGGGCAATCAATCCCCAGAGTTCACACATCCTCTTCATAGTATTGATTTTCTCTTTTTCAAGTCCTTTACTTCATCTATCAAGCTAATGACCTGACATTCCTGGCTTATAGGAGAGGCATTTAGAGGATCAAAATTTTGAGATAGAACTAATATTTTTTGTTCTTGTTCCTTTATCTTCTTCTCAATATCCTTATTGACTTTAGTTCATGATAGGAAAAACTTATATATATCTCCTCCATCACTTAGAACATTTTGAATGCTCTTTATGCTAATGCCTAGTATCAATCTATTGTTGGGAATTAAGATGTCTCAACCTTTGCAAATTCCTAATGTTGTATTTATTTATCCCATGTTGAGTTGGCATAGTCAGCACCTTGTGTATATGCAACAGGGTAAATTTTGGTGACTTTGGCAGCTGTGGTTTCCCCCTTGAATAATTAACGGGGGTTTGGGGGTAGCGCCCCCAAGATAGGGTCAAGGGGCGTAGCCCCTTGTGAGGTCCAAGGGCAGTGCCCCTGGCACGTTCCCTGTCGTGGTACAAGGCAGGTTGAGGGGCAGCGCCCTCATGGGGGCTCGGGGGAAATGCCCCTGAAACCTCAAACATTTTTTAATTAATGACAAGTGTCGGTGAATACCTTTGCACGAGAGAAAGGCATCTTTGGGTGGTCAAGGGAGGCTATGACATGTAAGAGGAATATGATATTTTTAGTCAGTGTATGACAAATTCTATGACAGCTGTAAGGTGCGTAAGAGCATCTGTCGTAACCTATCTTGGGACTAGGTGCCCACTTTGGGATGGGATGTTGGACAAGTGTCCTTAGGTGTGGGTTTTGGCGCATGAGTCCAAGATGGACGCCCATCTCTAGAAGGTTCCATATTTGCCTTGTAAACTCTATATAAATAGGTGCTTAGATGGGAGATAGATAACTTTGGTACAAGTATTGTTATGCTGCCGGAATATCTCTAGATTCAACATTTGAAGACCCCTGAAAGAGCATTGGCTCTGAAACTGTATTGTAATATGTTATTGTTTACTGTAATACATTTGAGCTATGTTTTGGAGTGTGGGGTTTTTCACCCATAAGGGTTTTCCCCACGTATATCTTATCTCTCTCTTCTATCTACTTTTTGTGTGTATGTTTATTGCTGAAATATCTCTGTTAGATGGTTTAACATTGTTGTAATAGTTAGGATAAAGTTGAATTTGCATAGCCCTCTCCTCATTAGATTAGTGTAGGAAGCATTTTCCACACACCTATCTTCCTTTCATCTATCACTCCTTATTAGATTCTTAATTTGACTAAATTTCTTATTCAAAAATTCTTTTTGAACCTTTGCCTCTACAAACTTTTCAAAAGACTCAAAATGTGAGTTTACTGAACTTACAAGATTTTTCAAATGGCCAGAGGGGGAACCATTTTGATTCTTCTGATAAGTTGGCATTAATTTCTCTAAAACTTCGGTTGCTAGCCCCAACAACTCATTGTCCTCTAAGTGGGATTTTATCATCTTTTCTCTGGCTTTTACTTGGGTAGAAGATGCTATTTTCATCAATTGAAATTGAGAGAGCACATTCAGATTGGTTAGTCCTTGGAGTAGTTTAGGCTCATCAAGCTCAATTAATTCCTTTTCAAGAGGGCCTTTTACTACATCTGCAGTGTCTCTTGCTACATTTTCTAAACCATCTTTTTTATCATCAGATTTTTCTACATCTGCTTTAGGTGCTTCAACATTTGCACCATCTTCTTTTGCTTTGTCTTCCTTTCCTCTTTCCTCCTCTTTCTCTATATTACTCTTCTCTGTGTTCTCTTCTGAGGGACTCATTTCTTCTTTCTCACCACTTTCTACTTGATCTAGAGGGTTCTGAGTGGTAGCAATATCCTTTTCCTTCCTAGAGTGATCAGGTGGAGGAGTTATCTCTGCATCAATTATTTTGTCTATCATTTCTATGTCCTCCTAATTGACTTGTTCATCTTCCTAAACTTCTCCAATATTTAGATTTGATGAATCAAGTTCCAAAGGATCTAGAGTAATACTTTGGTCATTAATTCTCTTGTCAGTTTCTTCTTCTAGAGATTTTTGTTTTGGAGCAGAAGGATTATCTTCTTCAACTTGCTTTTCTAAAACAATGAAGTATTTATTTTTGTCTAAAGCCTTTCTCATAATTTCCTCTATTTCCTTTGCAATTTTTTCAGTCTCACCAAGCATTATCTTGTTCATCCGGACTTTGCTTCTAAATTTATGTTTGACTTCACTGAGGATTTTATCTTCTTCTTTTCTAGTCATTACAAGGCACAAAGAGGAGAGAACATACTCTTTGAGTTCTATATCTTTTTCCTTGGCTGCTTCTTTCCTCATTTCCATTACTTTCCTCAAACTTTTAGGAAGTTCTTGTAAGATTTCCAACAAGGCTCTATTGAATTTATTCAAATATATGATAATGGCATCTTCTAAAATTTTCTTATTTGCTTGATCAAGGTTATCATTGTAAACTTTGATAGGTTTTAAATTTTCATGAACAGTGATTGTTTTTACAATTTCATCAAAAGTCATGGCAACCTTACCGGTTACTTGCTTTTTATTGGCCCTCATGCTTCCAAATAGTTGATCTTTAGAAGTCTTTGAAGTTTTGACCTTCTTGGATCTTATTTCTTTCACTTCTTCATCTATTTTTGTCTCCTCATCATCTTATGTGTTATTGTGGGTTCTTGTTGCCTTGGTTTTCTTTCTTTTCCCTACTTCACTAGATGGAGTGGCTTCCAGCTTCTTAGTGGAAGTGGACTTGAGTGGTTCAGTAGGATTTGCAAAACTCCTTGTCTTTCTTGGAGCTTCCAGGGGAACTACAAACTTACTTCTTGCCTGCTCAGTGCCCTTCTTTATCTTTTCAATCCTTTGTCTATTTTCTCTCACTACTTCTTTTGTAATCCCAATGCTTTCTGCATACATCTCCACTTGCTTGTGTACCTTTCTTTTTGTTTTTGGTTGTCTAAGTTCCACATGCAACTTTAAGCTTAGTTCCTTGTATGTTTTGAACCTTTCAATAGAGGTGTCTTTAGGTTTGCTCAGGAGATGTTGAGCATACATGTCCAGAATTTCCTCATCCACTTCATAGCCCATTGGCATTATCCAAACTATTCTTGGTTCTACAACTTCCATCAAACATTGATCTATGTCTACCATAAAACATATTTCATTTTCATACTTTTCAACAACTAAACTAGGAATTCTTTCCCTTGCATGCATCAGACTTTGAAAGTATTTGAAATATCCCCAGATTGCAGTCTTTTGTGCACCTAAATCTCCAAGATTATGTAAGTGGTCTCTTATCTGAATTGCCACTGGTCTATCATTTGTCTAGTGCACACCTTGCACTCTAGGTACTTCATTCATAAAATAGAAGAATAGGCATATGATCAAGGAACCATATTTGAATGAGTTTTTCTTGTCTCTTTTGATTTTTCTCAAGTTCTCTATCAGCTAATTTTGTAGTAATTCACATAAATCATAGTCTACGTATTCCTTTAACATTTCATAAGCAACATATATTGCAGTCCCAAAAACTAAATTTTCCCTGCTTGAGTGATAGATCTTGTACCCAATCACCATAGAGGCAAATTTAACATCTGATTCTATGATATCATTAATGGTCATTACCCTTTTGTCAAACTTGGCACCGATAGCATCAGTTACTGTCTGGATTTTAATGGCTTTCAACATAGGTAATCCACTGGAGGAGTTTAACCCAGTTACAGTCTGGATAACATCCTTTGTGATCTTAAATGGTTTCATTAGCCACAAGAATTCATCATGTATTCAGCTCAGGATGTAACGAACCCATTCATTTTCATCAAAAGACAGAAATTCAATTAATTGTAGGAAGTGTTTTCTTTCAAGGGCTTCATATTCAGGTCTCAGTTGGTAATTGTCATCTTTCAAATGATTCTTAAACAACTCCATTAATTTTACATTCCCAAATTATTCTAGATTGCAATGAATGTATGCCCTAATGTCTTTAACATGTAAAATCCCATAAGGGACACTTGAGAAGGCACCTAACATCTCGACTTCAACAGATTTATAGGGATGCTTCTTAAATTTTGGATGGGGCCTCTTAGTAACATTGACAAGTAAAGGTGTAGCCATTTTCAGAGAATGGGAATTCAAGAAGTTTCACAGAAAATAGAAATACCTTGTTCTACAGATTAGGGTTTTGCTTGGAGATCCTCTTTGCATATCAATTCTTAGGAATTCTCAGCTCTGAACTCATTCACTTCTCTTCTTGTTGTTTTCTTCTAATGCAAAGTGATCTAAATGAGGAATGAATGATCCTTTTATGTTCCGCAACACCTAATTTGTCTTTGTAATAAATGCTCTACCCTAATATATCTGGTTGCTCTATTTTTTAGTAGTCTTTCATGTATTGCTCTGTAATTTACCACATCCACCTCTTTTCTTCTAGAAATCCTTTCAAATGGTCTAAAACAATCCAAGATCTCTTTTCTTATTGTGCCATATCTAGGCACTTCCTTACTGGCTAGGGGAATTTGATTTGTAATGCTGCTCCCCTTGAGCCAAGACTTCTAATTTAATTCCCAAAGGAATTATCAGCACTGGATTGCAATGCGGATCCATTGTTGTCATTCATAATGGTTTTCCTAACCCATATCTTGTTTGATTCATCTTGAGTTTCATTCGTATCACTTTTTTCTTTGCCTTTGTCTTGTCTTTGTTCATCCAGTTTTCTGTTTACCGGGCCTCTTCTTCCATTGTTTCTATTTCTACAAAATCTTGCAATATGACCAGATTTATTACAGTTAAAGCACACAACTTGATTTTCTTTTGATCTGTACCAATTAGCCATGTGTCCAAACCCATTGTAAACAAAATAGTAGCTATTGAAAGAGTTACTAATTCTTCTATTATTGGGATTATTCATTGTCATATGTCTGCATTCATTAGATTTACGACCATACCTGTTACACTTGAAGCATTGACTGGAGAAGGATGGACCTCTTTGATTTACTCTGCTTCTGCACTGAGTAGCTCTATGACCAAATTTGTTGTAGTTGAAACAATTTTAATTGAATGATGGATATCTTTGAGCATTTGGCTGTCTTACCAGAGGTTTTCTAGATCTGTTTCTCCCATTCTTAGATTGACAATTTCTCTATCTGGATCTAGAACTTTCACCTTTCTCATATCCAAGACCATGCTTGTCATCAGCCCTTTTCTGTCCTTCAAGTAGTGCTTCAAGTTTTGCTAAACTTATCTTGAACTTCTCCTTATATTCATTTGCAATATCTAGGTCATGTTTGAGAGTGACTATTTGCCTTTCAAGTTCTCTCTCATTGTCTCTACTTTCTTGTAGATCAGACACTAGATGGCTAGCTATTCCATCCAATTTGCTACATTCTTTAGATCTTTCTTTTAGTTTTTGTTTCAAATCTTCAATTTTCTTCCTATCTTCATTTTCTTTGGTTTGCCTCATCACCCTAGATTCCATTTCAATTTTTAGGATAGCGACTTCTTTTGAGAGCTTCTCACATTCCTTTGTTTTTTCTTTCAAAGCTTCATTCAAGCCATTTTCTTCAGGTAAACTGGATAGCTGCAGAATTAGCTCCTTTTTTCTTTGCATAGATTTCTTTAATTTATCTTTTAACATTTCAATGGTGTCATCAGCATATTTAAGTTCACCTCTCAGATTACTAATTTCTGTTCTAGATTGAGCAAGCTCTTCTAGGGCTAACTGAAGATCTCTTAATAAACCCATTTGAAACTTCTTCCAGGATCTTTTCCTTAAGTTGTTAGGCTTCTCTAAGGAACCTTGCTCTGATACCAATTGTTGGATTAGGTCCGGTCAACTGAGAGGGGGGGTGAATCAATTGATACTTATTTAACCTTTTTCTTCCTTTAATTAACTTATTAAAAAATTAATGAAATAAACATTTCAGCATCACATAAGTAGAAACATAAATAACACACTTGACACCAAGATTTTGACATGGAAACCCGATTAAGGGAAAAACCACGGTGGGGGTTAACCCACAAAATTAATACTCTGTTAAAAGTATTTTATAAGTGGGAATGCACATGCATTCAGGCTCATTTCCTAGAGCTCATAGTTCAAATGGAGGCTCACTACCTAAGAAAATATTACAAGAGAACAACAGAGATTTGAACTGATTAATAGCATCTACCTATGCATGAATTTTAGTTTTGGTTAAGTACAAAAACTAATCTTACGCATTTCATCTTTGCTCTGCTCTTCTTTACTAATCTGCCTTCATTCGCTCTTTGGATATTTGCTCTTTTCACACATACACCTTATTCGCATACACACACAATCATCCAATTGCATTGACTATATATATATCCACAACATGATCTACAAGCATTCTATCAGTCGGCTTCATCAATACTTAGAACTTTTGTGAGTGCTCTACGCTGTCGGCTAGATCTATGCATAGCTTAAGGTGCGGACCAAAACTTGCTCTTGGAAATCATTACTTATGTCAGCCATAATCACTGATCACCACAATTTGTCCAACAAGCAATTTTCATACATCCAGAATCAAGATCTTTTGCAAGGTCTATCTGTTCTACTTTTGTCTGTTCTGATAAACTAGAACCTGGTACTCAGATGTTAACATCTTTTGAGTCCATCATCAAAGGACAAAACTCTGGACTTAGAGTGTCTTTGCAATGCTGTTAACTGCCTTAGATCTGGAGCAAAGCATGCCTTTCCACCAGAGAGATACGGATCAAGATATCAGACTCTGTTACTACTCTATTCTTAACTACCTGGACTTAGACAAATTCTGATTCTGACTTCCGCTATGAGCAACTTAAGTTATGCGGATGTTTGGGATGATCTTAGTTGCCATCAATGACAACACCTATCAGTTCTAAGTAGTGTCTCTTGCCAACACAAAAGTCTCGATGAGAGACAAGTAACTCACAAGAATAAACATCAAATACAAGGGGCAGCTTTAGAGGAAGAAGACCAAATTTTAGAGGTAGATTTGGCAATAGAGGAGGCTCAAGTGGATTCACTAGAAAGTGCTAGAAATGCAATAAATTTGTAGGCCATTAAGCATGACAATGCCTTAAGGAGCAATCATCTACTTCTTTTAAAGGTGAGAGGAGAAATTAGATTGCACAAGGTGGAGATGATGGTGAAAGTGTTAATTCCCCATCACAAAATGCAGAACCAAAAGTTGAAGAGTCCTTATTGATGAGAAGAACCTTGATCAAAGTGCCCAGGGAGAAGGAACCACCTCAAATAAAGTCACTCTTCAAGACTACATGCAAATGCCAAGGTAAATGTTGTAAAGTTGTCATTGATTCGGGAAGTACTGACAATTTGGTTTCTGTTGAAATGGTAGAGAAGTTAAAGATGAAAAGATTGACTCATGCCACTCCATACAAGGTGTCTTGGTTAAATAACAGGCAGCAAGTGTTGGTGAATGAACAATGTTGGGTAGAGCTCCAAATAGGGGGTTATAAGGACAAAGCCTTATGTGATGTCATTCCAATGGATGTGTGCCACATGTTACTTGGTAGACCATGGCAATATGATAGAAATGCCAAACATGATGGTAGAAAGAACACATATGTCATAGAGAAAGATGGAGTCTCATATACTCTAACACCATTGAAAGATGAAGATAAAACACCACAAGTGGAATCCAATGTGATGTTGGTAGGAGAGAAGGAATTCATAAAGGCCATGGAAGAGGAGAATATTGGTTTTTCCATCATAGTCAAGCCTAGGTCTATTGTAACAGCAACAAAGTTTGATGATTTTCCTATGGAGGTCCAAGTTTTGTTGAACAAGTATGTTGACATTGTGGTTGATGAACTCCCAAACTCTAGGTACCACCAATGAGGGTCATTAGCCATCATATTGACTTCATCCTAGGAGCTAGTTTACCTAATAAGGCAACATATAAGATGACACCACAACAAAATGAGGAGATTAAGTGACAAGTCCAAGAATTGCTTGATAAGAGGCTAATCAAAGAAAACCTTAGTCCTTGTTTAGTTTCTGCTGTCCTAGCACCAAAGAAGGGAGGTTAATGAAGGATGTGCATTGATTATAGGGCCATCAATAAGATTACAATCAGATATAGGTTCCCCATTCCATGGATAGAAGATTTGATGGAGTGTCTAGGTGGAGCATGCTACTTTTCCAAAATAGACCTCAAGAGTGGGTATCACCAAATCAGGATCAGACCAGGGGATGAATGGAAGACAACTTTTAAAACAAATAAAGGGCTCTATGAGTGGCTTGTAATGCCATTTGGTATCTCCAATACACCCAGTACCTTAATGAGGTTGATGAATGAAGTCCTCAACCCTTATATTGGTAAGTTATTAGTGGTTTATCTTGATGACATTCTTGTTTTCAGTAAAAGTAAGGCATAACATTTACATCATTTCGATTTTGTTTTGATAAGATTGAATGAAGATAAACTAATGATAAATCTAAAGAAGTGTGAGTTTATGAAGATAGAATTGGTGTATCTTGGTTTTGTAATTACAAAGGGCACCTTGAAGATGGATCCAAGCAAGGTTGAAGCTATCCTAATTTGGTCTACACGCAAATCAGTTGTAGAGGTAAGAACTTTCCATGTTTTGGCAATATTTTATAGGAAATTCATTAGAAGTTTCAGTCATATATGTGCTCCAATCATTGATACCATAAAGGGGCATAAGAGAAAGAAGTTTGTTTGGTCTAGTGAAGATGAAAAAAACTTTCAATACTTGAAGAAAAGAGTAGCAAAGCAGCCCATATTAGTCTTACTAGATTTCATTAGGGTGTTTACTATTGAATATGATGCAAGTGGTTATGCCATAGGGGAGGTGTTAAGTCAAGAGGGTAGGCTCATTGCCTTCTTTAGTGAAAAACTCAATGAGGCTAAGAAGAAATACACTTCTTATGACTTAGAGATGTATGCTTTGGTTCAATCCTTGAAAAAATGGAGACACTACCTTCTTCCTAAGGAGTTTATAATCTATATTGATAATCATGCTCTTCAATTCCTTAATAGCCAAGAGAAACTTAGTCATAGGCATGTCATGTGGGTGGGGTACTTACAAAGTTTCACTTTCACCATCAAGCACAAGAAGGGGTGGTCAAACAAAGTGGCTGATGCATTGAGTAGAAGGGCACTAATGGTGCAAGAGATCCAATTGCAAAGTGTAGGGGTTGAAGCAATAAAAGGTATGTATATAGATGATGTTGATTTCAAGGAGATTTATGCATCTTGTAACTAATCTAATGGTGTTCTTCATGAGTTCAGTTTTGATTTTCTAATTCAAGATGGTTTTCTATTCAAAGGGGCTCAACTTTGTGTGCCTAAATGTTCCATGAGAGATAATCTCATAAGGGAGAAGCATTGTGATAGTTTGGCAGGTCACTTTGGTCTTGAGAAGACATTATTTTTGGCCTAAGATGCAAGCTGATGTAAGAAATTTTTTTGAGAAATGTGTTAATTTTCAAAAGGCAAAAGGGAGCAACACAAATGCAGGCTTGTATCAGCCTCTCCCTATTCCAAATAGGCCTTGGGGGTCTATAAGTATGGATTTTGTAATGGGCTTACCAAAAACACCTAGAGGTTTTGATTCCATCTATGTTGTAGTAGACTGGTTCTCCAAGATGGCACATTCCATCCCATGCAAGAGCACCAATGATGCCTCTTATATTGCAGGTTTGTTCTTCAAAGAAGTGGTAAGGATTCATGGTTTGCCTTTGAGTATTGTTTCAAATAGAGATAGTAAGTTTGTTGGGCATTTTTGGAGAACTTTGTGGAAGAAACTTGGCACTAACCTTAGTTTTAGTTCTACCTATCAGTCTCAAACTGATGGACAAACTAAGGTGGTTAATAAGAGCCTTGGTAACCTCTTAAGATGTGTCACCAATGAGCATTCTACTCAATGGGATCTGATCTTGCCTTAGGAAGAATTTGCATACAATTATTCAGTGAATAGAAGTGTGGGTAAGAGTCCTTTTGATATTGTTTATGGTTCGTAGCCTAGAGGGGTCTTTCAGTTAAGGGATATCAGTGGAATGGAGAGGATGAGTGCTAAGGGTGAGAAATTTGCTATGGCTATGAAGGAGATTTATCAACAAGTCAAGGATCACCTACAAAGCAGTGTTGACAAGTATAAGCAAAGGGTTGATGTACATAGGACAAAAGTTACTTTCAAAGTAGGAGATTTGGTTCTAGCCCATCTCACAAAAGAAGAGATTTCCCAAGAGACAATACTCCGAATTGCAGATGAAGAAGATTGGACCTTGCAGATTTGTTCACAAGTTTGGTCTCAATACATATGAGATTGAATTACCAAGTGGGATTGGCATTTAACCTATATTTAATGTATCTAACTTGTACCCTTTCAAAGGGGATGTTGTTGAAGGTAATGAAGCAAGTTCCCAAACATTTACAAATGATGAATGGGTCCAAGACCTCCCACCCAGCAAACCTTTAGAGTTGGAGTGTATCCTTGATACCAAGGAACTCAAGAAGACAAGAAACACAAAATATCTTCAATACTTGGTCAAGTGGAGGGGTCTTCCTATGGAAGATGCTACTTGGATGTTTGAAGCTAATATTATCAAGCATGGATATACTATAGCAGACTTGCACTCAAGTGATACTTGAGTTTTCTTCCCCTTGGGTGTATGATGGAGGGGCATCAGGGGCCTCATAAGCATAATTTTTGTTATGTTTGGTTTTTAGGTTGTTTGAGTGTTTTGGAGTTTAATAAGGTCATTTATGACCATGGGGATCATGTTGATCCATTTTTGGTGTGTTAATAGGGTCTTTGGTTAAAAAAATTATAAAAATGGTCATGTTGTTCAAAAAGGCGCAGTTACAAATCAAAAATCAAGAAATGGTTGCATGCAAATCAAGAAAACATTACTATACAATTGGTTTTTTATTGGGAATGTATAAAACACCCTCAAAAACTTGAATGGGGGTGGAAGACATTGTTGTGGAAGTTTTGGTGCATGAAAACATTAGTTTTTTTATGCATTCCTAACATTTAGGCTTGTTCTATCATGTTGTAGGAACTGTACGGATCATATATTGGATTGAAATTGATTGGCTTGAGTGGGCATGTGAATCTACTTCATTTTTTATTTTTGTTGCATCAATTTTCATTGAGTATTTAGAAAGTTATTGCATTTTCTCTAGAAACTATTGAAACCCTACCTAGGGTAACTAGTGAGGAGAAAAAAGGATGTAATTCAACGTTCCACCTATGGGAAATCTCCAAAATAGGTGGAAAGGTATGTGTATATGTAGTTTATCATACTTCAAGTTTGCAAGGTCCCATGATGAAGGTTACATGTGCTTCTAGTGGACTGTAGGTCTGATATTATGCATGTATCAGACTATGAAGGTTGTGAAGGGTAGTATGCCATCAATGCAAGATTGGTGTGTTTTGTGATTGGAGAAGGTGTGGAGGGTGTGTATGAAGGTCTTACAGACCTACTTAAGGAGTTGGTGATCATTAGTGGCAACTATATGAAAAAATGCAAAGACTATCCTATAAGGACTGTGTATGATAGTGAAAACCTAGAAGGGGTAACAGTCAAGTTTAGACTTCTTGTTGAGTGTAAACATTAAAACCTATGTACGATCACTAGGATTGGAAGGTGTGAAGGCTCTTGAGTCAATGGAATTCCAATGGCACCATCATTAGGTGTTAATTCATCCTAGATCATATGTATTGCTAGTTGTATTGCTGGAATTAGGCCTAATTGGGAGAGGGACAATAAAAAATTGCCCTAGTCCGTACAAAGAAACCATAAACCATTTTCATATATGTGTAGTAAGAGCCAAAAGGGTATCCCAAATAGGTATTATATTTTTAATATCAGGTCTATAATGAAATTTATGGTCAAAAAGGTCATTTTGAAAGGCTACTAGGTTCTAAGGGTAAAATATCAAGAATGTACAAAGTTTCATGGTCTGTCCTAAAGTAGGTCCTTCCTCTGCATCAATCATGCATGCAAATACAATTGCATTATTTAGCTAAAATGAGTAGCTAAAATATACAAGGTGAAATGAGGATAGCAAAGAAAAATAACTTACCTTTCTATCATTCCACTAATTCAATCCAATGAACCATCAGGGTCTGCTCTACTCTTTATTATGTCAAGTATTGCCTCATGATCAGACTCACAAACCTTCCACAAGGTCCTATTCAATGGTCTACCCCCATATTTGATCAAATGAATGTTTGATGCCACAACAAGGTTAGAATAATGAAGAATCTTCCTATGTGTGTCAAAGTCCTCGAACAACCACACATCAAACTTCTTCAATGGGTACCTTCTAAGCCATCTTCCAGTAACAACCATTGATCCTGTAGGGTACTCACTATTTGCTCCATCTATAACAGAAGCATCTAATTTCTTTTTTTCCTGAACACGACACAAATAATAATCTATTCCTTCTTCATTGTCTTCACCTGTAATAACTGCAAAAACATGCCCTGCATTGATACGTGCATTCAGTTCGATAAATATAGTCAACAATACAAGAAAAACAACAAAATAAGATGGCATATTGAATTTTCTTAAATTTGAATGTTGATAATACCTGGTTGAACTAGATCTAAAACATGGTCAAAATCAACCGATGATTCAATCTTTGTGATTTGGAGTGTTGTCGGTGGTCGATACATGTCAATCAGGCTTAGGCCTCTTGTACACCAATCATTGACCCACTCCTTTGACTCACAATTATACCAAGCTTCATATGTACATGAAGAACAAAACCATGTCATCTGCCATGTATGAATACTCCATGAACCTTCACTAGAGATTCTAAAAGAGTGTATGTCACTCAATCCTATCAATGTACAACAGTCCTCATATTTTGCAATGTTAGTATCATCAACCAACCAAAAATATCTATGAAATATAGACTTACCTTCATTACCTAGACCCATTATAGCGTTACACCATTCGACGATAGATCTCAAATTTTTCAAATTTGCATTGTCTTTGTACTTCAACTCTTCTTGTGCCAATGCTCTTTCGATACATGCTCTTGTACCATCATGCTCTCCCTTTCCATGCCTAGCCTCACAAAAATTCCACATATGTTGAACACCATTCATCATATGCATCATGCTCAACCAATATAACATCTATGAGTTCTTGAATTGTGATGCACAATTATCTGACCATATGATATGCTAATGAAATGATATACTCATGTTACCCAAATCATAGAAGAACATCTAAAATCAACCTTGCATGAACTGTGTAGAATGTGTGTGATAATCACTAATATAAAAATGATACTCCCTCAAGATCTTCATGTCCTCCTCTATACTATCTTCTGCATGAATGAATGCTATTTGCACAAATATAGCAACATGTGTAGAGTTGTAATACTGTGATTGCACCTCATTCTGTGGCTATAGTGTGCAGTTCTCTACAAAGTCAACAATTGAGATGATGGTACCAAGTGGAAACATGTCCTTGCATAACTTGAATTGCAAGTCCAACCATCGAGCTCTATGGGTATGCCTTGCATACTCGTACACTATACTGTCATGAAATGTAGACATAAATTGATACACTTGAATCTTTTGAATAACAAATCACACCTCTTTTCTTCTTTACCATCTTTTGTATTGTTCGTCACTATTTTATACTTGCCGAACTGTACTAACTTGTTTCCAACCCCATGTGTGCTTTCCATATGTTCACATATTGGCATATGTTGCAAGCCACTACAGTGCTGACATGTGCCATCCAAACATAATTTCCTGTAGAATATTTGACCTTCCTCTCTTTCACATAAAATTATTGATATGAAGTCTCTTGAAAATGTTGGTGGGGCATGTATGCCACAATCCTGCAAAACATTGTTAGTATGCAAATCTAAACATATAGACCGATAAACATCAAAATTGATAGAAAATTCAATATGTAATCTACAACAAGTAGTGCGTGTGTGATTTATTTTTAGCATTTCAAAATATCTTTGACAAATTTTAATTTAAGGATACATCTCTTGAAATTTCTTGAAAAATTGTGTTTGAGTCACATCCAAAAAATACTTTGGATGTGACTCACAGTTTCAACAACCAATTCTCCTTCTCACAACATCTCTTGCATTAGGAGATACCCTTGTGTTATTTTTCTAAAATTCTTTGATAAGGGATCTCAAGGCTTCAACAACTTTGTCTTTCCATGGGAGTCTCCTAGAAAATGCCCACAATTCATTGGTGTTTGGGTCCTCAACTCTTTCACATCTTCCAATGGCTCTCATAAGAGTTTTTCTACTTATTTTCAATGCTTGACTTGTCTTTCTAATGAGGCAATCTTTCTTTCTTTGTTGGCTTACTATTATCGATGTAATGACACATCATGTGACATTACTATCCTTGGTACATGAGGTGAAACCCACACTCTTATATGCACTCATTAAATTCTTTATAATTGATTTTTCACTTGAGGCATCTGATGTTCTTAGGTGAATAATCTTAATAGTGGGCCTAAATTTTAGATTTCTCATCAATTCAACAAATAGTTGACATCTTCTAGTTTCATTTAAATTCTCAAAGAATGATTTCCATATCTTATTCGCATATCTTTGGCAAGTGTGCTTGGGAATCTTATCTTGCATGGGCTTCAACACATTCTCATCGATATTGATTAGAAACTTAGGCTTCCTATGCAAAATTCTAGGATGAGTTTTCATTGGTAAAGTTGACTCAACATTAGGAATTTCTTCAATATTTACTTGAGATGGGATAGAGGATGTACCTTTAATTGGAGATGAAAAAGATGAAAAGACTTGAAGTTGAGATGGAGAAGATGGTGTACCTTCAACTTGATGTGTGAATGATGGCATGCCACCAAATTGAGAAGAAAATGAAGATGTGCTTTCAACTTCACCTGTGAAAGATGGAGTGCCTCCAATTCGAGAAGATAATGATGGTGTTCCTTCAACTTGACCTATGGATGATGGAGTGCCTCCAACGTAGAGATTCAGTTTCCTCATTGAACAGAGGTTTTGCATTTGTTCTCTTTGTGCTGTCAATTCCATCTCTCTCTTAGCTTCATTAGATGTGTCATGTTCCTCTTCAATTGGCAATGGTGGAATGTCTTCTTGTATGGTTGACAATTTCCTACTTTCATGAATTTGCCTCATTCTTTCTCTTTTCCTCTCATTCTCAGCTTCAGACTCTTCTGGTGTTAGAATCTTTGCTCGTTTCCTCAGCATGATGATGATTTATATAATCATGATGAATAAGAAAATGATAATTAGAAATTTGAGGGGCTTTTGCAACAAAATCCAAAATTAGAGAAGGAAGCAACAACTCTTGAGAACTCCCAATAATGAAAATGGCAGACAATATTTTTAGAATAGATGAGTTTGGGTATATTGTAACATCAGACTTATTCTTCCTTTATCAACCCTCATTGGAGCCTATCCTTGCATAATTTGGTATGTACACATGCACTGATTCATAACAACAGATCCTTATATATGTAATTTGGTTCATAATAGCAGATCTTGATTCATAACAGTTGATTCATAACAGTAGATTCATAACAGCAGAGCCTATCCTTTATCAACTATCTTGGTATGGTTCTACAAGTCTAATTTTCAGCAAAGTTAGGGTAAGGGTAGAATAACAAGGTGCAGAAATTTAGGGCAGAGTTTTGTTTCATGATGACCTACTTGTAAATAATTTATTGACTTTAGGTTAGCTTATTCAAAATAATTTAGATTTTTGTTCATGATGACCTACTTGTAAATTTTTTGATAAAAATTATGGTGGAAAAAGTTGTAGTAGAAGTTCTCATGACCAAACATGAAAAAGGAGGATCTTTTGTGAGTTTTAGCACTATCCTATCAACCATGACTATCACGAAGTTGTTTCTAATGCCTTGTCCAAATATCTTTGATATCTTTTCATAGGTATTAATAAGGTGAAGGTAGATCATTAGTGCAAGGTTTCCAAGATAAATTATCACAAGTAATACATAACCGTCACCGTAAGATGCAAAGGCATTGTCCCATGATGAAAATATTTTCGCCACTATCATAAAAATTATTGGAGGTATTTAGGATTATCATGATATACTTGACTTAAGATCATCATTTCATGTAAAACAAGTTGTTCTAAACTATATTTTGAGTTATCCCATATGTGAAAATTATCATATACAATGATACACAAATTTCTTATGGAGGTGATGTTAAGGGAAACAAAACTATCAAATTATGCTATGACTATTACAAACAACCACATAGATTGTCACATCATACACATAGAAGACTCATGAAACTCTAGATCACTATTAAGGTTATATATTCAAAATATGCAATAGGCTCTCACTACCCTATTCACATGAAATATTACTACATCAAATGCAAAGGTATTGGCACTTTGGGATAAGACAATCAAAGTTTTTATGTTGAACAAATGCACACCATCAATAATAGTCATGTTGAGTTCTCCTCATTTCATATTGTTTGTTATGTATAATGAAAAGATAACCCTAATAATAAATCCCTCATAGATTGTATCAAATCCTAAGAACATTACCAATTATATGCAAAATAACTAGTGACCTAACAACACCTAGAAACAAACTACTTGCTAGTCTATCATGCCTAGGTTTATGGATAGTTATTTTTCTACTAATTTTGGATGATTATGAGGATATCAATGCATGGTCACCTATATTGTATGGTACTCCTTAGGATTACAAGGTAAGAGATGACAATGATGAAAAGGACTGATTATATACAGATTAGAATTGTCAAGCACCTTAAATAAACTATCAACACAACTAGGACTATCATGATAGTCAATAGGAACATCAAACCCTTTGAGGATAATTCAATATCTTGTCAAGGTGTAAAGGAGTGGTTTTCTATGAATCATAAATGTATAGGAAAGTCATTGTAACCTTAGGAATATCACATGACATTGTTCGAACAGTAGTCCAAAATAAGAATGATCAAACCCTAGGACTTTCATAAGTAAATTGGTGCATTACAAGGGGAATCACAAGATCGTTGAAGGATAAATGGTGAGATAGGTCATTAAAGAATAATATAATGATGAGAAGATGAGAAGGAAGAAGATCTAATGCATATCTAAGGAAGAAGTTCTCATGACAACAAATAGAAGATCTAAGTAAGAAGTTCTCATGACAACAAATAGAATATTTCTATTGCAAATGTGTTTATTAGAAATAGATCTTCTCTAAAAGCAATTTTTGAGGATACAAATTGGTTATGTCATGTGATTAGTATGGTCAATTGACCTTTAAGGACTTGAACTTGTTACATACTAAGATTTGTGGATTGTTCAAGATCTTGTTAAAGAGTTTGATCATAAATTGATAAGATAGTGATAGAAGCCTATGTGGTAACCATGCATTGAGAGTTGGACATTGTGCTATGGCATGGAGATTTATTACAACCAAGAGTTTCTATGGTAGAAATTGCAAGATGCTTGGTGAAGAACTCACTATCGCATCATGAGCTAAGTGAGTTGCTAGACCATGTATGGTAGTGCAAGGGTACATGTGGCAGTGTTGGAGTGCATGTAGTGACAATTGAGAACATGTATATGTTCTAGAGAATGTTTTGAGGTATCACAAGTGATAAGAAGCAATTGAGAGTTTGTCTTTGTTATTGCAAGCCATAGTTTGATTTTGGTTGTAGTGTAGGAAGACATACATACACAGTTCATGTGTTTTGGTTAACAACTTTTGACTAATTATGAAGACAAGTATGATAAACAAGATAAGTATCCACTGTACCCTTGTAAGTACTGAACGTGTTGAATTATCACAATCAATCAATTAAAATTAGTCAACTGGTAGTAAAGAAGACATTGAGTATGATGGCACACCTAGTCCCAATGATGAGCATGAGTTGAATGGCCAAGAGGATGATAGTGACAACTCATTACTATATGAGAAATAAATATATATTAGATTTACAACATCAATAGAACTATATTTTAAATGTTAATACAACTAGTTACATTAAAGAGAATGATGATAATACTTTGTTATAGGGAGGTATCGATGACAGTTGAAATTCAAGATACAAAAAATTCTATTAATGATTCAAGATACAACAAAATCATGTATATATCATATTTTAATGATTCTAATTCTATTAATACACACAATGATGACTTTTTTAACTTAGATAGTTCCACATTTAGTGATTGTGAGTGTTCTAAAGAACATAAAGTGAATTAAATTAGACATAAAGAACATACCTTAGAATTTGATATTTGAGTTGACCAATTCTCCAAAATTTAGCTTCAAAATTCTCAAATTGTTCTTATTCACAAGTTTGATTATGAATTTTATATAACTCTAGAATAGGATTAGTGAAATTTATGGAAAAAACAAACATACATCATCAAATTCAATCTATATCAATGGTAATTAGCTTTGAAACAATATGAAACATGAAACTTTCAGTTTAAATAATCAAAATTTGTCCAAAAATATGCAAAATCAGTTCTCCTAAGTTGAAAAATCAAGAAAGGTGGTGGATTGATCAAAAAATGGTTCTTAATATGTCAAACAACATGAAAATGTTTTCTTGTCTGATAGCATGCATGAAAAGTAGGGAATAACAGACATGTGGGGTTTGAATCATGGATCCCACATGTTTTTTTCCCATTTTTTTTCTTCCCATAACATGAGCGCATTATAACATGTGAGTGTGTTTTGAGAAGCATGAAAAAATTAAGCTTTCGTGCATCCAAACAAGTAAATTTAGTGTTTTCTCTCTATATATAAGTATATATTTATAAGTATATATCTATAAGTATATATCTGTAAGTCCATATCTATGTAAACCTTTATGTATAAGTATATATCTATCTCTCTATCTCCCTCTCTCTCTCTCTCTAAAACCCTAAACTCTAAATAATGCCCCTGAACCTTCATCTCCCTATCTCTCCCTCTCTAAACTCCTAACCCCTAAACCCTAAACCCGATCAACCCTAAACTCAATCAACCCAAAACTTCTATCTCCTTGTCTCTATCATCCCTCTACCTCTCAATCTCTCTGCCTATGTCTCTGGCCATGTCCCTCACCCTTTATCTCCCTATCTCTCCCCTCATTCTCCTCTATATCTCCTTATCGGTCCTCTCTCTCTAAACCCTAACCTAAACCTCTAAACCTTAACCCCTAACTCCTAAACCATAAACCCTAAACCCTAAATAATGCCCCTAAACCCTAACCCCTAATGGCCAAACCCTAAAACTGAGCAACCCTAAACCCCTAAACCCTAAACCCCTACACCATAATCCCTGGAAGCAACCCTAAACCTCTATCTCCCTATCTCTCCAAATCTCTATTTGTCCTCTCTCTCTATCTCTCTCTAAACCCTAAACCCTAACACCTAAACCCTAACCTTGAGAAACCCTAAACCCCTAAACCCTAAATCATTTCCCTAAACCCTAAACTTGAGCAACCCTAAACTCATAAACATCAAATAATGTCCCCGACCCCTAAACCCTAAACTCGAGCAACTAGGCTAAACCCCTAAACCCTAAACTTGAGAAACCCTAAACTCATAAACCCTAAATAATGCCCCTAAAGGTCTAACCAACCCTAAACTCATTAACCCTAAATAATGCCCCTAAACCTAAGCAACCCTAAACCTCTCTCTCTCTCTCTCTCTCTCTCTCTCTCTCTCTCTCTCTCTCTCTCTCTCTCTCTTTCTCTCTCTCCCAAAACCCCTAAACCCTAAATAATTCCCCTAAATCCTAACCCCTAAACCACAAACCATAAACCTGAGTAACCTTAAACCCATAAACACTAAATAATTCCCCTAAGCCCTAACCCCTAAAACATAAACCATAAACCCAAGAAACTTTCTACCTAAGGGAAGTAGAGAGTAAGAGAGGACCATATGAGGTAGAGAGGGGAGGGAAGTATAGAGTGAGAGAGAGCATAGGAAGTAGAGAGGGGATGGAATAAGAGAGTCAGATTGAGGATAGGAGGTAGATAGCAAAGGGAAGAAGAGAGTGAGAGAGGGTAGGAGGTAGAGAGGGGAGGGAACTAGAGAGTGAGAGAGGGTAGGAGGTAAAGAGGGGAGGGAATTAAAGAGTGAGAGAGAGAGAGTAGGAGGTACAGAGGGGAGGGAAGAAGAGAGTGCAAGCAATGGTAGGAGGTAGAGCAGGGAGGGAAGAAGAGAGTGAGAGAGAGGGTAGGAGGTAGAGAGGGGACGGAAGTAGAGAGTCAGAGAGGGGATAGGAGGTAGAGAGGGGAGAGAAGCAGAGAGTGAGAGAGGGTTGGAGGTACAGAGGGGAGGGAAGAAGAGAATGGGAGAGAGGGTAGGAGGTAGATAGGGGAGGCAACTAGAGAGTGAGAGAGGCTAGGAGGTAGAGAGGGGAGGGAAGTAGAGAGTCAGAGAGGGTAGGAGGTAGAGAGTGGAGGGAAGAAGAGAGCCTTGAGAGAAAGGGTAGGAGGTAGAGAGGGGAGGGAAGTAGAGAGTGAGAGAGGGTAGGAGGTAGAGAGGGGAGGAAAGAAGAGAGTGAGAGAAAAGATAGGAGGTAGAGAGGGGAGAAAAGAAGAGAGTGAGAGAGAGGGTAGGAGGTAGAGAATGGAGGGAAGTAGAGAGTGAGAGAGAGGATAGGAGATAGAGAGGGGAAGGAAGTGGTGCAGGAGCACCTTGAAAAATTGAGACTTCCATAGGAGTTGGATTAAATTTGAATTGTTCAATATTGTAATAAGATAAATTGTGTCATATTTCAGAGGATGAAGTCATTAGGAAGGTTAAATGTTCTAGGTTTGTCTTCATTTGCAAATTAGGAAAGTTATCTTTCAAAACAATGTAAAAACTTGGAATGTGAAGAGTCATTTGGCTCTTGGTTCATCCCAAATCAGTTGGAAATTGAAAGATCATTGTAATGGATTTAAAAGGCCTTGTTTACCTTTGTAAACTCATGGGTGGTTGATTGGAAAGTTCTAATGAATAAAAGAACACTATTTTTATTGTATTCCTTCATAAATATGTTGTTCCTTGGTACTGTACGGCCCTGTACGGGCAAGGACGCATGCTTAGTGGATTGCAAGTGTCAGTTCCTTCAACTACCTTCCATTTGCTTCTTCTCCCATGCATTTTGGTGGAGTTTTAAACAAGATGTTGCATTTTTTGAAAAAATAGTCAAAACCCTCTGTTAGGGTAAACAGTGACTGAGATATCTGTGTTTCCCTCGTTTTTATCTTTTGCATGTTATTGATCCTTGGTTGAAATGCTTATGGTAGTATGTGCTTCCATATTCTAGAGGTCTCTAACCAATTATCTAAGATTGATGTGAGAAAATCCAAGTTTTATGACAGTTTTTCTGTATACGGTCCAGAAAATAGAGTTTCGAGGATAGTCTTGAGTTATAGGACTTACACTTTGTTAAAGTATTGATGGGAATGGACCTTTGATGGATTAATAAGCTTGTGCAGACCCTGTGAGAAGTGTTCCAAGCACATGCAAGGTGTGGGGAGTCATGGAGTGTCCTTTTTCAATAAGCCCTTGTGTTGACAAGGCCTAATAGCCCTGATTTGTTCGCTGTCAGTCCATTTTTGGATAGTTCTTCATAAAGCAACATATGGTGATTTATTGAGATGATTTAAAGCTTATTAAAGGGTATTCAAAACATGCATTACAGTCTTGAGAAGGATCCTCTGGTGGGAGTTATGCCTTGACAGTCCCTAAAACAGGGCTACTAGCTTTTAGGGCAGTCAACAAAGGAATTGTTGCATGCATGTTGGGACAGTCTTTGGTAATTGTTGTTTTGAGTGAGTTAAGGGATATGAAGACATTGTGAAACCTTGTGTGGGTCAGAGATGTTGAAAAAAACAAAATGGTGCTATGTAGAGGCCTTGGTTTATGATAAGATTGTGGGTTTGAAACACCTTGTAATGAATTTTGCCTTGATATGAAGTTGAATGATCTTTTCCTCTGCATCAGATTGGTATCAGATCTAGCAAAATCTCTGAGAGAGGATGTTATTTTTGAGTTGAAGAGTTGGTGACCATTATTTTGTTACTAAGTTGTTTGGTTGTAGGTGCTATCCATCTAGCTGCAGAAGGATGTTTTCTGAGGTTGTGTGTGTGGGTAGACAAGATGAGGTCTGTCATGACCATTCTCCAATGGAGATTAGGCTGGATAAGGGTGTAGAAAGAAACCACCGAGGAGAGAGTGGTAGGTACATCACCAGGATCTACTGTTGGGTGAGATGAATGGTTTGGTGAGTTGGTTTGTTGTGAAGCAGTGAGAGAGATGGATACCTAAAGAAGCACTTGATGTTGCAGCCTGAAGAGTACTCCACTGATGGGTGTAGAAGGTGGTGTAGGAGAACCCCTACAAAATAGAACATAAGTCTATTTATAGTATGTTTGACTTCTTGATGTAATAAGGTCCATTGGACCAATTCTTATGTTTTAGATCGATCTAGGAGGATGTGCTGGTAGTTAGAAGTTTGTTATGCCAGTTGTTTTAGCTGTCTTCTCCCAGCCACTTGGAAGTCTCCCAGCCACTGGGAATCGAGTTGGTAGTACTAGTAAAACACAACTATTTATACCCTAGTTCTTTTTGTTTTAGATATAGAGGAATTGATAGGAGACAACGAATAGTTGATCACTGTTAGTTTCTGTGAAGAAGTAGCGACATTGTGACATAGTGGGACTGTGAGATCTGTATGCAATTCTAATTTGAAAGCAAGAGATCCCATTGGTTTCATTTATCTGGTTTACAAGCTAGCTGTGTATTGATTCTTTTTTGGTTATAGGCAAATGGATTCATCCAACCATTCCACCGGTTGATTCTCTGAATCAGTGGAATGGGCATGTATCATAGTTTAGTTTACATTTTTGTTTCTCTATTTATGCATTTCATGTTCGTGGGATCGATTGTTAGCATGCTGTGAGTTATCCTAGCATCCTCATGTGCTAGGGTTTAGGAGGATAAATTCTAAGCTTGAATTGTTCAGGAGATGATCTGGCCCAATCGACATGTTTTCTATGTGAAATTGTGAAATTCTAAGAGTTTTGTCAAAAAAATACATTTGACGGATATACAACATTTGCATGTGACATTATAGACTGTGTATATCACATTTGCATCTTTGCACATATCGCTATCCAGATCAGGTTTTGAAACTTATGGAGAATGCCTGTTTTGAAGGCATCAGGATAAAATAGTTTGGATATATATTTCCTATATATATCATCTTTAGGATCATCATTTCATGTGTATCCATCATCTGCATATCGTTGTTGTATGCTGGAGCATACACGCAGATGAAGGTAAAATCAAATGGGTCAACAGCGAGTCAAAGTCACATTTGCCAAAGAAAGGAGGAGGATCATCTTTTATTTGAACATCGGGCAGCCGAGGATCACATAGATCTCAGGATCATCATCAGGATATTATAGTATAACCCGATAATTCATATCATGCTACGGAGTATATAAATGAGTCTTATATCGGGGTGACATAGACATTAGAGGAAGTAACATTGCATGTGACGTCATCGTCATCAAGATATTCCAAATATAACCCGATAAAGGTTTATCCTGCCAACAATAAGTGTTTTGGCATAGGCAGAGGACATCGAGGAGATCAATGGATCGCAAAAGGAATATTCAGTGGAATATTCATCGTGTGCATAAAGTTGAGTATCGTCATCAGGATGTTTCAATATGACCCAATAAGTTATATCCTGATGCTGGTTGTGTAAGTGGATCAAATATCAGGGTGACGTAAGCATCAGAAGAGAGGTGCATGAGGTTGTCATCATCAAGATATATGGGAGGAACCTGATATTTTATATCCTGCCAATAAAAGGTGTAGGTGATGCCGAACATCATGATGCTGCAGATAGAGTTTGGCAGTAAGGTGAATAGTGATCGTCAGGAGGATAATTGTGTTCATTAAATATGATGATGCTGCTGATAGGTGAAAGGTCGAGGGTTAAACTGCAGGATGATATTGGTTGGCAAAGCAAATATGATGATGCTGATAGGTATTAGCTATTTGGTGGGTTTAATGGGTTTTTCACCTTGTTTGTAAGCTTTTGTTGTGTGGCTTTGCATCATAGTGGTATCAGAGCAAAGGTTGAATCTTTTGGGGAAGATTTAAGATAGTAAGATGTCAGATGAAGATGGGACATCAGAGTTCCTGACAAGGATGACCAACGCTGAGTTGGATGTGCTAGTGAAGAAACAAATTGTAGAGAGCAAAGCTGTGAAGGCTCAGAATCAGGCATTGAAGGATTAATTGGAGAAGTTGAGGGATAGAGTAGGTTTTGGTAAAGAAGAAGATAGGGAAGAAGAAGAGATCCCTAAGTGGAATGAGGAAGTTGTTCCTGCAGACCAGTGACCCTTGATTAATGCCCTCAAATCTAGGGAGAGGAGGACCATGGATGTGAAACTGGATTTGCCAGTGTTTACAGGAAAGATGGATCCTGATTCAGTGATGGAGTGGATAGACTCCCTAAACAATTTCTTTGAGACAGAGGAGATACCAGAATAATAGAGAGTGAAGATAGCCCAATCAAAGATGAAAGAAGTTGCATTGACATGGTGGAATTTTGTCCAAGATGACAGAGTACAAGAAGGAAAGTGTAGAGTCACTACATGGAAGAAGATGATGGCTATAGTGAAGGAAGCCTATGTTCCACCGGATTACAGTATCCAATTACACAAGAGGAAACAAAACCTGAAGTAGAAGGAGCTAGATGTTAGCTCATATATAGAGGAATTCATGAAACTTTGTGTGAAGACAAAGGTAAAAGAGAGTGAGGAAGAAAAGGTAGCCAGATGCCTTAATGGATTGAGGTTCAACATTCAGGAAGATTTGAATCTACATAATCCAGATACAGTTCAGAAATGTTTTCAATTGGCATTAAAAGTGGAAGAGAAGTTAAAGAGAAGACAAGAACAGAACAATAGAGGAAGAGGTAAACAACCAAGAGGTGGAAGAAGTCCTTTCAGAGGTAGAGGACCTGGACATGGATATCAGGGAGAATCCAGTCATGACAACAGCAAGGGAAATAACAACCAAAACCAGAGAGAAAGTTACAACCAGCAAGGAAACTTCAGAGGTAGAAGACCTTTTAGAGGAATATCCCAGGGTAGAGGATCTATCAGATGTTATAACTGTAACAAAGAAGGCCACATAGCCAGCAGATGTCCAGAAAAGGCAACAAGCTCAATAGGAGAAAGGAGAACAAATCTGATCCAAGAACCTGATAGTCAAAGTGCAATAGGCTCTAATGCTTTTCAGAGTGTGAATGCTCCTGACAATTATGGATATCTAGAGAGTGGAGAATCTCTGATGATGAGAAGAACAATGACTACCATGAAGGTACCTGACAAAGAACCCCCACAAAGAAAGTCTCTTTTTAGAACCATTTGCAAAGCAGGAGGTAAGGCATGTAAAGTTTTAATTGATTCTGGTTCTATTGAAAATTTTGTATCTGATGAAATGGTAACAAAACTTAAGCTTAGGAGATTGCCTCACCCATCCCCATATAAGGTCTCATGGTTTACCAAAGGTCAACAGACGGTTGTAGAAGAACAAGCTTGGGTAGAATTTCAGATTGGAGCATATAAAGACAGGTTGTTGTTTGACATTACCAAGATGGATGCTTGCAATCTTTTATTTGGTAGACCATGGTAGTATGACTTGAAGGCATGCCATGATGGTGTAAGAAACACCTATACAATCACCAAGGATGGTAAGGTGACAGAGTTACTACCATTGACAGAGAAGGAGGAGAAATCAAAAGGAAAAGAGGTGAAGGTAATGTTGATGGAAGGAAAATAGTTCATGAAAGAAGTAGCAGCAGAAGGTGCAGTTGCATATGCCCTAATTCCATGTCTAACAGTGAATAAAGAATAGCAGCAAGAAGTCAAGAAAGAGAAGAAGCAGAGGTTCATAGACCTAGTTGTCCAAGAGCTATTGGATAACTATAAAGGTATCTTTTTTGATGGAATGCCAAGATCCCTACCACCTGTAAGAGATATCAGCCATTGCATAGATCTAATCCCAGGATCTACGCTTCCAAACAAGGCAGCATATAGGCTAACTCTAGAACAGAATGCAGAAAAAGCAAGACAAATTGAGGAATTGTTAGACACAAGTCTGATTGGAAAAAGTTTAAGCCCATGTGTAGTACCAGCTGTACTAGCACCAAAGAAAGAAGGCAATTGGAGGCTTTGCACAGATTCCAAGGCTATTAATAAGATCAGAATTAGGTATAGGTTTCCAATCCCTAGGATAGAGGATTTACTTGACTGTTTAGGAGGTGCTATGTATTTTACAAAAATAGATTTGAAGAGTGGTTATCATCAGATCAGGATTAGGCTAGGAGATGAATGGAAAACAACATTCAAAACCAATGAAGGGTTGTATGAGTGGAAAGTTATGCCTTTTGGTTTGTCTAATGCACCTAGTACTTTTATGAGATTGATGAATGAGGTTTTGAGAGAATTCATGGGAAAGTTTGTCATAGTATATCTAGATGACATTATGATTTTCAGCAACACAAAGGAAGAACATCTCAAACATATAGATTTGGTTCTCAAGAGGTTACATGAAGACAACTGATGATAAATTTGGACAAGTGTTTGTTCATGCAAGAGGAGATCACATATTTGGGTTTTGTCATTTCTCAAGGAAAGTTGCAAATGGATAAGGAGAAGGTAAGTGCCATTTTGTCTTGGCCAACTCCAAGGACTATGAATGATGTCAAAAGTTTCCATGGGATAGCAACCTTCTACAGAAAGTTTATAAGAGGGTTAAGTCATATTTGTGCACCCATGCTTGATACTATAAAAGGAGGACAGAACTGTAGATTTGCTTGGACTAAGGAAGCAGATGATTATTTTGAAACATTGAAGAAGAAAGTGGCACAGCAGCTAGTCCTTGCACTTCTAGACTTTAACAAGATCTTTCAGGTAGAATGTGATGCCAGTCACATGGCCATTGGAGCAGTACTCAGCCAAGAAGGAAGGCCAATTACATTTTTCAGTGAGAAGCTCAATGATGCTAAAAAGAGGTATTCATCATATGATTTGGAAATGTATGCTTTAGTCCAGTCACCAAGAAATGGAGACATTACTTGATGCCAAAGGAATTCATAGTATTCACAGATAATCAGGCTTTAAGTTTTATCAACAGCCAGGAAAAGCTGAACCACAGACACATGAAATGGGTAGAAACTTTACAAGCTTTTAATTTTACATTGAAGCATAAGAAGAGTCAAGAATAAGGTAGCAGATGCCTTGAGCAGGAGAGCTCTAACAGTCAACCAGATTTAGTTAGAAAGTGTTGGAATTGATTCATTGAAGACCATGTACGCTGATGATGAAGATTTTGGAGAAATATATCAGGTTTGTACTTCTTTTGGAGATAAATATCATGCTGAGTTCTCTAAATTTCTAATCTAGGATGGATTGTTGTTCAAAGGTGGTCAGTTGTGTATTCCAAGGTGTTCTATGAGGTTGAACATCATTAAAGAGAAACATTGTGGAGCTATGGTAGGTCATTTTGGTTTGGATAAGACTCTTGGTCTTGTTAGAAGACATTACTATTGGCCTAAGTTACAATCAGATGTTAGAAAGTTTATAGAGACATGTGTGATATGTCAGAAAGCAAAAGGAAGATCAACTAATGCAGGTTTATATCAGCCTTTACCCATTCCTTCCAGACCATGGGAAAGCATAAGTATGGATTTTGTCTTGGGTTTACCAAGGACAAGGAAAGGATTTGACAGTGTTTTTGTTGTAGTGGACAGATTCAGCAAAATGGCACATTTCTTGTCATGCAAAACCACTGTTGATGCTTCATATATTGCAGATTTGTTTTTCAAGGAAATAGTCTGAATCCATGGATTGCCATTGAGCATAGTGTCAGATAGGGATGTGAAGTTTATTGGTCATTTTTGGAGAACTCTTTGGAAGAAACTAGGCACAAATTTGTCTTTTTCATCCACATATCATCCTCAAACGGATGGACAGACTGAAGTAGTCAATCATTCCTTAGGGAATTTGCTTAGATGTTTGACAAAACAACATGGAGAAAAGTGGGATAATATCCTATCTCAGGCCAAATTTTCCTATAATGATACTGTCAATAGGAGTACAGGGAAATCACCTTTTCAGATAGTGTATGGTATGCATCCAAGAGGAATTTTAGAATTGAGAGATCTACCTACAGCAGACCCTGTTAGTGTAGAGGGAGAAGCTTTTGTAGAAGCCATAAAAGAGGTTCATGATCAAGTAAAGACCTAGCTACAACAAACTACCTTGAAGTATAAAGAATATGCTGATAAAAAGAAGAAGGATGTACAGTTTGATGTTGGAGATTTAGTATGGGTTCATTTGAAGAAGGAAAGACTTCCTAAGGGCAAATATACTAAATTCATGCCGAGGAAGATTGGACCATGTCAAATTTTGAGAAAGCATGGACAAAATGCTTATGAGATACAACTCCCTCCAGATCTTGGTTTATCACCTATCTTCAATGTATGTGATTTAACTCCATACAGGCCGAATCCAGATGAAGAATAGAAACTCCTACAGGATATAGCAGCTAATGACATTCCCAAACATGATCCACCATAGTTGCAGAAGGTTTTGGACACAAGAGTGATCAAGAAGACATGGAACACAAACTATTTGGAGTATTTGGTGTCCTGGCAGGGAAAACTTGATTCAGAAGCAGTATGGATGACTAAAGAGCAGATCCAGAAACATGGTGCAGATCTACATACTCTCATCTTAAGTGGACTTGAGATTTCTTCTTCTAGGGAGTATGGTGTAGGAGCACCCCTACAAAACAAAACATAAGTCTATTTATAGTATGTTTGACTTCTTGATGTAATAAGGTCCATTGGACCAATTCTTATGTTTTAGATCGATCTAGGAGGATGTGCTGGTAGTTAGAAGTTTGTTATGTTAGTTGTCTTAGCTGTCTTCTCCCAGCCGCTTGGAAGTCTCCCAGCTACTGGGAATCAAGTTGGTAGTACTCGTAAAACACAGCTATTTATACCCTAGTTCTTTTTGTTTTAGATATAGAGGAATTGATAGGAGACATCGAATAGTTGATCACTGTTAGTTTCTATGAAGAAGTAGTGACATTGTGACATAGTGGGACTGTGAGATCTGTATGCAATTCTAATTTGAAAGTAAGAGATCCCATTGGTTTCATTTCTCTAGTTTACAAGCTAGCTGTGTATTGATTCTTTTTTGGTTATAGGCAAATGGATTCATCCAACAATTCCACTGGTTGATTCTCTGAATCAGTGGAATGGGCATGTATCATAGTTTAGTTTACATTTTTGTTTCTCTATTTATGCATTTCATGTTCGTGGGATCGATTGTTAGCATGCTGTGAGTTATCCTAGCATCCTCATGTGCTAGGGTTTAGGAGGATAAATTCTAATCTTGAATTGTTCAGGAGATGATCTGGCCCAATCGACATGTTTTCTATGTGAAATTTTTGAAGTTCTGAGAGTTTTGTCAAAAATATACATTTGACGGATATACAGCATTCGCATACGACATTACAAACTGTGTATATCACATTTGCATCTATGCGCATATCGCTATCCAGATCGGGTTTTAAAACTTATGGAGAATGCTTGTTTTGAAGGCATTAGGATAAAATAGTTTGGGTATATATTTCCTGTATATATCATCTTCAGGATCATCATTTCGTGTGTATCCATCATCCACATATCGTTGTTGTATGCTGGAGCATACACGCAGATGAAGGTAAAATCAAATGGGTCAACGGCAAGTCAAAGTCACATTTGCCAAAGAAAGGAGGAGGATCATCTTTTGTTTGAACATCAGGTAGCCGAGGATCACATAGATCTCAGGATCATCATCAGGATATTATAGTATAACCCAATAATTCATATCATGCTATGGAGTATATAAATGAGCCTTATATCCGGGTGACGTAGACATTGGAGGAAGTAACAATGCATGTGATGTCATCGTCATCAGGACATTCCAAATATAACCCGATAAAGGTTTATCCTGCTGACGATAAGTGTTTTGGCATAGGCAGAGGACATCGGGGAGATTAGTGGATCACAGAAGGAATATTCGGTAGAATATTCATCGTGTGCATAAAGTTGAGTATCATCATCAGGATGTTTCAATATGACCTGATAAGTTATATCCTGATGCTGGTTGTGTAAGTGGGTTGAATATCGGGGTGACGTAAGCATCAGAAGAGAGGTGCATGAGGTTGTCGTCATCAGGATATATGGGAGGAACCCGATATTTTATATCCTACCGATAAAAGGTGCAGATGATGCCAAACATCATGATGCTGCAGATAGAGTTTGGTGGTAAGGTGAATAGTGATCATCAGGAGGATAATTGTGTTTGCCGAATATGATGATGCTGCTGATAGGTGAAAGGTCAAGGGTTAAACTACAGGATGATATCGGTCAACAGAGAAAATATGATGATGCTGACAAGTATTAGCTATTTGGTGGGTTTAATGGGTTTTTCACCTTGTTTGTAAGCTTTTGCTATGTGGTTCTGCATCAGAAGGAACCTAAAGATGCTCTAAGAAGATGGTAGTTTGTTTTGTTGGTTGGTTGGTCACCTTTCTATTAATCTAAAGATTTGAAGTTTGTAGCTGAGAAGACTGAAGATAATGACAGAGGAGATGTAGAAAAAGACTTTGTTGCTGATACATTTCCAAGGGACTTGGAAATTTTGTTGGTTGGTTGTATGGTGCAGGAGCACCTTGACAAATTGATACTTCCATAGGAGTTGGATTAAATTTGAATGGTTCAATATTGTAATAAGATAAATTATGTCATATTTTAGAGGATGAAGTCATTAGGAAGGTTAAATGTTCTAGGTTTGTCTTCATTTGCAAATTAGGAAAGTTATCTTTCAAAACAATGTAAAAACTTAGAATGTGAAGAGTCATTTGGCTCTTGGTTTGTCCCAAATCAGTTGGAAACTGAAAGATCATTGTAATGCCTTTAAAAGGCCTTTTTTACCTTTGTAAACACTATTTTTATTGTATTCCTTCAGAAATCTATTGTTCCTTGGTATTGTACGGCCCTGTATGGGCAAGGATGCATGCTTAGTGGATTGAAAGTGTGAGTTTCTTCAACCACCTTCCATTTGCTTCTTGTCCCATGCATTTTGGTGGAGTTTTAAACAAGATGTTGCATTTTTTGTAAAAACAGTCAAAACCCTCTGTTAGGGTAAACAGTGACTGAGATATCTGTGTTTCCCTCATTTTTATCTTTTGCATGTTATTGATCCTTGGTGGAAATGCTTATGGTAGTATGTGCTTCCATATTCTAGAGGTCTTTGACCAAGTATCTAAGATTGATGTGAGAAAATCCAAGTTTTATGACTATTTTTCTGTATACAGTCCAGAAAACAGAGTTTTGAGGATAGTCTTGAGTTATAGGACTTAGAGTTTGTTAAAATATTGATGGGAATGGACCTTTGATGGATTAATAAGCTTGTATAGACCCAGTGGGAAGTGTTCCAAGCACATGCAAGGTGTGGGGAGTCATGGAGTGTCCTTTTTCAATAAGCCCTTGTGTTGACAAGGCCTAATAGCCCTGATTTATTCACTGTCAGTCCATTTTTGGACAGTTATTCATAAAGAAACATATGGTGATTTCTTGAGATGATTTTAATCTTGTTAAAGGGTATTCAAAACATGTATTAAAATCTTTAGAAGGATCTTCTGGTGGGAGTTATGCCTTGACAGTCCCTAAAATAGGGCTACTAGCTTTTAGGGTAGTCAACAAAGGAATTGTTGCATGCATGTTGGGACAGTCTTTGGTAATTGTTGTTTTGAGTGAGTTAAGGGATATGAAGACATGGTGAAACCTTGTATGGGTTAGAGATGTTGAAAAAAACAAAATGGTGCTATGTAGAGGCCTTGGTTTATGATAAGATTGTGGGTTTGAAACACCTTGTAATGAATTTTGCCTTGATATGAAGTTGAATGATATTTTCCTCTACATCAGTAAGTAGAGAGTGAGAGAGGGTAGGAGGTAGAGAGGGGACGGAAGTAGAGAGTAAGAGAGGGTAGGAGGTAGAGAGGGGAGGAAAGAAGAGAGTGAGAGATAGGGTAGGAGGTAGAGATGGGAGGGAAGTAGAGAGTGAGAGAGGGTAGGAGGTAGAGAGGGGAGGAAAGTAGACAGTGGGAGAGAGGGTAGGAGGTAGAGAGGGGAGGGAAGAAGAGAGTGAGAGAGAGGGTAGGAGGTAGCGAGGGGAGGGAAGTAGAGAGGGGAGACAAGTAGAGAGTGATAGAGATGGTAGGAGTAGAGAGGGGAGGAGAAGAAGAGAGTGAAAGTGAAGGTATGAGGTAGAGAGGGGAGGGAAGTAGAAAATGAGAGAGGGTAGGAGGTAGAGAGGGGAAGGAAGTAGAGAGAGAGAGGGTAGGAGGTAGAGAGGGGAGAGAAGAAGAGAGCCTTGATAGAGAAGTTAGGATGTAGAGAGTGGAGGGAAGTAGAGAGTGAGAGAGGGTAGGAGGTAGAGAGGGGAGGGAAAAAGAGAGTGGGAGGAAAGGTAGGAGGTAGATATGGGAGGGAAGAAGAGAGTGAGAGAGAGTGTATAAGGTAGAGAGGGGAGGGAATTAGATAGTGGGAGAGAGGGTAGGAGGTAGAGAGGGGAGGGAAGTAGGGAGTGAGAGAGGGTAGGAGGTAGAGAAGGGATGGAAAAAGAGAGTGAGAGAGAGGGTAGGAGGTAGAGAAGGGAGGGAAGTAGATAGTGAGAGAGGGTAGGAGGTAAAGATGGGATGGAAGTAGAGAGTGAGATAAGGTAGGAGGTAGAGAGGGGAGGGAAGAAGTAAGTGAGAGAGGGTAGGAGGTAGAGAGGGGACGGAAGTAGAGAGTGAGAAAGGGTAGGAGGCATAGAGGGGAGGAAAGTAGAGAGTGGGAGAGAGGGTAGGAGGTAGAGAGGGGAGGGAAGAAGAGAGTGAGAGAGAGGGGAGGGAAGTAGAGAGTGCGAGAGAGGGGAGGGAAGAATCTTGAGTGTGAGAGAGGGTAGGAGGTAGAAAGGGTAGGGAAGATGAGAGTGAGAGAGAGGGTAGGAGATAGAGATGGGAGGGAAGTACAGAGTGAGAGAGGGTAGGAGGTAGAGAGGGGATACAAGTAGAGAGTGATAAAGATGGTGGGATGTAGAGAGGGGAAGGAAGAAGAGAGTGAGAGAGAAGGTATGAGTAGAGAGGGGTGGGAAGTATAGACTTAGAGAGAGGGTAGGAGGTAGAGAGTGGAGGGAAGTAGAGAGTGAGAGAGAGCATAGGAGGTATAGAGGGGAGGGAAGAAGAGTGTGTAAGCAAAGGTAGGAGGTAGAGATGGGAGGGAAGAAGATAGTGAGAGAGAGGGTAGGATGTAGAGAGGAGAGGGAAGTAGAGAGTGGGAGAGAGGGTAGGAAGTAGAGAGGGGAGGAGGTAGAGAGGGGAGGGAAGAAGAGAGCCTTGAGAGAGAGGGTAGGAGGTAGAGAGGGGAGGGAAGTAGAGAGTGAGAGAGGGAAGGAGGTAGAGATCGGAGGGAAGAAAAGAGTAAGAGAAAAGGTAGGAGGTAGAGAGGTGAGGGAAGAAGAGAGTGATAGAGAGGGTAGGAGGTAGAGAGGGGAGGGACATAGAGAGTGGGAGAGAGGGTAGGAGGTAGAGAGGGGAGGGAAGTAGAGAGTGAGAGAGGGTAGGAGGTAGAGAGGGGAGGGAAGAAGGGAGTGAGAGAGCATATGAGGTAGAGAGGGGAGGGAAGTAGAGAGTGAGAGAGGGTAGGAGGTAGAGAGGGGAGAGAAGTAGAGAGTGAGAGAGAGGGTAGGAGGTAAAGCGGGGAGGGAAGAAGAGAGTGAGAGATAGGGTAGGAGTTAGAGAGGGGAGGGAAGTAGAGAATGAGAGAGAGGGTACCTGAGTTAGAGAGGGGAGGGAAGAAGAGAGTGAGAGAGAAGGTAGGAGGTAGAGAGGGGAGGGAAGAAGAGAGAGTGAGAGAGAGAGAGGGTAGGGGGTAGAGTGGGGAGGGAAGTAGAGAAAGAGAGACAAAGAGAGAGAGGGTAGGAGGTAGAGAGGGTAGGGAATTAGAGAGTGAGAGGGTAGGAGGTAGAGAGGGGAGGGAAGTAGAGATTAGAAGATAGGGTAGGATGTAGAGAGTGGAGGGAAGTAGAGAGTGAGAGAGAGAGAGGAGGGAAGTAGAGGTGAGAAAGAGAGAGGAGGGGAGGGAGAGAGGAGGGGACGAAATAAGTGTTTTAGTTCAACATAATGCAAGTGCATTATAATGCACTCGCGTTATGCTTAGGCTTGGTAATTACCAAGCCTAAGGCTTGGATTTGCCTTGGTCTTCCAACTCAAAGGCTTGGACTATCTTTAGGTCATCCAAGGACGTGGTTTTATAGAATCTAAGAAATTCACATAATCTATAGCATGCTCCCCATTAGGATTGTACTTTTTTCAATGAAAACTCAAAAAAAATACCACCATAATCTTAATCTCTCTGTTAGCTATCTAGCCATATAATTTTTTTCATGTATTGAGTATGTTAAGGGTTTCATCTTTAATTTCTTTTGTTAGTGTGTCTATTTTTTGTCAAAAACTAGTGTCTGGTATTTTTGACTTTTTTTAAACCGTTCATCAAAATTTCAAATAAGTTATATTTTTAGATACTAGACTCCATTTTACACATATTAAAAAAAATATTTTTGATTAGTTTTAAAAAAAACTTAGGGGGGAGCACACTTAATTTTCAGTTTTTTAGGATGTGTCCACTTTTGAAATTAGTTAAAAATCAATTATTCATGAAAAAATTATGAAAAAAATAAGGGATAAACTACATGGTGTTAGCTAATTTCTCACCGAAGTAATTTTTGAAATACTAAAAAAAATTAACATTTTAATAGGGGGAGCACACCAGATGCTATGTTATGTTTTTTTGAGAAAAACAAGACCGATTTGTGTGATCCCCCTTTTGAACCCCTTAATCTCAACCATTTTAAAAAGAAATCAGTAGTTTAGAAACTAGATTCGGAGCACTATGACTCTTTTTTTTGTTGTATCTTCAAATTTTGAGTGTAACTATCTTCAATTTCTCATCCAACATCAATCTTTCTTGATTTTAGGAAAAAAGTGGCATCTTAAGACCCCCTTTTGGTCCCTCATCTTTGTGCACTTACCCATGTATTGTACATATCTATACATAATCCCCAATAACTACATGGTGTTAGAACTAACAAGGCCATTTTTATTAGAGTTGTACTTGGCACTATCCCCACTATGGCCTCATTTCTTCTTCCTACCTTGAACTCTACTACAACTACTTCTAAAGATTGTAATTTGTTTATTCCTTCTTATTGAATCTAAATAATCAATCATGTTGTAAGTTATATTTTCCACTAATTAGATGTATTTGATTATCCATTAACATTGACATGATCAAAATCTATTTTATGATGTATTTGTGTTTGATGAATTGTTTGAAACTTAGGCTCTAAATTTCCCTACCCCAAAAACATAAGTCATTACATGAATTGGATTATGTTGAACAAGTTATTCCTATCAAGTCAACTATTCAAAACTTAGGTTTTCATTTGTCTTGTTCCAAACAACATTAAATAGATAAATTTAGGCTCTATTTATCCTCCTCCAAACAACATATAACATATATATATATATATATATATATATATATATATATATATATATATATATATATATATATATATATATATATATATATATATATATATATATATATATATATATATATATATATATATATATATATATATACTGATAGTTTTTCTTAATCAAAACAACCATTAAAACCAAAATTACCCATTTGTAATTAAGAAACATTTATTTTCCCCATCCATGCTATTTCTATCTTGACTTATACAAATGTATCTTTTCAATTGTCTACATTAAAACAAATATGTAGCTTGCTTGCAACATAAACTAATTTCATTGAAATCTTCATTTTGTACTAATCCATTAAGTTTACCTTTACTTTCGATCTCATTGTTTTTAATGTCTTCTTTATTATGTGATTTAAACAATTTAATCACATGTAATGTAGAAGTATCTTTGCTATAATCATGTAATGAGTGCCAACGATGGAGGAATAATTTTTTTATTATTTAAACACATGAAATGTAGAAATGCCTTTTCAATAATATTGTAAAGGAAAATTATTGAAGTGCTTTCATTATAAAATTGTAATGGTGAATTTATTAAAATTTATGTCGATTTATATTTAGTTTTGGGTCTATTTTGATATAATGGTTTAATATTATTCTAATTCAATACATGGTGCATTCTTATTAAAAGTTTGGATCATTTTTTTTATTTTTTATCCTCCTTTATTTACATTAATTACATATAATTCACTTTATGTTATAGAATATTCTTATGTGTTGACTACTTATTATACCTATCCTTGTACCCATACCTATACATTCTTTCCCCACCTTTATGTGTGTAACTAATCTCACATAATGTAAGATCATTCTAGATCATTTGCATAAATCAAGCATGTTGTCTTTGATCATTTCCACAATGAAAGAAATGTTTAAACCAAGCACGATGACTAAAGATAACACAATCCTTGTGATCAGAAAATTCTGTAAGATGCTTTTAAATACTTCAAATCCTTAATTGTTAGAGAAGTTCACTTCCATGGGTTTTAGATAACTTTTTTAGGGAATTCTATAGAATATAGGTTTGTAATTATTAAATATGGGTTTTAGATCACTTTCATGGATTTATCTTGGACAATACAAATTTGAGACATACTATATTTATAGAATGTTTAATACTTCAATCCAATATTCCATACGAATCATCCTCCACTTCCCAGTGCTTTCTTTAAATAACATGTCAAACTTGCTCATCGCAAACACCTCTTTTATCAAACCTCTTTTTTGTATACATTGGTTTATATTTCCATGCTCTAGATGCTTGAAATATCTACCAAGAAAGCACTCTATCAAATCTTCTAAACAATGCAAAAGTATTTTGGTCAACCTATTTTGTTTTGACGCAAGATTGAAATTTTTTGATGCCTAAGTATCCTACTCCATATTATTCGCAGGCTAATTTTTTCTTGTCAGCTGTAACTTCATGACAACAATGTTAACTACAAATTCCATAGCCAACATTTTTGTAGGCATGGCTAGTCTGAACACTTCTTTGCAATTACATTTGTAGACTTCATCCACCAGGAATGCTCTACATATGTCAAATACTGACTACAACTCTCTGATGGTATGCAAACACACCATGCTCTACTTGTAGACTAAGACAACTATCTTGTTACAGATGAGGCCCTAGTCAAAGGCTCAATTATCTATCTAGGATATTACACTTGTAAAATGTTCCATCAATTCGCGTATGCCCACACATTCAAGGTTTAGTTTTAGTTCTCTACTTGGTTCATTTACAACTTCATATTAAATTGTTGATTTTCCTTCTATTGCAGGGCTATCATAATTACTAAGTTTGATATAATCTCAAATAGTGAAACAATAGTTGGAACTACAATACCTCTCCTTCAATCTCTAGTATACCTTCTACAAACTAGCTCCAAACAACCATCGAGCTCTTATGAATATGAAGAATGTTCACTCCAACAAGGCAGAAGACGCAGAGACCAACAAAAGATGAGTCATTTTCAAACAATTCCAATTCAAAAATTGACTATGTACCATAAGTAATGGTCCATTGAGGGTAGGGCCTTGACAAAAACTCCAATATGTGAATTTCAAAATGTTGGACATGATGGTAAAGTTTTTGGCTTTGATTTCATAGACAAAGTAGGATATGAAATATATATAACTTGCTTCAATGAACTTCTTGATGAGTTCTATCATGTTCTTCACTCTAATTCTCTCTACATCATCTCCAATGGTTGTATTAAAGTGGCTAACATAAAATATAGTAGCTCCACAAACCCTATCAAAATATTCCTATACAACTCATAAACAATAACTCCTTCCACATGCATAGACTCTCGCATACCCACACATAGTTACAATATAAAGAGCATAGATACATTGGAGTCAATACCTATTAATTCCCTTGTAGATGTAATTGGTTTACTTCTATCTATCTCCACTACATCTACCATATGTAAAAGTGATGCGATCAAAACAATTAAGTGTACTGCTACAATCATAGGCATGTCAAGTTGTAGCATAGATGTTACACCATGGCGTCATCAATGCCAAGTTGAAGGAAAAAAAATCTCTTATATGTGCCTACAACCAAAAACCCCCATTCTTCTTGTAAAATATAGTTGTATTACCTCATGGTATGGAAAATCAATTGAGACTATTTTCCCAACTGCAATTCTAATCAATCCATACTTGTTAGAGGCCTCAACATTAAAGACATTGTATTCCACTTTAGAGATTCTCTAGCCTCTGATTTCCTTGTCAAATAACCCACTTACCCCCCACAAGTTTGCAAACCCTATTGATATTTGACAGATTGTAACTTCAAGGTTTCTAGAAAAAAATAATGTTTATGTAAAAGACACTATCTCAAAAGTCTACTTGGAAAAATTCTATTACCTTTCTTTCCCTTTGTTGGTTGACAATAAAAATGTAAGAAAAATGTTGTTCAAATTTCCACCAATAATTTCTTGTAACATCCCAACTGGAATATTAGAAATCCTTAAACACAATTAAAGCAAACAACACACTTAATTTTTTGTTTTTTATTATTTGTAATCAAATATATTACATTTACAATTTCAAGTACAATACATATATTTAGAGAATGGTCACTTCACATGTGACTAATAAAATTCCACATATAATAAATTGTCATATTTCTTATGACTTACAATTTTACCACTATCTTTTGCAAAATAAGTAATGTATTCTTATTCACAAGTCTTCAAAAATCAACTACAGTAGAGAGAGCATCACCTTAGTTCTTTTCCTGCAACCACAGACCGGTAGTCCCTTGAACGCTTTCCTACAGGAAGTGGCCCTTCCCTTTATGAGGGTAATAGATAATGAGAATCAACTAATCCTTTATACCATTTGTGAACTAGTGATGTGTCCTACCTAGTGACAGTTAGGTTTAAAAATCTAGTTTATCTCTAGCTATGTATGACCCATTCTGATTGTTCATCTATCTGGTACACTGTGAACTGACAATGCAAGTAGTGACTTTTGCATTACTTTGTGGTGCAGTCATGGTAGGAGGGTTCACATAATGAACTATCTAGGCTGTGTAGCTAGAGTAAACACAATAGAAATAACTCAAACATATAAAACAAATGCAAATTCAGTCATTCAGTATATCATAGAATTCAAATACAGATTGGCTGGCAACATGCGGGCTTATAATTAGGGCTCACGAGCCTGATTAAAGAATATGCACAAGATATGGTTTTTCAGCTCCTTCACGAAAATTTCAACTATCAATTATGAACTAATGATTAACTATCAAAATATTTCTTTCCTAGGCATCTATTACATCATTTTATATCATCTCTAGAACATAAGATTCCTTTATGTCAGCGAAGGAAGATCACAAACTCCAATGAAGAGTTGTAACATGTGTACATAGATAGGTCAGACCTAAATGAATAGAACTCCTCCATAAATGAATGGAATGATGTGTAGATCTTCATGGAAGGTCGGCCATGAACCAAACAACTTTGAATGATGTGTCTTTTAACATAGCAAGTCATGAAATGCTCTGTAGGTTTTCTCCTTTAGCCGATTGTTTGAGACTATCAAGATGCTTTGTTCTGAGAAAACAATTGATCTTCTGATAGCGATATCTTATCGGTACCTAATCCAAATGCTTTGAATTTTGGATATGTTGTGCATGAATGAATCTAGATGGTAAGTGTAGCTCCACAAGATATAAAATGCAACTACAATAGAATTCAAACCAAAATACATAAACTTCTACTAACTGATCTGCTTGAACTAAACTAGAAAATGAAAAGAAACAAACTACAATGCAAACAAACTGTAATGCAAATATTATTGGTTGATGCAAGATTGCTCTTGAACTAGGGATGCTCCTATATTAGACATCCAGGGTTATTGAAAAAGTGAGTCCCTCACTTTGCTGGGGCTAGAGGGAAACCAAAATGGTCTACCTCAACTTGAGAAATCTAAGATGAATCTTCTTCCAGTCTGCCATTCCACTTCACAAGATATTCTTTATACTATCATCCTTTGGTACTGCGTCCAACTCTGCTATCCAAAATGTCCTCTATCTACTCTGGTGCTTGTTGTGGTAATTGTTGCTTCAAGTATTTCTCAATGTTGTCACTGAACTCTGCTTCATGATACTGATATAGGTTTGCAATGTTGAAAATAGGTGATATACCCAATGTCTCTGGTAGCTCTACTTCATATGCATTTCTTGAATCAAACTTTCTGATTATCTTACAAGGTCCAAACTTCTTCATATTCAAACTTATTATATGTCCCAACTAGAAATCTTTCTTTTCTAAAGTATACCATCACTTCATCTCCAACTACAAATTCTTTGTGTCTTCTCTTCTCATCTACTTGCTCTTTGTACTTGTTGTTCATCTCCTCCAAATGCTTCTTCACTTGATTATGCATTGTCTCCATGTGTTCTGCAAATTCTTCTGCCTTTGCACTTCTCTTTTTTGTCATATTGATGTTTTTCAACTTTGCAACTCCTTTAGGGTTTACTCTGGTAAGAATCTCAAAAGGTGTTCTTTCGGTACTTCTATTTACTAAATTATTATATGCAAACTCTTCTTGTGAAAGAATCAAATCCCAACTTCCTGTCTTCTCTCCAACCAAACATCTTAACAAGTTTCCCAAACTCATATTTACTACCTCTGTCTATCCATCAGTTTGTGGATGAAATGTTGAACTAAACTTCAAATCTATCTTCATCTTCTTCCAAAGTGTCTTCCAAAAGTATCCAAGAAATCTTGTGTCTCTATCTAAAATTATGCTCTTAGGTAATCCATGCAATCTCACAATCTCCTTGAAAAATAGGTCAGCCACATGCACTACATCAGTTGTCTTCTTACAAGGTATGAAATGTGCCATCTTTGAAAATCTATCCACCACTACAAATATTGAATCATGTCCACTCTAACTTCAGAACTCCCATCACAAATCCATACTTATGTCTTCCCAAGGTCTCTCCAGTACTGTCAAAGGTTTATACAATCTAGTATTCTGACTACTCCCTTTTGCAGCTTGACAAACTCTACAAATTTGCATAAATTTCCTAACATCCTTATGTATCTAAGGCCAAAAGTAATTTTCACTCACCAAAGCCACTGTCTTATAAATGCCAAAGTGTCCTACCAATCCACCACTATGTTTCTCTTTGATCAAATTGTCTCTCATTGAACTCCTAGGTATGCATAACTGACTTCCTTTGAACAACATATCTTCTTGAATGAAATTGTCCAACCACTTATTCCTATATGTCACAACAGGTTCCTTACATGCTTTCCAAGGTTCTGAAAAATCAAGATCTTCTTCATACATGTTCTTCAATTCATCAAATCCCAACACTTGAACTCTCATCTCTGTCAACAAGTTCCTTCTCCTACTCAATGCATCAACAACTTTGTTTGATTTTCCACTTGTATGCTTCAACACAAAAGTATAACTCTGCATGAACTCTACCCATCTCATATGTCTCTAATTTAACTTTCCTTGACTATTCAAATATTTAAAGCTTGATGACCTATATACAACACAAACTCTTTAGGCAACAAGTAATGTCTCCACTTCTTCTAGGCTTGAATTATGGCATAGAACTCTTGATCATAAATTGAATATCTTCTCCTTGCATCATTCAACTTCTCACTAAAATATGCTACTAGTCTACCTTCTTGACTTAACATTGCTCCTATTACATTCCCACTTGCATCACAATCTACTTGAAATACCTTATTGAAATCTGGTAATGCCAAAACATGTTGCTCTGTCACTTTCTCCTTCAACAATTCAAAACTCTTATCTGCTCCTGATGTCCACTTGAAATCTTTTCTATCACCTCTCATTTCCTCTGTCATAGGATTATGAACTAAACTAAAATTTTTGATGAACTTCCGATAGAAACTATCCAATCCATGAAATGATTTGACTTCTCCAATGCTCTCTGGTGTAAGCCATTCAACAATTGCTCTCACTTTCTCAGGGTCCATCTTCAATCCTTCCACAGAAATCACAAATCCCAAATATACCAACTCTTCCTTCATGAAACTACATTTCTTAATATTTATCAGCAATTTCTCTTCTCTCGGTCTCTGCAATACTTGTCTTAGGTGCCACAAATATTCTTCTTTTATCTTACTAAAAATTAGAATATCATCCAAATATACATAAAAAACTTACCCAGGAATTTCTTCAAGTCTTCATTCATCAACCTCATGAAAGTACTCGGTGCATTTGTCAATCAAAAAGGCATCACTAACCACTCATACAATCCCTCATTTGTCTTAAAAGAAGTCTTCCATTCATCTCCTTCTTTGATTCTGATCTGATGGTATCCACTCTTCAAATCTATCTTTGTAAAATATTTTTCTCCACTCAAACAATCCATGATATCATCCATCCTAGGTAAAGGAAATCTATACTTAACTATGATCTTGTTTATAGCTCTAGAGTTTGTACACATTCTCCATTCTCCATCTTTCTTCAATGCTAACACTGTAGGTAGTGCACAAGGACTCAAACTTTCTCTGATCGAACCTTTCCTCAACAACTCTTGTATCTGTCTATTCAATTCTTCATTCTCTGCTGGTCTCATTCTATGTGCTGCTTTGTTAGGCAAACTAGCTCCTAGTATAAGATCCATGTGATGACTGATACTCCTGATTGGTGGCAATCCTTCAAGTACATTATCTGATATGATGTCTTCACACTCTATCAACAACTCAGTTATCTCCTCCAATTGTAATTCTTCAGTCTCCTTCAAATTTTTAGGCTTCTTAGGGATCAAAGCATAACACATGTGTTGCAAGTATGTGCCTAATTGGTGTTGTCATTGATGTCAACATATCTTTGTTGTCATTGGTGTCAATTGTATCTTATTCTGTTTCTTGTTTAGAAGACTTGTATGTTGAGGATATTGAGAAAAAGAGCCTCTTCGGAAGGAACAATTGAGTTACAGAGAAGTGCAGTACAGACAATGAGTTGTATGCTAAAGAATAGTCTAGTAAACTGCTCCACATTTATTTTTGCTTGAAGATCATGGTCTGTGGATTGGATGTAAGTTAGAGGTATGACTAAGGATGCTACATTCTAGGTTTGAGCCCTCCGCATGAAGATCTGTGTGAGTTGTGTTCATTAGAGTGAAACCTACTTTTTCTGTAAGTTCAGTTGGGATAGGAACAAAGTATTCTGCTCCTCATTCCTTTGCAATAAAGTATTTTTCTCTAAGGTTCTAGAAGGAAGTCTAGGATGATGATAAGTGCCTACAGTTGCAATGGTTTGTTGTTTGGTGGTCCACAAGCTATCTTTCTTTTATGACAGTTGAAGATAGTAAAGTTCATGTGTTCCGGTGAAAAGATTCCTATGGATAAAGTGGTTAAGGTTCGTGCAGTTGCTCCTTATGATTATATCATGCTTGTGGATGCCTCCTAATCATGTTCCTATCTGGACTTTGGTCCACATTAAGAAATTGAGATTGTGTTTGAAGATTGTTTCTAGACAATGTAGCATGTAACTAGTCTTGGCTGACCTGGTTAATCCAATTGATTACAGAGATCTCTTGGAAGATTGTGGAAGCGTGTTGTGGCGTGGAAGACCATGTTTGAGTCCCATCTAAGGCATGGCATGATCCGCATTTCATTTCCTTTGCATAATGTTATAATAGGTCAGGACCTATTTTGTAAATGTTTGTAATATTTGCCAACCTTGGAGATTGCTCCAATGGTTAATGATTGTGACACCGACCTTGATGATCATCTCAAGATTGATGTAGTGTATAAATACTTGTAGTTAAGTCATGGAAAAAGTGTCCTTGAGAGAAAATGGAAAGATAATAAGAAAGGTCCAAAAGGTAGAGTAGAGCAGAAGAATTATTGCACTTTAGAAAGGTGTTGACATGGTAGTGAATCTGGTAGTAATCCATCAGTAGAGTTTAACAGGCCTTATTGTAATCTTACTAGGTTTAGGGTTGAGGCAGTGAGCCTGCTAGACCTAGTTGTTCTTCATGGCAGTAGGCCAGTATGTTTAGGCCCGTGGAGTGACCAAGCATGAACATCATTAATTCAAGATTGCAATATATATTGAGAGCTAATCCTCTCTATGGTTTTTCCCCACCTTGGGGTTTTCCATGTAAAATTTGGTGTCTCTTGTGTTTGACGTTGTATATGTGGTTAAGTTTTTGATTTCATGCATTCATTGTTAAACCATAATAATTGTGGATAAGTGATGGATGTTTAAGTGTAGAAAGTGTTTAAGTTTTTGAGACAACTAATTCACCCCCCTCTCAGTTGTCCAACGCATATCAACAATTGGTATCAGAGCCAAGTTCCTTTGAAGAAAGTTTAATAGCTTGAGGAAAATCCAAAATGTCTTAAAAGAAGGAAGCATCGCATTTTGATGGAATGAATTATGTTCTCTAGAAGGCTTGGATTAAAATCCATCTTCTTTCTCTTGGTTACAAAGTATGGAAAGCTGCAGAAACAAAATACACCATACCTCCAAACAATTTGATGAATGAAGATGAAATCAAAGAATACGAGATATTTATCAAGGCAAAGGATACTCTGCTAAGCTCATTAACCGACTCAATATTGATAAAATTTGTGACTCTTGAAACTGCAAATAATGTGTGGGAAAAGTTGAAAAATCTATATGAAGGAGATGATTTTGTGAAGGAAGCCAACTTACAAAGTCTGAAAGTGAAATATGAAAGTTTGAAGATGAACGATGATCAAAACATATTAGCCTTTATGCAAAGAGTTGATGAACTTGTTACAGGGATAAAAGCCATAGGTGGAACTCTCGAAAAAAAGGAAGTTGTTATGAAAATTCTTAGATCTCTGCCTAAGTCCTACTATCACAAGGTAACTGCAATTGAAGAATTCATGCAAGTAAAAATAATTGATAGGGATCAACTACTTGGTAAGCTTACTGCTTTTGAAATAAGAGAATTTGGTGATGCTCTGCCAAAAGTTGAGATGGTATTCAAAGCCAGTACTCCTGGAAGTACTTCCAGATTAGAAAAGTACAAGGTAGAATCCAAAGATGAGTTTGATAAAGTTAAAGCCAAATTCATAGATAGACTACAAAGAGGATCTAGTAAGTATAAAGGTAAATTACCTTTCAAATGTTTTTCCTATGGTAAAGTAGGTCATTTTTCTTCTAGATGTCCTAAAGAATTGAAAGAAATAGAAGAAGATATGAGAACAGTCCTAGGACCCAAAAGAAGTGTTATTATGTTGAAGATTTTGATGATGATGGAGTATCAGATAATGGTGAACCAGATAATGCTAGTTCCTCTGTAAATGAATGCTTGTTTATTGCTATTAAGGAAGATCCCATGTCTACTAATTCTACTAGCTGTGTCAAGGAAGAAAAACTTGTGGAAAGTGCTTTGGCTGCATGAATGAGTTATTGATATTGGTTTCTCTCACCACATGACTGGTGACAAGAGTAAGTTTATGAGTTTGGAAAGATATGATGGTGGACTGGTTAGGTTTGGAGATGATACAACTGGTAAGATTTGTGGGAAAGGATCTATTCTTTTGATGGAAAGCATAATACTGAAGATGTCTTGTATGTGAAAGGATTGAAGCACAATCTTTTGAGTGTGGGTTAAATCTGTGACTGTTGATCATGATGTTAGTCATAAGCAAACATAGAATAAAAGATACAAAACAACCTTTACTCATCTTGAAAGATATGATGAATTCAAAGAATCCATGATCCCAAGTCTTTGTGGATTAGTTCATAATCTACTGACGTTACTCAGTGGTTGATGTGTGTTGCTATTTTACATTCAAGGGGCCTTACGTTGATTGATCAGATTCTATTTCCTATAAAGATGCTACACAGAAAGGTCACTCTACATAGTATATTTCTTCAAATAATGTGTTTGCACTTGGATCTTTGCATGCTATTTATCAATTGAACATGCTTTAACTCTAAATATGCTATGTATTTTTCAATTTTCTATGAGATATCAGCATATTTCATGTTACTTACTTCTGATTATCTGTTATTTGCAATTGTGATGATGGAATGTTATCAAATTGAAAGAAAATTAAAAGAATACTTAAAATTTTGGTGAATCTTAGCTATTGAACCACATACACACTTGATACAGTCATGAGGAGAAGAAATCAAACCATATTTTCACCAGGGTGTTCCACAGCTAGATATAGATGATGCAAACTTCAAAGGATAATGAATGAAGACAATACATGCAGACTGATGAGCACTCCAAGAGACGCAGCAAATCAAAGCATTTATCAAGAATTCAAACACAAACTACTCATGATTTATGATGATTTGTAATCAAAATGGTCTTCTCTTTCATTAAGTATGCAAAAACATGTATGTTTACAATAACTTTGAAATAAGACCTGATGTTTCAGGAATCAAATTTCAATTAAGCTTCTGAATGCTCAAAATAAGACATCCCTACACCTTTTATAGAATAAGGTGAGGGAGCGATTACAAATGACCTATGGTCAGGATGTGCCAATTAAGATCCACGATGTACATTTACTTTTGACGTGGTCAACTTTCCTTATGGCACAGGTCACCAGCTGGTAACCATCTAGGTTACTTATGTTCTTCTAAGTACCTGATGCATATGTTTCCCTTGTGGTGCATCTTCATTTACTCCTCAGGTTCTTCTTCATCATCATGATCATCACTTTCTATGTTGTCATCACCCCGATGAATATCGCCTTGTATATGGACCTTTAATGCTGTCCTGATATTTTCATAGGCTTCTACTATTTTATCAATTTCCCTGCCATCCTGAGTTTTGGCTTTATTGATGGCATGCTTGTGGGCTTGAAATTTATCTCTAAGGACTTCTAACTTACTCTTCCTATTGCTCAATGTTTCATTATCGTTCTCCACCCTTACTTTGATCCTCATGATCTTGTTCATTGCTTCTTCCGTTAAGTGGGTGAGAGGATCATCAGCCATTGGTTGAAAGTTATCATGTAGAGCTTTTATGGCAAAGTCTACATCTTGGTTCTCAATTTTCCCCTCTACTTCTCCCTCCAGGGCTTCTAGGACTTCTACTTCATAGGACATCATGCTATGTAGTTTCACACTGATATCTCTTAACTTACTACTACACTTCTTCAGTACATCACATTCAAACTTGATGTCCCTATACCAAATATCCACTAGCATGGCAGTGTTATTATTCAACACCTGATAGTTTATCAGGACCTAAGGATTAATCCTCTTTATTTCACTCAAAGTACCCAGGGCTTTCTCTAACTGGAATGACCTTCTTCTGGCCTCATTTTGTATTTTATCAACTTTCTTCTTGGAGGTACTCAAAGAATTCCACCTCTGCAAAGAGGCTCTCACTACTTCCTCAGCTCCCGTGAGTGCTGATAACATCCATTTCCCCATGATCACTGACTCATGTGTCATAAGGTCTGATGTAGAGTAAAGGAGGACAAAACACAACTCTTCATAGTATTCAAGGCAACATACTCAACAGTCATGATTCTAGGCATTCTAGATTTACCTTGCAATAACACATTTAGAGAACCCACCAACAAAATTACCTTGGCAAACTTTGGTAGACCTTATACCAACTCAACATATAAAATATAGTCTCACAAGCCCTTCTTCCATTTTAGTATCATCAACAATAACCTATTTCTCTTATTGACTGCCCAAACTTCTAGTAGCCCTGCCTATCGTAACTGTCATGGATATCTTTCATATTAGCCTTCATTCTAAGACTGTGAAGGCACTTTTGGACACCCTTTATGCCATTTTAAAACATATCAAAAATGAAGATACCTTTGTTTCGTAACAACACTCTAAACTAAAGAATGTCATGCTCCAATTAGGCCTAAATAGGCTTCCAAACTGTCACTCTTGTCTCACTCTAGGTGTTCTTCCAATACATGGATCTTGAAACCTTTACCATGGATTAAAAACATTTAAAACATCATATTTAACTCCCTCCTAGGGTTTCCAAGCATCATTAAGACACACTATTGCCTCATACTCAGTCATGACTGTGACTGTTACACTCAATCCTGATAGGACGGACTTCTTTATGGGTATAAACCTCAATCCATTTGCAAAATTCAACTTATAGAACATGAATTTATCTCACTTGCTTCCTTTACTAAACCAAAACCATCATTAGGGAATGTTCAATCCATACTAAGAACAACAAATCATAAGTTTTCTACCCTTTACTAGTCTGAAATAGAGCAGGACAACACTAGGGCTTGATAGAAATAGGACCAAACTTCGTTCATAAACTCTGCACTCTTGGAATCAGTGAAAACACACATAGAACTATCATATCCCTAGTTTTTATCTCATTACATCAAGTAAATTAGGAGAAACACCATTTTAAATGCACACTGTTACCCTAGAACAGGGTTTTTAACTATTTTTACAAGATTTGCAATATCTCACTCAAATCCTCACCAATCTTCATGAAACAAAATAGAACAGGAAGGTGATTGAATAAACTAACACTTACAATCAATTAGACATCTATTCATGCCCGTATAGATCCGTACACCTACAAAAAATAGTAAATTTATGAGGAAATACACATAAAACAGGGTTTTATTCATTCCAACTTCTTTTCTTCAATCACCCCCTGTACAAAATGGTTACAAGGCCTTAATAAAGGCATTACATCATGACTCCTCACATTCCAACTAATTTCTAACTACCTATCAATGCCTAGAACCAAAATGACCTTTCATATTCCAAGTTTGCATCATTTGCAACTTTACAATTTTGCATCATTTACACAAATTTGAACTTAGACCTCTCTTAGTGACTTTAATAAAAGGGAAAATGACTTAATTTATCTCATTGCATTGTTAATCATCATAGTTCATCAAATTCCTATAGAAGCATCAATTTATGAAAGTGCTCCTGAACCATATGATGCAGAGTAAAGGAGGACAAAACTCAACTCTTCATATTATTCAAGGCAACATACTCAACAGTCATGATTCTAGGCATTCTTGGAGGCATTTTTGATTTACCTTGCAATAACACATTTAGAGAACCCACCAAAAAAATTACCTTGGCAAACATTGGCAGACCTTGTACCAACTCATCATATAAAATACAGTCTCACAAGCCCTTCTTCCATTTTAGTATCATCAACAATAACCTATTTCTTTTATTGACTGCCCAAACTCCTAGTAGCCCTGCCTATCGTAACTGTCATGGATATCTTTCATATTAGCCTTCATTCTAAGACTATGAAGGCACTTTTGGACACCATTTATGCCATTTTAAAACATATCAAAAATGAAAATACCTTTGTTTTGTAACAACACTCTAAACTAAAGACTGTCATGCTCCAATTAGGCCTAAATAGGCTTCCAAACTATCACTCTTGTCTCATTCTTGGTGTTCTTCCAATACATGGATCCTGAAATCTTTACCATGCATTAAAAACATTTAAAACATCCTATTTAACCTGCTCCTAGGGTTTCCAACAATCATTAAGACACACTATTGCCTCATACTCAGTCATGACAGTGACTGTTACACTCAGTCCTGACAGGACAGACTTCTTTAAGGGTATAAACCTCAATCCATTTACCAAATTCAACTTATGGAACATGAACTTATCTCACATTCTTCCTTTACTAAATCAAAGCCATCATTAGGGAATGTTCAATCCATACTAAGAACAACAAATCATAAGTTTTCTACCTTTTACCAGTCTGAAACAGAGCAGGGCAGCACTAGGGCTTGATAGAAATAGGACCAAACTTTGTTCATAAACTTTGCACTCTTGGAAATAGTGAAAACACACATAGAACTATCATATCCCTAGTTTTAATCTCATTCCATCAAGTAAATTAGGAGAAACACCATTTTAAATGCACATTGTTACCCTAGAACAGGGTTTTTAACTGTTTTTACAAGATTTGCAATATCTCACTCAAATCCTCAACAATCTTCATGAATTAAAATAGAATAGGAAGGTGATTGAAGAACCTAACACTTACAATCAATTAGACATCTATTCATGCCTGTATAGATCTGTACACCTATAGAAAACAGTAAATTTCTGAGGAAATACACATAAAACAAGGTTTTATTCATTCCAACTTCTTTTCTTCAATCACACCCCATACAAAATGGTTACAAGGCCTTAATAAAGGCATTACATCATGAATCCTCACATTCCAACTGATTTCTAACTACCTATCAATGCCTAGAACCAAAATGACCTTTCATATTCTAAGTTTGCATCATTTGGAACTTTACAATTTTGCATCATTTACACAAATTTGAACTTAGACCTCTCTTAGTGACTTTAATAAAAGGGAAAATGACTTAATTTATCTCATTGCATTGTTGAATCATCATAGTTCAATCAAATTCCTATAGAAGCATCAATTTATGAAAGTGCTCTTGCACCATATGATGCAGAGTAAAGGAGGACAAAACTCAACTCCTCATATTATTCAAGGCAACATGCTTAATAGTCATGATTCTAGGCATTCTTGATTTACCTTGCAATAAAACATTTAGAGAATCCACCAACAAAATTACCTTGGAAAACTTTGGTAGACCTTGTACAAACTCAACATATAAAATACAGTCTCACAAGCCCTTCTTCCATCTTAGTATCATCAACAATAACCTATTTCTCTTATTGACTGCCCAAACTCCTAATAGCCCTGTCTATCGTAACTGTCATGGATATCTTTCATATTAGCCTTCATTCTAAGACTGTGAAGGCACTTTTGGACACCCTTTATGCCATTTTAAAACATATCAAAAATGAAGATAGCTTTGTTTTGTAACAACACTCTAAACTAAAGACTGTCATGCTCCAATTGGGCCTAAATTGGCTTCCAAACTGTCACTCTTGTGTCATTCTTGGTGTTCTTCCAATACATGGATCCTGAAACCTTTACCATGGATTAAAAACATTTAAAATATCCTATTTAACCCACTCCTAGGGTTTGTAACCATCATTAAGACACACTATTGCCTCATACTCAGTCATGATAGTGACTGTTACACTCAGTCCTGACAGGACAGACTTCTTTAAGGGTATAAACCTCAATCCATATGCCAAATTCAACTTATGGAAGATGAATTTATCTCACTTGCTTCCTTTAGTAAATCAAAACCATCATTAGGGAATGTTCAATCCATACTAAGAACAACAAATCATAAGTTTGATGCCCTTTACCAGTTTGAAATAGAGCAGGACAGGACTAGGGCTTGATAGAAATAGGACCAAACTTTGTTCATAAACTCTGCACTCTTGGAATCAATGAAAATATGCATAGAACTATCATATCCCTAGTTTTTATCTCATTTCATCAAGTAAATTAGGAGAAACAGCATTTTAAATGCACATTGTTACCCTAGAATAGGGTTTTTAATTGTTTTTACAAGATTTGCAATATCTCACTCAAATCCTCACCAATCTTCATGAAACAAAATAGAACAAGAAGGTGATTGAAGAATCTAACACTTACAATCAATTAGACATCTATTCATGCTCGTACAGATCCATACACTTACAGAAAATAGTAAAATTCTGAGAAAATATACATAAAACAGGGTTTTATTCATTCCAACTTCTTTTCTTCAATCACCCCCTGTACAAAATGGTTACAAGCCCTTAATAAAGGCATTACATCATGACTCCTCACATTCCAATAGATTTCTAACTACCTATCAACACCTAGAACCAAAATGACCTTTCATATTCCAAGTTTGCATCATTTACACAAATTTGAACTTAGACCTCTCTTAGTGACTTTAATAAAAGGGAAAATGACTTAATTTATCTCATTGCATTGTTGAATCATCATAGTTCAATCAAATTCCTATAGAACCGTCAATTTATGAAAGTGCTCCTGCACCATATGATGCAGAGTAAAGGAGGACAAAACTCAACTCTTCATATTATTCAAGGCAACATACTCAACAGTCATGATTCTAGGCATTCTTGGAGCCATTCTTGATTTACCTTGCAATAACACATTTAGAGAATCCACCAACAAAATTACCTTGGTAAACTTTGGCAGACCTTGTGCCAACTCAACATATAAAATATAGTCTCACAAGCCCTTCTTCCATTTTAGTATCATCAACAATAACCTATTTCTCTTATTGACTGCCCAAACTCCTAGTAGCCCTGCCTATCGTAACTGTCATGGATATCTTTCATATTAGCCTTCATTCTATGACTATGAAGGCACTTTTGGACACCCTTTATGCCATTTTAAAACATATCAAAAATGAAGATACCTTTGTTTTTTTAACAACACTCTAAACTAAAGACTGCCATGCTCCAATTAGGCCTAAATAGGCTTCCAAACTGTCACTCTTGTGTCATTCTTGGTGTTCTTCCAATACATGGATCCTGAAACCTTTACCATGGATTAAAAACATTTAAAAAATCCTATTTAACCCACTCCTAGGGTTTCCAACCATCATTAAGACACACTATTGCCTCATACTCAGTCATGACAGTGACTGTTACACTCAATCCCGACAGGACAGACTTCTTTATGGGTATAAACCTCAATCCATTTGCAAAATTCAACTTATGGAACATGAATTTATCTCACTTGCTTCCTTTACTAAACCAAAACCATCATCAGGCAATGTTCAATCCATACTAAGAACAACAAATCATAAGTTTTCTGCCCTTTACTAGTCTGAAACAGAGCAGGACAGCACTAGGGCTTGATAGAAATAGGATCAAACTTTGTTCATAAACTCTACACTCTTGGAATCAATGAAAACACACATAGAACTATCATATCCCTAGTTTTTTTCTCATTCCATCAAGTAAATTAGGAGAAACACCATTTTAAATGCACACTGTTACCCTAGAACATGGTTTTTAACTATTTTTACAAGATTTGTAATATCTCACTCAAATCCTCACCAATCTTCATGAAACAAAATAGAATAGGAAGGTGATTGAAGAATCTAACACTTACAATCAATTAGACATCTATTCATGCCCATACAAATCTATACACCTATAGAAAATAGTAAATTTCTGAGGAAATACACATAAAACAGGGTTTCATTCATTCCAATTTTTTTTCTTCAATCACCCCTCATACAAAATGGTTACAAGGCCTTAATAAAGGCATTACATCATGACTCTTCACATTCCAACTAATTTCTAACTACCTATCAATGCCTAGAACCAAAATGACCTTTCATATTCCAAGTTTACATCATTTGCAACTTTACAATTTTGCATCATTTACACAAATTTAAACTTAGACCTCTCTTAGTGACTTTAATAAAAGGGAAAATGACTTAATTTATCTCATTGCATTGTTGAATCATCATAGTTCAATCAATTTCATATAGAAGCATCAATTATGAAGGTGCTCCTACACCGTACAACCAACCAACAAAGATTTCCAAGTCCCTTGGAAATGTATCTACAAAACAAAACTACTTTTTCTTGCATCTCTGTCTATCACTTCATCTTTTTCAGCTTTAGTCTTCAGGCTTTAAATTTTCACATTAATGGCTAGTGACCAACCAATCAACAAAATCAAACTACCATCAACTTTAGAGCTTCTTTTGGCTCCTTCTATTCCATCAGTGGAGTACTCTTCAGGTTGCAACCTTAAGTGCTTCTTCAGTTAGGTATCCATCTCTCTACTGCCTTACCAAACCAACTCACCAAACCATCCATCTTACCCAATAGTAGATCTTGGTGATGCACCTTACCACTCTCTCCTTAGTGGCCTCTCTCTACACCCTTATCCATCTTAATGTCTATTGGAGAATGGTCATGACAGACCTCATCTTGTCTGCCCACACACAATCTAAGAAACCTCTTTTTGCAGCTAGATGGAACAAGCACCTGCAACCAAACAACTTAGCAAATAAAATAACGGTCACCAACACAACTTTCCTTTAGTTCTTTACCTTCCTTCTCAGTGACAGGAAACAAATACATACCACCCAATCTTTTGCCAGCTCTAATACCAATATGATGTAGAGTAAAGGAGGATAAAACTCAACTCTTCATATTATTCAAGGCAACATACTCAATAGTCATGATTCTAGGCATTCTTGGAGGCATTCTTGATTTACCTTGTAATAACACATTTAGAGAACCCACCAACAAAATTACCTTGGCAAACTTTGGCAGACCTTGTACCAACTCAACATATAAAATACAGTCTCACAAGCCCTTCTTCCATTTTAGTATCATCAACAATAACCTATTTCTCTTATTGACTGCCCAAACTCCTAGTAGCCCTGCATATTGTAACTGTCGTGGATATATTTCATATTAGCCTTCATTCTAAGACTGTGAAGGCACTTTTGGACACCCTTTATGCCATTTTAAAACATATCAAAAATGAAGATACATTTGTTTTGTAACAACACTCTAAACTAAAGACTGTCATGCTCCAATTAGTCCTAAATAGGCTTCCAAACTGTCACTCTTGTGTCATTCTTAGTGTTCTTCCAATACATGGATCTTGAAACCTTTACCATGGATTAAAAAAATTTAAAACATGCTATTTAACCCACTCCTAGGTTTTCCAACCATCATTAAGACACACTATTGCCTCATACTCAGTCATGACAGTGACTGTTACACTCAGTCTTGACAAGATAGACTTCTTTAAGGGTATAAACCTCAATCCATTTGCCAAATTCAACTTATGGAACATGAATTTATCTCACTTGCTTTCTTTACTAAACCAAAACCATCATTAGGGAATGTTCAATCCATACTAAGAACAACAAATCATAAGTTTTCTGCCCTTTATTAGTCTGGAACAGAGCAGGACAGCACTAGGGCTTGATAGAAATAGGACCAAACTTTGTTCATAAACTCTGCACTCTTGGAATCAATGAAAAAACACATAGAACTATCATATCCCTAGTTTTTATCTCATTCCATCAAGTAAATTAGGAGAAACACTATTTTAAATGCACACTGTTACCCTATAACAGGGTTTTTAATTGTTTTTACAAGATTTGCAATCTCACTCAAATCCTCACCAATCTTCATGAAACAAAATAGAACAGGAAGGTGATTGAAGAATCTAACACTTACAATCAATTAGACATCTATTCATGCCCGTACAGATCCGTACACCTATAGAAAACAGTAAATTTCTGAGGAAATACACATAAAACAGGGTTTTATTCATTCCAACTTCTATTCTTCAATCACCCCCCGTACAAAATGGTTACAAGGCTTTAATAAAGGCATTACATCATGACTCCTCACATTCCAACTGATTTCTAACTACCTATCAACGCCTAGAACCAAAATGACCTTTCATATTCCAAGTTTGCATCATTTGTAACTTTACAATTTTACATCATTTACACAAATTTAAACTTAGACCTCTCTTACTGACTTTAATAAAAGGGAAAATGACTTAATTTATCTCATTACATTGTTGAATCATCATAGTTCAATTAAATTCCTATAGAAGTATCAACTTATGAAGGTGCTCCTGCACCATACAACCAACCAACAAAGATTTCCAAGTCCCTTGGAAATGTATCTACAAAACAAAACTACGTTTTCCTGCATCTTTGTCTATCTCTTCATCTTTTTCAGCTTCAGGCTTCAGGCTTCAAATATTCACATCAATGACTAGTGACCAACCAATTAACAAAATCAAACTACCATCAACTTTAGAGCTTCTTCTGGCTCCTTCTATTCCCATCAGTGGAGTACTCTTCAGGCTGCAACCTCAAGTGCTTCTTCAGTTAGGTATCCATCTCTCTACTGCCTTACCACACTAACTCACCAAACCATCCATCTTACCCAACAACAGATCCTGGTGATGCACCTTACCACTCTCTCCTCAGTGGCCTCTCTCTGCACCCTTATCCAACTTAAGCTATATTGGAGAATGGTCACGATAGACCTCATCTTGTCTACACACACACAATCTCAGAAACCTTCTTCTGCAGCTAGATGGAACAAGCACCTGCAACCAAACAACTTAGCAAACAAAATAACGGTCACCAACACAACATTCCTTCAGTTCTTTACATGCCTTCTTAGTGACAAGAAATAAATACATACCACCCAATCTTTCACCAGCTCTAATACCAATATGATGTAGAGTAAAGGAGGACAAAACTCAACTCTTCATATTATTCAAGGCAACATACTCAATAGTCATGATTTTAGGCATTCTTGGAGGCATTCTTGATTTACCTTGTAATAACACATTTAGAGAACCCACCAACAAAATTACCTTGGCAAACTTTGGCAGACCTTGTACCAACTCAACATATAAAATATAGTCTCACAAGCCTTTCTTCCATTTTAGTATCATCAACAATAACCTATTTCTCTTATTGACTGCCCAAACTCCTAGTAGCCCTGCCTATCGTAACTATCATGGATATCTTTCATATTAGCCTTCATTCTAAGACTATGAAGGCACTTTTGGACACCCTTTATGCCATTTTAAAACATATCAAAAATGAAGATACCTTTGTTTTGTAACAACAATCTAAACTAAAGACTGTCATGCTCCAATTAGGCCTAAATAGGCTTCCAAACTGTCACTCTTGTGTCATTCTTGGTGTTCTTCCAATACATGGATCCTCAAACCTTTACCATGGATTAAAAAAATTTAGAACATCCTATTAAACCCACTCCTAGGTTTTTCAACCATCATTAAGACACACTATTGCCTCATACTTAGTCATGATAGTGACTGTTACACTCAGTCCTGACAGGACAGACTTCTTTAAGGGTATAAACCTCAATCCATTTGCCAAATTCAACTTATGGAACATGAATTTATCTCACTTGCTTCCTTTACTAAACCAAAACCATTATTAGGGAATGTTCAATCCATACTAAGAACAACAAATCATAAGTTTTCTACCCTTTACCAATCTGAAACAGAGCAGGACAACACTAGGGCTTGATAGAAATAGGACCAAACTTTGTTCATAAACTCTGTACTCTTGGAATCAGTGAAAACACACATAGAACTATCATATCCCTAGTTTTTATCTCATTCCATCAAGTAAATTAGGAGAAATATCATTTTAAATGCACACTGTTACCCTAGAACAGGGTTTTTAACTATTTTTACAAGATTTGCAATATCTCACTCAAATCCTCACCAATCTTCATGAAACAAAATAGAACAGGAAGGTGATTAAAGAATCTAACACTTACAATCAATTAGACATCTATTCATCCCCATACAGATCCGTACACCTACAGAAAATGGTAAATTTCTTAGGAAATACACATAAAACAGGGTTTTATTCATTCCAACTTCTTTTCTTCAATCACCCTCCGTACAAAATGGTTACAAGGCCTTAATAAAGGCATTAAATCATGACTCCTCACATTCCAACTAATTTCTAACTACCTATCAATGCCTAGAACCAAAATGACCTTTCATATTCCAAGTTTGCATCATTTGCAACTTTACAATTTTGCATCATTTACACAAATTTAAACTTAGACCTCTCTTAGTGACTTTAATAAAAGGGAAAATGACTTAATTTATCTCATTGCATTGTTGAATCATCATAGTTCAATCAAATTCCTATAGAAGCATCAATTTATGAAGGTGCTCCTGCACCAAGGTCTAACTTATTAACCTCTTCTTGAGAGATTGCAGTCAATGGGACTACATGATTTGATGATGTACCTTCAGGGTTAATCCACCCTTTTATGTATGAGTGTAGCTGGGCAATGTGCTCCTTATGCTGCTTATATTTCTCATTTTCTTTCTTCACCCTTTGCATTAAAGAATCGATTATATCCTTCCCTTCTTGACCCTCCTAGTCTTCATTGGCAAACCCCAAGTTGACTGTGGTGATCTAGAATTCTTCTAGGGTGATTTTGCCTTTCTCTTTCTCAACAATGGGAAGTGCTACTTGGGCAGTCCTCCTACCTATAGTAGGATCTCTTCTAATTGTAGATGTTAATCTGGCTTTCCTCTTAGGCTTCATGATGGTTTCTGAAAACAATGTTGAAACATCAAATTCTTAAATCTCAAAACCTAATTCCAAACCTATTTCTTTCTCAAGCCATTGAGGTACTTGATCTCTGAATCCTTGGTGTCTATCATCATCATCATGTCCACCTTGATCTCCAACATTTGTCTCAGTTCTCGATAGAGAGGGTGATTTACTTATTTCTTCCTTATGATATTCATCATGAGGGGGATGCTGTTGTATTTCTTCTTCTTGAGGAACTTCCTCTTGCAGTGGAGAATCTTGCTTTGTATCTACATGCTGGTCCTTGACCTGATCTTGTACTCCCTCCTTTTGTGTTTCATACACTTTGGGAATTTCCTCATCCTGAGTATATTTGTATCCATGGATATCATTGTGTTTGTACTAGGTGCACCAACCTGATCCTAGATCACATTCTGCTCCGCACCTGATGTATCTATCTCCTGGGTCTTAAGGTCATCATGACCTGATGTTTCTTTATCACCTAAGGTTTCTTGAGTCTAGGGGGTATCATTACCTGATGTGTCTTTATCATTCTTGCCCTTTTGTTGGACCTCAACTATTTTGGGTTCAGCTGGTATCTCCTATTCTTGTTGACCCATATCTGGAATATGGCTCTCCACTTCTATTAGCTTGACTTCTGGCATCTTTTCTATTTAATCAGGTGCACCTTCTTTATCTTCAAGATGTATCACATCCTCCCTGATGTGAGGTCTATCACTGCAGGACTCGTTACCTGATCAACTAACTTATTAAGCCTAATTTGTTGGTCTGCCCTCTCTGGGCTACTTTCTTCCTCTTGCTATGTTTGCTTCAACTCTTCCAATACCACCATCTGTGCTAATGGGGTTCCATGTGGGGTCATGCAAGTGTTAGAACCAAGGGTCTCCATCTGCTCTAGTGGCTTGTTTTGCTTGCTCTTCAACCTTCTCAGTCTTAAACTGAATGAAGGTAGGAAGTGGCACATCATGTTGCAATTCTTTCGTAAACACTTCACTAGCAGCTCCCCTTAATACTATGGGGTCATTTCTTATCTCACCCCTCATAGATGTTCTCTATTTTTTAGGTGGTAATGCCACCATGGGTGCCTTCCTCTTTCTTGTGACCATCATGGGTTCATCTCCTGCAGGCTCCTTATTCACTGGCTCCTCCTCAAGAATGATATCTTCTTCTACATTTTGCTATGAGGTTTGGCCCTTATCTAGTACTCCTGCAGTCTCCACAACTGGCCTTAGGATTCTTTTTATTCTTGGTTCATCTACCAAAGGCTGTGCAGATGAAGTTGATGCCTATCCTGATGCAGATGCACCTTCACCTGATATATCAATTCTTTCAATTATCACCCCCCTAGGTTCACTATCAGTCTTCCTTCCTCTAGGGGGTCTTTTTCTTTGTTTTTGAGGTGACAACCTTTCTCCATTAGATTTTCTCTTCTCAACAAGAAATTCAACATATTTTTCATCAGGAATCTCCTAGCTTTTCCTCTTGTTATCTACTACGATGGTCACACCCTTCTTCTTCAGTATACTTATTTGTTCATTTACCCATGATTGGGTTACCTGCAGCACCCCACCTGTAAACTAATCTAATGAAATGTCTTCAGGTTGCATTAGGTCAGGAGCTGAAATGGTGTCATTATACACCTTTTTATCTTTATACTCATTAGACATGGTCTTGCCATCATCTTTCTTTAATTGTGTAGGCACTGCAATGCAATCAAATGTCTTAATTTGATTGAGGGTGAGTCTTTGATATTTTCTTGTTCTAACTTCAGCTTCATCCTCACAGTCAGTCTAGAAATCCTTTAAGTGCTTCTGATGTATGGGCTTCCCTATGATCTTTTTCATTCTTCCATAGGGATCATATGATCTAGCCAATGGAAATGGCTATAAGTTCATCAGGTTTAGACCCCCTATGGCCTTCTTTATGCCCTCTAAATCAGGGCATATGTACCACCCTATAGTTACTGGAAATAATACTGGACGTATCTTGTTGTTTGCTTTGTATGCATCTAGTATAGTAAATATCTGTCTCAAAAACTCCATTAGGACTACCCTATCAATAGGGTAACTAGGTAACATTAATGTCTGTCCTTCAAAACCTTCTATCCTGATGTAAGAAAATGTGGCAAACTAGATAAACTAGGCACCATGCTTGTATATAACTTCCTGAGCTTCCATGCTCAATCTTTTGGTTCTATCCTCCTCCATTGTTCTGACCAGATGCATAGAGAATGCATCATTCACCAATTTATAGTCAAGGAAATAGTCTTTTCTCTACAACTGAGGGTAATGGTCCCATATATGGGCATCATTAATACTGCCACCAATCTTTCCAACTGTGGTTAGTGCACTAAATGTTCCTTTATAAGCACACGAATATACAACATATGAAGTCATGTAAAATGAACACTCCAGGTCTCCTAAATTCATCATTTGTTCATCTAAAGCATCACTAATGATCTTAGCCCTTAATGGCTTGTTATCCATATAAAGACACATCATGATGACTCCATACATCTAATCCTTGAAACTTCTAGCAGTAGGCTAGCCTATCACCCTGCTGAGCAGGGCAATCATATACTGATATTCATCATCAAAATCAAATTTGTACAGATGCACTGGTAATTTGGCAGATGCAGTGTAAGTGTTGTTCTTAGATCTCCACTGATATATCCTCTTTCTTGCAATCTTTTTATTGTTTTCATATTCAATCTCTAGTTTGTGCAGATCCATACTGACTACTTTCTTTCCAACTGGGAGATTGAAAGTAGATGTGATCCCTTTTATAGACAAATCTGCATAAACCCTTCCATGTTTTTCTGCCCGCCTCGTCTGAGGGTTGTAATTTCTAGCACATTCTATTATTAATTATAGAGTTTCCATGGAATAGGGAAATCCAGCCACATTCCACATTCCTAATGTAAATATGGCATCCAGTAGGGCACTATCTTTATCATCATGCATCTTGGATGACTATGCTACTAAATCCGTGTTTCCCTGATGAGTATCTCTGATGACACCATACTTGAACCACACTCCCTTAAGTTGAGCAAACATAGGCTTAAGAAATTTAGACTCAGACCTATTCCTCCTGATGTTCGCCATGGATTCCTGCAATGAACATGATTGGTCTTACCATAATATTCACATGCATGCATATACACTTACATCTATGACATCATGCAGATTATGCCCTTTAATATTCATTACTTCATCATGATATGCCTACTTACAACATCAAACTAACAGAAAATTCATACTACCTAGATATGTAGAAAATGACAACAGGAGGTTTTTTTTAAATTACTTACCTGATAACGGTTATCTCCTGGATTAGGCTGATGATTATGGAAAAGGGGTCTCAAATGATGATAATCACGTGTTCTATTTTGCTGCAAGCTGTTATCCGTCTGTAGGTAGCTCGTATAAGGGTTTGACTTTCTGCTCTGTAAATTTCTTATTTCTTCACAAGGTAAATGAAAAATAACTTTGCCAATTTACCTTTAACCTCATTAGTAGGGCAAATTAGGGCAAAACCGGGTTAAATCGATTAAAACTATTGATCTTCTGCGTGAAATCCATAGATGTTGCCAAGTGTTTGCATTGTATTCACAATCGGCGGGAATCCACCTACTGCATTTATGTGCATTAAATGTTATGAGGCAAGAGGAGGGAGGTGATCTTTAGAAGATCGGGTGATATTTGAAATATAACCCCCTCTATGTAATATGACCTTCCGCCTTTACGCGAGAAAACTGATGTGAAGGAATCAGGTGATGTTGAGAATATCAGGTCATGTTTTGAAGATCAAGGGATGTTTAAAATGTGATCGATCAAAACTAAAGTGACGCCCTTTCGAAAGATCGGAATGACGTCACCGTCATGTTATTGAAAAAGGGGATCAACGGATACATACCTCCACGAGGTAAAAGGATGATGATGTCACCATCAGGGTGATTTTCTTTGTTCATCGGGGTTGGATGACGTCATCGGCATATTGGCACTGGGGTGATATTTTGTGACAGGGTGATATTTGAAAGATCAGGTGATATTCAAAATATCAGGTGATATTCAAAATATGACCCCCGCAAAATATATGAAGCTGTTTGATGGGTAAATACCACTATCACATAAGATTGACGTCTGGAGTTTCAGACCAAATGATTATTGGGTGATAAAATTGGATCGGAGTGATCTTACATAAGATGACTGATGTTAAGAAATATGACCCCCCCAGAATATCAAGTTTGACCAGGACTTTGACTTGTCATAACTTTCATTCCCTAAGGAATATCAGGGTGATCCAAAAGGTAAACCTGCATGAAATTTTATACTCTTTCCAAACATGAGGTTAATGATATGAAATACTAACTTTAACAAACTAACCTCATCTTGATGACTTACCCAACTCCCTTATATAGGGTTACCTACATGACTTACTTTTACCAAACTGCCGAAAAGCAAAAAAACTAAGAACAAGCCAAGAAAAAAGGTGGGTCCCTATTTTGTCAAGTCAAAATAGGGTGTGTTGTGTAACCACACAACAACTTGCCACCAAAGAAAACAACCAAATCCCAATGATTCAAGTAAGGTGATCACATTCATATATAGTATTCTAACCCTTTCTAAGTATAAGCATTATAACCTTTCTGAATGATAAAGATTTTCATCATGGGAACAATGCTAACAAAGGATCAGGTGTGTGCAAATGATTAATTATCCTCATCTTGAAAGCAAGTTGAAAACATGAGTAACTAATGTTAAGCTACATAGTTTGGGATCATCCCTCATAACCAACCTAGATAGAGCCTTGCTACCAGCAGGTGTCCATAGCCCCAACAAGGTTATCTATAAAATCCCCCTAAGTAGAACCCCACTGCCAGCAGACATCTATAGCCTTGGTAGAGTTACTTAGATGGCCTAATTTATTTCTTTTTCTGATTTTTCGATATTTTATATTCTATAAATCTGATGTCATCATGTAAGCTCAGTGTGCAAGGTATGGTCACTTGCTGATTTAGGTTGGAGATTGTATTGGTAGCAAGGGAGTCCCTTTAGATTTTTCACTTAACACCTATACTTGTGTGTTCAACAAACCCAAGGCTGTTAGGTGAGTCATTGTGAAAGAATCACTTTGGTCCAGAAAAGGCACCCTGATGAAAAAATATCACAAACATGATCACAAGTACATCTTAGAATAAGTCATAACCTATATATGAATTTGTTCTCATCACTTGAATCCTAACAATTTAGTTATTTTCTAGGGTGATGAGTTGCCTCATCTTGACTAACCAAAACAAAACTCAACAAGAAGACAAAAAAAAATAAAAAAAAAATTGTACAAACAACTATACAAATATACACACTATGATACACATGACTATCATGAAGCTAACTTAGGCTTGGAAATAATATTTAAGGAACTATCCATTAACTGGTAATGGAACATCCTCACCTGTCAAGTTTTTAAGCCTGTAAGTGATGTCTCCTAATATTTCAGAAATTTTGAAGGGACCTATCTAGAATTTAACAAACTTACCATGATCTCCCTTCCTCTCATGTGCTTTGTCCCACATCAGGACTAAATCTGAGATCCTGAAGGCCTTAACCTTGGCTCTTTTGTCAAACCAGCGTTTGACAACAGCCTAATGTTTGGCAAATTGATCAATTACCTGACTTCTTTTCTCTTCAAGGTGCATCTATTGAAGCAACCTGACTTCTTGCTTATTGTCTATGCCCAGGTACTCTTGTGAAAACTATAGTGTAGGAATCTTTAGGTTAACAGGGAGGATGGGATCCACCCCATATGCTAAGTGAAAAGGTGAGTTTCCTAATGCAGCCTTATTCCTAGTTCTGTCTACCCACAAGGCATATTTTAGAAGGGTGTTCCACTCCCTTGGGTTCTTTTCTATTAACTTTTTTATGATGTTGGTAAGTTTTTATTTGTGGATTCTGCTAATCCATTCCCTTGGGGATAATAGTTTGAGGAGAACTTTAATATGATCCCATAATCAAAAGCCCAGCTTGACAATCTTGTTGAAGCAAAAGCAGACCCATTGTCACATACCAGAGCATAGGGAACTCCATACCTAGTGACTATATTACTTTCTAGAAATATGATGACATCTTCAGCATTGCAGGTCTTGCTCCTAACAACTTCAGTCCACCTAGTACAGTAGTCAGTAATAGTTAAGACATACCTATGGCCTGATGATGATGGAGGATTAATTGGTCCTATGAAGTCCATTCCCCATTGAGCAAATGAGTGCATCTCCATCACTGGTTGCAAAGGTTGAGTAGCATATCTCTCTTTGTTAGAAGCAACCTAACACACATGATAGCATTTAATATGTTCAGGAGTATCCTTAAAAATTGTGGGCCAGTAGTATCCTGCCCTGAGGATAGCATGAGTAGTGGCCAAGGATGACCCATGTGCTGTTCCAAACTTGTCATGTAATTCTGGTAGGACCTTGTCTGCTTCTAGCCTTTCTAGGCATCTTAGGTATATCCCTTCATAATTTTTCTTGAAAAGGACTCCCCCTTTCATCATATACTTTTGTGACCTTATTTTTAGGACTCTCCTTTGTGAGGCTTGTAGTCTTGGAGGACATCTTCCAGTAATCAGGATGTGCCTGATGTCTGAGTACCATTCTCCATTGTCCTTGACATTAATAACATACTACTAACTCATGATATTGGGGTCAATCTCTGATATCATCTGGCTTAATACCTGTCCTCTTACTAGCTTCATGGGTGTAATGTCCATGTCATATTCTTGTAGGACAATGATCCATTTAGCCCTTTTCTCTCCTGGGTTGCTCTGCATTAAGAGTATTTTTACTACTGCATCAGGTACTACAGCAATCACTTTACTTCTTAGAATATAATGCCTGAACCAGAGCAAGTGCCTGCCTTTCAACATCCATGTATCTAAGTTTTGCATCTTTGAAAGGGTAGCTCATGAAGGCTATGGTCTTTTCTTCCTTTTCTTCATTTCTCTATGTCAACACTGCTGCAGAAGTATGCTCTGAAGCAAATGAATAGATGTAAAAGTCCTTGGTGTATTCTGGACTGATAAGAACTGGAGCATTAGATATGGCTTTTTTAATATCTTCAAAAGATGATCTGGCCTCTGGTGTCCACTCAATTTTAGCATCCTTCTTGAGCATGGCATTTAAAGGTCTAACAATTTCTGCAAAGCCAGTGATGAACTTTCTAACAAAATTAATCTTACCAAAGTAAGATTTGAGCTTCTTTTTACTTCCAGGAAGCTGTATCTTCATGATGGATTCCACCCTGTCAAGGTCAATGATAATCCCATTTTCAGTTATCAGGTGGCCCAGTAATTTTCTTGTTGTTACCCCAAATATGCATTTCTTGGGGTTCAGGGATATCCCATATTGTTCACATTTTTTAAGCACATTTCTAAGGTCTTCTACACGGTTTCCTCTGTCTTTAGAGAACACTGTTAAGTCATCCATGTATATGACTATGCATTTTCTAATTAAGCCTCTAAAGGCTATGTCCATTGCTTGTTGAAACATTGCTCTAGCATTTATTAACCCAAATGGCATCCGCCTGTAGGCAAAGATCCCCCACTTTGTGGTGAATGCAGTTTTCAATCTGTCAATTTTATCCACCATCACCTGGTTATAACCAGAGAAACCATCCATAAATGACATCATTTTGGCACTATTCACAATTTGTAGGATCTCATCCAGGGAAGGTAAAGGATAACTATCCTTCTCAGATGCACTGTTTAAATTCTTGAAGTCCACGCATAATCTGATGTCTCCATTTTTCTTCCTCACTAGGACTAGGTTTGCTACCCAGGTGGAGTGCCTCACAGGAAATATGATCATGGAATTTAATAGTTTCTTAACCTCCTCAAAAATAATGGGTTCCAGTAAAGCATTGACAGGCCTTTGCTTCTTTCTAAAAGGCTTGGCATCTGGCTTGAGGGGTATGGTGTGAGTGATGACTGACGTGTCATACATTTTTAACTCATCATAAGTCTAGGCAATGACATGGATGTAATCTTTGAGAGCTTGGGTTATTCCTTCCAACTCTTCTTCTGTACAGACCTTCCCAATCAAGACATTTTTCTTTTCATCATTCTGTCTAATATTAACCTGTGAATATTATCCTCCATCAACTTTTGGAAGATCCTTCTATTTCAGCATGTTGTCCAGATCAAATGCTCTTTCTAGCTCTATCATTCCCTTAGGAATCTTATTGTTGGGCAACTCTAAGATTTCTTCTTCTTCTCAGATATGATCTTCTACATTGTTCTCATCTATGATCTATGCATCAAATATATCCCTGTTGGAGATGAAATCTAGAATATGCTGATCATCGTCAAATACTTGGAGGTTGGTTACATTGTCAGACATAGAAGGTACTGATACCAATTCTACTGAAAATCTTTTCAGACCAGAAATAGATAGTGGCTCCAAAGTGCTGGCAGCCTAGGCTAAAACATTTGCCCTATGATTCTATTCTCTGGGTACGTGGGTGATATTGAATGCATCAAAGTCTTCAATCAGGTCCCACACCCACTGTCTGTAATTAGATAGTTTTTTATAATTGCAAGAGTAAATTCCTCTTACCTGTCTCACAACTAATTCTAAGTCTCCATAGACATGCAGAATTTTCACTTTCTTTTTAAGGGCAAATAGTATCCCATGAATTAGAGCTTCATACTCTGTTACATTGTTGGTGTAGGGGAATTGCAATCTATATGCTGCTAAGTAGGATTTTCCAGATGGATCAACAAGATCTATCCCTACTCTAGCTCCTTGTTTTGACTTGGATCCATCAAATCTAAGGATCCATGGCTTATCTTTAGCCAAAGGCTTATCTGAGCCTTCTTTTTTCTTTGCAGCTTTGGCAGCTACACCACCTGATATCCATTTTAACTTTGGTATCTCAACTTTCTACAACTTCACCTATTCTGTCTTATGTGAAGCTGAGGCTTCTTCTTTCCTTTTATCACCAGAAGGTAAATGCTCTGGACTAGGCAATGTCTATCTTTTCAGAAGATGCAGACACAATGAGCAAGCAGTCTCTAAATGAGGTGCCTCATGTAACCTACACTAGCCTTCAATTAAGGCATCCTGTGGAGATCTATGCTGCTGTGTCATCTTCTAAATTTCTTTTGCTAAAAACTCTTCAAATTTAGACAAATTGTTGCCTCTATCTTCATCAAATAACTCATAATCTGATTCTACCAAACAATCACTCCCTGGGGTGATTTTCTTGTTACTTGTAACATTATTCTAGTCACAAACCAACATCTCCTCTATCACCTAAATATGACATCCATCACGGTGTGTGCATTCTCCTATTCCTGCAAGAGACAAACAACAATCAGCGTCACTATCATTATCACTATCTAAGGAACTTACTGTGGATGATGATGATGATGATGATGATGTTGCTGATGCACCACTGTATGCTTGCTCTAGGTGCAACATGTCTATGTAGGCATCATAGGTTCTTTCAGAATGTGTCATTATGCAACCTGCACCATCCATTAATTAAAATATAATGAATAGGTATTTCTAACAACTGACATTGTTTTACTTCTCTAGACAAATGCATATCAAAATTTTTGTAGTGGTCTACCTCATTTTCATTCTCAAGGTTACCATCAGATTCTACAACTATTTTGTTATCCTGATGGTCATCATGATGATGATGAACATCATACATCAGGATTTCTTCTATCTTGACAGTCCGTGGCCTGATGGAGTAAACTCTGGGTTCTACATCCACATACATGATCTCATTGGTCCTATTATATTCAGTGATCATGTGCTTCATGCGAGGCTCAACATCAATTCTTATTTGATTTGGTATCCCCTTCTAGGGCAACCACATATGACTGAAATCGGTGGCCATGTATCCATTAAGATTTTTTTACCAGTCTCTACTGAGTAACATCCCATAGGTATTAGGTATATCAACTACTTGAATATCAATATAATACTGAATTCTAGGATTAGATGCTAGATGCATGTGAATGTGAGTTAGTTATCCTACCACACTCACCTCTATTTTATCTAATTGTATCACTTTTTTAACAATTTAGCAGGATGCAACCCTAAAGCATTGCATATGGATAGGGGCATCACATTGGTAGATGCTCCTGAATATACTAAACAGTTGTGCAAATTTTTACTAAACATCCTTATTGTAAGGAGGAAAGGAGGTGACTCACTCTTGTCTCTATACAAGGTCATGTGGGAGGTCTCTGCAGCTTGAACAATAGCTGGGAATTTGTGTTTGACATTAGGATCCCTAGTAGCATGATCCTTGCTACCAAACTGACCTAAGGTATGACTATCCTCTTTAGGAGCAGGATCATCTAGGGATTTCATAAATGCTTTCTTGATGGCAAGAGTTTTGAGCAACTCTGACAGTGATAGGCTGATTTTAATCTTTTTCATTTCATCTGCCAGATAAGTGACCAACTTATCAGATTCATGTGGCAGATTAGTAGCCTTTGGTGCTGTGTTTGGTGATGCTAAGTATTGAGCATTAACCTTGGGAAATCTAGGGTTGTTACTTGCCTTGGGATCAGTAGGTGTGTTGAAATTGTTTGGGGGCAAGGAAGAGGTCAAAGGACCAGTAGGCCTGTTTGAATTATTCCTCAGGTTATAATTATGTTTGGTCTGATATTGCTGTTGATAGGCATGTACCTCCTCATGTTCATTTGGGGGCTCATTTTCATCCTCAAATGGAAAAACATAGTTAGACTCAAAGGCCATGGATGATTCTTCACATGCTAGAGTATAATCTTGGTGAGCAGGCATCATCTACTGATGAGGATGATGTATGAAACTTTCTAGCACTAAAGCAGAGTCATATCCACAAGGGACAATTTCATTTCCTTCTACATGAGGTGGATTTCCTGAAGTATTGGATACTTCAGCTTGAAAAATACTAGCAGCAATCCTGAACTGAGGACAATCAACCTCTACATGAGCATTGGTGTTGTGTATCCTACACCAATTAGTAAGGGCTTCTTCTACAAGGTTAACTCTAGTGGTCTGTTTTGGTTCACTAGGAGGTAGATTGCCTAGGGGTGATGGCAGAGACCATTATTTGGCCTAGTGTTCCACACTCTAGGCTATCTAGGAGGATTATTATTGTCATTGTTGTTGTAGTTATTGTTGTACCCCCTATCAGGATAATTAGGTCTGTCATTAGCATAACCTCTATTCTGATTAGGCTGAGAATAGAAGTTTTGACTCCTTAAGTGAGTGATCTTAGTAGTAAGTTTCCTTAACTGAGCTGATATTTCCTTAATCTCTTCTTTCTCTTCCTAAACCTTGGCCACTATGTTCTCTGTTAGGGGCTTGAAAAAGGAAGATCCATTGTTGTTAGACTAATCTACAACATGAGGTGCCTGAGTTTGTCCTAGATACTGTAACATATGGCCATTTCCATTTGGATGAGGCATGATACTTAGTGGAGGTATTTGCAAAGGACTTGGCATGACAGTTGGAGGCATCATGGCTACATTAGGCTATTGCTAGGCAGGATATGTTAGATAACTAGGAAGTGTGGGAAAGGCAATGTTTGGTGTTGGAGTAGGAACTAGCTGCTGACTGACTTTGATAGCTTCTTGGAAAGCTTGTGTCAAAGTTGTGACATTAGGATGTGCTCTCCTGATAAACATGGAAGTTAAAAGATCCAAGTCCGAATAATATATGCTCCTAGCAGCTTCATCTACTACAGCATAAGGTGCAACCAACTTAGATAGCATTTTCTGGAACCTAGCATTGAAGTTAGCAATAGGCTCTCCTTCAAATCATTTGATTGTGGAAAAAAAATGATAGTTCATTGAAGGATCTATTGGAATTTTGAACCTATCCTTGAAAGCTTTCTCTAAGGCAGCCCATGAACCGACTGAAACTTGACCAAGACTAATATACCAGTTATAAGCCTCTTCTCCTAAGGAAAATGGAAATAACCTACATACAACATCTTGATGCTTAATTCTAGCCCTACAACAGGCTTCCTTGAAAGTTCTGATATGATCATCAGCATCCTGATATGATGGTACTTTGGACAAATTTTATCAGGATTCTTTGGCAAAGCATGATATCCATTAAAAGTCAAAGGTGATTTTACTGTAAAGAACAACATTACAACCAACAGAGGTTGAGCCTGAGGTATGATAGGTTGAGGTTCAACCTGATGTGTGACAGGTGATCCTGTAGGTGTTTGTAAGCCAATAGGAGTTACAGAGGATGCTCTGGTGATGCTCTTGATGCACTAGAACTAGGAGTGTGATGAATGTCTATAGTTCTAGGTCTAAATCCTCTGATAGGTAGTTCTTTGAAGATTCCACTAGATCTAGACCTGGTATTTGGCCTGAGAGCTAGGATTTCTTAAATTTAAGGAAAATTGGCTGGTTAACTGTAAAGATTAGTCATGATCTTCTAGCAAAGGTGATATTTATGGTCAGAAAGTGAGACTGATTGGATATTTATGAAATATTTGCATGAACAATGCAAATATGAGGTGATCTTGAAACTCAGTGACACTTGCAACCGGATATCAGGTTTCTAAAGTAGATTACCTCAAAGCTTTAACAAATTCACCTGAAATAGAGCTTATCCTTGCAAATTCATGATGATCAGTCACAAAGCTTGCAATATTTATGATCAATTTTGAAATCTTCACAAAGGATTAGCGTGCACAAGCTCAAAACAACAAATCTCTGCATCTAATTAGAAATATAGAGGATCATGAATGTTAGCTTAATGTAAATCAAACAAAACCTATGATGAGCGGGCCATCCTTCTAGCACCAATTTATGTTGATCATGATGTTAGTCATAAGAAAACATAGAATAAAAGTTACACAACAACCTTTACTCATCTTGAAAGATATGATGAATTCAAAGAATTCATGATCCCAAGTCTCCATGGATTAGTTCATAATCTACTGATGTTACTCAGTGGTTGATGTGTGTTGTTGTTTTCCATTCAAGGGGCCTTACATTGATTGATCAGATTCTATTTCCTGTAAAGATGCTATATAGAAAGGTCACTCTACATAGTACATTTCTTCAAATTGAACATCCTTTAACTCTAAATATGTTATGTATTTTTCAATTTTCTATGAGATATCAGCATATTTCATGTTACTTGCTTTTGATTATTTGTTATTTGCAATTTTGATGATGGAATGTTATGAAATTGAAAGAAAATTAAAAGAATACTTCAAATTTTGGTGAATCTTAGCTATTGAACCTCATACACACTTGATACAGTCATGACGAGAAGAAATCAAACCATATTTTCACCAGGATGTTCCACAGCTAGATACAGATGATGCAAACTTCAAAGGATAATGAATGAAGACAATACATGTAGATTGATGAGCACTCCAAGGGATGCAGCAAATCAAAACATGTATCAAGAATTCAAACACAGGCTACTCAGGATTTATGATGATTTGTAATCAAAATGGTCTTCTCTTTCATTAAGTATTGAAAAACATGTATATTTACAATAACTTTGAAATAATTCCTGATGTTTCAGCAATCAAATTTCAATTAAGCTTTTGAATGTTCAAAATAAGACATCCCTACACCTTTTATAGAATAAGGTGAGGGAGCGGTTACAAATGACCTATGGTTAGGATGTGTCAATTAATATCCACAGTGTACAATTACTTTTGACTTGGTCAACTTTCCTTATGGCACAGGTCACTAGCTGGCAACCAACTAGTTTACTTATTTTCTTCTAAGTACCTGATGCATATGTTTCCCTTGTGGTGCATCTTCATTTACTCCTTAGGTTCTTCTTCTTCATCATCATGATCATCACTTTCTGTGTCATCATCACCCTGATGAATATCGCCTTGTATATGGACCTTTAATGTTGTCCTGATATTTTCATAGGCTTCTACTATCTTATCAATTTCCCCGCCATCCTAAGTTTTGGCTTTATTAATGGCATGCTTGTGGACTTGAAATTTATCTCTAAGGACTTCTAACTTACTCTTCCTGTTGCTCAATGTTTCATTATAGTTCTCCACCCTAACTTTGATCGTCATGATCTTGTTCATTGCTTCTTCCGTTAGGTGGGTGAGAGGATCATTAGCCATCGGCTGAAAGTTATCATGTAGAGCTTTTATGGCAAAGTCTACGTCTTGGTTCTCAATTTTGCCCTCTACTTCTCCCTCCAGGGCTTCCAGGACTTCTGCTTCATAGGACATCATGATGTGCAGTTTCACACTAATATCTCTTAACTTACTATTGTACTTCTTCAGTACCTCACATTCAAACTTGATGTCCCTATAACAAATATCTACTAGCATGGCAGTGTTATTATTCAGCACCTGATAATTTATTAGGACCTGAGGATTAATCGTCTTTATTTCACTCAGAGCACCCAAGGCTTTCTTTAACATGAATGACCTTTGTCTGGCCTCATTCTATATTTTATCAACTTTCTTCTTGGAGGTACTCAAAGAATTCCACTTCTGCAAAGAGGCTCTCACTACTTCCTTAGCTCCCATGAGTGCTGATAACATCCATTTCCTCATGATCACTGACTCATGCTTCATAAGGTCTAACTTATTAACCTCTTCTTAAGAGATTGTAGTCAATGGGACTGCCTGATTTGATGATGTACCTTCAGGGATAATCAACCCTTTTATGTATGAGTGCAGCTGGGCAATGTGCTCCTTATGCTGCTTATTTTTCTCCTTTTCTTTCTTCACCCTTTGGGTTAAAGAATCAATTATCTCCTTCCCTTCTTGACCCTCTTGGTCTTCATTGGCAAACCCCAAGTCAACTATGGTGATCTAGAATTCTTCTAGGGTGATTTTGCCTTTCTCTTTCTCAACAATGGGAAGTGCTACCTGGGCGGTCCTCCTGCCTGTAGCAGGATCTCATCTAATTGTAGATGTTAATTTCGCTTTCCTCTTAGGCTTCATGATAGTTTCTGAAAACAATGTTGAAACATCAAATTCTTGAATCTCAAAACCTGATTCCGTACCTATTTCTTTCTCAATTCATTGAGGTACTTGATGTCTAGATCCTTGGTGTTTGTCATCATCATCATGTCCACCATGATCTCCAGCATTTGTCTCAGTTCTCGATGGAGAGGGTGATTTACTTATTTCTTCCTCAGGATATTCATCATGAGGGGGATCCTGTTGTATTTCTTCTTCTTGCAGAACTTCCTCTTACGGGGGAAGATCTTTTTATGTATATACATGCTAGTCCTTGACCTAATCTTGTACTCCCTCCTTTTGTGTTTCATCCACTTTGGGAATTTCCTCATCCTAAGGTATATTTGTATCCATGGATATCATTTTGTTTGTACTAGGTGCATCAACCTGATCCTGGATCACATTCTGCTCCGTACCTGATGTATCTATCTCCTGGGTCTTAAGGTCATCATGACCTGATGTTTCTTTATCACCTAAGGTTTCTTGAGTCCAAGGGGTATCATTACCTAATGTGTCTTTATCATTCTCACCCTTTTGTTAGACCTCAACTATTTTGGGTTCAGCTGGTATCTCCTGTTCTTGCTAACCCATATCTGGAATATGGCTCTCCACTTCTGTCAGCTTGACTTCTGGCATCTTTTCTATTTTATCAGGTGCACCTACTTTGTCTTCAAGATGTGTCACATCCTCACTGTACATGAGGTCTATCACTATAGGACTAGTTACCTGATCAACTAACTTGTCAAGCCTGATTTGTTGGGCTGCCCTCTCTAGGCTACTTTCTTTCTCTTGCTCTGTTTGCTTCAACTCTTCCAATACCACCATCTATGCTGATGGGGTTCCATGTGGGGTCATGCGAGTGTTAGAAGCAAGGGTCTCCATCTGTTGAGAAGCTATGTTTTGTACCACCTCATCATCTGATAGGTCCACAGTTTCCTCCAACGAGAAATGACCACTTTGACTTGCTCTAGTAGCTTCTTTTGCTTGCTCTTCGGCATTCTCAGTCTTAAACTGAATGATGGTAGGAAGTGGCACATCATGTTGCAATTCTTTCATGAACACTTCACTACCAACTCCCGTTAATACTATGGGGTCATTTCTTATCTCACCCCTCATAGATGTTCTATATTTTTTAGGTGGTGATGCCACTAGGGGTGCCTTCCTCTTTTCTGTGACCATCATGGGGTCATCTCTTGTAGGCTCCTAATTCACTGGCTCCTCCTCAAGAATGATATCTTCTTCTACATTCTGCTGTGAGGTTTGGCCCTTATCTGGTACTCCTGCAGTCTCCACAATTGGCCTTAGGATTCTTTTTATTCTTGGTTTATCTACCAAAGGCTGTTTAGATGAAGTTGATCCCTGTCCTAATGCAGATGCACCTTTAGCTGATATATCAATTCTTTCAATTATCACCCCCTTAGGTTCACTATCAATCTTCCTTCCTCTGGGGGGTCTTTTGCTTTATTTCTAAGGTGGCAACCTTTCTCCATTAGATTATCTCTTCTCAACAAGAAAGTTATCATATTCTTCATCAGGAATCTCCTGCCTTTTCCTCTTGTTATCTACTATGACAGCCACACCCTTCTTCTTCAGTATACTTATTTGTTCATTTACCCATGATTGGGTCAACTGCAGTACCCCACCTATAAACTGATCTAATGAAATGTCTTCAAGTTGTGTTAGGCCAGGAGCTAAAATGGTGTCATTATACACCTTTTTATCTTTATACTCATTGGACATGGTCTTTCAATCATCTTTCTTTAATTGTGTAGGCACTAGAATGCAATCAAATGTCTAAATCTGATTGAGGGTGAGTCTTTGATATTTTCTTCTTCTGACTTCAGCTTCATCCCCACAGTCAGTCAAAAAATTCTCTAAGTGCTTCTGATGTATGGGCTTCCCTATGATCTTTTGCATTCTTCCATAGGGATCATATGATCTAGACATTGGAAATGGCTGTAAGTTCATCAGGTTTAGACCCCCTATGGCCTTCTTTATGCCTTCTGAATCAGGGCATATGTACCACCCTATAGTTACTAGAAATAATATTGGAGGTATCTTCTTGTTTGCTTTGTATGCATCCAATATAGTAAATATCTATCTCAAAAATTCCATCAGGACTACCTCATTAGTAGGGTACCTGGGTAACATTAATGGCTGTCCTTCAAAACCTTCTATCTTGATGTAAGAAAATGTGGCAAACTAGATAAACCAGGCACCATGCTTGTATATAACTTCCTGAGCTTCCATGCTCAGTCTTTTGGTTCTATCCTCCTCCATTGTTTTGACCAGATGCATAGAGAATGCATCATTCACCAATTTATAGTCAAGGAGATAGTCTTTTCTCTGCAACTGAGGGTAATGGTCCCATATATGGGCATCATTAATACTGCCACCAATCTTTCCAACTGCGGTTAGTGTATTAAATGTTCCTTTATAAGCGCATGAATATACCACATATGAAGTCATGTAAAATGAACACTCCAAGCCTCCTTAGTTCATCATTTATTCATCTAAAGCATCACTGATGATCTTAGCCCTTAATGGCTTATTATCTATATAAAGACACATCATGATGACTCCATACATCCAATCCTTGAAACTTCCAGTAGTAGGCTGGCCTATCACCCTGCTGAGCAGGGAAATCATATACTGATATTCATCATCAAAATCAAATTTATACAGATGCACTGGTAATTTGGCAGATGCAGTGTAAGTGTTGTTCTTAAATCTCCACTAATATATCCTCTTTCTTGTAGTCTTTTTATTATTTTCATATTCAAACTCCAGTTTATGTAGATCCATACTGACTACTTTCTTTCCAACTGGGAGATTGAAAGTAGATGTGAACCCTTTTATTGACAAATCTGCATAAACCCTTCCATGTTTTTCCACCCGCCTCGTCTGAGGGTTGTAACTTCTGGCACATTCTATTATCGATTCCAGAGTTTCCATGGAATAGGGAAATCTAGCCACATGCCACATTCCCTATGTAAATATGGCATGTAGTAGGGTTCTATCTTTATCATCATGCATCTTAGACGACCATGCTACTAAATCCTTGTTTCCATGATGAGTATCTCCGATGACACCATACTTGAACCGCACTCCCTCAGGTTGAGCAAACATAGGCTTAAGAAATTCAGACTCAGACATGTTCCTCCTGATGTCTGCCATGGATTCTTGCAATGAACATGACTGGTCTTACCATAATATTCACACACATGCATATACACTTACATCTACGGCATCATGCATATTATGCCCTTTAATATTCATTACTTCGTCATGATATGTCTACTTACAGAATCAAACCAACAGAAAATTCATACTACCTGGATATGTAGAAAATGACAACAGGAGGTTTTTTTAAATTACTTACCTGATAACGCTTATCTCCTGGATTAGGCTAATGATTACAAAAAAGGGGTCTCAAATGATGATAATCACGTGTTCCATTTTGTGGCAAGTTGTTATCCATCTGCAGGTAGCTCGTATAAGGATTTGACTTTTTGCTCTGTAAATTTCTTGTTTCTTCACAAGGTGAATGAAAAATGACTTTGCAAATTTACCTTTAACCTCATTAGTAGGGCAAATTAGGGCAAAACTGTGTTAAATTGATTAAAATCAATGATCTTCTGCACGAAATCCATAGATGTTGCCAGGTGTTTGCATCATATTCGCAATCGATGAGAATCCACCTACTGCATTTATGTGCATTAAATGTTATGAGGCAAGAGGAGGGGGTGATCTTCAGAAGATCAGGTGATATTTGAAATATGACCCCCTTTGTGTAATATGACCTTCTGCCTTTAAGCGGGAAAACTGATGTCAAGGAATCAGGTGATGTTGAGAATATCAGGTCATGTTTTGAAGATCAGGGGATGTTTAAAATGTGACCTCTCAAAACTAAAGTGACCCCCTTTCGAAAGATCGGGATGACGTCACCGTCACATTATTGAAAAAGGGGATCAACAGATACATACCTCCGCGAGGCAAAAGGATGATGACATTACCATCAGGGTGATGTTCTTTGTTCATCTGGGTTGGATGATGTCATCGGCATATTGGCATTGGGTTGATATTTTACAACAGGGTGATATTTGAAAGATCGGGTGATATTCAAACTATCAAGTGATATTCAAAATATGAGCCCCGCAAAATATATGAAGCTGTATGACGGGTAAATACCACTATCATGTAAGATTGACGTCTGGAGTTTCAGACCAAATGATTATCGGGTGATAAAATTGGAATCAGGGTGATCTTACATAAGATGACTAATGTTAAGACATATGACCCCCCCCAGAATATCAGGTTTGACCAGGACTTTAACTTGTCATAACTTTCGTTCCCTAAGGAATATTAGGGTGATCCAAAACGCAAACCTACATGAAATTTTATAGTCTTTCCAAACATGAGGTTAATGATATGAAATACTAACTTTAATGAACTAACCTCATCATGATGACTTACCTAGCTCCCTTATGCAGGGTCACCTACATGACTTACTTTTACGAGACCGCTGAAAAGCAAAAAAACCAAGAACAAGCCAAGCAAAAAGTTGGGTCCTTGTTTTTTCAAGTCAAAATGGGGTGTGTTGTGTATCCACACAATAGTAACAAGGGCTATGATTTAAGCTTCAAATAAAATGGATGCACGATCAGGGAAATCCCTGGAATAGTCATTGCAACTGGTAAGAAGACCCAAGGTAATATCTATCACTTGAAAGGAACTGAGAACTATTTCTTGTAGACTTAGACTAATGAGAGTTGGTTATGGCATAGAAGGTTGTGTCACATAAATTTTGATAATATTATGAAGATAAGTACTGCATAGGTTGTTAGAGATTTTCCTAAGCTTGTGAAGCCTGCTAATCCTATTTGCAAAGAATGTCAATTTGGGAAATAGACAAGAACAAGTTTCAAAAGCAAGGACCAATTAGTTGGAGGACTACTTGAGCTAGTGCATATAGATTTGTGTGGACCTACCAGAGTAAGAAGTTTTCAAGGAGACAGGTATTTCATGTTTCTCATTGATGATTATTCTAGAATGACTTGGGTCACCTTTTTGAAAGAGAAAGTTGAAGCTCTAGATAAATTCAAGGCATTTAAGGCAATGGTTGAAAATGAGATGGATTTGAAAATCAAATGCTTGAGGTTTGATAGAGAAGGAGAGTTCACATAAAATAAATTCAATTTCTTTTGTGAAGACATGGAATAAAGAGATAGCTATCTGCGCCCAGAACTCCACAACAAAATGGAGTTGTTGAAAGGAAAAACATAATAGTTCAAGAAGCTACTAGAACCATGATGAAGGAAGCTCATCTTCTAGAAGCATATTGGAGCAAGGCAATTCACACCATTGTATATATCCTAAATAGAGTTCAAGTAAAAGGTAGCAATTCAAAGACTCCTTATGAATTGTGGCATGGTAGAGTTCCTACTATGAAATATTTCAAAGTTTTTGGTAGCAAATGTTATAACAAAAGAGAAGAAGATTTAGGCAAGTTTGATGCTAGATGTGATGAAGGAATCTTCCTTGGTTACTCCACCAAGAGCAAGGCCTACCAGTGCTATAATAAGTGCAAATGTTAAAGTTGATGAATGTAAGGAAAGGTCTTCATAATCAAGTGGATATGAGTCAGATGATCCAGATGTTTCAGAAGTAGTGTAGCATGAAGACAACCTAGATGAAGAAGAGCAAGCTCTAGTAAGTACTACCAAAACTCCAAGATATGTAAGAATTAGTCATTCTAAAGATCAAATCATAGGAGATAAGAGCAAAGGGATCTTAACAAGAAGAAAAGCTGTAGAAGAACAAGTAATTTTCTATTTGATTTCCAATATTGAACCTAAAACTGTGGATGAAGCTTGCAAAAATGAGAATTGGATAAAGGCTATGGAAGAGGAATTGATGAAGATAGAGAAGAATCAGACTTGGGATCTTATTCCCTAACCAACAGATTAGAATGTAATTGGTACAAAGTGGGTCTTCAGAAACAAGATGAATGAGAATGGTGAAGTGGTAAGAAACAAAGCAAGGTTGGTATGCAAAGGATACACTCAAGTTGAAGGAATAAAATTTGAAGAAACTTTTGCTCTAGTGGCAAGGATTGAAACAATAAGGATGTTTTTCACTTTTGAAGCAAACAAAGATTTCAAGGTTTATCAAATGGATGTGAAGTTTGCTTTCTTAAATATAGAGTTGGAAGAGGAAGTCTATATAGAACAACCAGAAGGATTTCAGTCATCAGATGAAGGTGACATGATATGCAGATTGAAGAAAGCTTTGTATGGATTAAAACAAGCTCCTAGGGCATGGTATGAATGATTGGACAGGTACCTGATACAGATAGGGTTTAGTAAAGGTACTACAGATAGTAATCTCTACTTCAAGAACAATGATGAACAAACCCTGATTGTTGTAGTTTTTGTTGATGATATTATTTTTAGAGGCAACGAAAGTATGTGCTCAGTTTTTGCTAGAGAAATGCAAAGTGAATTTGAAATGTCTATGTTTGGAGAGATGAACTTTTTAAGTCTGCAAATAAGTCAATTAGATAAAGGTATCTTCATTTCTCAGTCTAAGTATGTGAAAGAGTTGGTAAATAAATTTGGGATGGAAGACTATAAACCAGTATGCACACCTATGATAACTAGTTGTAAGTTAAGAAAAGATGATAAATCACTCATGGCAGACTAGAAAAGGTATAGATCTATGATTAGACAATTACTATATCTGACTCAAACCAGACTTGACTTAATGCATATAGTATGTCTTGTGGCAAGATTTCAGGCATAACCCAAGGAATCACATGTGATGGTAGTCAAAAGAATTATGAAATTATGGTTTGTGGTACCCTAAGGACTATGAATTTACTCTCAGTGCATACACTGATGTAGATTGGGCTGGAGATGTGGATGACAAAAAAAGTGTAAGTGGAGGTGCATTCTTCTTGGGAAAAACATTAGTATCTTGGTTGACCAAGAAATAGGATTCAATATCCCTATCTACTACAAAAGCAGAATACATTGCAGTTGCACTCAAGTGTTATGGATGAAGCAGACTTTGAAGGACATCAAAATCATGTATGAAGATCCCATTGTAATCTTTTGTGACAACACAAGTTCCATAAACATATCAAAGAGTCTAGTGATGCATTCAAGAACAAAGTACATATCCATTAGGTATCATTTTCTAAGAGAAAAGGTGACAAAGAATGAAGTCAAGTTAGAATATGTTTCTACCAAGGATCAGGTGCTCAGAGGTCTGAATTGATGTTTTTCAGGGCTACTTCTCAGGGGGAGTAGTCAAAGAACTCAGAAGAGAGATTAGATCAGAGTAGAAGAGTGCAAGTATGTGCCCTTTGCCATTAATGTCAAAGGGGGAGACAAGTCATGTGCAAAAATTAGAGTACAGATATGTAAGAGAAATGGGGGAGAATTTTGGAGAAAGAAAGAGTGCAGGTGTGTAAAGAGAAAGGGGGAGAATCTTGTCTTGATGGTTGTTGTAGTTTTTTACGTCATATGTTGCCATCAATGAAAAAGGGGGAGATTGTTGCAAGTATGTGCCTAATCGGTGTTGTCATTGATGTCAACATATCCTTGTTGTCATTGGTGTCAACTGTATCTTATTCTATTACTTGTTTAGAAGACTTGTATGTTGAGGATATTGAAAAACTTAGTGTCTCCAGAAGGAACAAGTGAGTTACAGAGAAGTATAGTACATACAATGAGTTGTATGCTAAAGAACAGTCTGGTAAACTACTCCACATTTAGTTTTGCTTAAAAATCGTGGTCTGCAGATTGGAAGTAAGTTAGAGGTATGACTAAGGATACTACATTCTAGGTTTTAGTGCTCCGCATGAAGATCTAAGTGAGTTTTGTTCTCTAGAGTGAAACCTACTTTTTCTATAAGTTCAGTTGGGATAGGAAGAAAGTATTCTGCTCTGCATTCCTTCACAATAAAGTATTTTTCTTTGTGGTTCTAGAAGGAAGTCTAGGATGATGATAAGTGCCTACAATTGCAATGGTTCATGGTTTGGTGGTCTGCAAGCTATCTTTCTTTTATGATAGTTGAAGATAGTAAAGTTCATGTGTTCTAGTGAAAAGATTCCTATGGATAGAGTGGTTAAGGTTTGTGTGGTTGCTCCTAATGATTATAACGTGGTTGTGGATGTCTCTTAGTCATGTTCCTATCTGGACTTTGGTCCGCATTAAGAAATTGAGATTGTGTTTGAAGATTGTTCCCAAACAATGTAGCATGTAACTAGTCTTGGCCGACCCGGTTAATCCCAGTTATTGCGGAGATCTCTGGAAGATTGTGGAAGTGTGTTGTGGCATGGAAGATCATGTTTGAATCCCAGCTAAGGCATGGCATGATCCACATTTCATTTCCTTTGCATAATGTTATAATAGGTCAGGAACTATTTTGTAAATGTTTGTAATACCAACCTTAGATATTCCTCCAATGGTTGACGATTGTGATTCTGACCTTGATGATCATTCCAAGGTTGATGTAGTGTATAAATACTTGTAGTTGAGTCATGGAAAAAGTGTCCTTGAGTGAAAATGGAAAGATAATAAGAAAGGTCCAAAAGGCAGAGCAGAGAAGAGGTAGAGGGAAGAAGAGGAAGAGCAGAGCAGATGAATTATTGCACTTCAGAAAGGTGTTGATCATGGTAGTGAATCTGGCAATAATCCATCAATAGGGTTTAACAACCCTTATTTTAATCTTACTAGGTTTAGGGTTGGGGCAGTGAGCTTGCTAGACCTAGTTGTTCTTCATGGTAGTAATCCAGTATGTTTAGGCCCATGGAGTGACCAAGCCTAAACAACATTAATTCAAGATTGCAATATATATTGAGAGCTAATCCTCTTCATGGTTTTTCCCCACCTTGGGGTTTTCCACATAAAATCTAGTGTCTCTTGTGTTTGATGTTGTATCTGTGGTTAAGTTTCTGATTTCATGCATTCATTGTTAAATCATAATAATTGTGGATAAGTGATGAATGTTTAAGTGCAGAAAGTGTTTAAGTTTTTGAGACAACTGATTCACCCCACCCCCCTCTCAGTTGTCTGGCGCATATCAACAACATGTTCTCATGTCTCAAACCATCCAAGAATTTTCTTCCATCTACCAAATAGATTCTAGCATTTCTACATACTTCATTATTAGGATCATCTTCCAAAGGAATCAAAGTAATTCTCTTTCCATTTGATGTTATAGTATATGTATTCTTTCTTCCATCATGTATAGCTTTCCTATCATACTGCCAAGGTCTACCCAACAAGATATGACAAACATCCATAGGCATAATATCACACAATACTTCATCATGATAAGATCCAATATGAAAATTCACCAAACATTGCTCACTCATGAGTACCTTATGATCATCTTGAATCCATGCTATCTAATAGGGCTTAGGGTGTTTCAATCTTTCCAACTCTAACTTAGTCACCATCTCCTCTAAAACTAGGTTATCTAAACTACCACTATCAATAACAACTTAACAACATTTAGCTCTTGATTTACATCTGGTTCTGAGCAAACTTTTCCTTTGTGGTGGTTCTTCATCTATCTCTTCTTGAAATAATGCTCTCCTCATCATAAGTGATTCTCCTTTCTTAGTTTTAGCAACTGAACTAGGTGATCCAATAGGTTCTTCTTCCACATAGGCTGCTCTTCCACTGTTCTCTGTTCTCTTGCTTGTACTTCCCTGATTACATTCAAATGCTCTATGTCCTTCACTGCCACACTTAAAACAAGTTCCTCTAAATGTTCTCCTATCAGGTCCCCTTCCTTCTCTCCTGTATCAGGATCACTCCGATACAGACTAGGGTTTCCTCTACAGTAGAAAGTTCTGTCATCTCTCCGGTATGCATTGTTATCTCTATCCTCCTTGAATGTGTTCTCTTGTTTGTTCTACTCTGCATATGATCTTTCTCCTAAGGAAAATGTTCTACCTCTCTGAAACTTACCTCCTCTACCTCTCTATTTTTATCATTCCTCTTGTTCAACTTTTCTTCAACTTTTAGAGCAAACTGATATGCTTCCTCCAAAGATGTCATCCTCACCAAACTCAGTTCTTCTTGAATGTTCAATCTCATTCCATTAATTTATCTGGCCACTTTCTCCTTGCTCGCTTCACTATGTCATGTCATGATAATCATCTTATGAAATTCTTTAGTGTACTCCTTCACAGATTTCTCCTTTTTTCTTAGGTTTTGCAATCTCTTCAATAGTTCCAACTCATAATTAGTAGGTATGAACTGATTCTTCAATTTTGTCACCATTCTATCCCACTTTGTAATCTTTTATTTTCTTCTTTTGTTTCTATACAACTGAACTTCTTTCCACCATATAGAAACATGTCCTTTCAACTTTGTCTTTGCAAATTTCACCTTCTCTGGATCTTCAACGTCTTCATATTCAAAGTATTCTTCCATGTCATTTATCTAATCAATGAACTCCTCCAGCTTCAAATTGCCAATGTAATTTAGTACATCAACTCTAGGTCTTTTCCCAATCTTTGAAATAGCTTGCAACATCTTGACTTGGTCTGATTCTTCTTCTTCATCGCCGCCTAGGGTTTCACCATTTTGTTTAGTAGATTGAAAATATTCCTCATCATCACTTTCAATATTAGGTCTAGGTGTCAATCCTCTTCGCCTATCTTCTTCAACAACATCCAAGAGAACTCATATGGTTTTCATCATCTCCATCATCTCATCCATTCTTCCAACAATTTTTCCAACAGTAGGGATTCTTCTCGGTGGCATCTTCCTATGATCAAGCGCAAACTATCTCAAGTTTGGCGATCGAACTACAAGGTGACAATTGCCTCACAATTGGCCATCAGTTGCAACACAAGTAACCTGCCTCAGATTCAGCAATTTATTCACAACACGATTTGGTGGAATTCCTTTGCTAACTTCACTCAATTCACTCCCAAAGATTTAAACTTTCACTCTGATACCACTTGATGCAGTCATAGTAGGAGGGTTCATAGAATGAACTATCCAAGCTGTGTAGCTAGAGTAAACACAATGGAAACAACTCAAAGATATAAAGCAAATGCAGATTTAGTCATTCAATATATCATAGAATTCAAATACAGATTAGTTGGCAACATGTAGGCTTACAATTAGGGCTCACAGGGCTGATTACAAAATATGCACAGGATATGGCTTTTCAGCTCCTTCGCCAGAATTCTAACTATAAATTATGAACTAATGATCAACTACTAAAATCTTGCTTTCATAAGCATCTATTACATCATTTTATATCATCTCTGGAATATAATATTCCTCTGTGTCAACCAAGGAAGATCACAAACTCCAATGAAGAGTTGTGATGTGTGTACAGGGATAGGTCAGACCTAAATGAATAGAACTCCTCCGTAAATGAATGGAATGATGTGTGGATCTTCAAGGAAGGTCAGCCATGAACCAAAAAAAATTGAATGATGTGTCTTTTAACTTAGCAAGTTGTGTATATGGAAAAATGGATCTATCTAAACTAAATAAAACCAAAGAACCCAATAACATAAAGGAAACGAATCTAAGTAAAAGCCATGACAAATAATCAATGCAATAAAGACTTTTACCAAAATTTGTGTTGTTTCCTTTGGATTGAATGTAGAATTGCTCAATGAAATTGCAAAGCCATAGCTGCAACAAGCAAGTGTAGTGCTCAAGAGATCAATGTCAAAAGATCGTTATAGTGCTCAATCGACGCGTTGTGTATGCTCCAAGCTCTGTTAAGTATGCCTGAGAATACGATCGAAGAGAGAGATAATGAAGGAGATGAGGGGGGTTTATATAGATTTCAAGGAAAATCGATCAACGGTCCAGATAATTCAGAAGAATCAACGGAGGAGATAAGTTGAGGAACGTGCAACGAATGAGAAGAAGACATGTGTCTTGCTTGCTTTTGTATGAGAGGAGTTATCAAGAATAGAAGAATGAGTTAACTGAAGAGATAAATCAATTAAAAGAATAAAGCAATCAGTTAAGTGATTTAAAACAAGAAGAAGAGATTTGCATGAGAAAAGAAGATATTTTGCTTTATTAAATATAGAAATATTTAATTGATGAGCAAAAAAGCTTGAGTTATTTTAGAGATAACTCAAATTAGAAGAAAAAGCAATTTAAATAAATAATTGATTTATTTAAATTTAGAGAAGATATTTTGGAAGAAACAATTAAATAATTAGAATTATTTAATTTAGAAGATTTAAAAGCAAATTAAATAAATAAATTTATTTAATTGTTGTGCATGATTTTGGAAGAACAGATTTTTGATTTAATTAAATAATTTAAGAATTATTTAATTTTAGATAAGAGGGAATTTGTTGAATTAATTAAATAATGGGATATATTTAATTAATGTGGATTTGATTTTTGGAAAGAGGATAATGATCTAATTAAATAATTAAAAATTATTTAATTGTAGAAGAATATAGAGGAATTTGATTTAATTAATTAAATAAAGGGAATTTATTTAATTAATGTTGAATTTAGGAGATTTAGAAGAATTTGATGAAATTAATTAAATAATTAGATTATTTAATTAACGTTTGCAATGCAGGTGATTAGACAGATTTTGAAATGCAAGTAGCATGACAAGTTGGTCATTTTAGGGTGTCTACATTTTGCCCCTCTTTGATGCAATGCAGCATGTAGCGTTGCGTCAAAGAAAATTGATTGTTGAAGATGTGATACAATTTTTTGATGCCCCAGTGTAGGTAGTTGCCCCAGCATATGCCCCCTCGAGCGGGAAGACGGGGAAGCGGTAGAAGAATTGTGTTGATGCTCGACTAGAAGATTTGTTGGAGATAGGCGAGGTTGAATAGAAGAAAGTGGAGATAGAAAAGAACATAAGAGAAAGACTGTTGATTGATCTTTGCTGGAAAACTATATAAGGCCATGGAAAAATGGATGGTGTAAATGGATGAGCTTGTTGCAATGGTTTCACATTTGTTTATAAAGAGCAATCCTTATTTTTGATATAGCACGTGGATAGTTCGCCACCAAGGTATAAAAGACCAAGGTGCAGTAATATCCGAGTGCGTGGACGTTGACTCTGCAAGCAAGCGGTTTGAACTTAGATCCCCTTAGACATAATATAACCTTGTTGGAACATGTGAATGAGCCATAGTCTTGAACATAAAATAAACTTCAATACATGTAAATGCAAGAAGAGTTATTAATATGTAAGATGCTAGGTCCTAACACACACAAGATAAATAGAATGCCAAGAAAGATACTAAAGATCATTCCTCAAACACGGCACACAGAAAGCAATGACTATGCCCCCAATCCATACTGCATCGCAACATACCAAGATTATAGATAAATCAAGGTAGTCTTGAATAGGTATTGGAAAAGGAACAAAAGATAAACCATAACACAAATTGACTGACTTACAAAGTAAACATACAGCCAACATATTCTCTTGCCAAAGAGGTTTGCTCAGGATAGATGGGATAGGAAAGATAACAGCCTTATCGTAGGAACTCTGTGTCCGTTAAAGGGGGCTATCTACCTAAAAAGACAATGTCTCACTTGCAGGAAATGCCACATGTTGCAGGAGACGCGTGTGTTGGTCTCGACAATGGAACACTTCGTAGAAGACAAGCTTGTTGATCTAGGGCGTGGTTAAGCGGTACTTAGCTGATGTTGGCAATCGGTATGCAGGACAGTAGATGACTCTGGAAGAAAGCCTCTTTGCTTCAAGTTTTTTTAAGGACTTTTGCTTTGAAAGGATGCGCTAGCTTGCTGCTTGAGTTAGTCAAGTCGAGGCGAATGGATTTTGACAAACGGAAGACTAGAAGGGTGACAGTGCTAATGGATTGAAACGGGTGGAGAATGATGGATCGTGTGTGCCTGAGTACTGGATACATCCTTCGTATTCCAGACTGCCTACATACCCTGTATCCACGGGATCAAGGCACACTGACGATGGAAGGTGAACGTGATAAATATGTAGTTCTGGATAGAGTGATGAATGGGTCAAGGTGAAAGGAGGGGATCTTATGTACCTGAGTACTGGATACTTCCTTCGTATTCTAGACTACCTACATACCCATATCCATGGGATCAAGGTACCTTAAGACTAAGAAGAGATGATAATATGTAGTTCTGGTTGGTGTGATGATGTGGGAAGAGAGCGGAGAAGAGGTGATCTTATGTACCTGAGTACTGGAAACGTGCTTCGTATTCCAGACTGCCTACATACCCATATCCATGGGATCAAGGTACCTTAAGATTGAAAAGATGATATGTAGTTCTGGTTAGTGTGATGATGTAGAACAAGTGTTGAGAAGATAACAGCCTTATCGTAGGAGCGATGTGTCCGTTAAAGGGTGTTACCTGTGGAAATGAGACAAGATTGAAGTATGCGCTGCGAACCACGAACTAGGAACCTATCCTAGACCGAAGCTAAGGAAAGAGTTGCCCCCATTCTGGTAGAGGAAACTGTAGGGGTGACCGCCGAAGAAGACACAGAAAGACTTGACCTAGGACAAGATAGTGTTAACTGTAGACACAGATCAAGCCGTGGGATGACGATGATGGACATTGACAAATTTCCAAGCTATACTAGATAGGGAGATGGAAATGCAAACAAAGTCAATGGTTTTATTACGGATGGATGGATGAAGCAGGTTGCGAACTGGACAAGGAGTGGACAGGACTCGATAGACGATGGATGTTGACTCTACGCATAGCGCCTGTTTGCCAGGTTTTCACTATGGTACTTATCCAAGGTGCCTGTTTGCTAGGTTTTCACCAGAGGATGGATGTTTTTGTATTTTTGATTTTTGTATTTTTTTGATTTTTTTTATTTTTTTTTATTTTTTTGATTTTTTTTGATTTTTTTTTGTGGGAATACTCTGAGGATCAGGCATAGAACTTCTTGAGATGGACACTGTTAAGTGGCTCATCTAGAGGAATGCCGTCAGGTGTAGCTAAAGTATAAGCTCCCGATCCATATGCTGCTGTGACAATGAAGGGACCTAACCAGTTAGGCTCAAACTTGCCCTTCTTCTCTCGATCTGCTTGATTTCTCTGATTCTCCTTAAGTACAAGATCACCAACTTGAAACCGTCTTTCTTTGATCTTTTTGTTGTAATTACGCCGGAGGCGGTTTTGATAGACATGGAGATGATTAAGTGTGGCAAGGCGCCTCTCATCTAGTAGTTCAAGCTCAGCTAATCTGGAAGTGCGATACTCATCTTCGCCGATCAGGTCTTGCATGTATACTCTGAGTGATGGGATCTCGACCTCTATAGGTAGGATGGCTTCAGAGCCAAAGACCAAGGCATATGGTGTGGCACCAGTTGGTGTTCTGATACTAGTGCGGTAGGCCCATAGGGCGGGATTGAGTTGCAAGTGCCAATCACGACTAGCTTCATTGACTGTTTTCTTGAGGATTTTGAGAATGGTTTTATTGGAAGCCTCAGCTTGGCCATTACTCTGTGGATAGTAGGGAGTTGAAAAGCGATGTTGGATATTGTATTGTATGCATAAGGCACGGACATCTTGGTTCTTGAATGGTCTCCCATTATCAGTGACAATGGCTTGGGGAATACCATACCGGCATATGAGGTAGTTTAGGATAAACTTGGCTATTTGTTTACCGGTGATATAGGTCATAGGAATGGCTTCCACCCACTTCGTGAAATACTCAGTGGCGGTAATGATAAACTTGTGGCCATTGGAGGAGGAAGGGTGGATTTGTCCTACGAGGTCGAGACCCCATTGAGAAAAAGGCCATGGAGTTGTCACAGGTTGTAACTCATGAGTGGGTGCGTGAAATCAAATCTCCATGTTGCTGACATTGTAGACACTTCTTAGCAAACTGTGCAGCATCTTGCTCTATTGTAGGCCAGTAATAACCTGTTCTGAGTATCTTCTTAGCAAGATTAGGACCGGTAGAATGTGCGCCACAGACACCTTCGTGTATGTCTCGTAAGGTAGCTTCGGCTTCTTCCGCGTTAAGACATCGTAAGAGGATACCATCGAGACTCCGGAGATATAGTGTATCACCCAGAATGATGTAACGAGAGGATTGACGGATAAAGGTTTTGCGTTGAGTGGATGATAGGTCAGGGGGAAAGGTATTGTGTTTGAGGTATTCGTAGATATCTTCGTACCATGGGGAATTGGGACCAACAAGTTCGCAGATGATTTCAGTAACAGGAACATTGACGGCTGGTATCAACAATTGCTCAATCAAGAATTCACACTTCTGTGTATTTGCAGGCATGTCAATCAGTGACCCTACAGAAGCCATAGAATTCGCAGCTTTATTATGCTCTCTTGGAATTTGCTCAAATGTGATGGTAGAAAAATGTGGTTTGTAGGCATCCACTAGTTGTTTGTAGGGGACCAACTTTTCATCCTTTGTTTGGTATTCATCTGTGACTTGGCGAATGACTAGCTGTGAGTCTCCATATACTTGTAATTCTGTGATATCCCATTGAACTGCTGTGTTGAGACCTATGAGGAGTGCTTCATACTCGGCTATGTTGTTGGTGCAAGGGAATGCAAGCCGATATGACTTTAGAATGTAATCATTCTGAGGTGTAACAAATAAGATGCCAGCTCCTGAGCCATGCTGTGTGTAAGAACCGTCAAAGTACAACTTCCACATTATGGAGTTGGAAAGAGTGAAGAGATTCTCATCAGGAAAGTCTGCTACCATAGGATGTGTATCTTTCATAGGTGCTTCTGCTAGTTGATCCGCGAGGGCTTGTCCTTTGATTGCCTTACGATCTATGTACTCAATGTCGAACTCACTAAGAATTATAACCCATTTAGCTAGTCTACCTGTGAGAGCTGCTTTTGCTAATAGATATTTCAAGGGATCAATCTTGGCTATCAGATTTGTGTGTTGGTTCAGCATGTAATGTTGCAACTTTTGGGAGGCGAACACTACTGCTAAACAAGCCCTTTCCATTGGTGAATAATTGAGCTCGTATCCCACCAATGTTCTACTGATGTAATAAATTGCATGCTCCTTTCCTGTGTCATCATTTTGTGCTAGCAGGGCCCCTAGGGCCGAATTTGTAGTGGAGATGTACAATATCAAGGGTTTGTCCGCAACTGGTGGAACCAATATAGGAGGTGTAGCTAGATACTCCTTAAGTTGATCAAACGCTGCCTGACACTTGTTGTCCCATCGAAACGAAACATCCTTTCGGAGCAAGTGCTGAAAGGGTTGACATTTATCTGCTAGCTGTGATATGAAACGCCTGATGGACTGTAACCTTCCTTGGAGGCTCCTTAGTGCTTTTAGGTTCTTTGGTGGAGGCATCTCCACGATAGCCTTTACTTTTGCTGGATCTACTTCGATGCCCCTACGAGATACTATGTATCCCAACAGCTTCCCTGATGTGACACCGAAGACACACTTCTTAGGATTGAGTCTTACTTGGTATTTTTCAAGCCTGTCAAAGATCTGTCCTAGGACTTGTATATGTTCTGCTCTAGAAGATTTAGCCAATATATCATCCACATAGTCTTCCATGATGTGATGGAATAGATCGTGGAAGATCACTGTCATAGCTCGCTGATAGGTTGCTCCTGCATTCTTCAGACCAAACGGCATAACACACCAACAGTAATTGCCCCAAGGACAAGTAAAGGTTGTTTTATGTTGGTCTTCTTCAGCGATCCTTATCTGATTGTAACCCGAGAATCCGTCCATGAGAGAAAGCATCTCGTGACCTGCTGTCAAGTCCACTTTAATGTCAATGTTTGGTAGTGGAAAATCATCTTTGGGACATGCCTTATTGAGATCTCTGAAATCATTACACATGCGGATGCGCCCATTAGGCTTAGACACAGGTACAATGTTTGAGACCCAATCTGAATAGTCAATAGGTCGTATGAATTTTGCGTCTAATAGCTTCTGTATTTCTACTTTCACTAGGAGAGCGATCTGTGGGTGCATCTTTCTCAACTTTTGTTTGACTGGTTTCACTTTGGGATCATCTGTGAGATAATGAACTACCAGCTTAGGGTCGAGCCCTGGCATATCCGCATAGGTCCATGCAAAGTTGATGGTTCATTGTAAGAAGAAGTTGTTAAGGTTTCTGTGCTCTGTATCAGATAATGATGCCGCTAGGAATGTTGTCTTTGGATTTTGTTCTGTACCTAGGTTGATCTCTGTAGAATCTTCCACTAGTAGAGCTGATTTCTCTTGATACTTAGAAGGTAAGGGAAGGTCAAATCCTCCATCCTCAGGTGCCACAGTTGGGTTTTCACCTTTGGATACGTCCTTTATTTTTACTATTTTATGATCAGGAGGTGCCACAGTGTGGTTTTCACCTAGAGATCTTTCTTTATTTGCACTTTTGCGACTAGAGGATTTGGCATTCTCACCAAAGTAAGCCATGGGCTCTAGTTCCATTACAAAACCTGCCTTGTGATCGCCAAGAGGGATACCTTCCCGAAGTCCCATGAACTCAGCTAAAGCTTCATCATTCTGAAATACATCTATAACGGGGGCCCCTTGTTGGTCCCAATCGATAAGTTCAGGGTAGACAAGCGTGACATTCTGGGTGCTGGTGGTGGAAGTTAAGGATACGGAGGATAGTGTAAAAATGGAGGATTCTGTGAATAGATTGGTCATGTGGAGGGAAGAGTCATCGGTGATATCCTCTGTAGATGTCGAATCGGCGGGAAACTTGTCAGCTACCTCGTCGAGGATATACTCGATGTCTGAGGCGCGTGGTACCTTCTTACCAAATCCTAATCCTTTCCTATCTAGCTTCTTTGTTACCACAATGGGCTCCATAGTGCCTTGATTCTGTTTCCCAAGGCCACCTTTGCCTTTATAGCCCATATTTTTCACTATCCTTAAGCCATTGCCATATTGCTTGACTGGTATCATGACTGGTTCTTTCTCCTTGTAGAGCCAAGAAGAGATGTCCTCAATAGTTTCCTCTTCCAATAACTGTCCATGTTGGAATTGGGTTAGGAATGTTGGGGGAGGAATAGCTGCTTTTTTGGTAACTTTAGCAATGGGTGGTTTGCCGTAAGATTTTGGAGATAAAGGCATCCGCCCTACACAACAAGATTCAGAGATATCATAAGAGCCAAATCCTATATCCTGAAAGCGAGTTGTGATTTTGGGGAGGGGTGTAGGCTCACTTGTAGAGGCTTGTGTGAGAGTTTCAGGGTCAACATAGAGAGGGGACTCAAGGGCTTTGTCATTTTTAGGCACTTGGTTGCAATTCTTATAGCTTCCTTGCGAGACACGACAAAATTCAAAAGGATTAGGATCTCCTGGGATGGTGATCTCCGTACCATTGTATGGGAACTTGAGGGACTGATGGTACGTGGAGGGGACAGCTTTCATTGCATGGATCCATGGGCGGCCAAGAATAATGTTGTAAGGCAGCTCAATATCAAGAACTTGACACCTGGTTTCAAGCATGACCGGGCCCAGTTGTATAGGCAAGTGAATAACACCTTCTGAACGGCGTTCTGCATCATCATACCCCTTGATTGTAATACTATGCTCAGTGTTGACGTGATCCTCAGAGTATCCCAATTGCTTTAGTAACTTTAAAGAACAGATGTTGAGACCAGCACCACCATCTATGAGGATGCGTTTGATTTTGCGCTTATGGATGAGCACTTCAATATGGAGGGCATCGTTGTGACAAGGATCATGGGAGGGAAGGTCTTTCTCAGAGAAGACCACATTGTAAGGCGAAGCAATATTACCCACTATAGCTTGGAAATCTGCAACTGCTATGTTGTTAGGAACAGAGGACTCTTGAAGGGCTTTTTCTAGCACTACTCGATGTGCAGGTGATGACCGTAGAAGGTCCAAAATAGAGATCTATGCTGGTGTTCTCCCTAGATGTTCGACAAGATTATAATCAGACTGAACTGGAAGTCTAGGTGTAGGTGCACGAATGGTGACATGACCTCGACGAGTAGTAACAGCACAGTCTGTAGATTTTCCTTTAATGGTGAGGGTAGACACTCGACTCTCTTCAAAACGACCTACAATGGAATCGAAGGACGTGGAAGCGTGATTGATACCTTTACCTCTATCCTGAGGAGGAGGTGGACCATGATGAGGGAATGGCTCCTTGTACATATCGAGATCCTTGTTCGTGTGTTGCGCTGGTGATTCATTCTCAAAGGTGATTTGATTACCGTCGATGAGGTTTTGGATGAGGTGCTTAAGCTTCATGCAAGACGCAGTTCTATGACCTTTGCTCCTATGGAACTCACAATACTCATTGTCTCTGTAACGTGCAGTTTTGTAGATAGGTTCTCCATAAGGAGGAGCATCAGGTAAGGTTATGAGCCTTTTCTGCAAAGCTTGCTCTAAGACCGATTCTATGGGTACTCCCAAAGGAGTAAATTGACGTCGCGGAGGGTAATCTTGTTGAGGCCGCTCTTGTTGTCTTTGCTGTTGGTTTTGATAAGGCTGCCTTTGTTGCTGCTGTTGTTGAGGTGGAGCTTGACTTGGTTTGGAGAGTTGCAGTGGTGTTTGCAACGTTTGGACATGCTTAGTATCGACCACTCCATCATTGACCACGTTTTTGTTTTTGTTCCAATATTTGGGTTTATCATTCGACTGTTGATGCGAATTGCTATCTTTCGTCTCCTTAAAGATTTTGACCACACCCTTAGCGATGAGGGCCTTCTCAATGTTGATACCCTTGTATGTGATTTCATCGAAGGTTGTAGCACTAAGAATTTGCAAATGGAAACCTAACTCTTGGTTGAGGTTCTGTACAAATATGCTAACAAGCTGTTTCTCCAGAATCTTGAAAGGGAATTTACTAGCCATTTGTCTCCATCGCTGAAGGAAAGAAATGAAAGTCTCGCCATTTTTCTGTTTATTGTTGCATAGATCCATCATGGAAATCTCATGCTCTGCGTTGTAAGAAAAATGGGTGGCAAACTTCTCTGCTAGCTCGTTGAAAGACTTGATACCCGTAGGTAAGTGTGAGAACCATTCTATTGCTTGTCCGCCAAGACTGCGAGGAAAAAGACGCATAAGATATGTGTCGTTGTGAGAGACCTCGAAGCAAGCAAGATAGAATTCCCTAAGGTGGTCTTTCGGGTCACCTTTTCCTTTGTACTTATCGAACTTTGGAATAGTGAAATTTTGAGGAAAAGGGATCATTGGTAATGACCGATCAAAAGGATAAGGGCACACTTCCTCCAAGGATAAGGTCTTTTTGGTGTGGCCAAACATATCAGATAGCTGTTGTTGCACCTCCGCAATTTTTAGTTCCATAGTCGTGGGAGGGGTTGGTAACGTCTCCTGTTGTCCAAAAAGTGGTTGGTGTTGCCCATATGGAAGATTATAATGTGAGCCATGCGCAGTGGTATTGTAAAGGTTGTAAGATTGATTGGGATTGTATGGATTGTATGATTGGTTCAGATTGGGTTGGAATTGGGGGTTTTGATTAGGCAGAGGTGGAGGTGGCGCTAGGTAAGAATGTTGGCTCTGCGATGGTTGAAGAAACGTATTGGGGGGAGGAAAGCTAAAGTGCATTTGATTAGGTTGTGAAGGTGGCACATAGCTTTGGGAAACCTGATGTTGGGAATGTTGAGAGTGGCTAGGCAATGTATGAAAGAAGTTGAGCGTGGATGAACATTGTGGAGGAGGAACATAGGTAGAAGTGATTTGCGATGGTGGGGGTTGATTGAAGATGAGAGTAGAAGAATGTTGTGGTGGAGGAACATAGGTAGAAGTGATTTGCGACGGTTGGGGTTGCTTGAGGATGAGAGTAGAAGAATGTTGTGGTTGGGGCTGCGTGACTCCAATTGGTTGGGAGACATGCAGGTGTGATGATATAGGAGGTGGCATATGTTGAGACCCTTGTTGCATGGCTACATACGTGTTCCCCGGATTGTAATTAGGTGGGAAACCTACGCGTGATGGGGTAACCAAGATTCTGCTTGCGCTTGGGATGGACACTTTAGGAGGTGGTTGCACATTCGACCGAGCTAAGGTGGTTTGCTTAGCTAACTCTGCTTGACGTTGGAGAGTTTCTTGTTGGTTTTGATAGATCTCCATAGGAGTCAAAAGTGGTGATATGGGCCTCTCCCCTGTTGGATTTTGAAAAAGGGGATTCCTATACTGCGAACCTTGAGTAGGTAAGGGCGTAGTCACTGTGGACATGGTTTGCACCGCTTGTATGGTTTCTTGGGTGTTGTTGCTCTCCTTGAGAGTGGACACATCAAAATCTGGAGGTAACTTGGCACCTTGCTTTGCAAGCAAGCGAAAGAAATGATCCTGGTTCTCACTAAGAATTTTATCAAAGGCAGCTATAGCTCTAGGATCTTGTATAAATTCATCAAGATCTTGCCCATCTTCTTGAGAGGATTGACCTATTTCAAAGTGTCGCTCTTCTTGAGATGGGGGTTGATCTATGACATAACCTTGTGGGACAAAATCCGGAGGCAAGCCTGTGGTATACTGCGGTGCATTTAGCAAAGGGGTTCTATCCTCATGAGGATTGCTTGGTTCCTCTATGTGCGGCATGTTTGGAGAGCTGATTGGTCTTGCCGCGGGTGCACTAGGAGTCACTTTGGGAGTAACGTTGAGACGACCTGATTGTGGTGTGCGAGGGGGTGACTTGTGCTTCTTAGGGACAACTTGCCTAGACTTCATAGTTTGCTGTAGCCTAGTGGTGACCATGGGAAATACTGAGGACACAATGTAATGCTGGGAATCTGTAAGATGCTTTGAATAAACGGACAAACTCTGATGCACAAAGTACTGGACCAAAGGTGCTATACTATTTGACCAGAGGCGCAGGACTGTGCTACCAAAAGCGTGCTACTGTGGGCCAGAGGCGATGGACTGAGCTGCCAATAGCGAGTTACTGCTATGCCAAAGGCAAGCTACAGTGACCAAAAGCGAGCTACTGTTATACCAAGGGTGCTGAAGTAGAGTTTTGCCAGAGGCGGGTTACTGCTGACCAAAGGCGATCTACTGTATTACCAAAGGCGAGCTGCTGTAATACCAGGGGCGCTGAAGTAGTGTCAGATGTTTTTCAAAGGCAAGATTTTTCTATTTCTGATTGGATTGGTTTGGCAAGAGAAAACACAGCAAACAAGTGGTCAAAAAAGGCACAAGGACTGACACAACAGATAGTGTATGTTCAAGGCTCCAAACAAGCCCAATGTTACCATAGGTCTAATACAGTTGCAATCAATAACAAGCACTTTTTATCCCTAGAGACAAGGTTTCATTGCAGTAGATCAGCTCACAACTTAATACTCCGTCGATAAAAATATCATTCCATAAAGGTGTCGGATATTTAGTATCTTTGCGAGAGACGATAGGTAGGGATATCTCACCCTCCCCTTGGAAAGCTCAAGTAGGTCACAAGAGCTTTATGTCCGAGGGAATACTATCTCTTCTCAAGGGAGCCAATGGTGAGTATCTTAAGGGTTTAAATCGATTTCCCTTGCACTGATGATTACCGCAATGTTCGGAGGTAGGTCGGGTAGTCTCTATCTAAATTGGTTCTTAGTGACTTTGAGGGACCAACGCCTTACGAGCAATGCGACAAGCTACTAAAAGCTTTAACCAATCCTACTAAGAGTTTCAAACACTTCGCTCAATGTGAAAATCGTTTCCACAAAGGGCTAGTACACCTCTTTTCAGTTTGGCATCACAAGGTAAGGCTGACATCGGTTAGGACTTGGCTTTCACCTTATCCCTTTTATATAGCGGTTCAAAGGAAAACTCCGCTTAGGGTCGTCCCTTTTGGATGAAACGCAATCCAAAAGCAGGCCCTTCTAAAGGAAGTACAAAAAATGTAAAATCAAGCACGTCACACAAAGGTTCAATTGTCCCGTTATAAGAAAAATAAGGTGCAACTAAGCTATGCACACACACGATTGTAGTTGTAAATTGTCCCTTATGAAATGAAGTGTTTGGCATTCATGTCCATTGTCCTTTAGAAAATTGAGGTGTTTGTTCATACATGTCCATTGTCCCTTAAGAAAAGCAGTATGTTCCTAAGACTTAGATTGCAAGAAAAGATTTGTTCAATTATCCTTTTAAGCATGCAATGTGTTTCTAAGACTTAGTGAGATAGATCAAGAGGTCTTCAATGCTCATCCTGCATGAACATGTTAAAAACACCTATTTGCTTTGTATGAGTAATAAGAAGCTGCAACAAGTGATATTAGGTCCACACAAACTCAAAAGTTAGCAAGTGCTTGAAGTCAGAGATTGAGAATAGGCCAATGAGTGGTCTTAAAAAATAGATCTCAGAAAATCTTTGAAAAAATATTACCACTGTGTAGAGGACAAAAAAATACCAACTTTCAAAAAAAACATCACCTGAATCCGAGTCCGTTTGTGAAAGTTATGAAGCTTGAAAAGTCAAAAAACTGTGACGAGACAAAGACAGCAGTGAGAAAATCAATTTTCTAAAAAATCAGAGAATCTTGAGAAAAAACCAATTTCACCACGATGTAGATCACGAAATTCTAGCCTATTTCAAAAAAAAAGCACTGAAATACGTGTCCGTATGACCAAGATAATGAGGTTTGAAAATCGCCTATTCATTTAAAAAGCTCATTGAAGAGGGGTCTGTCTTAGCCCCCTGTGACTGGCTCCTGGTCACTGATGTGACCTGCTGCTGGGCTGAAGGTGCTTTATTTTTTTTCAAAAAATAAAAAGAAAAAAGAAAAAAGATTCTCTTTACTTTGTTTTACTTTCTAAAAGAAATAAAAACTAAAAACACTTCATTTTTTATTTGTTTTATTTTGTTTTTTTTTTTTGTTTTTGTTTTTGCTTTTTTATTTTTGGATTTTTTTTGCTTTTTCTTTTTTTTTTTTGAATTTTTTTTGAAAAAAGAATTATTTTTTTTTTACCGTACCTCACAGTGATTGTATGGCCTCGGGTTGCGTGCCAGAGGTGAAAAATTTTTACCTTCACCGAAATAGGTCAAATTTTATATTTTTCTTCGTCCCTCGACCCTTCCGAACACAACCGTGACCTCCGTTTTTGCCCAGCAAGCTTCCTTTAAAAATCTTTTTTCAGATCTCTCCAAAAAAAGAGTTAAAAAACCTGTGAAATCAAACTAAAAATTCCACAAATTTGATATTAAATCAGGACCAATGGGTCCCACCGGGCATGCCTGAATGTGTATATGGAAAAATGGATCTATCTAAACTAAATAAAACCAAAGAACCCAATAACATAAAGGAAACGAATCTAAGTAAAAGCCATGACAAATAATCAATGCAATAAAGACTTTTACCGAAATTTGTGTTGTTTCCTTTGGATTGAATGTAGAATTGCTCAATGAAATTGCAAAGCCATAGCTGCAACAAGCAAGTGTAGTGCTCAAGAGATCAATGTCAAAAGATCGTTATAGTGCTCAATCGACGCGTTGTGTATGCTCCAAGCTCTGTTAAGTATGCCTGAGAATACGATCGAAGAGAGAGATAATGAAGGAGATGAGGGGGGTTTATATAGATTTCAAGGAAAATTGATCAACGGTCCAGATAATTCAGAAGAATCAACGGAGGAGATAAGTTGAGGAACGTGCAACGAATGAGAAGAAGACATGTGTCTTGCTTGCTTTTGTATGAGAGGAGTTATCAAGAATAGAAGAATGAGTTAACTGAAGAGATAAATCAATTAAAAGAATAAAGCAATCAGTTAAGTGATTTAAAACAAGAAGAAGAGATTTGCATGAGAAAAGAAGATATTTTGCTTTATTAAATATAGAAATATTTAATTGATGAGCAAAAAAGCTTGAGTTATTTTAGAGATAACTCAAATTAGAAGAAAAAGCAATTTAAATAAATAATTGATTTATTTAAATTTAGAGAAGACATTTTGGAAGAAACAATTAAATAATTAGAATTATTTAATTTAGAAGATTTAAAAGCAAATTAAATAAATAAATTTATTTAATTGTTGTGCATGATTTTGGAAGAACAGATTTTTGATTTAATTAAATAATTTAAGAATTATTTATTTTTAGATAAGAGGGAATTTGTTGAATTAATTAAATAATGGGATATATTTAATTAATGTGGATTTGATTTTTGGAAAGAGGATAATGATCTAATTAAATAATTAAAAATTATTTAATTGTAGAAGAATATAGAGGAATTTGATTTAATTAATTAAATAAAGGGAATTTATTTAATTAATGTTGAATTTAGGAGATTTAGAAGAATTTGATGAAATTAATTAAATAATTAGATTATTTAATTAACGTTTGCAATGCAGGTGATTAGACAGATTTTGAAATGCAAGTAGCATGACAAGTTGGTCATTTTAGGGTGTCTACACAAGTCATGAAATGCTCCTTAGGTTTTCTCCTTTAGTTGATTGTTTGAGACTATCAGGATGCTCTATTCTGAGAAAAGAGTTGATCTTTTGATAGCGATATCTTATCAGTACCTGATCCAAATGCTCTGAATTTTGGATATGATGTGTATAAATGAATCTAGATGCTAAGTCTAGCTTTGCAAGATCTGAAATGCAACTACGGTGGGGCATCCCATAATAATCGGTTACATTTTTTGGCCAAACTTGACGTTGAAATCAACATTTTAAATTAAATCTTCATTTTCTGACACCTATAGCCACTAAACTGTTAGGAATTTGAAGATGATGCAAACTAGTGATTTGTGAGATTTTATTTGTATATTCTAAATATATTTTCATAAAAAAATTTGGAGTTAAATTGTAAAATTTTTTGCGTCTCCTTTTATAACTAGTTTTTAATAGTAAACAACATTTTTTTAAAGTGGTGTATTCTGTAGGACATAATTTTTTTTGTACAAAGGATAAAATTCTGATTCTTTTGAATTTAGATTGGTAACACTGATATATAGGGCATGCATTTGGTTTTATAATGTTTTGTTGAATATTTTTTTAATTAAGTTTTGAAGTCAAACCAATTATAATTTAGACATAGGCGTATCCTGTAAAACATAACTTTTTTGTATGTATCGAAATTCAATTTCTTTTCTTGAAACAAGGACATCAATACCTAGGGCATAGATATTTTTTAGATTTTTTTTTTCACTAATTTACTAATTTTCCATGTGTGTAGAACAAAGAACTTGATGTTCGGTGAAAAACCTACATTCATAAGAAATAAAAAATAAATGTACTAATCAAATTAAATATATTTAAAATTATACTTTTTGGGAAGCTTATAATAAGGACTACATACTTACAAAACATAAATCTTAAATGAATTCATTTGATCCCCCAAAAGGTAAATCAAAAGTGGTTTTTTATCAGCATTTTGATAGGTGTAGAGGAGACTCCATTATATGTATGGTTTAAAACTAGTTGGGTTCTATCCAAGGGGGTTTGAATCTAAGGGGGTTTGATCAAACCCTCTTCAATTAAAATCCTTTAAATGGAACCTTTCAAGGCTTAAATCATTATATTTTCTAAAAATATGTGATTTTAACAAAAATTAGGATGTCCTAGAAAGTGTAACCCATTGTTGTGGCATCACCCTGGTAGAATGTGGACCAAAATACAGAAACTGCTACTGACTGATCTGCCTGAACTGGAAAATGAAAAGAAACAAACTGAAATGCAAACAAACTACAATACTAATGTTTTTGGTTGATGCAAGATTGCTCTTGAACCAGGGATGCTCCTGCATCACTTTGGCCAAAGTTTCATATAAATATATAGTCATTTGTTCACTCACTCTTTTCTCGACTTGGAAACAACATTCTTATTTATCAATTTATATCATATATATTAAATAATTATTTTCAACTTGCATATAACATATTGGTCTTAAAGACATATCATGATACTTTATTTTTACAAGTCTAAGGTGAGAGCTTAGGTGACTATTTAACATATATTGAGTCCCTCTTTCCATCCTTGCAATCATGGGTCTATAACGTCTTGTCATCTACTCAATGATCTGTCTACCTATTACCATGCTCATTTATATTCTTCTACACATGCAAGATTCTAACATTATGCCATAGAGTTTTATGATTAAAGAATCTTTCTATCCTTATCTAAGAATATAATCATTCGACTCATAATCTGTCGATGATAGTCTATAATATCATATACCAATGAATTGAATACACTTCCTCATGTAGATAAAAAAGATAACAAAATAATAAAATAATCTATATCATGACTTTTCATTGCCATAGAAAGTATGTCTGTCGACAATCCTGTAGCTATTCTTTTCTTAGGATTGGGTAAAACTAGGATATATATAATTTAGAATAACTATAGAATAGCTTCTAAACAACTCATTCTTCAATATATACATGGAAATAGTGGTCTAATGTCAAGTGCTCTTACACAGTGACTTCAACTCAATAACTAGATTTTTAAGCTTACATACTCTAAACCTTCTCAATTAGAAACTGTTGTGAGAAGAATACTCTTCTAAAACTTCAACCTTATCTTAGGTCTCTCTTAAGTCTAATATCAGCCCAAAATAAATGTCTACAAATAAAACATGGTTTTATTAGTAGTCAATCACTACAATATCGACTTATTCTTTTCATAGTCAAGTTCTAAGTTTCTTGGAACAATTAGTCTTTACTTTAGGCATAGTTGGCCTATACTTTATACACAATCAACCTCTCATTATGCACAGTCAGCCTCTCATTATACATAGTCAGCCTTGACATTATACACAGTCAGCCTTGACATTATACACTATTGATCTTGACATTATAGAGCCAAACTGGAGTTGCCATACAAAATATCTATGTTAAATATCAATAGGCCTTGTTACAGTCTTTTGACTGTTACTCCTGCGAAGCTAATTGTCCTTTAGTAGCTATGAAAGGATATATATCTAAGACACAACTAATAGATTCTCTACTCAGAGGTATTGGAATGTTTAACATTTCCTAAGGCATATACTATATGTCAAAGAATAAATTTTCATACAGAGTTAAGCATAACTATTCCTTTTTCTGGATTACGGAGTAATAATACAACAAACAATAATCCTTTGTAGAGGATAAACAACAACTCTACATTCACTATACTTAGTGATAACATGCTTGCCAAACGGTAGCCTACACAAAAACTCTTTACTTATTTTATACATATAGATCAATTTGAATGAAAGACAACTATATATTCTATCATAGTCTACTAGATATAGTAGACTTACTTTTATGTTAAATCATGCCGAGTCTTCACCATTATATCCTTACTATATCACCTCTGATCTTCCCATCTTCAAGCCCTTCTCTCTCATGCCTCTACAAGTCCTCTCTTCTCCTCTACTTATCCTACTCACCATAGTTAAGGGAAGATAGTAATGCATCATCCCATATATTTGTCTCCACTCCTGGCGAACCTTCACATGCAAGAAAAAAAGGGGAGTATTGAGCTACTGCTCCTTCCCCCCACTCCCCAAGCATCTAGGGAGTGCGCTTGGAAGAAAAGAAAGAGAATCTTTTATCTCCACCAAAAAAATGATCTATAACTAATATAATAATATTAATAATTATTATAATAATAGTTCAAAAATAGACAATAATGCACTTATCTAATAGATTTTGATATTGCATACTCTTGAATGCTAATTATGCTTATTTGTAAGACCAATTATCGATGGAGCAAGTCGACTTAGAGTTGACAACAAAATTAAACATATTTAGTTGATTTTACACACGTCAACTTGTCATCCAAAGGCATACACCATTTTTTTCTATCTGATGACAAAAATGATTTTAACCTACATCTTAACAATGACATAATTTGGCAAAAGATGATCTCTCTACTAGGTATATATGTGTGTGTGTTTCTAGATGGCACAAGGATTATTGCATTCATATGATCTAGCATCCTCTCCATGGTGATACTCTCTCTCCTCTTATTGGAGGGAAAACAATATTGTTCCTGCATCCACCTTATTTACATGATGGTAGTTAGTCCATTTCATCATTTAACCATGTGATCAATAATAACATCATAAATAATTATTCTTTGCATATAAATTAATATAAAACAAATGCATTTTGCGTCATTACTATAATCATAATATTTTCTCTAACTAACTATCTGTCTTCTTGAAAATAATGAAAATAAATAAATTAGTTTAAAAACAAGGTGTGACATATCTTCCCCCTAAGATATTATCATCCTCGATAATTATATCCAAACCAAAAATAAATAGTTAAAACATGTTCTTATACATCATGTTATATGAAAAGATATGGAAACTTTTGATAGATATCATTATAATCCTCCCAGGTAGCATTTTCCTCTGAATACCAGTCCTACTAGACCTTGCACTGGGTAACCTCTCTATTATGCAGGCATAGCTTGCATACCTTGAGCATTTTGAGAGGCTTGATCATGACCACAGCTAGGTCTTGTACCTGAAGAGCATTCTAATCAAGTACATGATTAGATCCTGAAATATATTTCTTCAAATATGACACATGGAAAACATCATGCATTCTAGCAAGGGCTGGTGGTAGAGCTATCATGTAATTAATTGGATAAACCAATTCTAGGACTTCAAAAGGCCTACCATATCTAGGTGCTAGTTTGGAATACTTTCCAAACTTAATTGGGCTCTTGTGTGGATTGAGTCTCAAGAGAACTTTATCTCCTATTGAAAATTGTCGAGGTATTCACTTGGCATTAGCATATATTTTTTGTCTATCATTTGCTTTTGCCAATCTTTTATTGATCATCTTTACTTGCTCTTCCATTTTCGTAAGCATTTCTTGCCAAAGGCAAATCCTATCCTCTAGCTTATCCCATCTTATTGGATTTTGACACTTTCTTTCATATAATACTTCAAATGGAGCCATCTTAATTGCAGAATGATAAGAATTATTATATGCAAATTGAACTAGTAGAAGATACTCTTCCCAACTTATACTGTTGATCCATGCAATACATCCTCAACAAATCCTCTAGTATTTGATTCACTCTGTCAGTTTTTCCATCTGTTTCTAGATGATAAGTTGAGCTTATATTCAGTCGTGTTCCCAAAACTGAGAACAAAGTTTGCCAAAACCTTGAAGTAATCTAAGCATCTCTGTCCAAAATTATCTTTTCCAAAATTTCATGCAACCTAAAAAATTCTTGCATGAGTTTATTGGCTAAGATGAATGCTCCATCTGTAAGATTACTAGGTATAAATTGTGCTACCTTAGAAATTTTATCCACTACTACAATAATAGCATCATGCTTATAGCAGGACATAGGTAATCCTTGAAAAAAATCCATAATAATAACCTGCCATTTCCATTCAAGTATGTAATGAAGATACAAAAGTCCTGCTAGGTGTTGGTGATGAGCCTTAGCTCACTGACACTAAGTATCCTACCACAAATCTTGCATCATCATTCTTCATTCCCTTTCAAAAATATAAGTGTTTCACATTAGTTAACAACTTTGTCACTCCAGGATGACCTAAATATGGTGCAAAATGCACTTCTCTCCACACAGTTCTTCTTAAATCTCCTTGATTTGAAACATATATTCAATTATTGAATCTCAATTACCCATCAGGTTCAAAATAAAACCCACCATACCTTGCATCTTGAGGATTTTCTATTAGAGATTTCAAAATTTGCTCATAATATTCATCACAAGTTAAATTCTTCAATACTTGAGCTCTGAAATCAGAACACACTGATACTATTGCCGATATGTGCTTCTTCAACTCAAGGCATTAGCCACTTGATTTTCCTTACCCTTAATATAGTTAACCTTGAAATCATAGTTAGAGATGAGCTCTAACCATCTTCTTTTCTAGGTGTTAAGGTTAGGTTGCGTGAAGATGTAGTTCAAACCTTTATTATCATATTTTAATTCAAATTGTTTTCCCAACAAATAATGCCTCCATACTTGGAGAGCGTGGACAATTGTCGCTAATTCCAAATCATGAGGGGCATAATTTTTCTCATTTGATCACAACTTCCTAGACTCATAGGCCACAACTTGGTCTTCTTGCATTAGCTCTCCTCCTAACTCTTCTCCTTAAGCATTAGTCACAACAACAAAATGATCCTCTGGGTCTGGTACTTTAAGAATTGGTGCTGAAGTCAATTTTCTTTTAAGAATGCTAAAATCTTCTTCACATTTATGAGACCATACAAATCTCTTTCCTTTTCTCTGCAAGTAAGTGTTAGGATGGGAAATTCTAGAAAAGTTCAAAATGAACTTCCTATAATACGCTGCTAATCCCATAAAACTACGCACTTCATGCACATTTTTAGGTGTAGGTCATTCTAAAATAGCCTTTATCTTTGATGGATCTATATGAATTCCTTTAGTTGATATGATATGACCCAAGTATTGTACCTCTTTTTGAAAGAAGGTACTATTGACCTATTTTCCTCTGTCCAAAGTTAAATAGTTCACCTTATGTTTTCCTTGAAAATCCTTTAGAAAATGACCCTATAAGGCCTAAATCATTCAAATTATTCATGCTGTGCCTTGTAAAAAATCCCAAAATACCCACCTTGAGAATCTTTGCCAAAAACCTAGAAAAACCCAGAAATCTTTTGTCCTCAAGTGTTTCCCATCGTAGATAATTCTCAGTTTTATGCTTGGTCATTTTTATATGCATATGCATTGTATATTGTATCTTGGCCATATACAAAGGAAAATGTATAATGGGTCCTTTGTATATGTTCTTGTATGTATTTTAACATGCAAAAGGAAAAAAACATACAAGTGGAGACATAAATCAAACATACAAAGGTGTTTGTATCTGAATATGCAAAAGAAAAGATACATCGGCAACATGCAAAGGTGAATGTACATCGCCAATATACAAGTCTACATACAAAGGGAGAAAATACAAAGTATCTTTGGCGTGACATGCATCATCGGTGGCCAAATCCAGAGTCTCACCGATTGGCCGATGAAGGCTACAAGAAAACATACAAGGCAAAGTATACAAGGATGGTCGTCGGTGGGACAATATCCATCAGCGGCTCATTCCAAGCTCTCCCCAACAACCAATGACTTTGCATATGCAAAGGGCACATACAAAGAAAAGATGCAAGCGAAATATGCGAAGGCAAGATACAAAGGGTGGGGTCCGCCAATTGTATATTTGCGATTGTATGTTCGCACATGCAAAGAAAAGATACAAGGAGGAAGATACAAAGCCTAGGGCCCACCAAGCACACATACAATGGACCAGGTACAAGTTCAAATGCATATTGTATGCAAAGTTTGTATGCATGTTTTCCTTTGTATATTCTGCATTGTACGTTCACATATACAAATGGTCATATACAAGGGTGATATCCAAAGATTACATGTATATGCCGAAATGAAGTTTTATAATGTACAAGGATTGCATGTATGTTTTGCTTGTATGTTGCGATTGTATATGCAATATACAAAGTAAATGTGCAAAGGGATAGATACATCAGCAACATACAAGGTGGACTTGACTGGGAAGTCAAATTTTATGAATTCAGCGTTGGGGTCCATGACTTGTATGTATGTTACGATTGTACATTTGCATATACAATCAGATATGCAAAAGAAAAGATACAAAGGCTGGACTCGATGTTGATTTCAAACTTGCTTCATAATCTTTTGAGGTCCACATTGTATGTATATAGGTGATTCCATGTGCTGATATACATTTGAATATACAAAGCCATATGCAAGGAGGTGCTCGGTGAGACATGCACATCAATGGCTCTATTTTTAGTCATTCTAATGGCTGATGGAGGATGTGTTTACTCAACGATGGGTCCCAGGGATCAGTTCAGTGACTAACCAGGTGATGCCATGTGTCAGGTGCATTTCAAAGACTGATTCAAAAGGTAAAGGATCACGGTTGTATACAGGCGCATGCATATACAACTGTATATACAAAGGTGACTTCAAAGGCTTTTTTAAAAGCTGAAAGCAAATGCATATGCAAGGACATTTCAGCCAGATTTTACACATCGGTGACTTGACTAGAGGTCATCCCGACAGCCCGACAAAGCTCGATACAAACAAAGTGCTTTGCATATGCAAAGGTAGTTTCAGAGAGGGTCTGAGAGGCTGATACAAGTGCAGATGCAAAGCTATATACACATATAGTTGACCAAATTTTTGACCATGAATATCTCTCTCGTCTTGGCAAATTTCGGCATGCTTCAAAAGGCAAAGATGCTTATTTTTGCCTCTTCTTTCATTTGGTGGGCTTTTCATGGGAATATTCTCACTTTTTAATTTTGGATATGGATTTACATGTTTTGGGTGACTGGACATTTCAGCGACCATTTTTAGGTAGATGCAGATATTTGTTACATTCATTGCTGCAGGTAGACGTTCAACAGCTCATATTGATGACCAGAAATATCTCTCAACCACCTTGCTTTAGATATTTTATGTATTCATTATTGAGGATGGATGTTTTAAGCTGCTAACATTCTTATCCCTAGAAAATATCTTCCATCTACCCTATTCCAAATATTTCATGCCATAACTTCTTGTAGATGGATGTCCTTTCGGAGGTAGATATTTTCCTATTACAGCTCATGGAGCAAATTTTGTAATTGACTTAGGGCATTTTTGTAAATACTATATATACATAGGAGTGAGATGTAAATGTGGTTGGAAAAATTTTAGCATTGAGGTTTTTCTGTTTCCAAACAGAGCTTTTTGCTATTGTAACTGTGCGTTCTTATTGAATATATGCAAGTTATTTTTACCTCTTTTATTGATTTTGGTTTAGTGTAAATATGCATGTGACTGTCTGTGAACATCTTTGTTCCTCTCAATCATTGTGTTTCTTACCTCTGCTAGACTTAGTTGAATTTGTGTATGTCTACTTGTTGTATCTAGTTATGTTGTGCATTTTCTCAGTACTGTGAGGATTCTTCTATTCAACTTGGTGAATCACCCCTTTACTTTCAAAGTTTTTCTGTTTATCTTTCATTTAAAAGCATTCCTTCTCCCTTTTCCTTTGAAGATCTAGTAGATTTTAGGTGATAACCAGTTAAGGAAGCCGACCTTCTTTGGAGGTCTGATCTCATTTTGTAAGGTCCCACACTTTGAGATCATTCCCATGTTTCTCTAGATTGCTGAAGAATGACAACTGCAGCAAGGGTGCAAATATTAGAGACAACAGTTTTTGGCACACCCAGTGGGACTAGAGAAACAATCAAATACTATTTTTATTGCTAGTTTTGATGTGAGGCCAATAATTTTTAGACCCATAAGAGGTTAAAACCTACATATCTGGTGACTCATACTAAGGAAGGACAAGCAAACCAGTGTTGTTGTTACATTTTATGAGAAAAATTCAAAATCAGAGTTCAAGTTCATTTGATTACTTGCAACTGTCTCCGCCTAGAAGGTAGGGTAGAGCTGTGGTAAGGACTCCAATTTCCAAAAGAATACAATCAACTCCACCAAGTTTTAGGCCAGTAGCACTTGTAGTACTTATACCGGCTCAAGCAAACCCACCTCTAGCTATTCCAATGGCAAGAAATCAGCCATTTGTGGCTTTTGATGGGGGCAGCCCATTGAATTTGATAGTGCATGACAACATTCCCGTGGCAACTTTGAAGAACCTACCTTATTTCATTAGGGAGGATCAAACTACCCCAATAAAGCATATTAGAGATGTATCTTCTTTATGTGGAGTTCATCATGTCACCCAAGAAAATGTAGCCATCAGACTGACGGCTACCTCTTTTAAAGGAAAGGCATTACAATGGTTCAGGAGTTTACCGGTGCAGACCATAGGGTCTTGGGATGACCTGGGCGATAAGTTAAACAAACATTTTCAAGATAAGTCAGATAATTTATCGTTGGTTGAACAGATGACTACAATAAAGAGAGCTCCCTAGGAGCAAATGATGGATTTCAACTTCAGATTCTAGAAGACATGGGATAAAATTCCTGCCATGGTAAGGCCTCCATTAGAATATGCTTTTCTGTATTTTTTGAAAGCCCTAAATAGTGATATTTTAGTAATGATTCAGTCATTGGGAGGTACAAGCCTACTTGATGTATACGAAAATGCTATTAGAGCAGAGAATAACCTGATTCAGGCTGAAAAAATAGCACCCAGACCACCAATGCTCCTTTTTCCTAAGATTCAAGCTTTAATGCCTTTGTCCATCCCATATTTTGCCCCTTTACCTACTATAGCAGCATCTCCAAATACTGCAAATTCTGAACCTGCTGTTTCTAGCTCATCTCAAGAGTTAAAAGAGATCAAAAATAGCCAACAAAAAATAGAGAACATCCTGCAAACTTTTGGGAATGAGCTGGTAAACATAAAAAAATAGTAGTCCTAGAATAGACAGCCTTATCAACAACCCAGCCAAGGGTAGAATCAACCTTATCAAGGGTAGAATCAGCCTATCAGGGGCAGAATCAATCATACCAGGCCAACAGGCCTCCATATCAAGGCAATTACCAAGGTACCAGATAGAATGTCAACTAGAGGCCTTTTCAGCCTTACAATCCGACACCTGTTAATGCAGTTAGGGACCTTGTCCCTGTTTAGAATAATCTTGCAGTTGAATATGAATGGTGTTTTCCATGCAATTAGCCACACAATCAGGCAGCCTACTCAAATGGGGTGATAAATCAGGCTCTGATGGTGCAAAATGTTGCAGTCTCACAACCAAACACACCTAATGATGGGGCTATGCAACAACAGGAGCAACCTTAGGGTGATTCTGCCTTCATAAATTGGCAGGAAGGTGAATTATGTGGCATGAATAGAGATGATGCCTCAGTTGTAGCAAATACAATAGCCAAAAAGAGGGGTTCTGAGATAGATCAAGTAGCAAACAAAGGAAAAGGACCTGTTGATGCTTCTACATCCCAGATTCCCCATATTTTACAAAGAAATACTCAAGCAACTACAAGAGAACAACCTCATTTGCAGGCTGATACTGCTACTACAAAGTCACACTAGAAGGTAAGCGTCACTCCACCTTTCAATATCATTGAAAACATGAAGAAGATCAATGTGATAATATCTATGTGGGATTCCTTAGCAATCCCAGGTCAAAAGGACATGTTGCAATCTGCCTTCTCTGATTTAAAAATGTCAAATGATGCAACTGTTGACCCAACTAGGGTTGTCCTTACCAATTCATCCCAGGACAATAGCATACAACCAAACAAAAGTGCTAAACCACTTCCATTTTATGTATCTTTATAATTGGAGACAAGATAGTACATAACTATATGGTGGATAGTGGTGCAAGTAGTTCTGTGATGCCAAAATAGATTGCAGACCAATTAGGATTGAAGTACCAACCCTTGGAGAAAGGTGTGCTTCAGTTAGATGGCACAGCTGTTAATACTATAGGTGTGATAAAAGATCTAACTCTCACCTTGCACACTTGCCCAAATGTTTCCATTTCCCAGGAAGTATTCATCATAGACTTACCTCCTTATTTTGCCATGTGTTTGTCAAGAGAGTTCACAGCCAAGATAGGAGGATATTTATCCTCGGACTAGTCCCACATATTTTTTAGGACCAGATATGGCACAAAGGTGACCCTAAAGTCCGAATTGCTTACCCAGTATCACATAGAGCCTTATACACCAAGTGTTGTTAATACAAATTGCATTATTTCTGATGATCCTGAGCTTGTTGCTGCTCAAGAGCTGTAAGATAAAAGTATACCAGAGGTTTTGCTAAAGGAGTGGGCCTTGGAAAATGCTGTAGATGATCTTGAAGGGCACATCCAAGAAACTGGTATGGGTGTTTACATACTGCATGAATCTGAAACAGAAATTCCAAATCTTGTAAAGAGTATAAAACAACAGATAGAGTAGCAGGAGGAAGTATGGAAAATGTACTTTGATGGCTCTAGGAATAGGAATGGATCTAGTGGGAGTGCAATGCTTGTGTCTCTACAAGGTGAAAGATATTATTTTACTTTCCATTTTGCTTTTTCATGTACAAATAACACTGCTGAGTATGAGGGATTGATCTAAGGTTTGCAGTGGGCAAGAAAGAGGAAAATTAGCTATTTACAGGTGTTTGGGGACAGTGAACTTATTGTAAATCAAGTGAGGGGACTACATGCTACAAAGAATGATGTACTGAAATGCTATAAACATAGGGTATGGGATATGATTGAAGAGTTTGATGCTTTCAATCTAATCTCCATTCCAAGAAATCAAAACTATCATGCTGATAGGTTAGCTACAATTGGGGCTCAGTTTGATATCCCCAGTGATATTCAAAGAGAAAAGGTGTAGCCTCATGTGAAAATAGTTGGTAGGCCTTCTATCCCTGACAATGATATTCATTGGCAAGTTTTTGAGAGTGATGAGCAGATCTTGCGTTTCCTGTTAGAAGAAGATGAGTTTTCTATGGTGAATCAGGACAAACTCAAACAACAATATGGTAATGATCTGATCATTTAGTTAAGGACAAATAAGCTGCCCAAAGGTTTGGTAACCTTGGAATCCATTTTTAGCACTGATGATCAGCTAAAAAAGAGTAAAATCACCATGCAAGTCAAAGTGGAACATTATGAGGACCTAGAAATTTTCAAGGGTAAGCTTCTCAAAATTGGTAAAATCTATTCACCTAAAGATAGGAAAGCCTTCATTGCTCTGTGTCAAGAATTTGAAGATGTGTTTGCTTGGGATTATTTAGACGTAAAGGGGTTTGACCCTCATATTGCCCAGCATACTATAGAGTTAGAACCAGGTACAAAACTTGTGACGTAGAAGCAAAGACCTTTAAATCCAAAGCTTGAGCCTCTAATGATTAAAGAATTAACCAAGCTGATCAAGGGAAAGATCATCTTCCTGATCAAACATACTTCTTGGGTCTCCAACCTTGTCCTTGTGAGAAAAATAATGGAGAGATTAGGCTACGTGTTGATTTCAGAGACCTTAACAGAGCCTCCCTAAAGGACCACTACCCGCTGCCCTCAATGGAGCAAATTCTACAAGTAGTGGCTAGTTCTGAAAGATTCTCCTTGCTTGATGGATATTCTAGATATAATCAAGTGTTAGTCAAGGAAGAGGATCAATTTAAAACTGCTTTTACTACCAAATGGGGCACCATGGCCTACAAAAGGATGCCTTTTGGTCTATCAAATGCTAGCTCTACTTTTCAGAGAGCTATGGATATGGCTTTTAAGGGTTTTCTGTATAAATTGGTGCTGGTGTACCTTGATGACATAATAGTTTTTTTAAGGATGCATCTGAGCATTTATTCCACTTGAGGCAATTATTTGAGAGATACAAAGAGTTTGGGATATCTCTAAATCCTAAGAAATGCATTTTCGCTATGCATGAAGGCAAGCTTTTAGGGCACATTGTGTCGAAGGAGGGAATCACCATTGATGTAGAAAGGGTAAGAGCTATTCTAGAGCTGCCCTTACCCAGCCACAAGAAGGGACTTCAAAGTTTTATTGGCAAAATTAATTTTCTGCGAAGATTCATACCTAATATTGCAAATTTATTAAAGCCATTCACCTCTATGCTAAAGAAAAATACAGTTTTTAGTTGGATGAAAGAGGCCAAACTTAGCTTTGAGTCCATAAAGGAGGCCTTATCGGCTGTACCAACTCTGGTAAATCCCAATTTCTCCAAAGATTTTATCTTGTATGCTTATGGCGGTCTAGATACAATCTCTGCAATTTTGGTACAGTAGCAGAGTGATGACTTTGAATAGCCAATCGCTTTCTTTAGTCAGGGGCTAGAGGAGTATGAGCAGAGGTATAGCTTCATTGAAAAATATGTCCTTGCGGTGGTAAGGAGCCTCAAGAAGTTTTGGCATCTTGTTTCTAATAACAAGATACATTTTATGGTTGCTCACCCTAGCGTGAAAGAGTTCCTGTTAAGTAAAGATGTTAATGAGAAAAGGGTTGGTTGGATCACCAAGGTCATGGAATATGATGTGGATATCAAGATAACCAAGCTCGTCAGAGGTAGAGGACTTAGTGAATAGCTTACTACCAGTTCTAAGAATGAAATAGAAAAAGAAGAGGAGGTGCTTCTGACCATTGAAGATGCACATTAAGATGATACAACAGCGGTGGGCACAGGTTGGGTTAATAACATGACTCAATTCTTACAAACTGGTAAATGTCCAGCAGGTCTAGATAGAACTAAAAGAAGATATTTTAGACTGCAGTCTATTCCATATGTTTTAATTAGTGGCATCCTTTTCAGAAAAGACTTTAATGGTGTGTTGTTAAGATGCATTGATAATGGTCAGACTGACAAGGTGCTACATGAGTTTCATAATGGAACAGTAGGGGGTCATTTTTCCCCAAGGACTACTACTTGGAAAATAATGAGAGCTAGATATTACTAGCCTAGCTTATGTAAGAATGCCCATGCATGGGCTAGAAAATGTGTAAAATGTGCCATTTTTGCAAGCAAAGAAAGGCTGCCAGCTTTACCTCTGCAGCCAATTCAAGTAGAGCAGCCCTCTATGAGATGGGGCATTGATTTAGTAGGTCCCATTAACCCACCATCAAGTGCAGGCCACAGGTAGATACTTACAGCTACAGACTATTTCACAAGGTGGACTAAAGCAGTGGCTCTGAAGGAATCCAATGAGACCACTATTTTGAGCTTCTATGATGATTTGGTATCTAGATTTGGGGTGCCTAGGTCAATTATCTCAGATAATGCTTTAGCCTTTGTTGGATTGAGGATAACTGACTGGGCTATTAAGAATGGAATCTATTTGAGTACTTCATCAAATTATTACCCATAGGGTAATGGTTTGGCTGAATCTACCAATAAGAATCTCATAAGGATTATTAAAAGATCAATGGAGGACAACCAGAGGACTTGGCACACTAATCTGAAATATGCCTTATGGGCAGACAGGATAACTCCCAAGAGGTCTATTGGAAACTCCCCGTATATGTTAGTTTATGGGAAAGAGGCAAGATTGCCTATTTCTATGGAGCTGCTAGCACTAGATATCATGAATCAGCTGGAGAGGTTTGAAGAAGAAGACCCCATGGCTATCAGATATGCTCAACTTATGGAGCTAGAAGAGAGTAGAGATAAAGCTTTGAAGGCTATGGAGTATCATCAGCTTCAAACAAAAAGAGTTTTTGATAAGAGAGCCACTCCTAGAATTTTTAGGGAGGGTGATATGGTGCTCAAATGGGATGAGCTAAAAAGCAGGCTAGGAAAACACTCCAAGTTTGACAACATGTGGAGTGGCCCATTTATCATTACTGAATGCAAGGAGCACAATGCATTTTAGTTATCAAGCATAGATGGAGAAAATTTGCCTATCCCAGTCAATGGGATACACTTGAAGAAGTATTTTGAGGTATGACTTACCTTGTAAAACAATAGATTAGGTTTCTTGCTTTCAATAAGTGATGTTGCACAATAGTTTAGATCCCTTTTTATTTTCCCTAAGTGTTGTCTAGCACAGTTAAAGGGTTGCTTTTAGGTTTTGGTTCTGTTTTGGTCTTCACTACTAATATGCTGAGTTGCTAAGATCAGGATTATTTGTCAAAGGTATAATTTTTAGTCTCTTTTTGACTCCATGCCCAATGGATGCGTAAGGCCACTGATCTAATTGTTTAGTAGGCAAACCCATACAAGTCACCAAAATGTTGACCTATTTTCATCTGTCCAGAGTTAAATAGTTCACCTTATGTTTTCCTTGAAAATCTTTTAGAAAATGACCCTACAAGGATTAAATCCTTCAAATTATTCATGTTGTGCCTTGCAAAAAATCCCAAAATTCTCACACTAAGAATCTTTGCTAAAAACCCAGAAAAACCCAGAAACCTTTTGTCCTCAAGTGTTTCCCATCGCAGATAATTCTTAGTTTTATGCTTGGTCATTTTTATATGCATATGCATTGTATATTGTATCTTGGCCATATACAAAGGCAAATGTATATCGGGTCCTTTGTATATGTTGTTGTATGTATTTTAACATGCAAAAGGAAAAAAACATACAAGTGGAGGCACAAATCAGACATACAAAGGCGTTTGTATCTAAATATGCAAAAGAAAAGATACATCGGCAACATGCAAAGGTGAATGTACATTGTCGATATATAAGTCTACATACAAAGGGAGAAAATACAAAGCATCTTCGGCATGACATGCATCATCGGTGGTCAAATCCAAAGTCTCGCCGATTGGCCAATGAAGGCTACAAGCAAACATACAAGGTAAAGTATACAAGGATGGTCATTGGCAGGACAATATCCATCGGGGGCTCATTCCAAGCTCTCCCTGACAGCCAATGACTTTGCATATGCAAAGGGCACATACAAAGAAAAGATGCAAGCAAAATATGTGAAGGTAAGATACAAAGGGTGGGGTCTGCCAATTGTATATTTATGATTGTATGTTCACACATGCAAAGAAAAGATACAAGGAGGAAGATACAAAGCCTAGGGCCCACCAAGTGTACATACAATGGACCAGGTACAAGTTCAAATGCATATTATATGCAAGGTTGGTATGCATGTTTTCCTTTGTATATTCTGCATTGTATGTTCGCACATACAAACTGTCATATACAAGGGCGATATCCAAAGATTACATGTATATGCCGAAATGAAGTTTTATAATGTACAAGGATTGCATGTATGTTTTGCTTGTATGTTGTGATTGCATATGCGATATCAAAGGAAATGTACAAAGGGATAGATACATCGGCAACATACAAAGTAGACCCGACTGGGAAGTCAAATTTGATGAATTCAGCATTGGGGTCCATGACTTGTATGTATGTTGCGATTGTATGTTTGCATATACAATCAGATATGCAAAGAAAAGATACAAAGGCTAGACCTGATGTCGATTTCAAAATTGCTTCATAATATTTTGAGGTCCACATTATATGTATACAAGCAATTACATGTACCAATATACATTTGAATATACAAAGCTATATGCAAGGAGGTGTTCGGTGAGACATGCAGATCGGTGGCTCTATTTTTAGTCATTCCAACGGCCGATGGAGGATGCGATTGCTCAGCGATGGGTCCCAGGGATCAGTTCAGCAACTAACTAGGTGATGCCACGTGTCAAGTGCATTTTAAAGATTGATTCAAAAGGTAAAGGCCCACAGTTGTATACAGGCGCATGCATATACATCTGTACATACAAAGGTGACTTCAAAGGCTTTTTTAAACGCTGAAAGCAAATGCATATGCAAGGACATTTCGGCAAGACTTTGCACATTGGTGACTTGACTAGAGGTCATCCCAACAGTCCAACATAGCCCGATACATACAAAGTGCTTTGCATATGCAAAGACAGTTTCAGAGGGGGTTTCAGAGGCTGATACAAGTGCAGATGAAAAGCGATATACACATATAGTTGACCAAATTTTTGACCGTGAATATGTCTCTTGTCCTGGCAAATTTCGGCATGCTTCAAAAGGTAAAGATGCTTTTTTTGCCTCCTCTTTCATTTGGCGGGATTTTCAAGGGAATATTCTCACTTTTCAATTTTAGATCTGGATTTGCATGTTTTGGATGATTAGACATTTCAACGACCATTTTTGGGCAGATGTAGATATTTGTTGCATTCATTGCTGCAGGTAGACGTTCAACAACTCGTATTGATGACCAGAAATATCTCTTAGCCACCTTGCTTTAGATATTTTGTGTATTAATTGTTGAGGATGGATGTTTTGAGTTGTTGACATTCTTATCCCCAGAAAATATCTTCCATCTGCCCTATTCTAGATATTTCATGCCATAACCTCTTACAGATGGATGTCCTTTCGGAAGCAGATATTTTCATGTTATAGCTCATGGAGCGAATTTTGTAACCGACTTAGGGCATTTTTGTAAACACTATATATACATAGGAGTGAGATGTAAATGTGGTTGGAAAAATTTTAGCATTGAGGCTTTTCTATTTCCAAATAGAGCTTTTTGCTACTGTAACTGTGCCTTCTTATGAAATATATGCAAGTTATTTTTACCTCTTTTATTGATTTTGGTTTAGTGTAAATTTGCATGTGACTGTCTGTGAACATCTTTGTTCCTCTCAATCATTATGTTTCTTACCTCTGCTAGAATTAGTTGAATCTGTATATGTCTACTTGTTGTATCTGGTTATGTTGTACATTTTCTCAGTACTGTGAGGGTTCTTCTATTCAACTTGGTGAATCACCCCTTTACTTTCAAAGTTTTTTTGTTTATCTTTCATTTAAAAGCATTCCTTCTCCCTTTTCCTCTAAAGATCTAGTAGATTTTAGGTGATAACCAGTTAAGGAAGCTGGCCTTCTCCAGAGGTCTAATCTCATTTCGCAAGGTCCCACACTTCGAGATCATTCCCATGTTTCACTAGATTGCTGATGTTTGACAACTGCAGCAAGGGTGCAAATCTGAGAGACAATAGGTACATTTGGATATCTTTCTATAAAGTTTATGCTCCCTGAGTCATTGCAGAACTATCTACAAGTGTTGATGGTGTTCCTCCTCATTATGAGAGTAGATTAAAATATCATCTAAAAACACCAGAACATTTTTTTCTAGACAATCTCTAAAAACACTTTTCATCAAATCCATGAGGTTGCTAGAGCATTGGTCAAACCAAAAGGTAAGACCATGAACTCATAATGCCCATACCTTGTTTTAAAAGTTGTCTTGTGAATATCTTCTTCCTTCACTCTCAATTGATGATAACCTAACCTAAGGTCAATTTTGGAAAATACAGTTTCATCATGCATTTGATCAAAGAGACCATCTATATGCATTAGAGGGTACTCATTCTTAATTGTTGCTTTGTTAAGCATATGATAATCTATAGAAATATACAAAGTGTAATCTTTCTTCTTAACAAAGATCACTGGCACTCCCCAAGGTGACACACTAGGTCGAATCAGCCCTTTTGGCAACAATTCCTAGAGTTAAGTCTTTAGTTCCATCAACTCATAAGTAGTCATTCAATAAGGTGCTTTGGACACCAGTTAGGAACCATGAATGATATCTATTGCAAAATCAAAAAATCTTTCCAGGGACAGACCTAGAAGGTCTTCTGAAAACACATCCTAAAAATTATCTAGAAAAGGGTATACTTCAAAAGAATTTTCCTTAGGTTCCTTCTCCTCTTCATCTTTAACCTCCTCCATTTTAACTACAAACATCTAACATCCTTTCCATTTTTCTCTTTTCAATTGCATCATAGAGACTTTCTTGATTTTCATTTCTCACTAAAAACTTTGGATAAGGACAATATTTATGTCACCATCTGAGAATTCTATTGTTTTGGAAAGACAATAAACTTTTTCCTTATGCCGAGATAACCATTTCATCCCTAAACTAACATCATATGATCCTAGAGGTGGTAAATATAAGTTGACCTCTGTGAAAAAGTAGGTAGGGTTAATCTAGCTTCAAACAAGCATTGCTCTACCTGAGCTCTTGAGTGGTTTGCAAACTCTACTATCCATGAATTAGCCATGAAACCATCTTTCTTAGACATTTTATCAAGTATTCTAGGGTTCACAAAATTTTAAGTTGCTCCTATATATATAAGAATAGAAATTGGGGTTTCAAAAAGAGTACATGTGGTTCTAATAGAAGTAACCTAGTACTCATCTTGATGACTATCAAGGACAACATGAATCCTTTGCTGAAAAGTCATTTGCTATGAAGGTAAAGGTTTGCATCCAAAAGCATTCCATTGACTCTTTGTGGGGCACTAATAAGCATAATGATCTGCTACCCTCCAACAGAACCTCTCTTTCCATGAGATTGGTTGGAATTATCATCATTCATTTTAGGATTTTTTTTAGGATTGAAATCCTTGTTTCTGTCCCTTGATTCATTTATGTTCAATTTGGAAATTTTACCATGGTTCCTCTCTAGATTCATGATTCCTATTTCTCCTTTTGAAGTATGTTGAAGAATGACTCTAGTTAAATTTCCTTCGACATCTTTCTCGATAAAAAGAGATAGATTTGAGCTTTTGCTCTTGCTTAATGACTTTCTCGAAGACTTGATCCATGGTTGTGGGTCCATGGACATCCACTTTTCTGCCAGTATGAACATTCAAGCCCATGATAAACTTCCTTAATCTAAATCTCTCATCCTTCTAATATTGTTGCACATACTTTAATAATCTGGTAAATTTTTCTTGGTATTCAGTAATAGCCATATCTCCTTGATGTAGATTTTGGAAATCTATTAATTTCTAGTCAAATTAAAGTTGGGGCAACCACCTTTTCCTGAATATGACCACAAATTGATCCCAAGTTAGACTCAAGGAATTCAATCCTAATTCCATTTTCTTGTTTTTCCACCATGTGGATGCTTCTCCATCTAACTGGTATGCTCCCCATACAACTTTCGTGATCTCATAATAAATTCTTATCTCAAAATATTTTTCCATTTATGTCAGCCAAGTCTCGGTTGTATCACTATTCCATCAAATTTAGGAGGTATAACTTTCTTCATATCTCGGGCCAGCTCGTTGGTAAGATGAGTTTTTGCCTCATTATGAATTTGTGAGTCTTGATTATTTACTCTTGGTTCAACATGGAAACCAGACTCTTCTCTTCCTTCAGAGTAGTGTTCTTGATTGATTTCTCCCCCTCTAACTTCCTATTCCAAGGTTTCCAATCTTCCTTTTGTTTCATTTAAAACTAACAAAATTTGATCTAATTTTTCCATGGAGTTATTCTCAGGATCTGGGCCATCCAATTTCCCTCCTGGTTGGTTTCCAGAGTGTTCCATAACATTACCACACCTAATCATTTGCATAGAAATTTATCAAAACATGTAACTTTTTGATACTCTATCATAAAAGTACAAGTTCATAAATACATAAACTCAGAGATTCATCACACAAAAATTTGCTTACTCAAAAATCCAAAACTTTACTTTATTTAGTTTCTAGATTTTTACATCCTTATTTAACTACAAAACTTTTCTATGAAAAGTAAATTTTTACATATCACTTTCTGATAGAGAGAATTCCTCTGGTTCCTCTTCTCCATCAGAATCGAGTAACACAAACTTAGTTGGTGGATGTACTCGTGAGTACTCCTTCAATACCTCTTGACTCATAATAGGCACATATTAACCACACCTAAAAGGCATGTCATGATGAGCAGATGGTTTCCTAATCTTAACAATAGTAGCGGTTGGCAATCTTTTTGACTCCTCAATCTATTTCCTCCTTTCTAGCTGAAAACATTTGAGTTCCTCAGCTAGTGTCTCAAAATCAGTGAGCCAAGCTTCCTCTACACAACTCATTGTTTATTTTGTCTTTGTTTTAGGAGATGGATCTTTCTTAATAGTGATCTTAGGTATTTCAGTAGGTTTTGTTTTCTTGGCTCTATTTCTTGTCCTTCTGTTTCCTTCCATTCTGGCACAAGAACAAATGTTTTATCACTAGCGTATCTTACCAATTTTACAAAAAAACCATCTAGTATTTTCCACCATAAGTTATTCCTGAGGAAGAAGCCATACTCTTTGAAGATGGAAGATGGAGCATTTATTGCAGATAATTTGAATGCCTTTAACATGCTAGTTGCTCAGTTGAACTTAGTTGGTGTGAAGATGGATGAGGAGGATTGTTGCATGACCTTGATTTGTTCTTTGTCAGACTTGTGGGACCACCTTGTGATGGCCATTGTAGTACTACTGAAAAGTTCAAGAAAAATGAGGTGGTTGTATCATTACTTTCTAAACAGATGTGAAGAAAAACTTCAGAAATGGCTAAGGACGCTCTTGCAGTAAGTGGTAGACCTAAGGAGAAAGGGAAAAAGAAGGACAAGAAAGTAGAAAAGGGTAGATCCAAATCCCCTAGGAGATCTAAGTCTCCTAGAAAGTCCAAGGCACTATGTTGGAATTGTAGCAAACTTGGGCACTTCTTAAAGTAGTGTAAGGAGGAGAAAAAGAAGAAAAAGAACTTCTCCGATTCAGATTCTAACAAATCCCAAGATGATGGTGAAGTTTTTCTTTCTTCCTTGCCCACCCATGCATCAGAATATTTTTGGTTGATAGACTCTAGTACCTCTTTCCACATGACCTCACATCAGGGTTCGTTTACAAAGTATGAAGAATTAGATGGTGGGAAGGTGTACCTAGGTGATGACTCTCACCTGAAGATTGTTGGCTATGGAAGAGTCTTGATTTGATTCCCTAATGGACGAGTGAAGGGGATCAATGGTGTTCTTCATATCCCTGGTTTGTCATAGAACCTTCTTTCTATAAGTAACTTGAATGATGTGGGTGTGCAGGTTGTCTTCTCAAATGGAGGATGCAAGATGATGAGAGGAGCTATGGTACTTGCAAAGGGTACTCAAAGAGTTACTCTATTTCATTTGGATGCATGCACTTTTCAATGTAATAGTTATTCTATTTCAAAGAAGAGAGATTCAAATTCTTTATCCTCACCATTGTAACCAAAATGAAGAAGTGTGTTGCATCTACTTCTGATGGTCTTGCTTTCTAGGTACCTAAGGGTGCTCATGCTTTGGAGATGAGACTTCCTGCTGAGAAGACAATGTTGTGGCATCAGAGACTTGGTCACATTGGTGAGAAGGGTCTTAGAGCCCTAAAAATACCTCATCAAGGGGTTAAATGATTATAATCTCAAGTTTAATTTTTATGAACATTGTGTATATGGAAAGAAAAACCATGTTTGGTTTTACTCTATTTCTCACAAATCTTCTGAGGTGTTGGATCTAGTTCATTGTGATGTGTTTGGTCTTGTGAATGTTCCTCTAATTTTTAACTCTATATTTTGTACTATTAATTGGTGATTATAGTAGAATGACATGGTTTTATATCCTTAAAAGAAAATATGAAGTCTGTAGTTGGTTAAAATAGTTTAAAGCTTTTGTAGAGAATCAGACTGGTAAAAATATTAAGTGTTTAAGGACTGACGATAGTGGTGAGTTTTGTTCGGCATATTTTAAGAAGTTTTGTAGGGAACATGGGATTGAAAGACATAAGACAACTCCATACACCCCTCAATAAAATGGAGTTACATAGAGGATAAACAAGATGTTGATGGAGAGGGCTACGAGTATGCTTAGTGGAGCTAGCCTCAAACAAAAGTTTTGGGTTGAAGTTGTAGCCACTGCCTACTACCTGATTAACAGGTCCTACTTTAGTGCTTGTTGATGAGACACCCATAGAGGTGTGGTCTGGTAAAAAACCTTCATTGAGACATCTTTGAGTATTTATCTATGAGGCATATACACATGTGCCTAAGGAGAAGAGGCCAAAATTGGAGAACACGATAGTTAAGTGTATCTTCATTTGGTGTCAGTGTGAAAGGGTACAAGCTTTGGGATTGTTACTAATTTTTGTTCACACTAAAATTAGTCTGACCTAAGTGCAGTTGTTCAAAAGGAATAAAAGAAAATTTTGAAGTTATGCATTTAATGAACAGTTGATATCTTGATAGAATAGAGATGGACTTCAGATGAAAGGATAACCCATCAGTCTAATCAAGATTGGTGAGTCATCATGACAAGAGAATAAGGTTGCCAAGGTATCAATATTTCAGGAAATACAGTTGTTTTTACATGGTGTTATGTTTTAGAAGTTATAAAGTTAGATTGATTATTCAGTTAATCAAATTTAAAGGAAGGAAGGAAAGATATTTGTTTAAACTATTATTTCATGTCATGTTTTTAACATACATTCTATATCTGTTACTTTATCCTATGCATTGATTGAAAAGGAAATACACATAAATCAAGTGCATAAGATAAATTAACTAATTATGTTTAAAAGAGGTGTTCAAATGTGTCCCACACAAGCCGTGGGAGTAACTAGACTAAGCAATTGCAGACATGCAACCTATACATCTGGATGATAAAAGAAATGAAATGAACACATGATAAAAATAAACATCCATCATTGCCTGAACAAGAAGGTTGTTTTGCTGATGCCGGTCTTCAGTCTTCATCTTCAGCTCCTATCATCAGTTGAACCTGCAAAAAAATTGGGTACATCCCTGTTAGCACTCTAGATGTTTAAGGTTATCATATGCTTTGTTGATGTCACACCACACAATTCATATGAAGAATCAGATCATACATGTACTACAAGACAGATACCATAAAGAAGCTCAATCAATACCATCAGGTATATTTTTCATGCTAACTTGTTTGTTCATTGTGCAGGTATAGGAAAAGTAATGTTGTTGATTTAAAGACAAATAAACATGTGGATTAAATGTGGCTCCCACAAGGGTTTGAGCCCAACACGTTTCCTTTTTATTCATTTGCAAAGGAGTATCAGAAAAAGACAGGATGCATCATTCAAGCTACATTATGCATCATTTAATCAACTTTCAAAAAAGCTATGTCATCATGATAGTCATTATAGTTGATTGAAACAAATTAGATTAATTTAGAATGCCTGAGTCAAGTTGGCAAGGTGCAGAAAATAGAATTGCAGCTAGAAAAGGTATTCCTCTCTTTCATATCATTATCATAGTACTTGTTGCTGTCATGTTTTATGTCACATTTCAAAAAATCAGACTTAAGAAATGACAGAAATATGAAAAAGAGATGAATAGCAGACTTGGTTAGAACAATCAAGGACAGAAAGATACATATGCCAATCAAGTTTCTAATGCATATTAGATGGAAAGAACAGGCTACAAGAGATTTCATTGTTATGCATATGATATTAAAGTTGAAGACAAATCTCAAAAATAAGTTGGTGCATACCATTGACATATGAGTGTTCATATTGTTATCTAATGATTGAAAGGAGTTACAGAATAATGCTTACAAGAGACAGATTTGTGCTCATGAGTTACAAGATGCAAACACCAGAAGCATTTTCTAACTTTATAATCAAAAGATAGTAAGCATAATATCATGTTACGGATATGTCATAATGATCAAGAACAACAAAGGAAAGTGATACAAGTATATGCCATTTGGATACCATTTGGAGTTGTAAGTTCAAGTCATCACTTACATTATGCAAAGTATAAATCTGTCAAGATGAGTGCAAGCATATTTGAAGTGCTTTTATGTTAAAAATTATTTGGCAGTTGACCAATCCAGGCGAAAGAAAAATGAAATGACAAACCAAAATCTATGCTCAAGATATTGAAAAGGTATAACAAGCTATAGATTTAGAGAAGTAAGTCTCAAAGATAACAGATAACATTTGCACAGAGATGTAAGAGAAAAAAATACATATTGCTGCCCAGAATGGAGAGTGATATCTATCTTGATAGAATAGAAATGAGGAACCATGCTCAAAAAGAAAAGAAAATGCCATAATGTTATAGTGGAGTCTATACATAATGTAAACTGTTGAAGAGTGTTTGAAACCCTAGCATCTTTTCTTATATATAGTCAAATGAATTAATATAGTGAATGTTTCTTCCATAGCCGTGAAAGCGAAAGGGGTTTTGATGCCAAAAAGAGGACACCCAAATGTAAAAATCAAAGCCCTCAGTTTCATCTCATTAGCACAATGAAAGAATAAGAGTGACAAAAATGTTTTATAAGCCTAGCCATAACATAAAGAGGGGTTTTTACAAATACCCATATGAATTTTTCCAACAAACTCTAGTGTATTTTTGCCATTGTAGTGAAAAAGATGAATAAAAGTATCTTAGCATCGTAGCCATGCCTAAAGAAGAGAAATGGCCAAATATCTATATGCATTTATGGTGAAATCCTAATATAATTTCTGCATTTACAAGGAAATAATGATGCTACAGTGTGTTTCTGGTATGGTCGTGCCTAGAAATGATTTTGATAGTCAAAACCCTTGTTGCATGATGAAACACTTCTTCATTTTTTTTTTAGAAGATAGTCAAAAGAAAGCTCAAAAAAAGTGTTTATAGGTGTGGCCATACATATGGAATGCAATATTATGCATTTTTTAAGAAGCCCTCATCTTGTAAGTAGAAAAACCTGCAATTTTCATGTCACGAAGTCAAAAAATATACTACAGAAAGTGTCAATGGCCATGGCCATAGAGAAAGAAATGAATTTCAAGACACACAGATGAAGAAAGATCGAGACTCTTATCTCTCTTTAAAAAATACAATGAAAGAAAAGTATATATAGTCTAGAGAGCAAGATAACAGTACCTTTGAATGCAAAGAGGAAGACTATCATGGTCGTGACCTCTAAAGAAGGCTCTTATATTTCTTTCATTTTTTCTCACATTTTACAAGAGGTTTTTAAACACAGAAAAACAAGATAGTGTCAAGAAATGAATGTTATAGAAGGAGCAAGAAATACAGTAATGGCTGCGGCCATTCATGTTAGAGAAGCCACAGTAATGATGAAGGAAATGCTAGTTAAAGAAAAAAGATATAGTACTTACCACTTCTTACCACTCCTCAATGCAAGAAATCATGGAGTTCGACAGAGAAAGCCTGAGAGGAGAAGCCCAAAATCTTGAGGAAAACCCTAGATATCAAGAAGTTGCAAAGCAGAGCGAGGGCCAACAAAGATGAAAGAGTGAAAGTGAACTAAGTTTAGGGTTCACTTTTGTTTGAAGCTTCTTCTCCCATATTTTATTTTTGACTTCACCCAATACATTATTACTATATCCAAAATGTCGACCGATGTCAACAACAATAATAATGTAATCTCTAGTGATCATCATAAGTTGTGGCCGACATAAGGGGCACCTTGCATATCAAAAGGTGGTCGGTAGTAATAAGGGTAAGGCTTATGCCTTGTGAAAAATCAAACCTTTTCTTTCCTTGGAATACCAAATACCATATAGTCAAATGATGATCAAACCAACACATGGTTGATATGCCTTATCAAAGATTCCTCATAATAACTGATTGCATGCAATGACCCAATATGGTCAAGGTTTGTGATATTTATGCCTTGTGAAATCGTCATTTAAAGTCAAAGAAAATAGATGTATAAGAGACAAAATGGGATTACAAGGTGGTAGAGTAACAAGTTAGGACTTTTTGCATGATGTATATGTGAGGCAATGAGCTAATTTTGCATGGTGATTGGACTTATAAGGCAGAGAAGAGTATTTGTTTTCTTTTGATACAAATATTGAGTTATAAGGATTTATATGTAATGCCTTGTTTTTATACATTCTTGATAATGTTTTTGAAGAGATAAGGGTATATTTTTCCCCTAAGGCATATTGGCATGCATGTGGATGTATTTTCTCACAAGGAGCTATAAGGAGATTGTATTTTTCTCTAAGTCCTATTTTTTGCTCAAATCATGCAAATTAGGCATATGTATTCAGAGTGATAAGGAGTTTATATTTTTCATGCATGATTTTACAAATAAATCCACAAATTGTAAAGTAAAAAATAGTACAAGTTGTAACTAATGATAGAGTAATTATTTTAATTACTTTATTATTTACTTACAATCAATTTTGCAAAAAGCAAAATCATGCAAATTGATAAGTTGAGTTAACTAGACCATCTAGGGGTTTCTTGCATGACTTGAGGAGTATTTTTAGGGTTTTTGGTCAACTTTTTGGTCAAGCATATGCAGAGGTCCAAATTGGTGCTATTTTTGCTTGATTTGTGGCAGTTTGAGCCCTTATTTTTGGGGATTTTTGAGTTTGCTTGTGGATGACTTTGGATGACTTATTTTTAGAGGTAGCTAGCTATAGTTTTTTTTTGCATGCCTCTTACTAAGAGCAAAGCTATATATTGTAAAGAAAAACTTGTTTTTGCTAGTTCTTTCCTTTTTGCTCTTATACACTTTGAGAGAAGAAGGTTTCGTAGCTCACCATTTTTATAGTTTTTATAGAGATTAGCAAGTTATAGGTTCCATTTTTGTCTCTCTTGCAATATTTCCTTTGTTCTTTGAAATCAAATAGTTACCTTTCCATTTAATGCTAATTGTTTGAAGTGATTTGATGAAGTTTTACTGTGTTTAATTATTAAACCTTTAAAATTATTGTCTCACTTTTTTTTGCAGTATTAAGCATAGTGTTATTGTAAGTCTTAGGTTGTGTTAATGAAATTAATCCTTTTGTGTTGTGAAAAATCCTTTTCCTTCATAGAAAAGCCTATTTTCAAGCCTTCCTTAGAAATACTTTTGTGATATTTTTGCCAAGATTGGATTGTGTGAGTCATATTTCTAAGTTATATTGTGAACCAAATTGCGTATTTTTACCCATATTAGGTGCATCACCAAATTTCATAGTTTTCATTTCCCTATAGTTTCATTCTTACTCTTTTCCAAAACAAAAAATCATACGTTCCAATAGAATGTTTTAAGGGAACCAGCCCACAATCTGGAGGTCTAATTTCATTATAGGGCACCCACAACCTGAAATTAGTCCCATGTTACACAGAATTGTAGAGCTTTTGCAGCCTTGCATACAGGTACAATTCCTAGTGATAATAGTTTTTGGCACGCCTGGTGGGACTTTGAATTGATTTTTAGTTCAAAAAAGAACTTATCTGTTTACTATTTTGGCACAAATAGTAGATTTATTAGCCATTTTTAGAGGTTTATTTCAAGTACCTGGTGACTCTAATCTTTGAGTTTTATAGATTAGATTTTGTAGCCTATGAAAAATATCACAAGATCAAGTTTCAGTTGTTTTCTAGCTTTGAATGAGTAAATGTGTCTACCTTTCATGGGAATATGTCATATCATCCATCATATCATGAAAATACTGTGAATGCACCATCTTATCAGCTATATCAGATCAGCCATGTGGCTGGTTTCAACCCAAATTCTATGGTTTCTCAAGGAAACTAGCATGTTCAATATGCTTACCTCCCACCCACACTTGTTCAACCTTCATATTAGCATGCATATGTCCAAAATCAACCTCAAGAAATATCTCCGATATCACATCCAATCATTGAAGATATTAAAAAATAGTTCAAGAACAACATGAATGATATGAAAGTTATTATGCTAGAAATCAATAAGTAGATAGAAGAGATCAAGAGGTAGAAAGAGTATAACATGCAATAGGAGGAACTAGATTATCTAGCCTATCTTCATGAGTAGGAGTTGGAGGCACAAAGGTTGCAATTTGAGGAAGGTCTTGCAAGGGAGTAGCAGCAAAAGAGAAGCTGATGAAGTTGTTGCTTTCACAAATACAAAGGCAAAAGATCTAGATAGCTACATTCATTCCAGATCAACTTATTTAGGATGAGGTTAGTGTGTATCAAATTCCAAGTTTTAAGCACAGTGAGCTTCCTAATCCTCCTGAGGTCAAGATCCCAATTTTTAGAGACCCTTTGCCATTGCCAGAACCTATGTTGGAACAATTTGAATCTATCATTCCTCATGACCAGCCACTTCAAGAGCCTTTTGTTTCCCTATCAGATGAATCTGATTGTCCTATCACTATTTTCCTTTATAAGGATGGACCTATTGTCTTTCAAGAAAATCCACTCATCATGAAGAAGGCTGGGAATATAAATTTATTACATGCAGCTATGGAAAATTACCAATTAGAACAACAAAAGATTAAATGAGAGAAATATGTTTTAGAGCTTGAGCCTATCAAGATTCCAAGTTTTAACCTAGTAGCTGAAGTTTCTTACAGTCCTCCTTGTTCCACCAAATCAAAAAAATCAGATGTGGAACAAGAGGTTGCTGTTGTTTTTTCTGTTTCCCCAACTAAAAATGAGCATAATGCCTATGAAGAGGATGTTGGTTCAGATTTGGTACTCAATCCTTTACATTTTGATTCATTTGAGAAGTTCTCTAATGTTGTTTACAAGATAAATGAAAGCAAGATGCAAATATTGGAAGGATTGAATATTCAAATAAAAAGACAGGATGCCCATTTCCTAATGGAGAATAAACCTAATAAGGAAGATGAGTTGATTTCTTTACTTGATTAGCTACCTGGTTTGATTGAGTCAAATGAGGAGCTCATAAAATAGGAAGAAATAACTGAACATCTAGAAGATGCAAGTAGTTGTGATAGTCTACTGATTTACCAAGAGCAAAATGAGGACAGTCATGAGAACACTAGGAGTTTGGAGCTTGAATCAGATATTCCACCACCTGTTCCTAGTAGATTTCAAAAGCCTGATAATTTTAAGGAGTTATTAGTTGTTCTAACAGAAGAGGATGATTTATTAACCATGGAGGAGGAGTTGATATGGCAGCACATCATGCAGGATGAAAGTTTTGAACAACAGAGTGAAGAAACTCAAAGGGTTTCAGTATAAGATTACTAGTTAGATGAAAGAATGTTTTCAGGTATTATAGAGGATTTTTGTTCTAACATAGATAATGATTTGATGCTATGTGAATTAGCAGTATGTGATCATCCTATTCAGGTCAAGAAGGTAGATATTACTTCATCTCAGCTAACTTTTTCAAATTAGATTGACATTACAAGTGAAAATAGGATAGCAGATTTGAATCAGGACATCAGGATCATTAACCAAAATTTTATCATTACAAGAGGCTGTCCAATCAGGGATCTGGTTGATAGAGAGCTTAAAAGGGAGATACAAATTGTTGTTGTACCAATAGAACAGATTTCAGCCTCAGAAAAACAAAATTAGATTATCTTTTTACCTCATGACAGAGGTTTACATGATCAAGTTCAGCTGATGAGTGACTTTGTCTACATTTTTTATGAAGCAATACAAAAATTTATTGAGTACTTTCTTGTACTTTATCTAATTCTAGACATCCATAAGCATGTGAATCAGTGTCCCATGTTGAGAAAGGGAAGTTATTTCAACCAAACAGTTAATGGATTTGTTTGACCAACACCTTTGGCTAGTTAGAGTAGGGTGGAATAGAATTTCAGTTCAGTATTTCATTTCCAAAAAGTGCTTTTGCACATGTTTCTATCTTTGTTTTAAGCAAGTCAGTTAGTTTCAGTTTTAGTTTTGTTGCTGCTATAGTGTTTCAATCAGTTTTGAGTTGCAGAAATTTTTCAAAGTTCAGGGCAGAAAAGACTCTATGCCCAATGGAGTTGCAAAGGCTACTGGTTCTAAGTTGTTTAGTAGGCAAACACCCCTAAGAGGTCACCAGAAATGTTTCTAGTTTTTGTTCACACTAAAATTAGTTTAACCTAATTGCAGTTGTTCAAAAGGAATAAAAGAAAACTTTGAAGTTATGCATTTAATGAACATTTGATATCTTGACAAATAGAGATGGACTTTAGATGACAGGATAACCCATCAATCTAATCAAGACCGATGACTCATCATGATAAGAGAATAAGGTTTCCAAGGTATCAATCTTTCACGAAATATAGTTGTTTTTACATGGTGTTATCTTTCAGAAGTTATAAAGCTAGTTTGATTATTCAGTTAATCAGATTTAAAGGAAGGAAAGATATTTATTTGAACTATTATTTCATGTCATGTTTTGAACATACATTCTATATCTGTTACTTTATCCTATGCATTGATTGAAAAGGAAATACACATTCATCAAGTACATAAGATAATTAACTAATTATGTTTAAAAGAGGTGTTCAAATGTGTCCCACACAAGCCGTGGGAGTAACTAGACCGAGCAATTGTAGACATGCAAGCTATACATCTGGATGATAAAAGAAATGAAATGAACACATGATAAAAATAAACATCCATCATTGCCTGAGCAAGAAGGTTGTTTTGCTGATGCCGGTCTTCAGTCTTCATCTTTAGCTCCTATCATCAGTTGAACCTGCAAAAAATTTGGGGACATCCCTATTAGCACTCTAGATGTTTAAGATTATCATATGCTTTTATCAAGCAGATACATCAACTTGTCACAAAACACAATTCATATGAAGAATCAAATCAGACATGTGCTACAAGACAGATACCATAAAGAAGATCAATCAATACCATCAGGTATATTTTTCATGCTAACTTGTTTGTTCACTGTGTAGGTATAGGAGAAGTAATGTTGTTGATTTAAAGACAAATAAACATGTGGATTAAATGTGGCTCCCTCAAGGGTTTGAGCCCAACATGTTTCCTTTTTATTCATTTGAAAAGGAGTATTAGAAAAAGATAGGATGCATCAATCAAGCTACATTATGCATCATTTAATCAATTTACAGAGAAGCTATGTCATCATGGCAGTTATTACAGTTGATTGAAACAAATCAGATTAATTTAGAATCCCTAAGTCAAGTTGGCAAGGTGCAGAAAACAAAATTGCAGCCAGAAAAGGTATTCCCCTTTTTCATGTCATTATCAGAGTACTTGTTTCTGTCATTTTTTATGTCACATTTCACAAAATCAAACTTAAGAAATGACAGAAATATGAAAAAGATATGAATAGCAAACTTGATCAGAACAATCAAGGACAAAAAGATACATATGCCAATAAAGTTTCTAATGCATATCAGATGGAAAGAACAGGCTACAAGAGCTTTCATTGTTATGCATATGATATTAAAGTTGAAGACAAATCTCAAAAATAAATTGGTGCATACCATTGACATATGAGTGTTCATATTGTTATCTAATGATGAAAAGGAGTTACAGAATAATGTTTACAAGAGATAGATTTGTCCTCATGAGTTACAAGATGCAAACACTAGAAGCATTTTGTAATTTTATAATCAAAAGACAGTAAGCATAATATCATGTTGCAGATATGCCATAATGATTGAGAATAGCCAAGGCAAGTGATACAGGTATATGCCATAATGAAGAATAGCCTAAAACCTAAGAGTGACAGTCATAGTATATAGGTATAGAAGGCTAAATGCATCTACAAGTGGTAAATCAAGTGATCAAGATGGCAAGATATAATACCCATGGCTGGTGATAGTCAAGTGTTATCATTCATACTATTGGTGTTAAATATTCATTGATCATACATCATGTGTCTAACTAATACAATGATCACAAGTATATGCCATGTTCTAAGGAGAGATTAAAATGACATACTAAGCTTGCTATAGGAGTTTTTGAATGCACAAAAGTATAAAGACACCATTTGGAGTTGTAAGTTGCAATCATCACTTACATTATGGAAAGTATAAATCTGTCAAGATGAGTGCAAGCATATCTGAAGTGTTTTTGTGTTAGAAAGTATCTGGCAGTTGACCAATCTAGGCCAAAGAAAGATGAAATGACAAACCAAAATCTATGCTCAAGAAAGTGAAAAGGTATAACAAGATACAGATAACATTTGTACAGAGATGTAAGAGAAAATAATACATACTGCTGCCCAGAATGGAGAGTGATATCTATCTTGACAGAATAGAAATGAGTAACCATGCTCAGAAAGAAAAGAAAATGCCATAATGTTATAGTGGAGTCTATATAGAATGCAAACTATTGAAGAGTGTTTGAAACCCTAGCAGCTTTTCTTATATACAGTCAAATGAGTTAATACAGTGAATGTTTCTGCCATAACCGTGAAAGGAAAAGGAGTTTTGATACCAAAAAGATGATACCCAAATGTAAAAATCAAAGCCCTCAGTTTCATCTCATTAGCATAGTGAAAGAAGAAGAGTGACATAAATGTTTTATAACCTTGACCGTAACATAAAGATGGGTATTTACAAATACCCATATGAATTTTCCAACAAACCCTAGTGTATTTTTCCATTATAGTGAAAATGATGAATAACACTATCTTTGCATCGTAGCCATTCCTGAAGAAGAGAAATGACCAAATACTGATATGGATTTATGCTGAAACCCTCACATAATTTCTGCATTTACAAGGAAATAATGATGCTACAGTGTGTTTCTAGTATGGTCGTGCCTGAAAATGATTTTTACAGTCAAAACCCTTGTTGCAAGATGAAACCCTTCTTCATTTTTGTTTTCAGAAGACAGTCAAAAGAAAGCTCAGAACAAGTGTTTACAAGTGTGGTCGTACACATGGAATGCAATCTTATGCATGTTTGAAGAAGCCCTCATCTTGTAAGTAAAAATCCTTCAATTTTCATGTCAGGAAGTCAAAAAATATACAATAGAAAGTGTCAATGGCCACGGCCATATAGAAAGAAATGAATTTCAAGACATGCAGATGAAGAAAGATCGAGCCTCTTGTCTCTCTTTAAAAAATACAATGAAAGAAAAGTATATACAGTCCAGAGAGCAAGATAACAATACCTTTGAATGTAAAGAGGAAGACTATCATGGCTGCGGCCTCCAAAGAAGGCTCTTATCATTTATTTCACTTTTTCTCACATTTTACAAGAGGTTTTCAAACACAGAAAAACAAGATAGTGTCAAGAAATGAATGTTACAGAAGAAGCAAGAAATACAGTAATGGCCGCGACCATTCATGTTAGAGAAGCCACAGTAATGATGAAGGAAATGCCAGTTAAAGACAAAAGATACAACACTTACCACTTCCTACCACTTTTCAATGCAAGAAATCATGGAGTTCGATAGAGAAAGGCCAAGAGGAGAAGCCCAAAAGCCTGAGGAAAACCCTAGACATCAAGAAATTGCGAAGCAGAGCGACAGATAGCAAAGAGGAAAGAGTGAAAGTGAACTAAGTTTAGGGTTCATTCATCTTTTGTTCGAAGCTTCTTCTCCCATCTTTTGTTTTTGACTTCACCCAATACATTATTACTATATCCACAATGTCGACCGAGGTCAACAACAATAATAATGTAATCCCTAGTGATCATCATAAGGAGTGGCTGACAGAAGGGGCACCTTGCATATCAAAAGGTGGTTGATAGTAATAAGGGTAAGGCTTATGCCTTGTGAAAAATCAAACAAACTTTTCTTTCCTTGGAATACCAAATACCATATAGTCAAATGATGCTCAAACCAACACATGGTCGATATGCCTTATCAAATATTCCTCATAATAACTGATTGCATGCAATGACCAAATATGGTCAAGGTTTGTGATATTTATGCCTTGTGAAATCATCATTTAAAGTGAAAGAAAATAGATGTATAAGAGACAACATGGGATTTCAAGGTGGCAGATGAGGAGTTGACAAGGTGGCAAAGTAACAAGTTAGGAGTTTTTGCATGATGTATATGTGAGGCAGTGAGCTAATTTTGCATGGTGATTGGAGTTATAAGGCAGAGAAGAGTATTTGTTTTCTTTTGATACAAATATGGAGTTATAAGGATTTATATGTAATGCCTTCTGTTTATACATTCTTGATAATGTATTTGAAGAGATAAGGGTATATTTTTCCCCTAAGGCATATTGGCATGCATGTGGATGTATTTTCTCACAAGGAGCTATAAGGAGATTGTATTTTTCTCTAAGTCCTATTTTTTTTCTCAAATCATGCAAATTAGGCATATGTATTTGGAGTGATAAGGAGTTTATATTTTTCATGCATGATTTTACAAATAAATCCACAAATTGTATAGTCAAAAATAGTACAAGTCGTAACTAATGATAGAGTAATTATTTTAATTACTTTATTATTTACTCACAATCAATTTTGAGAAAGCAAAATCATGCAAATTGATAAGTTGAGTTAACTAGGCCATCTAGGGGTTTCTTGCATGATTTGAGGAGCATTTTAGGGTTCTTGGTCAACTTTTTGGTCAAGCATATGGAGAGGTCCAAATTGGAGCTATTTTTGCTCGATTTGTGGCAGCTTGAGCCCTTATTTTTGGGGATTTTTGAGTTTTCACTTGGATGACTTTAGAGGACATATTTTTAGAGGGAGCTAGTAGTAGTTTTTTTTTGCATGCCTCTTAGTGAGAGCAAAGATATATATTGTAAAGAAAAAATTGTTTTTGCTAGTTCTTGCCTTTTTTCTCGTACACTTTGAGAGAAGAAGGTTTTGTAGCTCACCATTTTTATAGTTTTTATAGAGATCAGCAGGTTATAGGTTCCATTTTTGTCTCTCTTGCAATATTTCCTTTGTTCTTTGAAATCAAATAGTTACCTTTCCATTTAAAGCTAATTGTTTGAAGTGATTTGAGGAAGTTTTACTATGTTTAATTATTAAACCTTTAAAATTATTATCTCACTTTTGCTTGCAGTATTAAGCATAGTGTTATTGTAGGTCTTAGGTTGTGTTAATGAAAATAATCCTTTTGTGTTGTGAGAAATCCCTTTCCTTCATAGAAAAGCCTATTTTCAAGCCTTCCTTAGAAATACTTTTGTGATATTTGTGCCAAGATTGGATTGTGTGAGTCAGATTTCTGAGTTATATTGTGAACCAGATTGCATATTTTTACCCATATTAGGTGCATCACCAAATTTCACAGTTTTTATTTCCCTATAGTTTCATTCTTACTCTTTTCCAAAATAGAAAATCATACATTCCAATAGAATGTTTTAAGGGAACCAACCCACAATCTGGAGGTCTAATTTCATTATAGGGCACCCACAACCTAAAATTATTCCCATGTTACAGAGAATTGTAGAGCTTTTCTAGCCTTGTATACGGGTACAATTCCTAGTGATAACAAGGATCCTGTGGCCGAGGAAGTCTTGCATAGTAGAAGTGTTAATTTTAGAGAAGTCCTTCTCCTGTTGTTCTACAACTAGAAAATAAAGAATGAAAGAGGATGTGGTTCAGTTTCCTTCCACCCATAAGAAGATTGAACCAAAATCTGCTATTGGACTTGATGATGAGTAGAGCTCTAGTAGCTCTAAAAGTTCAAAAGAAGAAGAAGAACCTCAACCTTAGATTTTAAGGAGGTCTACACAGATTAGGAGGCAACATAAGAGGTTTGGTTATTCATTGCTTGATTCTACTTGTATTTTTGCCTTGATTTCTAACACTGATGAGCCTAGAACTATGAAAGAGGCTACGACTATGAAAGATGCAGGTTCCTAGAAGGAGGCCATGTAAGAAGAGAGGGCTTCTTTAGAAAAGAATAATACTTAAGACTTGGTACCTTTTCTTGAAGGACAAAAACCCGTTGGATGAAAATGGGTGTTCAAAATGAAATTTGGTGCAGATGGCAGTGTTGAGAAATATAAGGCTAGATTGGTTGCAAAGGGCTATTCTCAGGTGGAGGGAATTGACTATTGTGAGATTTCTATCCAATTGCAAAGATGACATCTATTCAGTTCTTGTTATCTCTTGTAGTAGCATATGATCTAGAAGTGGAACAGATGGATGTGAAGACAACATTCCATCATGGTGACTTGGAGTAGGAAATCTATGTCACAACCAAAGTACTATGTGGTGAAAGGTAAAGAAAATTTGGTTTGCAAGTTGAAAAGTCTTTGTATGGTTTGAAATAGTCTCCTAGAATGTGGTACCATAAGATTGATGCCTTTGTGTTGAGTATTAGATTTTTGAGATCAAAATTAGATCATTGTGTTTATTACAAGTTTGACAATTATCATATTCTCATTATTGAATTGTATGTCAATGATATGTTACTAATTGGGAATGGTAAAATTTTGATTTTTGATTTGAAGTCTAAGTTGTTAGCATAGTTTGGGATGAAAAATTTAGGGGCAACTCGGTACATTCTTGGGATAGAGATTAGAAGAGACAGAGCAAATAAAAAGCTTTGTTTAGGCTGGAGTAAGTATTTTAACACTGTGTTGGAGACATTCAGCATGGTAGATTGCAGAGCTTTGACTATTCCTGTTACAATGGGGACAAAGTTATCGGTTGTAAATTGTCCAAAGTCTCCTTTTGAGATAGAGGATATTAGTAGAGTTCCTTATGCTAGTGCGATTGGAAGTTTGATGTATGCAATGGTCTGTACAAGACTAGACATTGCCCAAGCAATGGGAGTCCTTAGTCAGATTATGGCCAATCCTGGACAAGTACATTGGGATGTAGTGAAGAGAGTGTTTAGATATTTGTGGGGTACTTCCTAGTATTCCTTATGCTATCATGGTTATCCTACTAGATCTCAGCATTTTGTGAGTATTCATGGGTATGTGGATTTTGATTGGGTAGGTGATATTGATAGAAGGAGATCCACCAGTACTTATGTTTTCACTATGTTTGGTGGTGTTGTTAGTTGGATGAGTAAGAGACAACCTATGGTCACTTTATCCATGAAAGAAGCATAGTACATGGAAGTTACTCATTCTTGTAAGGAAGCCATTTTTCTTAATAGATTGTGTTCTGACATTGGTTTTGATGCAGGGAAGATTACCATTTGTTATGACAGTCAGAGTCCCATATGTTTGGCAAAGAATCCTACTTTCCATACAAAGACAAAGCATATTGATGTCCAGTACCATTTTTTTGGTGACATTGTAGAGGATGGGAAGGTGAATTTAGAGAAATTTGACACTTTGACGAAGGTTGTAGATTCCTTAACAAATCTTGTGAGCATAGAGAAGTTTAGAAGGTTTTCAGAGTATATGGGCCTCTTGGCCCGTAGAAATTAAATCATGTCATTCTATTGGGTCTTGAAAGGTGTTTGACAAGTGGGAGAATGTTGGGAATTAAGGTGTCTCAACCATTGCAAGTTCCTAGCATTTATTATTTAATTGTATATATATTTTTACCTATTATTGTAATTTTCTATGCAAATCTTATTTTGTCACTTTGTGGGAATTGGCACGGTGATGTGTCATCCTACATGGAAGGTGACTAGATGTATTTTTGTCCTCATATGAGGAGATAGGCATCCTAATTTGTGGTAGAAGTCTTTTTCCATGAGTCAAAATCTTTTGTGTGTTGTATGAGGTATATGACGCATAAGAGTTATGATAGATTCCTATGACAGAATCTATAACACGTAAGAGCCAGAAATAGAAGATTTTTCTAACAAGTGTCAAGAAGCATCTTTGCATGGAGAAGGTAGGTACCCAAGTTTGACTATGACAAGTTGTAAGAGAATCCACTATTAATAGTCAGTTATGACAGATTCTCTTACAACTGTAAGTGTTGTCATATATGACAGATTTTATGACATTGTAAGAGTATTTGTCATGCCTTTTTAAAGCAAATATGGGGCGCCCAAGTTTGGGGGTTGTAAGGGATGAAAAGGAATCTCTTACAAGTGTCATTCAGATGTTTTATGGCCTTGGAAATTAGTCCATATGGATTTGGATGAGATTCTTGTGTTGACTTGCTCTAGAAGCTACCTCCATTCATAGTACTTCTCTATTTATATAGGTGCTTGGAGTTGGAGTTACATAGTTTATTTACAGGTATTGTTATGCTGCTAGAAGTGCTCCAAAATACTACAATAGGGGTGAACTCCTGAAAGAGCTTGGCTCTACAATTGTATTGTAAACATTATTTGATTAATGAATAATACATTGGGCTGAGCTTTGGAGTGTGGGGCTTTTTACCTGAAAAGGTTTTCCCCACATACATCTTGTGTTATTGTATTGCTAATTTGATTTATGTTTGTGTCTCTCCTTAATGTTAACTGAAAATATTAAAAAATTGCATAACATGATGGAGATTGGTTGTCATTGATGTCAAAAAGGTGTTGTGTAGTCATGACAAGCTATACATAGATTTGATCTTCATGTTGATTATGTCACAATAGGATGCCTCTTCATAGGTTTGGCCTTTATGGTGTTTTGGAGTTGATTATGTCACATGTTTGAAGTTCATGGAGTTTTGGTGTTGATAGTATGTTCATGTTTAGGTTCATGCTTAGGATGATCAAGATGCAATTCTTCATAATGTGTTACCAAGATAACTTACAATAGGTCTTCATATGGTTGAGGAGAATTCAGATGTGGTTCAGATGATGTTGATATTGATTATGTCTTCAATTAGGATCATTATGTTATGGATGTCATCATCATAAATAGTTCACATGTTTCTACAACAAGACACATCTCAAGGTAAATCAACACAAGACTTGTAATGATCTTTAAGGTATGGCATCTTTATATATTCTATGGTTGTATTGGCTTATGGCACTCTCATGGTTCACTTGGCACATCAGTTAACACATGCTTGGCACAGGTTCTCATGATGTTCTCATGATCTTCTAAATGCTCTATGACAGTTAATATGCTCTTGTTGGCATCTGATATGGTGTTATGATTAGTATGGTTGATCTAAGATGGGTTGTTGTGGCACTTGACTCTGCCATGATGTTTGAGGCAATTTTCTACACTTTACAGATGTGTATTTTATTCTTCAGGTGCTTGTTGATTATGATATCAATGGTTTCATTTCTGGCATTATAGTGATGGCAGACAGTGATAGTATCATTGTCACATTCTTAGTTTGTAATAACAGTAAGCTCATTTGGTGTTATGATATCATTTCTATTATGAGACAATTTGGTCTCAAGCTCTTTAAGAGTTTAGGATCCTAAATGCAAGTCTTTAGTTTTAACTGTCATAAGCCTTATGTAACTTTATTTCTATTTAACATTGACATGTCGAGCAAGTTAAAAGCCACTTAAGTGGCGACTTAGAGGCTCTTGATTCATGGGGTAACCAACCCCTTTGTCTTTTGCCACTGGTTGAAGTGGTCTTCATTATATGCGCGGGGTGCCAAAAGTATTATCAATGGTCCTTTTCAAATGTATGAAGGGCACGAAAGGTATGATCTATGGTCATTTTTTAAACCAAGATTCCTTCATTGTGAGCTTGCACTTTGACATGATTGTGAATGTCATTCCTTATAACTGCAGAAAACAATGCTTTATAAAGTCGATGATTAGACAAGGCAGATTTTGTGGGGTTTGAAGATTCTTTTTGAGAAATCTTTTTCTATTTTAGAACTCCTCTAGTGGATTCCTTTTGTAGCAATCAAAGACTATAAAGGAGGAGTATTTATTTCTTAATATGATAAAATTTCCTTGTAAATATTTTATTCTTTTGGTATGATTTAATTTTCTCCTCATAAAGATGAGTTAGTATCTTAAAGGATGGAAGATAACAGGGCAAATTGGTAAAATGTTTGAAGACATTTTATGGTATATAGTAGACATCATTCATTTTATTATGCGGGGAAGATGAAACATTGAAGCCATGAAAGAGATTTTTTATTTTCTCTCACAGAGAGAGTTCAATAAAAATATATTATTGAAGTTTCTTTTTGCAAGAAATATGAGGAATATGAAAAGCATTTTTGCAGGTGAATTGATTTTTCTTATGAAAGATGAATGTGTAGAGAATAATATCAAAGATTTTTGTAGAAGAGTTGAAAATATGCAGAGAAGGGGAAATGAAAGATTTTTTCTTATTGTAGGTGTAGAAGAATATTAAGAGTCTTTTTGTTGCAGATGCTTTTTGATATATAATTACAGGAATGACATATGGAGTTGTATAGATGTTATGGCAAAAATAATGTTATGATAGAATGAAGATACAAACTTTTGCATGTGAAAATAGAAAAGAATGGTTTTTGTGATTTTAATGAAGAATACAGAGGATTCAATGAAGATTAGTATGTCTTGAAGAATGAAGATGAATTATGATGTGAAGATGATTTTCAATGCATAAGAGAAATATGCAGATGCAGAGATAATTGTTTCAATGTCTTTGAGAAGGAATTGTTAAGTTCATGTGCAGAGATGACAACATACAAAAGTTAATGGAGCTATTGCAAACAAAGGAATCAGATGATTGTTGAAGAGTGAAATTGTTTTATGTTTGATCAATTCACTTGTATACTGTGTCTTGAAATGGTAATTTGTAGAGATTGTATTTTGCAAGTTTTTATTTTGTAAAATGATGATTCTTTATCAGGTTGAATAGATTGTAATTGTAAGAAAATTTGTCAAGTGAGGGTTAAAGGAGGAATAAGATTTTGTGATGGATTGAAATAGGGTAACCCCCTGAATTGATTTGTTTTCTTATGCACACTTGTATCAGCCAGTGAGGCACAGTGTATGCCAGTGAGGTATTTTGTAAAGCTAGTGAAGCTTCCATGGTCAGTGAGACCTTGTTGTAACCAGTGAGGTTTTGAATAAGCCAGTGAGACAATTTTGAGTAGTTTTTCTACTCCATGAGGGTTTTCCACTCCAGTAATCCTTGTGTTATGATTTTCCTCTATGTGTGTGTTTTCTAATGTTTTACTCATAAGGTCTTGTTCACTCTATTCATCATCATACTTGTGCATATGAATTTCATAGATTATTGATGTCTCCCTTATTATCTATCTTGTAAACTAAAAGGTGCCAAAAGATTTAAAAATTTATACAACACTGATTCACCCCCCCTCTTAGTGTTGTCCTATACTCCAATACGTGGTATCAGAGCAAGGTTGCCTATTGAAGTCTAATCAGCTTGGGTAGGTCCTAAGTGTGGAGTACCATGGGTAAGTACAAAATAAATAGAGAAAATAAAAATGTCAAGTCTCATATTGATCAAATGGTACCATCTTTATCAAATTAAAATATTGATGTAGAATTTGTTGATACAAATGTCTCACAAATTGAATCAGGTATTAAATTAGAGGAAGAGTTTTTAGAAGTTCCTTTCTTTGACGGTTCCAATTTCTCTGTTTGGTGCTTTAGGATCCAACCCTATCTATTTTATTTAGGATATGGTGTGTGGATTTCAGTTGAGAATGGGTATTTTATTTCCTCTCTATCACCTAATGATACAAGTAAAAAAGAGGCTTATGAATACAATCATACAGCAAAGAAGGCTATTCTATATGGATTATCTCATGAGGTGTCTTGTAAAGTTATAAATTGTGAAACAACTCAGGATATGTGGAAGGATTTGTTTATAATCTATCAAAGTGATGCACTTGAAGGGGAAGATAGCTTAGAGTCTAAAATAGGTGACAATGAAGGGAGACATTCACATGAAGAAGATATTTTTGTGGATGAAGATGGATAGGAGTTTGATGAAGATGATTGTGAGGTTGATATTGAAGGATAGCTCATATGTGCTATGAGTGAAATCAAGAAATACAAAAAGGAGAACTAGACATTAGAGTTGCAATTACAACAGAAAAAAGAATTCAAAGATAAAGTAATTTCATATTTTGAAAGAGTATCTTCTGATCTTGAAGAGGCAAGTATTCAAATTATGAATTTAAGGACACAAATTAATGAATTAGATAAATTAATTATCAGTCTAAAGGTTTAGATTGAGGAAGCTAAGAGAATAGTTGATGTAACAAAGTCTGAATTGGAAGCTAAAATAGTTGAATGTCAAAAACTTGAAGGAGAAATAGTCTCTTTAAGAAAAGATCTTGAGGATGTTAAGAAGTAGTTGGAAAAGAATTTGAAATTTGAAGAGAGCACAAGCAAGTTACATGAGATGATTGGTAAACAAAAACAACATAGGGACACTACTAGACTTGGTTATGAAAATGGACAGTCTTCTAAAGATAGAGAAACTCCAAGAAAGAAAATAGATTTGGACTATCTTGCTACTGTTCTTGAAGACAAAAAGAAGAGTGAAGTTGAAATGAAAACTAAAAATGAGTTTGTAATGCATAATCAAAGAAGAAATTTTAGAAAAATTGCTCCTGTAAGACAAGCATATATGTACAAGTATAATTATTCATTTTTTGGTTATTGTTATATCTATAATCTTTTTGGACACAAAGCAGTTGATTGCAAAAGAAATGCTAATCTTGTATGTTACAAGTGCAATAATGTTGGTCACATATAAAGAAACTGTAAAATGCATAGAAGGTATGATCCTGCATGGAAGCATAACATAAATACTCAAGGGATGTCAAAAAGGTATTATTAATCATTTGATTATGATTACAATATAGTTTGTTATATATGAAACTCTCTTGGTCATAAAGCACATAGTTGCAGAAAAACATCACCTAATTTGAAAAAGTGGAAAAGGAAAGAAGTTGAAAAAGTTTGGAGGAAGAAAGAACCTATGAAAGCTTGGAGATTGAAACAAAGTCAAAAGAAAATAGATTCTAAACTTGTGCATCTTACACAAGTTACATCATCAGTCGCATAACAGATAGCATGATGTGAGGGGGAGTTGTTCATGTCCTATCAATTATCCCCAAGAAGTTTCAGGAGGAAATTATTTGGTGCTTGTCAATATGATGATCTTTTTTTGTTTATCATGCTATTGGATTCTTGCTTGATAATGTTGACTAAGATTCTACTCATATCAATCTTATGAAATGTAGTTCATGTCAATGCTATAGGTGATCAGTGGTTCATAATGTCATAATGCAAACAAGATGTTGATAAGATGTTTAAAGGTTCAATGCACAAAGTGTTTAATGATTTTGAGTGACTTGGTCCTATTTATAACTTATTCATATCATAAAGTTGCGGTCCAAAGTGTTCTTGATATTTTTGTGAGAATGTGAAGTGTTGTTGCTGGAAGAACTTGATGGTGTAATTAGTTTGTTGATGTCCAGACTTGATGGGCTAATTTGAATGATGATTAATAGGTCCTAGGATAAAAACCTAACTCTGAAAGATAGGATCTTGGGTGTATTCAAGAAGTTCTCATCAGATGTTAGCATATGTTGGCTGAGGAAGTTGCAAATGGAAGAAGTCAATTCATAGCATATGTCTCTACATTTGGTTTTGTAAAGGTATTGGTAGTGATTCTGTATATATCAGATTTGACATTGTGTTGCAAAAAGTGTCATGTGTAGGAACAAGAAGATATTCTTCATTCCTTACAGGATGGTCTTCATTCTTTATCATGCTAAGAAGTGTGTGCAGGAGTAGATTGGTTGTAGATTGTTGTAGGTTGATTGTCCATCTTGTAGTTTCTATCATGGAAGTCTTGGCAAGATCATCTCTTATGTGGTCATCATGTCATCATAAGTAGTGAATAGTATGATGAGTAGTCTTCATGTTTGTGTTTATGGGTGTTGAAGTGGTTATGATATTTTTGCATGAAGTTCAAGTTCATATATGTTAGTTTTCATCTTGTTAAAAGAAGTGATCAGAGGATCTCAATGATGTCAATTTTTCTTCTTCATCTTCATACTGGTGTTGTAACAAGAAGTGGTATTGTACTGAGAGAATGGTACAGTCTATGGGTAGTTTATAAAAGTGGTTTGGTGCTTTGTTTGATGTGCCTCACATGATATTGCTCTCAATTTTTTGTGCTTCAAGATGTATGTCTTTAGATGTGTGCTTCATGGTGACTTGTTGCTATCAAGTTGAAGAGTTTTTTTCAAGTATTTTCAACATGGTTTGTCATATGCTTTCTTCCGGATTGTTATTTTTGTTATCATAGGTTCAAAGGGAAGATAACAAGTGAACATGAGTTTATGTCTTCAAAATCATAATGCAATGTGATTGTAAATGTTATGATTAAGCTTTAACATCTTTCAGTGGAGTTAAATGATAGGGGAGCATCTTATCCTTTGTCATCCGATGTCAAAAAGGGGGAGAGAGAGAAAATGTATCATATAGTTTTTCCATCAATGACAAAGGGGGAGATTGATGGAGATTGGTTGTCATTGATGTCAAAAAGGTCTTGTGTTGTCATGACAAGATATGTAGAGATTTGATCTTCATGTTGATTGTGTCTCAATAGGATACCTCTTCATAGGTTTGGCTTTTATGGTGTTTTGGAGTTGATTATGTCACACGTTTGAAGTTCATGGAGTTTTGGTGTTGATAGTATGTTCATGTTTAGGTTCATGCTCAGGATGATCAAGATGCAATTCTTCATAATGTCTTACCAAGAGAACTCACAATTGGTCTTCATATGGTTGAGAACTCAGATGTGGTTCATATGATGTTGATATTGATTATATCTTCAATCAGGATCATTGTGTTATGGATGCCATCATCATAAATAGTTCACGTGTTTCTACAACAAGACACATCTCAAGGTAAATCAGCACAAGACTTGTAATGATCTTTGAGGTATGGCATCTTTACATATTCTATGGTTGTATTGGTTTGTGGCACTCTCATGGTTCTTGGTACTCTCATGGTTCACTTAGCACATCAGTTAACACATGCTTGGCACATGTTCTTATGATGTTCCGATCTTCTAAATGCTCTATAATAGTTGATATGCTCTTGTTGGCAGCTGATATGATGTTATGATTAGTATGGGTGATCTCAAATGCATTGTTGTGGCACGTGACTCTGCCATGATGTTTGAGGCAATTTTCTACACTTTACAGATGTGTATTTTATTCTACAGGTGCTTATTGATTATGATATCATTGGTTTCATTTTTGGCATTATAGTGACGGTAGACAGTGATAGTATCATTGTGATATTCTTAGTTTGCAATAACAGTAAGCTCATTTGGTGTTATGATATCATTTACATTATGAGACAATTTGGTCTTAAGGTCTTTAAGTGCTTAGGATCCTAAATGCAAATCTTTATTTTTAACCGTCATAAGCCTTATGTAACTTTATTTCTATTTTAACATTGACATGTTGAGCAAATTAAAAACCACTTAATTGGCAACTTAGAGGGTCTTAGTTCATGGGGTAATCGGCCCCTTTGTCTTGTGCCACTAGTTGAAGTGGTCTTCATTATATGCGCAGGGTGCCAAAAGTATTATCTATGGTCCTTTTCAAATATATGAAGGGCACGAAAGGCATGATTGGTGGTCAGTTTTTAAACCTAGACTCCTTCATTGTGAGCTTACACTTTGATGTGCTTGTGAGTGTCATTCCTTATAACTGGAGAAAATAATGCTTTATAAAGTCTATTATTAGACAAGGCTGATTTTGTGGGGTTTGAAGATTCTTTTTGAGAAATCTTTTTCTATTTTTGAACTCCTCTAGTGGATTCCCTTCGTAGAAATCAAAGACTATAAAGGAGGAGTATTTATTTCTAAATATGAGAAAATTTCATTGTAAAGATTTTATTCTTTTGGTATGATTTTATTTTCTCCTCATAAAGATGAGTTAGTATCTTCGAGGATGGAAGATAACATGACAAATTGGTAAAAATTTTGAAGACATTTTATGGTATGTAGTGGACATCATTCATTTTTTTATGTAGGGAAGATCAAACATTGAAGTCATGAAAGAGATTTTTTATTTTCTCTCATAGAGAGAGTTCAATAAAAATATATTATTGAAGTTTCTCTTTGCAAGGAATATGAGGAATATGAAAAGTATTTTTGCAGGTGAATTGATTTTTCTTATGAAAGATGAATGTGCAGAGAAGAATATCAAAGGTTTTTGTAGAAGAGTTGAAAATATGTAGAGAAGAGGAAATGAAAGATTATTTTTTATTTATTGCAGGTGGAGAAGAATATTAAGAGTCTTTTTGTTACAGATTCTTTTTGATATATAATTACAAGAATGACATATGGACTTGTATAGATGTTATGGCAAAAATAATGTTCTGATAGAATGAAGATACAAACTTTTGCATGTGAAAATAGAAAAGAATGGGTTTTGTATTTTAATGAAGAATGCATAGGATTCAATAAAGATTAGTATGTCTTGAAGAATGAAGATGAATTATGATGTGAAGATGATTTTTAATGCATAAGAGAAATATGCAGATGCAGAGATAATTGTTTCAATTGAAATGAAGCTAGGTGTGTGAAAATTGCTTCCTACACTAATCTAATGAGGGAAGGAGAGTGCAAATTCAATTTTATCTTTACAATTATAGCTATGTTAATCCACTAATAGAGATATTGTTGAAAACACATACACAAGAATGTAAGACAGAAGAAGAGAGACACAAGATATACGTGGGGAAAACCCTTATCGGGTGAAAAACCCCACACTCCAAAACATAGCTCAAATGTATTCCATAAACAATGAAGGTTACAATATAGTCATAGAGACAATGCTCTTGTAGGAGTCTTTGACACTTGTATCTAGAGGTGATCTAGTAGCATAACAATACCTATCAAACCTATAGTACTTCTCTCCAAAGCACCTATTTATAAAGAAAATACAAGGCTAAAATGGCTCCACATTGAGATGGGCATCCAACATAGCCTCATGACCCAAAACCCATGTCTATGGACACTTTTCCAACATTGTAGGATGCTCCTGACACTTGTTAAGTCACCCCATCCCAAGGAGGTCACCTATTTCTAAAATGAGCTATCACAGGTGCTCTTACGACTCTCACAACCATCATAGAATCTGTCATAGTTGTCATAACTTACAACTGTAAGAGAATCTATCATACATAGGCTATAAATAGCATATTCTCTTACAACATGTCATAGTCCACCTTGGGATGCCCAAAGATGCCTTTTTCAAAGATGCTTCTTGACACATGTTCATACCTGTCATAGGATCTTCTATTTCTGACTCTTACATGTCAAATTTGTCATAGGAAACTATCATGACCATTTCAGTCAATATTCCCTTACACACATTCCAAGATGCTGACACATGGAAAAATATTCCTACCACTAAGTGGGATGCCTATCTCCTCATGTGAGGACAAATTTACATGTGGTCATATGCCATGTAGGATGACACATCACCGTGCCAACTCCCACAATATGACAACATATGATTTGCATCCAAATTATACAATAGGCAATAAATAAATAAATATAATGGATTAATACAAGGAATTACCAAGGTTGAGACATCTTAATTCCCAACATTCTCCCACTTGTCGAACACCTTGTAAGAGAGAATAGAATTAATAGGATTTAACTGCTCTAGGCCGAGAGGCCCATAGACTCCGAACACCATTTGAACTTCTCTATGCCCACTGGTTTCGTCAATGCATCTACAACATTCTTCAAAGTATCTACCTTCTCCAAATTTACCTTCACATCCTCTACCATGTCTCATATGAAGTGAAATTGTACATCAATATGCTTTGTTCTGGCATGGAAAGTTAGATTCTTCGCAAGGAAAATTCTACTCTAATTGTCACAACAAATTGTAATCTATCCTGCATCAACACCAATATCTGAACACAATCTCTTAAGCCAAATGGCTTCCTTGCAAGCATGAGTTTCTTCCATGTACTCATCTTTTGTCATGGACAAAGCAACCACAAGTTGTCACTTACTCATCCATCTAATTACACCACCAAACATAGTGAACACATAGGCACTGGTGGATCTCCTACTGTCAATGTCACCTGCCCAATCAGAATCCACAAATCCATGAATACAAACTGAATGCGGAGATCCTAAAACATTACCATGATAGCATAAGGAATTCTTAGAAGTACCCCTCAAATATCTAAAAACTCACTTAACTACATCTCAATGTACTTGTCCAGGATTAGCCATAAATCAACTGACTCCCACTACTTGGGCAATGTCTAGTCTTGTGCAAACCATAGCATACATCAAACTACCAACAACACTAGCATAAGGTACTCTGCTTATGTCCTCCACCTCACTAGGAGATTTTGGACAATCATTAATAGACAACTTTGTCCCCAATGAAACAGGAACACACAATGGTCTACAATCTGCCATGCTGAACCTATCCAACACGGTCTTCACATACTTACTTTGGCTTAACCAAAGTTTTCTATTAGCTCTGTCTCTTATGATTTCCATTCCTAGAATGCACCTAGCTGCCCCAAGATTTTTCATCTCAAACTATGCTGACAATTGAGACTTCAAATTAGAAATCATATTCTTACCATTCCCAATCAACAACATATCATCAACATATAATGCAATAATGAGAATGCGATCATTGTCAAATTTGTAATACACATAATGGTGTGATTTTGACTTAGATATCCAATCGACAACACAAAGGCATCAAAATTCAAGTACCACATCCTAGGAGACTACTTCAAACCATACAAAGACTTCTTTAACTTGCAAACCAAATTTTCTTTACCTTTCTCTATGTAATGCTCTGGTTGTGACATGTAAATCTCTTCCTCCAAATCACCATGAAGGAAAGATGTCTTCACATCCATCTGTTCTACCTCTAAGTCATAAGTAGGTGCAAGAGATAACAGGAAATGAATGGATGTCAGCTTTGCAACGGGAGAGAAAATTTCACCATAATCAATTCCCTCCACTTGTGAGTACCCCTTCGCAACCAATCTAGCCTTGTACTTTTCAACACTGCCATCTGCACTGAATTTCTTCTTGAACACCCATTTGCATCCAATGGGTTTCCATCCATCAGGTAAAGGCACCATGTACCATGTTTTATTATTTTCCAAAGAAGCCATCTCATCTTCCATGGCCTCCTTCCATGAACTTGCATCTTTCATGCCCATAGCCTCTTTCACATTTCTAGGCTCATCAGTGTTAGTAAGTAAAGCAAAAGCACAACTAGAATCAAGTAATGAATAACCAAACCTATTAGGTTGCTTTCTCATTCATGTAGACCTCCTCAATGGTTGAGGTTGAGGTTCTGCTTCTTCTTCTGAGCTTTCAGAGCTGCTAGAGCTCTCCTCATCATCAGGTCTCACAGAGTCTATCTGTTCACTCTTCTCAGGGGTAGAAGGAAACAGAACCACATCTTCTTTCTTTGTTGTCTATTCTGGCTATAGAATAATAGATGAAGGTGTTAGCTCTCTAAAGATAAGACTTCTAGTATACAACACTTTTTCAGCCACGAGATCCCAAAGCTTGTATCCTTTCACACCAACACCATATCCAATGAAAATACATTTTATAACCTTGTTCTCCAATTTAGACCATTTCTCCCTAGGCACATGTGCATATGCCTCACAACTAAAAACACAAAGATGCCTAACTGAAGGCTTCTTACTAGACCACACCTCCATAGGTGTCTTACCAACAAGAGCTGATGTAGGAGATCTGTTTACCAGATAGCAAGCAGTGGCTACAGCTTCAGCCCAAAACTTTTGTTCAGGGCTTGCTCCACTAAGAATACTCCTAGCCTTCTCCATCAGTGTCATGTTCATCTTCTCTGCAACTCCATTTTGCTGTGGGGTGTATGGAGTTGTCTTATGTCTTTCAATCCCTTTCTCTTTACAGAACTTATCAAACTCTACCGAACAAAACTCACCACCGTTGTCAGTTCTCAAACACTTAATTTTTTTACTAGTCTAATTTTCAGCAAAGGATTTAAACTCGTTAAATCGACTAAAGACTTCAGTCTTGCTTCTGATAAATTAAACCCATGTCCTTCTACTGCAATCCTCTATGAAAGATACAAAATATATAGATTTTGAAATTGAAGGAACATTAACAGGACCAAACACATCAGAATGAATAAGATCCAATACACCAGAAGACTTGTGAGAACTATAGTAAAACTAAACATGGTTTTGTTTTCCATATACACAATGTTTGCAAAAGTTGAACTTGAAATTACAATCATTTAACCCCTTAATGAGGTTTTTATTTTTTAGGATTGTAAGACCCTTCTCACCAATGTGGCCATATCTGAAATGCCATAACATAGTCTTTTCAGCAGGAAGCTTAACTTCCAAAGCACGTGCACTACCATCAGAAAGTGTTATGACAGATTTCTTCACTGCTTGTTCAGATGGTGGGGATGAAGTGACTGCAGCTTTTTTCTTTGAGTTAGAAGAACTATTGCACTGTGAAGTGCATGCCTCTAGCTGAAACAGAGTACCTCTCCAAGTATGCTTCATAAGCACCATAGATCCTCTAGTCATCTTGCATCCATCCTTTGAAAAGACAACATACACACATGTATCATTTAACATACTTATAGAAAATAGGTTTCGTGCTAGGCCTGGGCTGTGCATAACCACAGTGATCCCCTTCACTCATCCATCAGGGAATCGGATTGAGACTCTTTCACGACCAACAATCTTCAAATTAGAATTGCCACCCAGGTACACTCTTCCACTATCAAACTCTTCATACTTCATGAAATAGTCTCAATGCAAGGTCATGTGGAATGATGCACCAGAATCAGTCAACCACACATCATCAGATGCATGGGTAGCTAGGTGTGTGATGAAGGCATCACCGTCATCTTGTGACTTGTCAGAATCTGAATCAAGAGACATTTTCTTCTTCTTTTTCTTCCCCTCTTTTCATTCCTTTCAAAAATACCCAATTTTCCCACAGTTCCAACAGAGAGCCTTAGACTTTCTAGGAGATTTAGATCTCCCATGAGATTTAGAGCTGCCCTTATCACCTTTCTTGTCCTTCTTCTTCCCTTTCTCTTTGGGTCTTCCACGAACTGCAAGAGTCTCTTTAGCTACCTCAGAAGACTTTCTCTGCATCTCTTCAAATAACAACGAAGACACCACATCTTCCATCTTCAAGGTGGTAGTGGTGCTTTTGATACCCATAACAAGACAATCCCATGAATCTGGAAAAGAACAAAGAAGGGTCATACAACGATCCTCCTCCTCCATTTTCACACCTACAGATGTCAACTGTGCAATGATCATGTTGAAACCATTCATATGGTCCGCAACAAGTCCTTCATCTTCCATCTTTAGAGAAAACAACTTCTTTTTTAGAAAAAAGCTTGTTTACCAAGGACTTGGCCTGATAAACATCACCTAGCTTCTTCCAAAGGTCTTTCGTGCTCTTCTCCTCATGGACATTCAATAGGACAAAGTTAGCTAGACAGAATCTTATGAGACCCTTACCCTTCCGATCTTTGAGGTCCCAATCAGCTTGTGACATTGATGTAGATTTTACAACTGATACAATTTCCCATAGGTCATGATCAACAAGTAGGTCTTCCATCTTGAGTTTCCACAACTCAAAATTAGTGCCATTGAATTTCTCCACCTCTAATCTTTCAGATGTGGTTGCCATCTCCTTGCTGCAACAAGATAAAGAATGCTCTGCACAACACTCCCACTCAACCTAAGATTAGCTCAAAAAACCCCTACCCAGTAGCTAGAACCAAAACTGGCCAGGCTCTGATACCAACTGAAACGAAGCTAGGTGTGTGGAAATCACTTCCTACACTAATCTAATGAGGGGAGGAGAGTGCAAATTCAATTTTATCTTTACAATTACAACTATGTTAACCCACTAATAGAGATATTACAATAAACACATACACAAGAATGTAAGACAGAAGAAGAGAGACACAAGATATACATGGGGAAAACCCTTATCAGGTGAAAAACCCCACTCCAAAACATAGCTCAAATGTATTTTGTAAACAATGAAGATTACAATACAGTCATAGAGCCAATGCTCTTGTAGGATTCTTCGACATGCGTATCTGGAGATGATCCAACAGCATAATAGTACCTATCAAACTTGTAGTACTCCTCTCCAAAGCACCTGTTTATAAAGAAAATATAAGGTAAAAATGGCTCCACATTGAGATGGGCATCCAACATGGCCTCATGGCCCAAAACCCACGCCTATGGACAATTGTCCAACATTGTAGGATTCTCCTAACACTTGTCAAGTCACTTCATCCCAAGGAGGTCACCTATTTCCAAAATGGGCTACGACAGATGCTCTTATGACTCTTACAACCGTCATAGAATCTGTCATAGCTGTCATAACTTACAGTTGTAAGAGAATTTGTCATACATAGGATATAAGTAGAATATTCTCTTACAACATGTCATAGTCTACCTTGGGGCACCCAAAGATGCATTTTTCAAATATGCTTCTTGACACATGTCCATACCTCTCATATGATCTTCTATTTCTGACTCTTACATGTCATAACTTTGTCATAGGAATTTGTCATGACCATTTTGGTCAATATTCCCTTACACACATTCCAAGATGCCGACACATGGCAAAATATTCCTACCACTAGGTGGGAGACCTATCTCCTCATGTGAGGACAAATTTACTTGTGGTCATATGTGATGTAGGATGACACATCACCGTGCCAACTCCCACAATATGACAACATAGGATTTGCATCCAAATTATACAATAGGCAATAAATAAATAAATACAATGAATTAATACAAGGAATTACCAAGGTTGAGACACCTTAATTCCCAACATCAATGTCTTTGTAAAGGAATTGTTATGTTCATGTGCAGAGATGACAACATACAAAAGTTAATAGAGCTATTGCAAACAAAGGAATTAGATGATTGTTGAAGAATGAAATTATTTTATGTTTGATCAATTCAGGAGCTTGTATAGTATGTCTTGAGATGGTAATTTCTAGAGATTATATTTTGCAAGTTTTGATTTGGTAAAATGTTGATTCTTTATCAGGTTGAATAGATTGTAATTGTAAGAAAATTTGTCAAGTGAAGGTTAAAGGAGGAATAAGGTTTTGTGATGGAGTAAAATAGGGTAAACCCTTGAACTGATTTGTTTTCTTATGCACACTTGTATCAGCCAGTGAAACACAATGTATGCCAGTGAGCCATTTTGTAAAGCTAGGGAAGATTCCATGGTTAGTGAGACCTTGTTGTAACCAGTGGGGTTTTGAATAAGCCAGTGAGGTAATTTTGAGTGGGTTTTCTACCCCATGAGGGTTTTCCACTCCAATAATCCTTGTGTTATGATTTTCCTCTATGTGTGTGTTTTCTAATGTTTTACTCATAAGGTCCTGTTCACTCTATTCATCATTATACTTGTGCATATAAATTTGATAGATTATTCATGTCTCCCTTATTATCTGTAGTGTAAATTAAAAGGTGCCAAAAGATTTAAAAATTTATACAACACTGATTTACCCCCCCTCTAAGTGTTGTCTTGTACTCAACCATAACATTCCCCTCATTAGTTTAGTGTAGGAAGTTATTTTGCATACCTTGCTTCCTTTCACTTATGATTTAGCAATTAAACACAAGATTCACCAACATATGTTGTATGCAAGGAAAAGAAAACACAAGTACATTACCACCATAGGGTAGAAACACATGAATAGGTCCAAAATTATCTTCTGATTAACTAGCAATATGCTGATAGATTACAAGAGAGTAGTATTCACACACCCTACATGTATATCAAGTATGCCACTTACATGCCATTCAAAACACAAGTATAGCTTGCACTTGCACAAGTTCTCTATGTTTCCCCCCTTCAAAATGGTTCAAAATTTCCCCTTTATACATAAGGTTTCTTTTGTTTATATTTCACCCTTTGACCCTAATCAGCATGAATAGTGTCATTATGCACAAGTTACATTCCACAATTTAGCCCTTGTCAGCCTAAGTAGTGCCATTATACACAAATGAGGTTAGCCTCATCAAAAAAAAGAAAGAAAGAAAGAAAGAATCAAAGAATACTAAGAGTGAAAAACAAATATATTATGCTCCCTCTCCAAATTGACCCTTGAATTTAGTGGCAGCCTCTTGAATGTCATTCATATTTAGACCATTATGATAAGTATTCTTGATCTACTATGAATATGATGACTACTTGAGTTTTTCATGTATTTAGGCCAAGTCAACTAACTGCTCTTCAAATTCAGTTAAGAGGGTCTTTAGTCTCATCAAATTGTCAATGCCTTGCTTTGAGAGATGCTACTAAAAAATGTTAGAAAACTCCTATACAGAAGACCATCGAGGATTCATCCTTGTACTGGCAGGGGATGAAATCTATTAATGCTTCTACATTTTGTAACCCTTTCTTAGCTGCATCAATATGTGTCTGTAAATTGTCCTTGCACTTCTGTAGCAGCTTAGTTCTAAGCTTCCCTACCTTGATCCATTCTACAATTACCCCTGGATCACCATTTTCCAAAATTCTTGATTGCAAAATTATGTTTTGGCGCATAGCCTCCATCTTTATTAAAATTAGGAGGTATTCCTACAAGATTAGAAGCTCATCATTAATGCTGCTCCTTAGGGTCTCAGTTGCCTCCAACTTCCCTTCAATAGAATGGTAGATCTTTAAGGCCTCCCTAATTGTTGCTTTACAAAAAGTTTCCAATGAATCCTTCTAGGTTGTAGCAGTAGGGAGGATGACCAATGGATCTAAGACTAGGCTCTCCTTAGTTATAGCCTCCATTAGGGTAGGAGCAGGGGAACTAGAATCAATTTGTCCTACCAAGTGTGTAATATACAATTACAATTGTGTCACCTACTTCTTTAGCTCCTCCTTAGTGACCTCATCTTTAATCATACGGTCCAAAATTATGAATATATCATTAGTTAAAGCATTGTTGTCTCCTTCTCAGGTCCTTGAACCTAGGATCACCTATTGGATGTTGTAGTCTTGAGAGGTTATTATTGCCTCCTCTTTATCTACCAATGGCATTGCTATTTGAGCCATTTTAATCCCTTGCCCATTGGTAGAAATGTGAGAGAGGGTCCTAGCTCTTTTACTTTTCAAATGATCTCCCAACACTTGAGAAATAGTAGCCAGGCCACCCTCCTCAATATATGTTCTCTTCCTCTTCTCCATTGTCTTATTGAGCCAGACTAGAAGGCCTGTCTTAGATGATGTATCTCTTGGTGGAGAAGGGATCGGTGTTGGAGATGGGGACCTTGTAGGTGAGGTGGTTAGGATTTGAGTCTTTCCTGATTCCTCATACTCCCCACCTAGTTCTTCTTTGAAAGGAAGCTAGGTGTGCAGAAATCACTTCCTACACTAATCTAATGAGGGGAGAGGTATACAAATTAGTTTTAATCCTTACAATTGTAGCAATGTTAAACATATAACATAAGAAATTGTAGTAGCAACACAAAACATAAAAGATTGATAGAAGATGTATCGTGGGGAAAACCTTTTCAAGTAAAAAACCCCACACTCTAAAACTTGTACAATGTATTATTTGAAACAATAATAGTTTACAATACACCTCCAATGCAAGTTCTTCCAAGAGTCTTCAAATGTCAATTCTAGATTTATTCTAGCAGCATAATAGTACCTGTAAAAACACTATAAAACTACAACTCCAAAACAATATATTTTATAAAGATACATGGCATATTCTGGAAGCTTCTTGAGATAAGCGCCCACCTTGGCCACATGGCTATTATCCTACATCAAAGGACACTTGTCCAATCTACAAATACATCTCTTACATCTATCATACATGCAAATTTGACTTTCCCAACATGGAGCACTCCAAGGCAAAAAATAGACTATGATGGATGCTCTCACACATCTTACAGTTGTCATATATTTTCCCAACATAACAACCTTAAATGTTGTAAGAGAATCCATCATACAATGTTAAATATAGCACATTCCTCTTACATGTTGTTGATGTGTAAAATTGTGCGGGTTCCAACACCAACATGGGAAGTTTCAGGAATGTTGAACTTGCTTCTTGAAACAACCTCCAGATTTTAAAGAAGCTGGCTCTTCTTTATCTTGTATGGGTTTTGGGAATAGGGTAGAAATTAATAGAATTAAAGATAAGATGAAAGCCAATCTATCTATGGCAATGCGCCTGAATAATAAGTATCTCTCCAACTAAACATAGTGAAACTATCCTCAAGATCCAGTCACATTAAAGAGAAGATACTGCGTGATTAACAGAAACAGATATAATGAATAGAATCAAAGGTCCACGATCAGACAATTTGCAACGACATAGAAAATATCAACCAAGGCACAGAACTCCATGTTTCTCATCAATTTTCAGCAACATAAGAGGCACAGATATATGCATAGTTACATTTACTTTCTGAATCACAAATAACAAAATAAAGGCAAAATGATATTCACTAGACATAGCAAAAGTCTCCAACTTCTCTCTTGAAACTCTGATAGAAAAACTATCTCTGAATGAATTCTTCATCTCTCTAAAATCAATGAATTGTTACATATTTATAGCATAGGAGTGACTCTAGATTATCTGCACAATTGAATCCCAACGACCAAACCAAACTGGAGCTAACTGAAAGTTTCTGACACTTAAGATCTTTGGATTTGCAAATAGTTACAATAACTGCAAGTCCATTGGCTGTGGCAAAATATATGTGGCACTCCTCTTCTTATTAGGAAAAGACACTTGGCGGCTTCCGTATATTTGAGACAATAAAACCTTGTAACAGATGGTAGCATCTATGTGCATCATTTGAAACTCTTTCATTCTTCAGAAGACATCAGAAACTGACACTTGGCGACCCCCGTGGCCCTTAGAAATTGATATGTGTCTTAATCTGCAGCTTTCATACTTTACTGTGTCTTTGTATTTGGGAGGGCTCCGCCTATGACATCTGGCATGATCCACAACACTTACAACTTTATTACTTATGAGAAATGGGACCCACAACACTTATTGCTCGATAGCTTTCAAAAAGGAAAATAGGGATAGGTTGCACCTTCCGCTATCACTATGAATCTATACGTGGCACTTTCTGTGCCCTTGAAACTCTTTAAGAAACTTGGCAGAAATTGACACTTGTCACCGCCCGCATCGTTTGAGAAACCTTTATTAACACTGGGGAAAAGTTAGAAATCCTTTCACTTAGGCACTGCATCCACCACGTGGTGCTTTCCGCTGCACTTGAAACTTTAAAACTGGTGCCCACCTCCAACCTTCATTAAATAGTGAAACATAAGAACCAACCCGCAGGAGCTGACACATGGCAGGTTCCACTGCTAGCACAAAGGACACATGGCACCTTCCACGCTCACATAGAAACTTTTAAAGAACCTTTGAAACTCAAGAGGAAATTGACACTTGGCAAGTTCCATGGCTAGTAACTTAGAATAATGTTGAAATACCTTCCGCCACGTGGCACGATCTGCATTAAAGTTATAACATAGAAACAAAAGTGAGGCTTGAATTGATTCTCGACACTTGGCAAGTTCTGTGGCTTTGAGACTTCGGCAAAAAGAAACCCTTGCAGAAACCCTCGCGGTGATGTGAAAACTTTTACAAGAACACTTGAAGAGGCAAAAACTGAAACCCGCTATAAATTGTTGATGCACTGTAACTGAAACAAAATGTAGAGTATTTATCTCTACAGTTCTTGGCAACCCCGAGGACTTTTGAGCCTGCTCAAAAAGAATCCAAAAAAAATTAATGTGGCAGAAGAATGTGTATAAAAATACAAGGATCACAGATTCTGCAAAGCTGTCTGATAAATAGACCATTCCGAGTCAAAAAGTCCCTGCTTATTCTACAAATCCTGGAAAGCAAAATCAAGGTTTATAATGTCCTTGTGAGAGAAAGATTGCAAAATTTGAACCATGGCCTTTAGTTGAAACTCAAGTTGGGCCATTGGAATCAAAATAGCTTCCACTTCCTGTACTGATGAAGAATCAGTTAAACCTTGAAAAACTGATTGATCATTTTGCCTGGTTAATAGCAGAGTCTTAATCTCATCAATCATTAATACAGTTTTATTGTCAGAGAATGGGGAGGGGAGACCCAATTGCACTAGATCTTTTATATGTCTTTTCATGTCTTTGACTCCCTCTTTAACAATATCCAGGAGTTCCTGGCAATTTGTAGCAGCTGAATTACAACTAAGAACCTCATTTACCCTCTTTGCTGCTACCATCCTGTCACTGATCCCTACTGCTAATAGGATTTCATCAATTGTGTCATATAGCTTCTTTAGCAACAATTGAGAATCAGAGACTCTTAGGGAAACAATAGATAAAGTGGCCTGAACTGAAGCTTCCACTTTCTCGCACAACTGTTGTACATTTAATAAGAAGGTTAAGGAGGGCTTAAGTTGAATAATCTCATCAAAGATCCTGTTCCACACTGAAACATATAGCTCCTTGATCAGATTTAGAACTCCAGCATTTTGTGGTCTATTAGCCAACTCAAGTGTCAACTATTTTGTCATTTGTTGCTCAGCTTGGAGTTGTGCCTGTATTGCAGTGGCAACATTTTGCTCACTCAGCAGCTTCTACTAAAACTGTGTGGCTTGTTGCATCTTTTCTTGATATCTCTTCTCTAATGTGGCCTTTTCCTGCCTCAAAACATTTAATGCAACTTTTTCCTGAGTAAGCTCTACCTTTAGAGCAGCATTTTGTGCCACTGTCACTTGATGAATTTGACAGGAAATAGTATTTTGCAACTGTTTATTTAGGTCCTCTATTTTATCTTTCTTTGACTTCAACTCTGTAGCAAGGTTGCTAAATTTGTCTTCTCTTGGGCTAAGTCAGTTTCAATCTTTTGCAACTTCTTGGACACTTTCAAATAATCAGTTGCTACAGTAGAAGTTGTTTCATTGAGCAGCTTGACCCTATCTTGTGGTCTGAATAGTGACATGTCCATAGCTATTGCATTCATTGCATAGTCCTAAGGTTGCATTTGCTCTTTTGGCTTCACCACATTTGGAGACAAATGTGTGATAGTCAGCTACTACTGTATAGGGTCAAAAAGAGACCTCATATGTGGAACTTCTAGGCTCTTATTTTCTTTCTTTCTTTTCTTGTCTAGCCTGGCTTCTCTAGCCTTCTTTGTAGTGTCTTCTTAAGCTTGGAAAGTGCGAGGAGAAGCAATATACCCTCCAGCAAAGGGGTGACCCTAAGGTAAACCATAGGGAATAGCCAAATGTTGGCTAGGAGAAATTTGGGGAGGTGTTCTTCTCGGAACAGATGGGGAAAACAATGGCAATGAGGCAGCCTATGGAGACATGGCCTAAGGATTAATAATTGGGGCAAGAGTAGATATAGGCATAGCAGAGGTGGCAGGGGATACTAATGTGTGGCTAGTTGGGATTGCCACCCCTATGGTAGAAGAAAAAGACTGAGAGGAAAAAGGTGAAGAAACACTTACTTGGGGAGCAACATATGTAACTGGTATTTGCTATTGTGGTGGCTCTGTCTCTTCATCTGACTCTAGCTATAGGTTTAGTTTTCTATGCTTCCTTGGCCTTTCTTCTTCTTGCTCCTCTGATTCCTTCTCTACAACATTTACCACTACTAAAGGTGGTAATGATACAAAATTGGAAACCCCAGTGGCTGAAACTGATGGAGTACCTTTAGGTGGTGATGATACTACACCCTTTTGTTTCTCTAGAGTACTGAGAGATTGGGGCCAAGAAGATATAGGGGCAATTGATGAGGCTTGTTCTATTGCTTGCACTGTATGAGTTGACTCAGCCTCCTCTTCAGACTCCTCACCCTTCTTGTGGATTCTTCTTGTATCAAGGCTAGAAACTGGAGAGGGATACCACTCATCCCAGATAGACTCCCATCTTTCATTTGTGTTAACCTTGCCAAAAGAGTGAGTCAACTCAAAAATTTCCTGCCTGTATTTCCAATAGGCCTCTATTTTCTTTGGTTTCCATTCCTTGCCTTTCAACAAAGCTTTCTTCAATCTAGTACCCATTCTGATCTTAGGGTCATAGGCCCTTTATTTAATGTAAAAGGTCTCCCATGGCCTGGGACCCTCACAAGGCAAATTTGCCAGTTCTGCATACAAATCAAGGGTATCTTCTTTAGGGTTTCTTCTATCCTCCCAAAAAGGATGACCCTCATGCACTATTTTGGCTCCAACTTTGTTGGTTTTAACCCAGGAGGCTATAAAACTGCTTGGGTCGTACTTACATTTGTCTTCAATAATGAGGAAACCCAAGGCAGCAAGCTTCCTTAGCAACAGGTGCTCAGCATCCCTGACTTCTAGGGCCATATTTTTTCTGACCCAGGGATATCATACATTTTCTTCTTCTTCCTCTTGGTGTCATACTCATTGTCGACCACAGACACCTGTCAGGTGACTTCTAGAAATGTTAACCTGGGAGTCAAAATTTTGGGGAGTAGCATAGGTTCCTCACTGAAGCCATGGACCCTAATGATGGTATTTCATGCCCCAAAGTAGTAGTCACATGCGATTGGGCAATTGGTCACGAAACCCCTGATGCTAGGTGTCAACCTATTTTCTACAAGTTCAGGGCTCAAATGGCAAAATGCAAGGGCAACAAAAAGTTCCCAGAACTCATAAGGGTCTGACGCCTCAGATAGCACATGTGTCCATGCAGACATAGGAATTGTTCTATTTTGTCCAAAATTTGGGTCATACATGCTCAATTGCATATTTGGTGTAAATATATTGTGGTTCTGGTATAACATCAAATGAAAAAGATAAGGAAAATACCTAAACACACCGGTGGCTTTGAAATTGACGAGTTGATCAACCATGGAATAAGCAATTTGTTCTAAAAAATCTAGCCGGTATTCCTGTGATTTATCCACTGTCTTCAACCTGAAAATGATTGTAATTTGCCAATCATAGATGGTAATATCTTCCTTCATTCCAAAGATGAAAGCCATCATAGACAGTGCCTCTTGACTGGCTCGAGTGAATTGTGCCCTTCCTGTAGGTAATGTGGGCATCTGTGTGTTCTCCTCTGGCAACTATAACTCTGAATTGAGAAACCTAAGTTGATTGTTGACATTCGACCACGTCTTTTGCATTTTGGCAATAGTGGGGAATGTGGCTATTTGATCATGGTACAGTGCCAACATGTCTCTTATAGCTTTGGGTGTAATCTACACCATAAAGGGGCCCTGTTGAATGGTGCATGAAGGTGCATGAAACAGTTCTACATACAAATCAATTAGGTCGGGACATGGATGCACCCTCGAGACTATGAACTGTGCCAACTGTGAAGTCCAAATCCTCATCCTGAAAGTTTTAGACTCTCCCTTCTTTGCCTTCTGAATGCATCTCTGGTGTGCTCCTTCTTGGAGAGCCCTAGTAGATTTTTGAAGGGCTGGGTCGAAGACATTATCTACAAAATCTTTAACCTTTTCTGGATCAACAGAAAGACCCACATTGGGAACCCTCGTCCTTGGATAGGTTCTCCTAGGCTGCACAGGCGCTGAGGCATACAATTTGTTGTTTAGAAGTCTATCAATTAATTCATATATTCTGAGTCTCTCTTGAGAGGACTACGCTTCGGCCATGTCTGTGTCTATGGGGAGAATGTGGGTGCTTCAACACAGTAACAGATGGAAACTGTGCAACAGGTGAGACACATGGCCAAAAGTGCTTGCAAGGAATGAAAATTTGCAGGGGATTGCCAGGAAATCGAAGTAGAGAGACGGGGCAAAATGAGAGCCACAGTTAAGGTTTAACTCCTATTAATGGGGCTTTAATGACACATTGAGTCTCATAAATGGAATTTATGCCGAGGAAGCCATTAGTGTATCTTTTGAAATCTCCATGGAAAGGAGCGTCAGAACATTACGAGAGTGGCTGCGAAAGTGTACTTTCAGGAATTTTGGGGACTAGAGACAACCTTAATGAATGCGAGCTTTTTGATAAGAGACGGGGCTTGTCCTATTGCCACGTGTTCACAGAACACTTTGTAGACACCCTAAAATGACCAAGTTGTCACACTGCTCGCATCTCGTCAGTTCTTCCTAATCACCTGCATTTCCCACATTAATTAAATAATCTAATTATTTAATTAATTATCATCAAATTCTTCTAAATCACAAAATTGCAACATTAATTAAATAAATTCTCTTTATTTAATTAATTAAATCAAATTCCTCTATATTCTTCCACAATTAAATAATTTTAATTTGATCATTATCCTCTTTCCAAAAATCAAATCTACATTAATTAAATAAATCAATTATTTAATTAATTCAACAAGTTCCCTCTTATCTGAAATTAAATAATTCTTACATTATTTAATTAAATCAATTGTTCTTCTAAATTTAAATAAATCATGCAAATTTATTTAAATTATCTCAATCCTCTAAAAATAAATAAAATCAAATATTTTATTTATAATCTTCTGTTCTTCCAAAATCATGCACCAACAATTAAATAAATTTATTTATTTAAGTTGATTTCAAATCTTTTAAATTAAATAATTCCAATTATTTAATTATTTCTTCCAAAATATCTTCTCTAAATTTAAATAAATCAATTATTTATTTAAATTGCTTTTTCTTCTAATTTGAGTTATCTCTAATATAACTCAAGCTTTCTATATTTAATAAAGCAAAATATCTTCTTTTCTCATGCAAATCTATTCTTCTTGTTTTAAATCACTTAACTGATTGCTTTATTCTTTAATTGATTTATCTCTTCAGTTAACTCATTCTTCTATTCTTGATAACTCCTCTCATGCAAAAGAAAGCAAGACACATGGCTTCTTCTCATTCGTTGCACATTCCTCAACTTATCTCCTCCGTTGATTCTTCTGAATTATCTGGACCATTGATTGATCTTCCTAGAAATCTATATAAACCCCCCTCATCTCCTTCATTGGGTCTCTCTCTTCGATCATATTCTCAGGCTACTTAACAGCGCTTTGAGCATACAAAATGCGTCGATTGAGCACTCTCACGATCTCTTGACATTGATCTTTGAACACATTGAGCACACTACTTGCTTGTTGTAGCTATGGCTTCGCAACTTCATTAAGCAATCCACATTCAATCCAAAGGAAACAATACAGATTTCGGTAAAAGTCTTTATTTCATTGATTATTTGTCATGGCTTTTATTTAAATTCGTTTTCTTTATGTTATTGGGTTCTTTGATTTTATTTAGTTTTGATTTAATCAATTTTTCCTCATACACATTCTGGCATGCCTGGTGGGATCCACTAATCCCTTTGTTTCTTTGAGAAATTGTTTTTTTTTTTTTGAAGTCACAGTACGGCACAGCGCAAACGACACCGCACAACGCTTCTGGCAAGATCTCTGAGTGCTTCTAGAGGCATAGTTAGGCACTCTTGGGGGCACTACGGCGCTTCTGGCAATGCAGCGTAGTGCTTTTGGCATAACAGAACGGTGCTTTCGGCAGTATTATACAGTGCTTTTGGCTAAATTGGGTTTTTTGACTTTGTTTAGTGTCTTGTAGGACTTTCATGCTATCTATCTTATTAATTTGTCTGACAAGCTATTGTATTTGTCTAGCAAACCTACCTTTTGGACATCCTAAGCTAATTTATTTAGGAGTTCCTTTGATTTTTGTGTCAATCTTTGGTGTTGTTATAGCTTCAGAGTTTTCTAGGTTGCAAAACACAGATCTCTCAGCTACCACTTCTCAGAACAGTCAATCAATCATGGAATTTTTACTTTAGATCTTATTATTTTGAAAAAGTTCCCCTTTTTATGATCTGAGACAGCACAACACTTTTGGTTATATTGTATCACGCTTTTGGTAACACAGCTCCACGCTTCCAGCTATTCTTCAGCACGTCTGGTATTATTGTATTGCGCTTCTGGTCTGCATCACGGCGCCTTGGAAAACACAGTGAATCACGTCTGGTTATTTTGCTGCGTGTCTGGTAATATTCTGCATCACTTCTGGTCTCTGTTACAGCACTTTTGGAAAACAGTAAGTCACTTCTGGTAAGATTGTGCAGCGCTTTTGGTCAAAGTTGATTTATTTTTTGCTAACTTGTGAATTTTTGGTGGAACTAACTCACTTGTTGCAGCTTCTTATTACTCACACAGAGCCAATAGGTGTTTTCTTAACATGTTCATGCAGGACGAGCATTGAAGACCTCTTTGATTTATCTCACTAAGTCTTAGAAACACATTGCATGCTTAAAAGGATAATTGAACAAATCTTTTCTTGCAATCTAAGTCTTAGGAACATACTACTTTTCTTAAGGGACAATGGACATGTATGAACAAACACCTCAATTTTCTAAAGGATAATGGACATGAATGCCAAACACTTCTTTTCATAAGGGACAATTTACAACTACAAACGTGTGTGTGCCTAGTTTAGTTGCACCTTATTTTTCTTATAACAGGATAATTGAACCTTTGTTTGACGTGCTTGCTCTTACTTTTCTATACTTCCTTTTAGAAGGGCCTACTTTTGGATTGCGCTTCATCCAAAAGGGATGACCCTAAGTGGAGTTTTCCTTTGAACTGCTATATAAGAGGGATAAGGCGAAAGCCAAGTCCTAACCGACATCAGCCCTACCTTGTGGTGCCAAACTAAAAAGAGGTGTACTAGCTCTTTGTGGAAACGATTTTCACATTGAGCGAAGTGTTTGAAACTCTTAGTAGGATTGGTTAAAGCTTTTAGTAGCTTGTTGCATTGCTCGTAAGGTATTGGTCCCTCAAAGTCACTAAGAACCATTTTAGATAGAGACTACCTGACCTACCTCTGAACATTGCAGTAATCATCAGTGCAAGGGAAATCGATTTAAACCCTTAAGATACTCACCATTGGCTCCCTTGAGAAGAGATAGTATTCCCTTGGACATAAAGCTCTTGTGACCTACTTGAGCTTTCCAAGGGGAGGGTGAGATATCCCTACATATCGTCTCTCGCAAAGATACTAACTATCCGACACCTTTATGGAATGATATTTTTATCGACGGAGTATTAAGCTGTGAGCTGATCTACTGCAATGAAACCTTGTCTCTAGGGATAAAAAGTGCCTGTTATTGATTGCAATTGTCTTAGACCTATGGAAACATTGGGCTTGTTTGGAGCCTTGAACATACACTATTTGTTGTGTCAGTCCTTGTGCTTTTTTTTTTGACCACTTGTTTGCTATGTTTTCTCTTGCTAAACCAATCAAATCAGAAACAGAAACAATTTACCAAAATTTTGCCTTTGAAAAATATCAGACACTACTTCAGTGCCCCTAGTATTACAGCAGCTCGCCTTTGGTAGTGCAGTAGATCACCTTTGGTTAGCAGTAACCCGCCTCTGGCAAAACCCTACTTCAGTGCCCTTGGTATAACAGTAGCTCACTTTTGGTCACTATAGCTCACCTTTGGCATAGCAGTAACTCACTTTTGGTAGCTCAGTCCGTCGCCTCTGGTCCACAGTAGCACGCTTTTGGTGGCACAGTCCTGCGCCTCTGGTCAAATAGTATAGCGCCTTTGGTCTAGTACTTTGTGCATCAGAAGTTTTGTCCATTTCTTAAAGCATCTCACAGATTCCCAACATTACATTTTGTCCTAGTGTATCCCATGGTAACCACTAGGCTGCAACAAACTATGAAATCCAAGCAAGTTGTCCCTAAGAAGCGCAAGTCACCTCCTCGCACACCACAATCAGGTCGTCTCAACATTACTCCCAAGGTGACTCCTAGTACACCCACGGCAAAACCAATCAGCTCTCCGAACATGCCGCACATTGAACAACCAAGCAATCCTCAGGAGGATAGAACCCCTTTGCTAAATGCGCCTCAGTATACCACAGGCTTGCCTCCAGATTTTGTCCCACAAGGTTATATCGTAGATCAAACCCCATCTCAAGAAGAGCAACACTTTGAAATAGGTCAATCCTCTCAAGAAGATGGGCAAGATCTTGATGAATTCATACAAGATCCTAGAGCTATAGCTGCCTTTGATAAAATCCTTAGTGAGAACTAGGATCATTTCTTTCACTTGCTTGTAAAGCAAGGTGCCAAGTTACTGCAAGATTTTGATTTATCCACTCTCAAGGAGAGCAACAATGCCCAAGATGCCATATAGGCAGTGCAAACCATGTCCACGGTGACTACGCCCTTACCTACTCAAGGCTCGTAGTATAGGAATCCCCTTTTTCAAAACCCAACAGGGCAGAGGCCCATATCACCGCTTTTGACTCCTATGGAGATCTATCAAAACCAACAAGAAACTCTCCAACGTCAAGCAGAGTTAGCTAAGGAAGCCACCTTAGCTCAACCGAATGTGCAACCACCTCCTAAAGTGTCCACCCCAATCGCAAGTGGAATCTTGGTTACCCCATCACGCGTAGGTTTCCCACCCAATTACAATCCGGGGAACAGTTATGTAGCCATGCAACAAGGGTCTCAACAAATGCCACCTCCTATATCATCACACCTGCATGTCTCTCAACCAATTAGAGTCATGCAGCCCCAACCACAACATTCTTCTACTCTCGTCCTCAAGCAGCCCCAACCACAACATTCTTCTACTCATCCTCAATCAACCCCAACCGTCGCAAATCACTTCTACCTATGTTCCTCCTCCACAACGTTCATCCTCGCTCAACTTCTTTCACACATTGCCTAGTCACTCTCAACATTCCCAACATCAGGTTTCCCAAAGCTATGTGCCGCCATCACAACCTAATCAAACGCACTTTAGCTTTCCTCCCCCCAATACTTTTCTTCAACCATCGCAAAGCCAACATTCTTACTTAGCACCACCTCCACCTCTACCTAATCAAGGCCTCCAATTCCAAACCAATCTGAACCAAACGTACAACCCATATGATCCCAATCAATCTTACAACCCTTATAATACCAGTGCACATGGATTACATTATAATCTTCCATACGGGCAACACCAACCGCTTTTTGGACAACAGGAGATGTTACCAACCCCTCCCATGACTATGGAGCTAAAGATTGCAGAAGTTCAATAGCAGCTCTCTGATCTTATGTTTGGCCACACCAAAAAGACCTTCTCTTTAGAGGAAGTGTGTCCTTATCCTTTTGATCGGTCATTACCAATGATCCCTTTTCCTCAAAATTTCACTATTCCCAAGTTTGATAAATACAAAGGAAAAGGTGACCCAAAAGACCATCTTAGGGAATTCTATCTTGCTTGCTTCAAGGTCTCTCATAACGACACATATCTTATGCATCTCTTTCCTCGTAGTCCTGGAGGTCAAGCAATAGAATGGTTCTCACACTTACCCATGGGTATCAAGTCTTTCAACAAGCTAGCAGAGAAGTTTGCCACCCATTTTTCTTACAACACAGAGCATGAGATTTCATGATGGACCTATGCAACAATAAACAGAAAAATGGGGAAACTTTCATTTCTTTCCTTCAACGATGGAGACAAATGGCTAGTAAATTCCCTTTCAAGATTCTGGAGAAGCAGCTTGTTAGCATATTTGTGCAGAACCTCAACCAAGAGTTAGGTTTCCATTTACAAATTCTTAGTGCTACAACCTTTGATGAAATCACATACAAGGGTATCAACATTGAGAAGGCCCTCATTGCTAAGGGTGTGGTCAAAATCTTTAAGGAAATGAAAGATAGTGCTCCTCATCAACAATCAAACGACAAACCCAAATATTGGAACAAAAACAAAAATGTGGTCAACAATGGGGTGGTCGATACTAAGCATGTCCAAACATTGCAAACACCGCTGCAGCTCTCCAAACCAAGTCAAGCTCCACCTCAACAATAGCAGCAACAAAGGCAGCCTTATCAAAACCAACAGCAACGACAACAAGAGCGGCCCCAACAAGATTACCCTCCGCGACATCAATTCACTCCCTTGGGAGTGCCCATCGAATCAGTCTTACAGCAAGCTTTGCAGAAAGGGCTCATCACCTTACCTAATGCTCCCCCATATGGTGAACCTATCTACAAAACGACACGTTATAGAGACAATGAGTATTGTGAGTTCCATAGGAGAAAAGGGCATCGAACTGCGTCTTGCATGAAGCTTAAGCACCTCATCCAAAACCTCATCGACGGTAATCAAATCACTTTTGAGGATGAATCACCAGCACAACACACGAACAAGGATCTAGATATGTACAAGGAACCATTCCCTCATCACTATCCACCTCCTCCTCAGGATAGAGGTAAAGGTATCAATCATGCTTCCACGTCCTTCGATTCCATTGTCAGTCGTTTTGAAGAGAGTCAAGTGTCTACCCTCACGATCAAAGGCAAATCTATGGATTGTGCTGTTACTACTCGTCGTGGTCATGTCACCATCCGTGCACCTACACCTAGGCTTTCGGTTCAGTCTGATTATAATCTTGTCAAACATCTAGGAAGAACACCAGCACAAATCTCTATTTTGGACCTTCTACGGTCATCACCTGCACATAGAGTGGTGCTAGAAAAAGCCCTCCAAGAGTCCTCCGTTCCTAACAACATAGCAGTCGCAGATTTCCAAGCTATAGTAGGTAACATTGGTTCACCCTACAATGTGGTCTTCTCTGAGAAAGATCTCCCATCCCATGATCCTTGTCACAACGATGCCCTTCATATTGAAGTTCTCATCCGTAAGCGTAAAATCAAATGTATACTCATAGATGGTGGTGTTGGTCTCAACATCTATTCTTTAAAGTTACTAAAGCAATTGGGATACTCTGAGGATCACGTCAACACTGATCATAGTATTACAATCAAGGGGTATGATGATGCAGAACGCCGTTCAGAAGGTGTTAATCACTTGCCTATACAACTGGGCCCTGTCATGCTTGAAACTAGGTGCCAAGTCCTTGATATTGAGCTGCCTTACAACATTATCCTAGGCCGCCCATGGATCCATGCAATGAAAGCTATTCCCTCCATGTACCATTAGTCCCTAAAGTTCCCATACAATGGTACGGAGATCACCATCCCAGGAGACCCTAATCCTTTTGAATTTTGCCGTGTCTTGCAAGGAAGCTATAAGAATTGCAACCAAGTGCCTAAAAATGACAAAGCCCTTGAATCCCCTCTCTATGTTGACCCTAAAACTCTCACGCAAGCCTCTACAAGTGAATCTACACCCCTCCCCAAAATCACAGCTCGTGTCCGAGATATAGGCTTTGGCACTTATGATATCTCAAAATCTTGTTGTGTAGGGCGGATGCCCTTATCTCCAAAATCTTACAGCAAACCACCCATTGCCAAAGTAACCAAAAAAGCAACTATTCCTCCCCCAGGATTCCTAACCCAATTCCAACATGGACGGTTACTGGAAGAGGAAACTATTGAGGACATTTCTTCTTGGCTCTATAAGGAGAAAGAACCAGTCACAATACCAGTCAAGCAATATGGCAATGGCTTAAGAATAGTAAAAAACATGGGCTCTAAAGGCAAAGGTCTTGGGAAACAGAATCAAGGAACTATGGAGCCCATTATGGTAACAAAGAAGCTAGACAAGAAGGGATTAGGGTTTGGTAGGAAGGTACCACGCACCTTGGACATCAAGTATATCCTCGACGAGGTAGCTGACACTTTTCCTGCCGATTCGACGTCTACAGAGGATATCATCGATGACTTCTCCCTCCACATGACCAATCTATTCGTAGAATCCTCCATTTTTACACTATCCTCCATATCCTTAACTTCCACCACCAGCACCCAGAATATCACACTTGTCTACCCTGAACTTATCGATTGGGACCAACAAGGGACCCCCGTTATAGATGTCTTTCAGAATGACGAGGCTTTAGCTGAGTTCATGGGACTTCGGGAAGGTATCCCTCTTGGTGATCACAAAGCAGGTTTTGTAATGGAACTAAAGCCCACGGCTTATTTTGGTGAGAATGCCAAATCCTCCAATCGTAAAAGTGCAAATAAAGAAAGATCTCTAGGTGAAAACCACACTGTGGCACCTCCTGATCACAAAATAGTAAAAACAAAGGATGTATCCAAAGGTGAAAACCCAACTGTGACACTTGAGGATGGAGGATTTGACCTTCCCTTACCATCTAAATATCAAGAGAAATCAGCTCTCCTAGTGGAAGATTCTACAGAGATCAACCTGGGCACAGAATAGAATCCAAAGACAACATTCCTAGCAGCATCATTATCTGACACAGAGCACAGAAATCTTAACGACTTCTTTTTGCAACAAACCATCAACTTTGCATGGACCTATGTAGATATGCCAAGGCTAGACCCTAAGCTGGTAGTTCATTATCTCACAGTTGATCCCAAAGTGAAACTAGTCAAACAGAAGTTGAGAAAGATGCACCCACAGATAGCTCTCTTGGTGAAGGTGGAAATACAAAATCTGTTAGACGCAAAGTTCATACGACCTATTGACTATTCAGATTGGGTCTTAAACATTGTACCTATGTCTAAACCTAATGGGCGCATCCGCATTTGTAATGATTTTAGAGATCTCTATAAGGCATGTCCTAAAGATGACTTTCCACTTCCAAACATTGACATTATAGTGGACTTGACAGCAGGTCATGAGATGCTTTCTCTCATGGACAGATTTTTGGGTTGCAATCAGATAAGGATAGCTGAAGAAGACCAACATAAAACAACCTTTACTTGTCCTTGGGGCAATTATTGTTGGTGTGTCATGCTGTTTGGTCTGAAGAATGTAGGAGCAAACTATTAGAGAGCAATGACAGTGATCTTCCACGATCTGTTTCATCACATCATGGAAGACTATGTTGATGATATACTGGCTAAATCTTCTCAGGCAGATCACATATATGTCCTAGGATAGATCTTTGACAGGCTTGAAAAATACCAAGTAAGACTCAATCCAAAGAAGTGTGTATTTGGTGTAACATCAAGAAAGCTGTTGGGATACATTGTATCTCGTAGAGGCATCAAAGTCGATCCAGCAAAAGTAAAGGCTATAGTGGAGATGCCTCCACCCAAGAACCTTAAAGCACTAAGGAGCCTTTAGGGAAGGTTGCAATCCATTCGGTGCTTCATATCACAGCTAGTAGATAAATGTCAACCCTTTCAGCACTTACTCCGAAAGGATGTCTCATTTCGGTGGGACAACAAGTGTCAGGCAGTGTTTGATCAACTTAAAGAGTATCTAGCTACACCTCCTATATTGGTTCCACCAGTTGTGGACAAACCCTTGATCTTATACATCTCCACTACAAACTCAGCCTTGGGGGCCCTGCTAGCACAAAATGATGACACAGGAAAGGAGCATGCAATTTATTACATTAGTAGAACCTTGGTGGGATATGAGCTCAATTATTCACCAATGGAAAGGGCTTGTTTAGCAGTAGTGTTCACCTCCCAAAAATTGTGGCATTATATGTTGAACCAACATACAAATCTGATAGCCAAGATTGATCCCTTAAAGTATCTACTAGCAAAAGCAGCTCTCACAGGCAGACTAGCTAAATGGGTTATGATTCTTAGTGAGTTCGATATTGAGTACATAGATTGTAAGGCAATCAAGGGACAAGCCCTCGCAGATCAACTAGCAGATGCACCTATGAAAGATACACATCCTACGGTAGTAGACTTTCCTGATGAGAATCTCTTCACTCTTTCCAACTCCATAATGTGGAAGTTGTACTTTGATGGTTCTTACACGCAGCATGGATCAGGAGCCGGCATCTTGTTTGTTACACCTCAGAATGACTACATTCCAAAATCATATCGGCTTGCATTCCCTTGCACCAACAACATAGCCGAGTATGAAGCACTCCTTATAGGTCTCAATACAGCAGTTCAATGGGACATCACAAAATTACAAGTATATGGAGACTCACAGCTAGTCATTCGCCAAGTCACAGATGAATACCAAACAAAGGATGAAAAGTTGGTCCCCTACAAGCAACTAGTGGATGCCTACAAACCACACTTTTCTAGCATCACATTTGAGCAAATTCCAAGAGAGCATAACAAAGCTGTGGATTCTATGGCTTCTGTAGGATCACTGATTGACATGCCTACAAATACACAGAAGTGTGAATTCTTGATTGAGCAATTGTTGATACCAGCCGTCGATATTCCTATTACTGAAATCATCTGCGAACTTGTTGGTCCCAATTCCCCATGGTACGAAGATATCTATGAATACCTCAAATACAATACCTTTCCCCCTGACCTATCATCCACCCAACACAAAACCTTTATCCGTCGATCCTCTCGTTACATCATTCTGGGTGATACACTATATCGCCAAAGTCTCAATGGTATCCTCTTACAATGTCTTAACGTGGAAGAAGCCGAAGCTACCTTACGAGACATACACGAAGGTGTTTGTGGTGCACATTCTACCAGTCCTAATCTTGCTAAGAAGATACTCAGAATAGGTTATTACTGGCCTACAATAGAGCAATATGCTGCACAGTTTGCTAAGAAGTGTCTACAATGCTAGCAGCATGGAGATTTGATTCACGCACCAGCTCATGAATTACAACCTGTGACAACTCCATGGCCTTTTTCTCAATGGGGTCTCGACCTCGTAGGACAAATCCACCCTTCCTCCTCCAATGGCCACAAGTTTATCATTACCGCCACTGAGTATTTCACGAAGTGGGTGGAAGCCATTCCTATGACCTATATCACCAGTAAGCAAATAGCCAAGTTTATTCTAAACTACCTCATATGCCGGTATGGTATCCCCCAAGCTATTGTCACTGATAATGGGAGACCATTCAAGAATCAAGATGTTCATGCCTTATGCACATAATACAATATCCAACATCACTTTTCCACTCCCTACTATCTGCAGAGTAACGGCCAAGCTGAGGCTTCCAATAAAATTATTCTCAAAACCCTCAAGAAAATAGTCAATGAAGCTGGTCATGATTGGCACTTGCAACTCAATCCCGCCCTATGGGCCTACCGCACTAGTATTAGAACACCAACTGGTGCCACACCTTATGCCTTGGTCTTTGGCTCTGAAGCCATCCTACCTATAGAGGTTGAGATCCCATCCCTCAGAGTGTCCATGTAGGACCTGATTGGCGGAGACGAGTATCACACTGCCAAATTAGCTGAGCTTGAACTACTAGATGAGAGGTGCCTTGCCGCACTTAATCATCTCCATGTCTATCAAAACCACCTCCGGCGTAATTACAACAAAAAGATCAAAGAAAGATGGTTTCAAGTTGGTGATCTTGTACTTAAGGAGAATCAGAGAAATCAAGCAGATCGAGAAAAGAAGGGCAAGTTTGAGCCTAACTGGTTAGGCCCCTTTATTGTGATAGCAGGATACAGATCAGGAGCTTATACTTTAGCTACACTTGACGGCATTCCTCTAGATGAGCCACTTAATAGTGTCCATCTCAAGAAGTTCTATGCCTGATCCTTAGAGTATTCCAAAAAAAAAAAATCCAAAAAAATCCGTCTTCTGGCGAAAACCTGGCAAACAGGCGCCTTGGATAAGTACCATAGTGAAAACCTGGCAAATAGGCGCTATGTGTAGAGTCAGCATCCATCGTCTATCGAGTCCTATCCACTCCTTGTCCAGTTTGCAGTGCACTTTCCATACATCCATATTAAAACCATTGACTTTGTTTGCATTTCCATCTCCCTATCTAGTATAGCTTGGAAATTTGTCAATGTCCATCGTCATATTCCCATGTCTTGATTTGTGTCTACAGTCAACACTGTCTTGTCCTAGGTCAAGTCTTTCTGTGTCTTCTTCGGCAGTCACCCCTACAGTTTCCTCTACCAGAATGGGGGCAACTCTTTCCTTAACTTAGGTCTAGGATTGGTTCCTTGTTCGTGGTTCACAATGCATACTTCAATCTCTTTCTCATTATCCACAGGTAACACCCTTTAACAGACACATCGCTCCTACGATAAGGCTGTTATCTTCTCAACATGCTTTTCCCACATCATCACACTAACCAGAACTACATATCATCTCTTCTCAATCTTAAGGTACGTTGATCCCATGGATATGGGTATGTAGGCAGTCTGGAATACGAAGGACATTTCTAGTACTCAAGTACATATGATCTCCCCCTTCCACCTTGACCCATCTCATCACTCTATCCAGAACTACATATCATTCTCATCTTTCATCGTAAGTGTGCCTTGATCCCGTGGATACAAGGTATGTAGGCAGTCTGGAATATGAAGGATGTATCCAGTACTCAGGCACACACGATCCATCATTCTCTGCCCGTCTCAATCCATTAGCACTGTCATCCTTCTAGTCTTCCGTTTGTCAAAATCCATTCGCCTCAACTTGACTAACTCAAGCAGCAAGCTAGCGCATCCTTTCAAAGCAAAAGTCTTTAACAAACCTGAAGCAAAGCAGCCTACTTTCAGAGTCATCTACTGTCCTGCATACCGATTGCCAACATCAGCTAAGTCTCGCTTAACTAAAGCCCTAGATCAACAAGCTTGTCTTCTGTGAAATGTTCCATGATCGAGACCAACACACGCGTCTCCTGCGACATGTGGCATTTCCTGCAGCAAGACATTGTCTTTTTAGGTAGATAGCCCCCTTTAACGGACACAGATTTCCTACGATAAGGCTGTTATCTTTCCTATCCAATCTATCCTGAGCAATCTCTTTGGCAAGAGAATATGTTGGCTGTATGTTTACTTTGTAAGTCAGTCAATTTGTGTTATGGTTTATCTTTTGTTCCTTTTCCAATACCTATTCAAGGCTACCTTGATTTATCTATAATCTTGGTATGTTGCGATGCAGTACGGATTGGGGGCATAGTCATTGCTTTCTGTGTGCCGTGTTTGAGGAATGATCTTTAGTATCTTTCTTAACATTCTATTTATCTTGTGTGTGTTAAGACCTAGCATCTTACATATTAATATTCTTCTTGCATTTACATGTATTGAAGTTTATTTTATGTTCAAGACTATGGCTTATTCACATGTTCCAACAAGGTTATATTATGTCTAAGGGATCTAAGATCAAACCACTTGCTTGCAGAGTCAACGTCCACGCACTCAGATATTGCTGCACCTAGGTCTTTTATACCTTGGTGGTGAACTATCCACATGCTATATCAAAAATAAGGATTGCTCTTGATAAACAACTGTGAAACCGTTGCAACAAGCTCATCCATCTACCCATCCATTCATCCATGGCCTTAGATAATTTTCAAGCAAGGATCGATCAACAGTCTTTCTCTCATGTTCTCTTCTATCTCCACTTTCCTCTATCTATCATCAACCCAACCTCGTCTGTCTCCAACAAAATCTTCTAGTCGAGCGTCAACACAGTTCTTCTGTCGCTTCCTTGTCTTTCCTCTCGAGGGGGCATCCTACGCCAGCTATGCTAGGGCAACTACTTACACTGGGGCATAAAAAAATTGTATCATGTATTCAACTATCGATTTCTTTGACGCAACGCTACATGCTGCATTGCATCAAAGAGGGGCAAAATGTAGACACCCTAAAATGACCAAGTTGTCACACTGCTCACATCTCATCAGTTCTTCCTAATCACCTGCATTTCCCACATTAATTAAATAATCTAATTATTTAATTAATTATCATCAAATTCTTCTAAATCACAAAATTGCAACATTAATTAAATAAATTCTCTTTATTTAATTAATTAAATCAAATTCCTCTATATTCTTCCACAATTAAATAATTTTAATTTGATCATTATCCTCTTTCCAAAAATCAAATCTACATTAATTAAATAAATCAATTATTTAATTAATTCAACAAGTTCCCTCTTATCTAAAATTAAATAATTCTTACATTATTTAATTAAATCAATTGTTCTTCTAAATTTAAATAAATCATGCAAATTTATTTAAATTATCTCAATCCTCTAAAAATAAATAAAATCAAATATTTTATTTATAATCTTCTGTTCTTCCAAAATCATGCACCAACAATTAAATAAATTTATTTATTTAATTTGATTTCGAATCTTTTAAATTAAATAATTCTAATTATTTAATTATTTCTTCCAAAATATCTTCTCTAAATTTAAATAAATCAATTATTTGTTTAAATTGCTTTTTCTTCTAATTTGAGTTATCTCTAATATAACTCAAGCTTTCTATATTTAATAAAGCAAAATATCTTCTTTTCTCATGCAAATCTATTCTTCTTGTTTTAAATCACTTAACCGATTGCTTTATTCTTTAATTGATTTATCTCTTCAGTTAACTCATTCTTCTATTCTTGATAACTCCTCTCATGCAAAAGAAAGCAAGACACATGGCTTCTTCTCATTCGTTGCACATTCCTCAACTTATCTCCTCCGTTGATTCTTCTGAATTATCTAGACCATTGATTGATCTTCCTGGAAATCTATATAAACCCCCCTCATCTCCTTCATTGGGTCTCTCTCTTCAATCGTATTCTCAGGCTACTTAACAGCGCTTTGAGCATACAAAACGCGTCGATTGAGCACTCTCATGATCTCTTGACATTGATCTTTGAGCACATTGAGCACACTACTTGCTTGTTGTAGCTATGGCTTCGCAACTTCATTGAGCAATCCACATTCAATCCAAAGGAAACAATACAGATTTTGGTAAAAGTCTTTATTTCATTGATTATTTGTCATGGTTTTTATTTAAATTCATTTTCTTTATGTTATTGGGTTCTTTGATTTTATTTAGTTTTAATTTAATTGATTTTTCCTCATACACACACTTATTTAAAAGGAAAGCGGGAAAAAGAAGTGGGAAAACAGGAAAATAATAAAAGAAACTAACTATAGTACATAGGAGACACTGCTTAATTAAAATGCTTCTGATTGATCCCATTCAGAGGAATCTCTTCAGGTTCACCTTCCATGGTCTCAAGCTCAAATGAATTTTACTGTTTACAGGACCAAATCTTGTAAGGACCAGTCCACAGTGATTCAAATTTCTATGTCTACCGGGCTTGGTAGCTCTGTCATCCCATTTAAGCACTATTGAGCGAACTTCAAAATGGGGATTTGAAGTCTTCTTGTCAAAATAGTCCTTGATTATTTTTTGGTGTTTCATTAGTGACTCATGTGCTTTTTCTCTTTTTTCTTGCACCTCCAGCAATTCAGCAAGTCTGACTTGCATTGGGCCATTTTCCTCAATCTCAATTTGTTTCAATAATTGCAGAGTAGGAATCTCTTAGCTTAGTGGCATTACAGCTAGCTTACCATAGACCAACTCATATGGGGACATCTTGGTCACCTGCTTAGGTGTAATTCTATCAGCCCACAGTGTAGTATTGAGAAATTTGTGCCACTCTCTTTGATAATTGGTTCCAATCCTCTTATTGAGTCTGATTAGGTTTTTGTTAGTAGACTTTGCCAGACCATTACCCTGAGGGTAATAATTTGAAGAGGTTTTCAAATAAATTCCATACCTTACTGTAAACTTTGATATCTTCATTCCCAAAAATGCCTTAGCATTATTTGATATGATGGTACAAGGAGGGCCAAAATGACCAGTAATGCTTTCTAGAACATCTAGTATTACCTTTTCTGTTGCTTCCTTGAGTGGTACTGCTTTACTCCATCTAGTAAAGTAATCAATGGCTGTGAGGATCCATTTGTGTCCCATACTTGACATTGGATTGATCATACCAATAAAATCAAGACCCCATTGGGCAAAGGGCTCATCTATAATTATAGGGCTTAGGGGCATTGTTGCATTTCTTCTTTTTCTTGTATAGAACTGACAAGACTGACACTCTTTAACCAGCTGATAATAGTCTATGATAAAGTGGGCCAGAAGTATCCTACTTGAGTTATTTTTATTGTAGTGGTCCTTGTTGAAAAGTGTCCCCCTGAGGCTCCATGATGCAGTTCATGTAGTATTCTTTGGGCTTCATCTTTTTCTATGCATCTTAAAAGTATGCCATCAGTATTTCTTCTAAAAAGAACATGGTCAATTAATACAAAGTAGGACCCTTACTGTCTATAATACCTTCTCTTATCATGAGAGAGCCCATTTGGGAAAATCCCATGTTTCATAAATTGAATCCTATTTGTGACCCAGGAATTCTGATCAATCTCTTGGATTCTCAACACATTCTCACTTTCTATTTCTGCAGTCACCATTATCTCCATGTCTTGGGCCATATATTGGCACAATCCTTTGCCTCTAACTAGCTTAGTGGATCTGACCTCCACATCATATTCAAGAATCTTTGTTATCTAGTTTGCCCTTTTCTCAGTGATCTCTCCCTCCATAATGTATTTTCTTACACTAGGGTGAACCACTAATATCAAAATTTTATTTCCTGTTACGATGTGTCTAAATTTCTCAAGGGCTTTGAACATGGCATATGCCTGTTTCTCCACAAAATTATATCTTGCCTCATATTCCCTGAGTGTCCTAGAGAAAAAGGCTATTGGGTGCTCTCCTTCTTGCTGGTCGTCTTTCTGAGTCAAAATAGCAGCAACACTGAATTCACCTCCATACACATACATTATAAAAGACTTAGAAAAATTTGGGTTTATAAGTATTGGGGTTGTTGAAATGGCTTTCTTGATTTCCTCAAAAGCCTGTCTCCCTTTTGTAGTCCACTTGAAAACTAGGTCCTTCTTTAGCAACAATGTCATGGGTGTAATTAGACCTACTAAATCAGATATGAACTGACTGACAAAATTGATCTTTTCTAGGAAAGACTGAATTGCTTTCTTATTGACTGGCAGAGACAAGTTCTTTATGGCAGTGACTCTCTCTGGATCAATAGAGACTCCATCCTATGACACTATATGTCCCAATAGTTTTCCCTGAGGTACTGCAAAGATGCACTTCTTGGGGTTGAGGGATATTCTAAACTCTTGACACTTTTTAAAGATAGCCTCTAAATGATCAAAATGATCAAAAACATTTTTAGAGAAAATAGTGAGGTCATCAAGATAAATCAGGATGATTTTGTTTATTAATTCTCCAAATGCTACATCCATTGCTCTTTGAAAAGTGGCTCCAGCATTTGAAAGGACAAAAGGCATTATACCATATGCAAATGTTCCCCATTTAGTAGTGAATACAGTCTTATGCTGGTCTTCATCGGCCAACCAAATCTAATTATACCTAGAGAAACCATCCAACAAGGAAAATCTCTCTGATCCAGCGACAGTTTGTAAAATTTGTTCCATATAGGGCAGGGGGTAGTGATCTTTCAAGGATGCTCTATTTAGATCTCTAAAATCTACACAGAGTCTTATGTCACCATTCTTTTTCTTGACTGGGACTAGATTGGATACCCAGGTTGAGTGTTTGATTGGAAAAATTACTTTTGATTCTAAGAGCTTCTGCAACTCATCCACCATTAGAGGTTCAATCCTTGGATTCACTGGCCTTTGCTTCTATTTGACTAGTTTAGATCCTTCACCCAACTCTATGGTGTGCTGAATGATATTTTTGTTATAGCCATGAAGGTCTTCATAGGTCCAGGCAATCACTCTGTCATATCTTTCACACAAGTCAATTAGTCTTTCTTTTTCTTCTGGGGTTGTGGTATTTCCAATTTTCAAATTCCTTCCTTCACTAACTTGGATTTCAAAATAATCTGCTTTATCTACTTGAAACCTCTTTTTCTCTAGGCTTACATCCTCTGGGTCAAATAAGTTTTCTAAGGTAGTCAATCCTTTAGGGAGCTTATTGGACTTCAATTGAATGATTTGGTCACCATATGCTTCTTCAATCCTAGGGCGTAATTGATCAGCAAATTCTCTTGATTGTTGCAAAAATGAGAGGACTTGGAAATCATTTTCAAAAACTTGCCAATTTTGGTCATTGTCTGGGATAGTTGGCCTCACTATAACTTTGACTGACTCATTATTTACCAGTAAATCAGTTGCTGGGTCAAACTATGAACCAACCTGTGCCATTCTATCTGCCTCAGAATTTTGGGCTCTAGGAACTACTTCAATATTGAAAGCTTAAAAATCATCTATTAAATCCTAAATCCTATGTCTACAGGATCTCATCCTTACATTTTTGGCTACTACCTTTTCTCTGATTTGTTTCACTACTAGTTATGAATCTCCTTTTACTATCAGATTCTTTACTCCCTTTTTCTTGGCTAACATGAGTCCATGCACCAAGGATTCATACTCAACATCATTATTGGTACAGGCAAATTGAAAACAGATGACTCTTAAAAAAATTTCACCATTTGGGGTAGTAAGGCACATTCTTGCTCTAGCTCCATTCTTACTTTTAGCTCCATCAAAATTTAGAGTCCAGATTTCTGAGTCCTTTTCAAATTCTTGGATCAATGATGTTTCTTCCTTTAAAACATTTGGTATTTCATGGTCTTCATCAAATATGACATAAGTGCCTAGACCAGTAGAGTCATAATTTCCATAGGGGTCACTTTGCATCATAGTCAACAACTGATTATTCTCTTCCTCCTGTTGGTCATGTTCAGTCCAGTCACCTATCTCTTCAACAAAGATTCTTTCATCTTTATTCAACATAGCATGGGCTGCCTCTAATTTTGGGGTTGGTTTATTTGTGATATGGTCTTTTGACAATGGCTCAGACAGTATCTTCATCTTTGTCCCATACTTGGTTCTTAGAATAAGATGTGACCAATCCAATGACATGTAACCTCCTATCTTGGCTGTAAAATCTCTAGATAGACATAGACCAAATATAGGAGGAATATCTATGACTACCACATCCTGATTCACAATTATATTTGGGCAAGTATTTAATTGCAATGGGAGTTGTTTAATTTTTCCTATTGTTTGCACTGATTTCCCATCCAACTGCATAACTCCTCTTGTAAGTGGCTCATATTTTATCTTCAAAGCATCTGCTATTTGCTTTGGCATTACTATAGTACTGGCCCCAGAGTCTATCATTGCATTATGCAACAGTTTCTTCCCAACTATCAGAGTTAAATAAAAAGGATCTAGTTTAGATTTACCTACCTCAGATGCATTATTCAACAGGGTTGTTGTCTGCAGAGGTACAATATTTTTGAGCTATAACTTTTCTTTATCAGTAGGTCCTCCTTTGGCACCAGTATGTTTAGGCACCTCTTGGTCTTGCAGAGCTTCTTGCAACAGTGTCTTCTGCTTAGGAATAGCTAGCATGTACCAGATTGATACATGTGTTGGGGTTCTTTTTAGCTGATCCACTATATTGATAGGTCCTAATGCCTAGGCCTTTGAGTAATAAGGGTACCTTGCCTTTTCTTGAACTTGACCTGAGGCTACTTGATTCTGCATAGGCTGGGGTATTTCTTGTCTAGAAACTATGTTCTGATGACCTTGAAAAGGGGGAGCTCCCATGATCTCATTATTAGTGATTTCAGGTTGTTCCATCATTCTCCTCTTTGCTCTGGTATAGTAATCTGATTGTACTAATGGCTTCTTGGAAGTAGATGTTTCATTCAGAAACACCGATTCTTCATCTTCAATCCATGAAAATAAAGCATGTTCAGGGGCTATTTCCTCTTCTTGTTGTAAGGACATTCCTTGCATCTGGGCCACCAGGACTGCATTTTGTACACCAGGAGACTGATATTGTGGGGTATTAGAAGTTACAAATTGTCCTAACCCTCTCTGTTCTACTATCTTCTGCTATAAATTTCCTCTAGGGCAATCTCTAGGCATATGGGCATTGTTGCAAGGAAAACACCAAGAATTAGTACTATCTGCAAAATTATTTTGCCCTGGAACAATTTCCCTGTTGGGATTAGGAGGGATAGTCTGTAGAGGTTTAGGGACTGTGACTAACTAGTTTGATGGTTGAGGGTTAGCTTGCCTTTGAGGGCCTTGATACTGATTTGGCTGAAAGGGAGGTCTATTTCCTTGGTATCCTTGATATTGGGTTTTTGGATAAGGATTCTCTTGTCTCTTTAGATTGATTATCTCATTTGAGAAGGTTCTTAAGATTTTCTTGACATCATCCATTTCAGATGATTGAACAGGGGTAGTTACTTTAGCAGGTTGCTGAGGAAAAGAATACATAAACACAGGTGGGGTTGCAGGATTAGGGACTTCTTGAGGCAGCGGTAAGGTAACTTCTGGAAACATGGGCATAGGAGGCCTTGGGGGCAACTTTCTAGCATCTATTAAGTTATTTTCTACCTTAATTGCAAACTCATAAGCTTTTGGTAGTGGCTGACCTCCAAGGGACTAAAGCATTACTAAGATATCTGAGGTTAGAGCCTTAAGATAAAACATAATAGTCATACCTGGTAATGGTCTTGCTGTAGCAGGAATCCTCTCCCAAGCCTTTTGGAACCTTGAATTGAAATCAGTCATAGCTTCTTGTGGTGCCCTTTTGATGGTGATCAATTGTTGCAACAAAGAAGATTTATCACCTTTCTCTTTGAATCTCTCAAAGAAGGCATCACCAAGCTGATCCCATGTAGAGATTGTGTTTGGGGTTAAAGACCTATACCAATCCAGAGCCTTCCCTTTGAACGAAGCTGCCAACAGCCTTATAGCCACATTTTGTTGAGTGATCACATGCACTGCACAAACATTAGACATATCCTGCAGATGCTCTTCAGGCATCTTGAAATCTTCCCCACTAAACTTAGGCAGAGCCTTCAGAGCATTAGCTGGGATAGGATCCCAAGTGGCCAGTGGTATTGGGAGAATCAGAGGACTACCAATATTCCAATTTGCATAATTTCTTGGGGCTATAGGTGCTCCCATGTTTGCTCTTGGTGCTGCTGCAAACTAATTTACTCTTCTCCTTGGATTAGCTACCAATGGTGGCAAAAGAATGCTTGGATTAACAACAGATCCAGCTCTTGTTACAGGTCCACAACTCTGACTCCCTGTAGCTCTTTGGTTCATACAATCCTGACAGAAACTTCAAGAAATTGTCCCACCGGGCATGCCAAAAAATGTTGATGTGTAAAATTGCACGGGTTCCAACACCAACATGGGAAGTTTCAGGAATGTGGGACTTGCTCCCTGAAACAACCTCTAGATTTTAAAGAAGTTGGCTCTTCTTTATCTTGTATGGGTTTTGGGAAAAGGGTAGAAATTAATAGAATTAAAGATAAGATGAAAGCCAATCTATCTATGGCGATGTGCCTGAATAATAAGTATCTCTCCAACTAAACATAATGAAACTATCCTCAAGATTCAGTCACATTAAAGAGCAGATACTACATGATTAATAGAAACAAATATAATGAATAGAATCAAAGGTCCACAATCAGACAATTTGCAATGACACAGAAAATATCAACCAAGGCACAGAACTCTATGTTTCTCATTAATTTTCAGCAACATAAGAGGCACAGATATATGCACAGTTACATTTACTTTCTAAATCACAAATAACAAAATAAAGGCAAAATGATATTCATTGGACACAGCAAAAGTCTCCAACTTCTCTCTTGAAACTCTGACAAAAAAACTATCTCTGAATGAATTCTTTCATCTCTCTAAAATCTATGAATTGTTACATATTTATAGCACAGGAGCGACTCTAGATTGTCTCCACAATCGAATCCCAACGGCCAAACCGAACTGGAGCTAACTAGAAGTTTCTGACACTTAAGATCTTTCAGATCTGCAAATAGTTACAATAACTACAAGTCCATTGGCTATGGAAAAATATGTGGCACTCCTCTTCTTATTAGGAAAAGACACTTGGTGGCTTCTGTATATTTGAGACAATAAAACCCCATAACAGATGGCAGCGTCCGCGTGGATCATTTAAAACTCTTTCATTCTTCAGAAGACACCAAAAACTAACACTTGGCGACCCCCGTAACCCTTAGAAATTGATATGTGTCTTAATCCGCAGCTTTCATACTTTACTGTGTCTTTGTATTCAGGAGGGCTCCGCCTATGACATTTGGTAGGATCCACAACACTTACAACTTTATTACTTATGAGAAATGGGACCCAAAACACTTACCACTCAGTAGCTTTCAAAAAGGAAAATAGGGACAGGTGGTACCTTCCGCTATCACTATGAATTTGTACGTGGCACTTTCCGCGCTCTTGAAACTCTTTAAGAAACTTGCGGAGAAATTGACATTTGTCACTGCCCGCATCATTTGAGAAACCTGTATTAACACTGGGGAAAAGTTAGAAAGCCTTTCACTTAGGCGCTGCATCCACCACATGGTGCTTTCCACTACACTTGAAACTTTAAAATTGGTGCCCACCTCCAACCTTCACTAAATAGCGAAACATAAGAACCAACCCGTGGGAGCTGACACATGGCAGGTTCCACTGCTAGCACAAAGGACACATGGCACCTTCTGCACTCACATAGAAACTTTTAAAGAACCTTTGAAACTCAAGTAGAAATTGACACTTGGCAAGTTCTACAACTAGTAACTTAGAATAATGTTGAAATACCTTCCGCCATGTGGCATGATCCACGTTAAAGTTATAACATAGAAAAAAAAGTGCAGCTTGAACTGAGGCTCGACACTTGGCAAGTTTTGTGACTTTGAGACTTAGGCAAAAAGAAACCCTTGCAGAAACCCTCGCGGTGATGAGAAAACTTTTACAGGAACACTTGAAGAGGCAAAAATTAAAACCTGCTATAAGCCGTTGATGCACTGTAACTAAAATAAAATGTAGAGTATTTATCTTTACACATGTCATAGCCCAACTTGGGTGCCCAAAGATGCCTTTCCTTGTGCAAAGATACTCACCGACACTTGTCACCACTTGTCATAGGAATATCTGAACTTGGCTCTTACGCGTCATAGATTCTGTCATATGGAATATCCTCTTCCACATACCACAAGAAGCTGACACATGACATATTAGTCCCACCTCAAATGAGACACCCAAATGCATGTAGGTTTGACTTGACCATCTAAGTCACATTCCATGTAAGATGACATGTCACCGTGCCACCTCAACTAAGTGACCAAACTAAATGTGCAAGTAAATACAATATTAGGCAATAAATAAATATACAATTAAATGAATAATGGTAGGAATTTGCAAAGGTCAAGACACCTTTATTCCCAACATTCTCCCACTTGTTGAACACCTTGCAAGAGCTAAAAGAAATGTCAAGATTTAACTGCTAGGGGCTAAGAGGCCTATAGACTCCGAACACCATCTAAACTTCTTTGTGCCCACTAGTTTAGTCAATGCATCTACAACATTCTTCAAAGTGTCTACTTTTTCCAACATCACCTTCCCATCTTCTACCATATCTCAAACAAAATGAAACTAAACATCAATATGCTTTGTTCTAGCATGGAAACTAGGATTCTTTGCTAAGCAAATCGCACTCTGACTGTCACAATAGATAGTAATTTGTCCTGCATCAAAACTGACATCTGAACACAACCTCTTAAGCCAAATGGTTTCCTTACAAGCATGAGTTTCTTCCATGTACTCTACTTTTGTCATGGACAAAGCAACCAAAGGTTGTCACTTACTCATCCAACTAATAGTACCACCAAACATGGTAAACACATAAGCACTAGTGGATCTCCTGCAGTCCATGTCACTTGCCCAATCAGAACCCACATATCCACGAATACTCACAGAATGCTAAGGTCCAGTAGGATAACCATGATAACATAGAGAATACTTGGAAGTACCCCTCAAATATCTGAACACTCTCTTCACTCCATCCCAATGTATCCATCCAGGATTAGCTATAAACTAATTAAGGACTCCAACTATTTGGCTAATGTCTGGTCTTGTACAGACCATAGCATACATCAAGCTACCAACTGCACTAGCATAAGGTACTCTGCTCATATCCTCTGTCTCAGAAGGAGACTTTGGCCACATCAATAGATAACTTTGTCCCCATTGTAATAAGAACACTCAATGGTTTGCAATCCACCATACTAAATCTTTCCAACAGAGTGTTAACATACTTACTCTAGCCTAGTCAAAGTTTTCTGTTTACTCTGTCTCTTTGGATCTCCATCCCCAGAATGTACCTGGTTGCCCCTAAGTTTTTCATTTCAAACTGTGCTGACAACTGAGACTTCAAATGAGAAATCATATTCTTACCATTCCCAATCAGCAACATATCATTAGGTTTTCTTAATTTTACATAGTAACAATCCCTCCCCGATTCCTGCTTTTGATCTGCTTTTAATGGCTTTCTAGGGTTTTTTATGGTTTCTTCTTTTCTTTTCTCTGATGATGGAGGTTACTGCCTTGGGCAGTGCTCCTGGGAAGTAGATCTTGGCGGGCAGGGATCTGTCCAAGGGATGGAAGGGGGTAATGACAGGGAAGAAGATCTTCTCCCCTAAAGGAGTGTTTGGTGTTCAAGTTCAAAAGGAATTGGTAAAAGGTATGGCTTTGGATATACCTGATGATTTGATTAAAAAATCATAGCAGCCATGGATCTGGCCCCAGTCGGTAAGTTATTCTCCCTCTGTCCTAATATTGAAATGGTGCGGAAGTGGGTTTCTAATCGTTGGAGGATTAAAGGTAGCATGTCTATCATAGCTATGGAAAGAGGGTTCTTATTTAAATTTACAAATAGGGAGGATATGTTAGTTGTTATGGCAGGATGGCCATAGATTTATGGTACCCATTCACTCACCCTATGTTCCTGGAAACCTAGTTTTTATCCCAGTATAGATTTGAATCAGGCTGCCCTAGTTTGGGTGAGGCTCCCGGGGTTTCCCCTGGAATATTGGGATGAAAAGATATTTTCTACTATTGGTAATACCTTTGGTTAGTATGTGACGTTGGATAACACCACTTGGGCTAAGTCCCATTGTGTGTATGCTATATTCTATGTTAATGTGGAGATCCATCAAACCCTCCCCATGTCTATAGACTTAAACTCTAAGTATGGGATCTAGACCCAGCTGATTCTCTATTAAAATGTTACTACATTCTATCAGATCTATAAGAAGAAGGGCCATTTAATGACCCATTGTAAAGTGAAGCAAATGGGAGGTAATGCTGATCTTAACAAAGATGAGGATGATATCTTATCCAAACAAGACATCCCTGATAATCAGAGAATGGGGGGTAATGAGGAAAATGTTATCACAGAAGAATCTATAGAGAAGGATATGGAGATAGGTTTTCAGAAGTCTGATGCAGAGGATTACCAACATTCTACTCAATAGAATACTCAGATTGAAGAGGGTGAGATTCGTTCCCAGTGAGCGGAGGCTACTGTTGAAGGCAAAGAGACCCCGGTTACTATTGGATAGAATGCCCAACTCCCAGAATTGATCTGTATTAATAGGGTTGTGACCTCCCAACCATCCTCTAAGCAACATCCCTCTCCTGTTCCTAACATAACCATGGTTGAGTTCACTGAGGAAGGATTTTTTGAGAATCAGGCAGCTATTCCCTCCTGGTCCACTGGAATTGGACCGAGTGGGAGTGGTAATGACCAAGATGATTGGATTACCCCTCAGAAAAAGATTCGTAGGGCTAAAAAGTCTGTTGATGTTGGAACAGACCCTAGACAAGGAAAACCGACTCTCATAGAAACAAGGCAAAGAGAAATTGCCAAGGAGATTGCCAGTGGTAAGCAAAAAACACTAGAGATCCAATCTCAAAAACCTTCTAAATGAAAATTCTTTCTTGAAACTTGAGGGGATTCAATAGCTCCACCAAACAGTTTGAAGTGAAAAATTGTATTATGGAAAATAAGTTAGATATTCTTTTACTTCAGGAAGTTAAGATGAATGAAGAGAACTTTAAGAGGATAGCTGATGAAATATGGCCCAGGGCTACTTTCTGTATTAGCCCAGCTACGGGAGCCTCTGGAGGAATTGTTACTATGTGGAATGCTGCCAAAATCAATGGATCTCTTGTTGCTTCTAGTAAGCATTTTTTGGTTGTTAACTTCTCTCTGCCTTCTTTAAATTGGTCCCTGATCAATATTTATGCCCCAAATACTAGGGCCATGAGGACAACCTTGTGGACTGACTTGTGTAATACTCTTTCCACTTCCCCTCATTCTCGTTGGATGCTGGCTAGAGACTTTAATACTCCCTTATATCCTTCTAAGAAATTGGGGGGTGTTCTTGATTATACTAGTAGTATGTTTGATTTTGTAGAATTTATCAATTCCTTTAGGTTGCTGGATGTGGAGCTGCAGAATCAGAACTTTACCTGGTCTAACAAAAGAAGAGGAGTCCAATTGATACAAAATAAATTGGATAGATTTCTTATTTCTAACAATTGGGATAACCATAAGAACATGAGTTTGAAGGCTTTATCTAGAACCATGTCAGATCATAGTCCTATTCTCTTTAATTGGAAGGAGCAGCATAAGTGTGGTCCTATCCCTTTCAGATTTGAAGCTATGTGGATTAAACATAAAGATTTTAGATATCTTGTGGCTCATTGGTGGTAACTTCCCATTAAGGGTACTCTTATGTTTCGGCTGGTTAAGAAGCTCCTTCACATTAAAAAGGAAGTTCGTGGGTGGAACAAATATAGTTTTGGCAATGTGTTTATCCAGAAGTAAACTATCTCTCGAAGATTAGTTGATCTTCAACAGCTAATGGCTCAAGGAGGTGGTACAGATGATATTACTCAGGAGGAAAGTGATTTGATTTTAGAATGGAAGAATCTTATGAGCAAAGAAGAAATTTTTTGGAAACAGAAGTCTAGGGTTCAGTGGTTCAAAGAAGGGGATAGGAATACTATTTTTTTTCATCTCTTAGCCATGAAGCATAGGAAAGCTAATTATATTTCTAAATTATGTTTGGAGGATGGAAATGTTATCACTGAGGACAATGAGATTGGGGATCAAGTTGTGTTCTTTTTTCAAAATTTGATGTCAGAGAAAGTGGATATTGCTGGCAATGGGTAGATTATGGACCAGTTCCTAGATAAAATCCCCTCATTGATTACAAAAGAGGATAACATTGAAATGCTAAAACCAATTTTTGAGGAGAAGTTTCGTTGTCTTATTTTCTATGGGTCCCTTCAAAGCTCTAGGCCTTGATGGTTTTCCTCCAATATTCATTCAGGAATATTGGGATATTGTGGGCTTTGATGTCACTGCTGCTGTTAGGGACTTCTTTAGAACTGGTAAACTTCTAAAATAGATCAATAATACTTTTATTGTGCTTGTCCCTAAAAAGCCTAAGCCTATGCATCTCTCTGATTTTAGACCCATTAGCTTATGTAATACCATCTATAAGCTGTGTACTACACTGATTGTCCTGAGATTTCAGCCTTTTTTAGATAAAATTATTTCCCCTTCTCAGAAAGGCTTTGTCCATGGTCGACAAATTCTTGATTTTGTTATTTCCACCCATGAAGCTATCCATTCTATGGATAAGAGCAGGATCCCTGGTATGGTTCTTAAGTTAGATATCTCCAAGGCATATGATAGAGTTTCATGGAAGTTCTTGTTTAAAGTCATTAAAAAATTTGGTTTTAATGATAAAGTATCCCTTCTCATTCGAGAGGCTATTACTACTACAAAATTCTCTGTTCTGGTCAATGGGGTCCCTAGGAGTTTTTTCTCTTCCTCAAGAGGGCTTAAATAGGGGGATCCTCTTTCATCATATCTGTTTATCATGATGGCAGAGGCCCTGGGGAGATATGTTCACTCTAAGATTACCTCTAAGGAAATTGTGGGTATTAAACCTGCTTCTTCTCTCTCCTCTATGTCTGTGTAGTAGTTTGTGGATGATACCATCCTCTTTGGTATCTCATCTGTGGTTGAAGCTCGTAGGTGGAAGAATATTTTAAATGACTATGCCAAAGCTTCTGGTCAATGCATAAACTTTTAGAAGAGCAATGTGTATTTTTTTAATACTCCAGCTGATCTCTGATAGAAAATCATTAATATTATTGGTTGTGCCGAGGCTGATCTTCTTGCTATTTATCTTGGCCTCCCCCTCATGGTTAAAGAGGTTTCTCAGGGATTTTGGAATGGAATTCTAGAAAGAACTCAAAAGAAGTTGGTTGGCTGGAAGGGGAAATTACTCAGTAGTGCTGGTAAACTACAGCTTTTACGAGCTTCTTTACAAGGTATTCCTACTTACTTCCTTTCTCTTTTTAAAATGCCTAGGTTTATTGCTAACAAGTTCGAGAAGATCGAAAGAAAATTCCTATGGACATGTGTGGAAGACAAACAGAGAATGTCTTTGGTTAGTTGCAAAAAAGTTTGTCTTCCCAAATCTCATGGAGGTTTTAACATTAGATCTGTCAGGAATATGAATAAAGCCCTCCTTTCCAAAATAAACTAGAATTTGGTCCATAATAATAAAGAGTGGGGGGACATTATGCAAGCCAAGTATCTTCATAGAACTGATAACATTAGTTTCCTTCATCAGGAGGGGCTTCCTCAGGGCTCTATTATTTGGAATAAAATGCTGAAGTCTAGAAGTTTACTCAAACAAGGACTTAGATGGAAACTAGGGAATGGTAATTCTATCAACTTTTGGGAAGACATTTGGTTGAATGATAAGGCCCTTGATGCTCAAGGTGATTATGGAGTTGTTGCTGGCATTGCTAAATAGTTTTTTGGAGCCAAAGTTTGTCATTATATTCATAATAATAATGGTATCAGGATTTGGAAAAATCTCCTGGATTGTTGTGCTCAACACCCTGAGCTCACTTCTAGGATGCAGTCTATCCAACAATTGATGCTAGGGGTTAGAATCCCTCTCTTTCCTAGGGAAGATGATTTGTATTGGTGGCTAGATAAGAAAGGTTAGTTTTCTATTAAGTCTACTTACCATCTACTGATCCCTGATATGCATAAAAATGAGCTTTGGAGGAAAGTTTGGAATAGTAAACTTATCCCTATAATTAATATGTTTTGGTGGGCTGTTGTTCATAACAAAATCTTAACTCAAGATAATTTATAGAGGAGGGGATTCACTCTGGTAAATAGGTGTTTTCTATGTTTTGACAAGGAGGAAACAATAACTCATTTATTCCTCCACTGTGATTTTGCCTGGGAAATCTAGAATACTATTTTAAGGAATTTTTGAATTCAATGGGTTTGTAATCTTGATGTTAAGGAAGTAATTGCGAACTGGTGCCCTACTTTCTCTCATCCTTGGCTTGTTGAGTTTTGGAATCAAACTCTACCCTATCTTGGTTGGACTTTATGGAAGGAGCGTAATAATAGAATTTTTAGGGAGTCTGCCAGGGATACCTCTCAAGTCCTTCATTCTTTTTCTAAGATCCTTATGGAAAGTGTGATCAATTCCCACATCAAAACTACAGAAAAACCTCTTTCTCAAGAAGAAGAGAAAATTGTAACCAATTGGAGAATTCTAAACCAAATTCTGGCTCTTGATAATTCCAAATAGTTGCAGAGATTAAATACTAGATGGATTCCCCTAAAGCCCCATTGGCTCAAATTAAACTTTGATGGGGCATCTAAGGCTGATCGTAAGGCTTGTGTTGGTGGGATTATAAGAGATGACAAAGGATGGTTGGTTGCTTCCTATGCTGGTGGGATAGGGTTTCAAAGCAATAATTTTGCTAAAGTTGTTGCTCTTTTATAGGGGGTGAAGTTGGCTATTTCACTTGATATCCAGTAATTATATATTCAGGGGGATTCTAAATTGATTATATATCCTGTTACTAATGTGTCGACTTGTGACTAGAAACTGAAAGATACTATAGTTGATATCTAGATCCTTATGTAGCGGATCTCTAGAGTTGATATCTCTCATATATATAGAGAGGGAAACGAGGTTGCTGATGCCCTTGCTAACTATGGCCAGCAATTTTCAAATTGGCAATGTTGGCGCCAAGTTAAAAACATTCCTTTAAACATAAGGGATTTAATTCAAAAGGAGCTGACTTGTCAAGGATGACTCATCATACTAAGAGAAATATTTTGTTCCATCAGTTTTGTTCGAAGATACTAACATGTATCTCAAAGTACGTGCTCTTATGTACTTTGTTGCTCAATGTCATTTCAACATTATTACTCCCTTGTGTTAAGGCAAGTTGCTTATTTTCTAATTATAGCGAATTCCTGAGTATTATATTCAAGCATGGGAAGGGCAGGCTTCAATTGGTTTTCTAAAAGGTGGCTCTAATTAATGATAATTTGTGTAGCCCTATTATCATAATTCCTTATCAAGTTGATACTTTTACCTTTCACAATTACTCTACAAATTTCTAGTTTTGGGGGCTCTGTGTTATTGTTTGGAAGGCTAAAATGGGAGGTGATCGGATTTGAATGAAGCCTATTTCCTGTTGCAAATTCAAGTACAATGTTGTGGTCTGGCACTATTGCAAGGAAGGTGGTATTAGCCCTTTTTTGGAACAACTCAATGGTTATGATGAGAATCTATCTGAACAATTTGCTCGCTCCTGGCAAAACCGTAGTCACTGTTGGGAGGATTGGATTTGAGATTTCTCAGAAAGTTACTGCTATGGCAATTGGTCTTTCTACTCAAGGGACCAAGCTGCAAAGGAAAGTGAAAGTGGTGGACCATCCTAACTAGAAGTTGTTCCATGGGGAAGGTGAAGAACTTGTTCCCTACCAGGGAGGGTTTGAACAGGCCAAGCTGCCAGAGCTGTGGGATGAAATGTGTTTCCTCCTCATGAAATACTTCACCCTGGAGGGTCAGTTTACAAGGTTTTACAATTACCACCTTCCTTCACTTAATCATTTTAGACACAATGCTCACATTAGTTTCCTTTTCTATTTACTGTCTTCTCTTGAGCATTTAGTCTTTAGAGCTACTGCTAAGTCAGCTAAGAAACCCTCCAAGAAACCTGTGCCCCTGCACCAAGGTCTTATCCTTGACTTATATAACTTTCAACTTGCTTTGGAGCCGCCTAAGCCTATCCAGACCCATAGCGGTGGAATTTCTACCAATCCTGATGATACTACCGTCTCTGAAGAGCCTGAGCCTTGCCCTTCCCCTGCTTCTCATAAATTGAAAGGGGTTTCTTTTTCTCTATCCAATGAGGAGACTACCATGGTGACTGTTATGCACACTCTGGCATCTAAAGGGAGTCTGAAAAGTAAGAAGAGGAAAATAAGGGAGATGGAAGAGGATATTGTAGGGGATGTTGTGGGGACCCCTATAAATCTTAGCAATACTAATGTGGGACCTGGCAGTAAATCTACTCTATCTGCTAAAGAAAAGAAGGAGGGTTTCTCTTTTGGGGTTAGGAGGTCAGGTAGGATTACTGGTAAGCCTATGCCCAAAGCTAAACTTATTGATTTTCTGAGAGTGCTTCTAATGCCTCCACTTAGGGGGATGATATTAAGGACCTTGAAGTTCAAGAAATCTCTGAAGATGCTGAGGGCAAGAATGTGGACAAACTGATTGATGTTTCAGAAGGTGATGTCGCTGACTCTGAGGACAATGTTGATGAAGGGGGCAAGATGTTTGTGGAGGAAGCTACTGATGAGACTAAAGAAGGTGATGGCCACAAGCATGACATTGTTGTCATAAGAGGTCGTGTGGAGAAGCTGGAACAGTTAATAAGCAATGTGCTCAGGTGTACTATGTTGCTTAATCTTTCTGTGTTGTAGGATATTGGGCCTACTGCTGCTGATGATAAAGAGGAGAATTTCTAAAAGTTGGATGAATTTATTGAATCTCTGGCTAAAAGATGAGAGAATGTTTCTCCCTATTTCTGTTTTATATTATACTATCTGTTCTCTGCTACTTTATATCTATTGTCTTTAGACTGGTTATGCTGTCTATGTTGTTTATACTGGTTAAGCGGGTTATACTGTAACTATTTTGAGGCTCTTTTGTTCTTTTGCCTCTGGGGTTTATTTTTGATGTATTGAAAGGGTTTGGCCCCTTGTTTTAGCCACCTTTTAATAACAAAAACATATCATCAACATATAGTGCAATAATGAGAATATGACCATTCTCAAACTTGTAATACACAATGATCTGATTTCGATCTCAGAAATCTAATAGACAACACAAAGGTATCAAACTTCAAGTACCACATCCTAGGAGACTATTTCAATCCATACAAAGACTTCTTTAACTTGCAAACCAAATTTTCTTTACCTTTCACTATGTAGTGCTTTGGCTGTGATATGTAGATTTCTTCCTCCAAGTCACCATGAAGGAAAGTTGTCTTCACATCCATTTGTTCCACTTCTAAATCATAAGCTACTGCAAGAGATAATAGGAACTGAATAGATGTCATATTTGCAATGGGAGAGAAAATATCACCATAATCAATTCCCTCCACTTGTGAATACCCCTTTGCAACCAATTTGGCCTTATACTTCTCAACACTGCCATCTGCACCAAATTTCTTCTTGAACACCCATTTGCATCCAACAGATTTCCTTCCATCAAGCAAAGGCACCAAGTCCCAAGTTTAATTCTTTTCCAAAGAATCCATCTCATCTTCCATGGCCTCCTTCTAAAAACTTGCATCTTTCATGTCCATAGCCTCTATCACAGTTCTAGGCTGATCAGTGTTAATAATCAAAGCAAAAGCACAACTAGAATCAAGAAATGTATAACCAAACCTCTCAAGTTGCTTCTTGTTTCATGTGGACCTCCTCAAAGGATGAGGTGGAGGTTCTACTTCTTCTTATAAACTTTCAGAGCTGCTAGAGCTCTCCTCATCATCAGGTCCAAAGGGTCTTTCAGTTTAGTCTTTGTAGGGGTAGTAGGAAACTGAACCACACCCTCTTTCTTTTCTTTTTATTTTGGCTATAAAACAATAGGAGAAGGTGTTACCTCTCTGAAGATAACACTCCTGCTATACATGACTTTTTCAGCCATAGGATCCCAAAGATTGTACCCTTTCACACCAGCACCATAGCCAATGAAGATACACTTAACTGCCTTGTTCTCCAATTTTAACCTCTTCTCCTTAGGCACATATGCATATGCCTCACATCCAAAAACATGAAGATGTCTCAATGAAGGCTTATTACTAGACCACACCTCCATGGGTGTCTTATCAACAAGCACTAAAGTAGGAGACCTATTAACCAGGTAGCAACCAGTGGCTACAACTTCAGCCCAAAACTTTTGTTTGAGGCTAGCACCACTAAGCATACTCCCAGTCCTCTCCATCAACATTTTGTTCATCCTCTCTGCAACTCCATTTTGTTGTAGGGTATAAGGAGTTCTCTTATGGCTTTCAATCCCATGTTCTCTACAGAACTTGTCGAACTCTACTGAACAAAACTCACCACCATTATCAGTTCTCAAACACTTAATCTTTTTACTAGTCTATTTCTCAACAAAAGTTTTAAACTCTTTGAACCAACTAAAGACATCAAATTTTCTTCTGAGAAAATAAATCAGTCTCCTATTGTAATCATCTATGAATGATACAAAATATAATGATTTAGAAATTGAAGGAACATTCACAGGACCAAACACATCAGAATGAATAAGATCCAAAACACCAGAACACTTATGAGAACTTGCGTAAAACTGAACATAGTTTTTTTTTCCATATATACAATGTTTGCAAAAGTCAAACTCAAGATTACAATCATTTAACCCCTTGACAAGTTTTTTATTTTTCAAGGCTCTAAGACCCTTCTCACCAATGTGACCAAGTCTCTCATGCCACAACATTGTCTTCTCAGTAGGAATTTTCATTTCCAAAGCATGAGCACCCTTAGGTACCCAAAATGCACTACCATTAGAAGTTGAAGCAACACATTTCTTCGCTGTTGGTTCCAATGGTGAGGATGAAGTGACTAAAGCTCTTTTCTTCAAATCAGAAGAACTATTGCACTAAGTAGTGCATGCATCTAGCTAAAAAAGAGTACCTCTCTGAGTACCCCTAGCAAGCACCATAGATCCTCTTGTCATCTTGCATCCTCCATTTGAGAAGACAACCTGCACACCTACATCATTAAATTTACTTACAGAGAGTGGGTTTCATGCTAGACTGGGGATGTGCATAACCCCGTTGATCCCCTTCACTCGTCCATAAGTGAATCAGATCAAGACTCTTCCACAACCAACTATTTTTAGGTGAGAGTCATCACCCAAGTACACCTTCCCACCATCAAACTTTTCATACTTTGTGAACCAACCTCGATGTGAGGTCATGTGGAAGGAAGTGCCAGAGTCAATCAGCCACACATCATCTGATGCATGGGTGGCCAAGGAAGAAATAAAAGCATCACCATCATCATGAGATTTTTTAGAATCTGAATCAGTGGTGTTCTTCTTCTTTTTCTTCTTCTCCTCCTTGCACTCCTTTCAGAAGTACCTAGTTTTTCCACAGTTCCAACATAGTGCCTTGGACTTTCCAAGAGATTTGGATCTCCCACGGTATTTGGATTTGCCCTTTTCATCTTTCTTGTCTTTCTTTTTCCCTTTCTCCTTGGGTCTACCACGAACTGCAAGAGCCTCCTTAGCTGACTCAGATGACTTTCTCTGCATCTCTTCAGATAATAGCAAAGACACTACCTTATCCATCTTGAAAGTGGTTGTAGTGCTTCCGATGGTCATTACAAGGTGGTCCCATGAATCTGGAAAAGAACAAAGCAAGGTCATGCAACAATACTCCTCCTCCATCTTTACACCAATGAATGTTAGTTGTGCAACTAGCATATTAAAAGCATTCATGTGATTTACAATAGATCCTCCATCTTCCATCCTTAGATAAAATATTTTCTTCCATAGGAATAACTTTTTTACCAAGGACTTAGCCTAATAAACATCACCAAGTTTCTTCCATAACTCCTTCGTGGTCTTCTCTTCATGAACATTTAACAAGACAAAATCAACCAAACAGAGTCTCACAAGACCCTTGGATTTACGATCTTTGAGATCCCAATCTGCCTGTGCCATTTCCGTTGGTTTGGTGCCAGAAATTGTTTCCCATAGATCTCTATCAACAAGCATGTCTTCCATTTTGAGTTTCCACAACTCAAAATTGTTGCCATTAAACTTTTCTACCTCTATTCTTTTGGATATGCCTGCCATCTTCTCCGCTACAACAAGATCACAAAATACACTACATAAACTCCCACTCAATTGAAGATTAGCTCAAAAAACCCTACCCAACAACTAGGATCATAGGTGATCAAGCTTTGATACTAATTGAAATGAAGCTAGGAGTGCAGAAATCACTTCCTACACTAATCTAATGAGGGGAGAGGTATGCAAATTTGTTTTAATCCTTACAATTGCAGCAATGTTAAACATATAACATAAGAAAGTGCAGCAGCAACACAACACATAAAAGATTGACACAAGATGTATTGTGGGGAAAACCTTTTCAGGTAAAAAACCCCACTCTAAAACCTACACAATGTATTATCTAAAACAATAATAGTTTACAATACACTTGCAATGCAAGTTCTTCCAAGAGTCTTCAAATGTTGATTTTGGAGTTATTCCAATAGCATAACAGTACCTGTAAAAACACTATGCAACTACAACTCCAAAATAATGCATTTTATAGAGATGTAAGGCATATTTTGGAAGCTTCTTAAGATAGGCATCCACCTTGGCCACATGGCCATTATCCCACATCAAAGGACACTTGTCCAAGATGCAAATACATCTCTTACATCTGTCATACATGAAGATTTGACTTTCCCAACATGGAGCACTCCAAGGCTAAAATAGACTATGACGGATGCTCTTACACATCTTACAGTTGTCATAGATTTTCCCATCATAACAACCTTAAATGTTGTAAGAGAATCTGTCATACAATGCTAAATATAGCATATTCCTCTTACAACATGTCATAGCCCAACTTGGGCACCCAAAGATGCCTTTCCCTCATGCAAAGATACTCACCGACACTTGTCACCACTTGTCATAGGAATCTCCAAACTTGGCTCTTACGTGTCATAGATTTTGTCATATGGAATATCCTCTTCCACATACCACAAGGTGCCAACACATGGAATATTAGTGCCACCTCAAATGGGATGCCCAAATCCATGTAGGTTTAACTTGACCATCCAAGTCACATTCCAAGTAAGATGAGATGTCACCATGCCACCTCAACTAAGTGACCAAACTGAATGTGCAAGTAAATACAATATTAGGTAATAAATAAATATACAATTAAATGAATAATTCTAGGAATTTGTAAAAGTTGAGACACCTTAATTCTCAACATTCTTGCTATCCATAAGCAATGTTTTCCACAAGTTTATCCAATAAAGGCCCCTGGTCACCCAAAATCTCCTCAAAAATTCCCTCTACTTTATCCTTAGTAGACTCTTCATGTATCTCTACTTATTTATCCTTTCCTACCCCAGGCCTATCAATTCTACCTTGGTCCTTAGCTTCTTTGTTAGGATGTTCCCCTACAATTTACATTATTGCAAGAGGGGCTTCTATGCTAGGTGGAGCAAGAGAAAGGGGAGTGAGAAGAGGTGTACAAGGAGGAGGTTGTGAAGGTGAAGGTGATGGTAGGGATGTTTGTTAAGTGGGAGATGGAGGTGGTGAAGTGGATGAAGGAGAAACTTTTATTTCAATTGCAACATGAGTGGAAATAAGGACAAGTGAAGTGATGGAAGTGAGGCTAGTACTAGGAGAAGATGCCATTATGACCCCTTCAGAAGTAAGAGTGGAAGCTCTTGTTTCTATCTTTCGAGACAAGGGTACAATGGCATCTTCTTCCTCTAACTCTATATTGACTGCCACTATCTTTTGTTTGCCTTAGTGACAGGGTTAGTCTTTTCAGCCCTAGGAGCTGCAATAGGAGCTTGCTTTTGCACCCTTTTGCCCTTCTTCTTTGCTCCTTTTGATCTTTCTGCCTTCTTGGATGGATAGGGGTTTATCATTGGATAGGGCTTCTATGATCCAAGCCATAGTTTTCTTTAGCACTTCCTTGGCCCTAATCTCAATGGAAATATCTTCAGGTTGATCCCACTTAATAAGGTCCAAGGGGAGGTTGTAAACCTTCCTTTCTTCATAGGAGGGGTCAAGTACAACACCATCCTCCTTCATACATTTGGGGACCTTAGGAAGCCCTAGGAAATCAAACCTTTTTAGCAGATGAAGACTAAGTCTGTAATAATCTCTCTTTCTAACCTGATGGCCATCTGTACAATTCTCTCAATGGTCTTCCAGGGAATATTCATGAACATACTAGCTCCTAATTAATGGACTGACCCATGCAATATGGTTAAATCTGCTCCTAATATTATCAAAGGAACCCAAGGATAGGATAGCCAGTTCAAACTCTGCATGCCTTTCATTGATGATGTTCTGTGAGGAGTATTCACCCACCTTGATGGGGAATTTAAAGCTAGACTTATGCTTACATGAAATGAGCTTGTACACCTCACAGACTTGCCTATAGATTTGTAACAAAATGACCTTGTGACTAGGGTACCAGGGTAGCTTGTAGGGTACTTTATCAAAGCCCATAACCCTAATGTATGTGAAGGTTTGAAACTAGATGTACTAGTTACCCCAATTTGCTAGCTCTTTAGTTGTTTCCACTGATATCCTCTAAGAATAATCATTCTCCAAACCTCTAGTCATAGCATACACAAAGGTATCATTTATAGTGCAAAATCTTTTCATGTTGGTCATCAGCTCAATCTAGGGGAAATGATCATATACAAGGACTTCTCCCTATTGGAGAGAGCCCACCTACAATAAACTTAGAAAACTAGTCTGATAGGCTAGTAGGTAGACCAAGTAGGAGGTCATATAGAACTCATTTGTTTCCATTACTTCAGGATAGTTGTTCATCTAACTTCTCACTAATGAATGAACCCTAGTCTAGATTTTTCCCATCTATTACTTTCATGCAAAATTGGCACATCCAAGGGTGCCATTTATTAGCAGTAGGTAATCCAAATATCATGGTAAGGAGGATGATAAACCTCCTTCAATCTTGTTTGAACTAATGGTTAGGATGAATAGGTGCCATCGTCAATTGGTGCTTCCTTCTTGTAGTGAGAAGGTGTTGATTCATATAGCTTGTTGCCATCACTAGTTTCGTGCTATAGAATGTGAGGGTAGCATTCTCCATGATTCTATCATAGTCAGCATAGGTGGGTAGGCCAAAGACCTTCTCCACCATATCAGAAGTCAATTCAAGCACCACATTCCCTACAAGCCCAATAATCTCTTACTTCTAGCTTCGTACCTATGAGCACATGCCAAGACCAATTTAAGTGCCTGCACTAAGACTGGGAAGGCTGCAACTTAACCTCATAGTTAATGCAAGTAGCTCAATGGATTTGGATGACCAATGTCTATATCACCAACCTTAGGATATGGATTTGTGAGCTTTGAGGCTGGTAGATATCCTTTGAATTCTTGTTTCTTATCCACAGTTTGTGGAGCTTCGACCATTTTTTTTGCATCCATAAACACATCTTATTACTAGTGTTGTATGTTCATTACAAGATTAGCCATTATTATATCATCATAAAAGCACAAAAAAATCTATTAGGGATGCCTTAATTTAGTAAGGAATACAATTTTTTGGCATCTATCATATATTGGATGTCAGGCCTTACCCATTATGTATGCCAAAAGAATTAGAAGAGCTAAGATGGAAGGCCCAATGTCAAAAATCCAACAATATAGTCTCTTAGGACAATGATCAAAGCCCTAGATTGGACTCTAAATCCTGATATAATTTATATAGTCAGAAGTCATGATTTGAGGCTACTCCTTTTCAAGTCAAACAAAATGGATGAGGGAACCCAAGAGGCCTAATGCCTAAACCCTGATGCTTTACTAAGAAATCAGGACATAGAGGGTGTATGCAACCTTTGACTAAGTATATATGGAAGATGGAATGCTAAAGCCCCGATGCTCGAACCCTGATGCTTTACTAAATAATTAGTGAATGGAGGGAAGGAGTGACACTTAATGAAAATTGGATGAAAAAATACATACACTCCGACATTCAAACCCTGAAAAGACCCATATAGTTCTAAAGCACAAGCAAGATCAGAGGGGAAGGCATTAAGTTATAAAAAGGAGAGTGGAAGATTAGAGACCTGATCTCTGACCCCTCGAAACCAAAGGAAAATACCCTAAGTCATACAAGAACCTCAAAAAATACACCAAGAATAAAAATGGATTCAACTACTCAAAGAAGAAAGAATAAATGAAATCCTAGTCACAAAACCACAAAATTTGGCAAACAAGACCAAAACGAGTTGGATTTGAATTGAAATGACAACAAGAGGTTGGCCATGGATTCAAAATCAAAATACTAAAGCATGCAAATTAAATTAGATGAGTAAATAATGAAACCAACCTATAAAAGACATGTAAATTGATTAGAGTGCTCAAAATAGAAATGTTTACACTCTAGTAACATTAAATCTTCACTCCAAATGTGAAATCACAACAGAAGAATGAGAAACCATGAAGCTCAAGGCAAATGCACTGGGCGTAGGAGCAAGTTAACTCAAAAAACAATTGAAATGAAAACAAATGGGCCTAAAAAAACCTTAAATGGGCTAGACACATGCGTGGGAGATCACCATTAATACGTCGCTGAGGGTAGGTGGAGGGAAATCAATTCCAATGCCACGAAGCTGACCAACAGGCAAGCCAAAACACCAGTCTCTGAAGCACTGTAGGTGATCTACCAACTCTACACTAGGGTCCTCAGAGTCGAGATGTCGAGGGATTCTCTACAATCATTCCAAGATGACTAACCCTGACAAAATGGTGTCCACACAAGCATGGCAATAGTCCAAGGGTCAGGGTGTTAGAGATGATTCTACTACAATGCCAACATGACAAACTCTGATATCCCAATAGTAAGGTGGAGCAAATTGAAAACATGACAAAGTTAGAGAAAATAGAACACAAAGTCTTAGGCCTTTGCCTTTTGGCATGTTAGAAGAACAAAGTCTGAAACTTCGACAAACATGAAATCACCAAAAGGCTAAGTAATTTAAGGATCAATACTTAAAGAAAATGTTGAAAAATCTTGTCCAAGTAAAAATAAAGCATTACAATACCAGAGACAAGTGAAAGAAGAGGGGGGCCCCTATTTTGGGGCACAAGAATGGGGTGGGTTGTGAGGAACACAACAGGTTGTATTTCTTATGACTTACAATTTTACCACTATCTTTCAGAAAAATAAGTAATGTATTATTGTTCATAAGTCTTCAGTAGTCAACTACAAGGGAGAGAGCATCACCCTAGTGCTTTTCCTCCAACCATAGACCAACAGTCCCCCACACACTTTCCTATTGCAAGTGGCCCTTCCCTTCATGAGGGTAATAGTTAATGAGAATCAACTAATTCTTTATGTCATCTAAGAACTAGTGATGTGTCCTAGCTAATGACAATCGAGTTTACAACTCTAGTCTAGCTCTAGCTATGTATGACCCATTCTAATTGTTTAGCTATCTGGTACACCGTGAACTAACAATGCAAGTAGTAACTTTTGCATGACTTTGGACAAAGTTTAACATAAATATTATAGAGTTAAAATTCTACATTTTAAATATTTCAATGTTCATGGTGGGATTCATTTTGTTTCTGAGGGGAGAAGCATCAATAGAAACAATGATTAAAAAGGGCATTGCAGAGATGGTATTGTAGTTATATATGTGTTGATGATATATATATTTACCTATGCTTCGGCTTATATATGTTTCTATGTGTTTCGGGAAAGTGTCATGTTTCTTTATGAGAAGAGTTTCACATGTCTTGATGGTGCTTCTCCGGGGTAGTAAGAATTTTGACATCTTCATTTTGCTATGCTAATGGTTGGAGAATCCATGCGGCACTTTCTTGCATTGGTGGGGTTCACTGTAGTGACATATTTTTGAAAGGAAGCTAGGTGTGTGGAAAATGCTTCCTACACTAATCTAGTGAGGAGAGGGCTATGCAAATTCAACTTTATCCTAAATATTACAGCAATGTTAAAACATTAACATGAGATATTGCAGCAAAACACAAGAACTAGAAAGATAGACAGAAGAGAGAGAGAGAGAGAGACAAGATATACATGGGGAAAACCCTTACGGGTGAAAAATCCCACACTCCAAAACATAGCTCAAATGTATTACAGTAAACAATAACAAATTACAATATAGTTTCAGAGCCAATGCTCTTTCAAGAGTCTTCAAATGTCGAATCTAGAGATATTCTGGCAGCATAATAGTACTTGTACCAAAGTTATCTATCTCCCATCCAAGCACCTATTTATATAGAGTTTATAAGGCAAATATGGAACCTTCTAGAGATGGGCGTCCATCTTGGACTCATGCCCCAAAACCCACACCTAAGGACACTTGTCCAACATCCCATCCCAAAGTGGGCACCTGGTCCCAAGATAGGTTACAACAGATACTCTTACGCACCTTATAGCTATCAAAGAATCTGTCATAAACTGACTAAAAATATCATATTCCTCTTACATGTCATAACCTCCCTTGATCGCCCAAAGATGCCTTTCTCTCGTGTAGAGATACTCACCGACACTTGTCATTAATTAAAAAATGTTTCTGATTCATATGTGTTAGCCTAATCCCCACAGTTTCTGAGCATTTGGATGGTATTTCTTGGAGGATCATTTACCTTGTCTTAACGAAAGGTCTGATATTCCACATGAGTTGTCGATTGTGGGCCGGGGTCTAGGACCTGTATGGACAACCCAACTAGAACTATGTGATGACATGAGTTGTCACTTGGGGGCCGAGGTCTAGGACCTACATGGATAACCCAAGTGAGACCATGTGCCCCATGTATATTTTGAGGTCCAACATGTGGAGGGAGATTTGTTACCCATGCTGAGACAGATCCTGTATCTACACATGTTCTAACATGATGCAATAGGTATGATGCCACACCCCACTGATGTTTTGACATAGTGCTAGTGATGATGCTATGTTACTGATAGTAGTGAGCTAGGGTTGAGGACACGATGCCACGTGCTTAGACACGTGAAGGTGCACTATGAGGTTATGTTATAGCCTACTTGTGTGATGAGCATAATGGGCTCTCAGACACTTGTAGAGGGATACTAATGTTTGCTTTCGACAATGTTGGGTTGGTTAGCATATGGGTAGGTCCTAACCATGTATACCTCTGGCTACGGTGAGTACCTGCGTGTGCCTTTTCCACGAGGTGTCGCTATGCGGGGTGTGTTCTGCGTGTGCCTACTTCTGCAAAGCCATAGACACACTGCCATGCGGCATATAGCTAGTACGTGCCTTCTCTAGCTAGCGTATGACCATGCTGCACTGAGATGCGATGAGGGATGTGGCTGAGGTGCACATTCCATGCAGGTAGCCAAGGAGTGTGCGGGCCACTTGGTTAGTCCATGCCGCGTGACGACGCGATGTAGGGTGTAGACGAGGAGTACACCCTGAGCCATGAGGATGGCGTGCTCACTCTGCACCACATGAGGGCTATTGCTATAGCCTAATATTGTTCCCTCCTTCCTCGTTTGGTGGCTAGTATCTAGTCACACAGTGTTGTATAGTACAATTTTGAAGATTGTGGACTTTCATTGTGGTTATTGGTGATTTTCTATTGATTGTGAAGGCCAACACCTTGTTTATATTTGATTGTGATGGTTTAGCCACATCTTGTGATCTTATTTTCTTTTAGCCCTCATGGTTACATTTGATTTAGTGTCAAAATTGCGCACATTTCTTGCTTTAGTTGACTTATCTCTAGGGTTGCATGGTGGGCATTACATTTGGTATCAGAGCAGAGTTTCAGCACTGGGATCTCTGGTTAAGGTTGTCACCCATGTTATAGTAATTCTTTTTATGCATGTGATAGGAACTCTTGTGTTGGATAACATGCTTTAATCTAAACACCTATATTGATGTATTGGATAGATGAACATGATATTGAGATTCAGCACCATGTGATACGTAGAAAAGTAGAGTGGATGAAAACTGGAAAGGGAAGGGGATAGCAAGTAATGTTATGATTTTGTAAAGGGAATCACATTGGTTATGGAAATAAATGTACTTATGGTAGTAATGAAAATTGCGTATGTAAATGTAAGTCTTCCCCTGTAAATGTGAGAAACCAGTAACTGTGCATTGATTCAGTGTGTGAATACCCTGTACTTGCTTTGTGTGCCTATGGGATGGTGATACTGGGTACCCATCCATGGGGAATATGTGTATTTTAGGTGTGGAATTAACCATACCATTATGTGTGTGTTTGTATGTTTGTTACTCGATTGAGGGCTAATCCTTGCGTGGTTGAAAATATATATATAAAAGAGTAGCCAAAAGTTAGATTCATAGATTCTCTTCTTTTGGTTATCTAGTTCCTCAGTCTGTGAAGGGGTAGTAGCAGCCATAAAGTTCCTTGGGCGGAGTGTGCAGCATATGCTTATGATGACGCAGAGTGGTCCCTCGCTCAATCAAACCTGAGGAAACGTACTCACTACTTCCCCTTATGATGGATCAGGGTACTTGATTCATATGTGAGCCTAATCCCCACAATTTCTAAGCATTTGGATGGTATTTCTTGGAGGATCATTTACCTTGTCTTCACAAAAGGTATGATATGCCACATGAGTTGTCGGTTGGAGGCCGGGGTCTAGGACCTGCATGGACAACCCAACTAGAACTATGTGATGACATGAGTCATCACTTGGGGGCCGGGGTCTAGGACCTGCATGGATAACCCAAGTGAGACCATGTGCCCCATGTATATTTTAAGGTCCAACATGTGGAGGGAGATTTGTTATCCATGCTGAGACAGATCCCGTATCTGCACATGTTCCGACATGATGTAATAGGTATGATGCCACACCCCACTGATGTTCTGACACAGTGCTGGTGATGATGTCGTGTTACTGATAGTAGTGAGCTAGGGTCAAGGACACGATGCCATGTGCTTAGACACGTGAAGGTGCACTATGAGATTGTGTTATAGCCTACTTGTGTGATGAGCGTAATGGGGCCTTGGACACTTGTAGAGGGATACTCATGTTTTCTTTCGACAGTGTTGGGTTAGTTAGCATATGGGTAGGTCCTAGCCATGTATACCTCTGGCTATGGTGAGTACTTGTGTGTGCCTTTTCCATGAGGTGTCGCTATGCGGGGTGTGTTTTGCGTGTGCCTACTTCTATGGAGCCACAGACACACTACCATGTGGCATACAGCCAGTAAGTGCCTTCTCTGGCTGGTGTATGACCATACCACACTGTGATGAGATGTGGGATGTGGCCGAGGTGCACATTCCATGTGGGCAACCAAGGAGTGTGCGGGCCACTTGGTTAGTCCATGTTGTGTGACGACGCGATGTAGGGTGTAGACAAGGAGTACACCCTGAGCCATGAGGATGGCGTACTCACTCCGCACCACATGAGGGCTATTGCTATAGCCTGACATTGTTCCCTCCTTCCTCATTTGGTGGCTAGTATCTAGTCACACAGTGTTGTATAGTGCAATTTTGAAGATTGTGGACTTTCATTGTGGTTATTGGTGATTTTTTATTTATTGTGAAGGTCGACACCTTGTTTATATTTGATTGTGATGGTTTAGTCACATCTTGTGATCTTATTTGCTTGTAGCCCTTGTGGTTACATTTGATTTAGTGTCAAAATTGTATGCATTTCTTGCTTTAGTTGACTTATCTCTATGGTTGCATGGTAGGCATTACATTAGTGAAATTAGCTTGTGTAACCAGTTTGAACCACTTAAGTGATTTTAAACACCATCATTTTCAATTGGTCTCTTCTTGGTAAATGATCTGTGTAAAGGGTAAAAAGACTAGATCCTTTTCCATTGAATCAACTTCCTATAGGTTTAGTAATTGGTTTGGATTGAGTTCTTTACTTGTCATTGAAGGATCTTTACAACTGCTTATATGTACTCTATTTTTTTATCGTGTACGGTAATTTTCTCAATTGCATTTTGGCCAAAGTGTTGGTTTAGATGTCTCTTTGACTCTCATAAGTACATAGTGTTCCTGTTACAATTCAAATACTAAGTGGACAACCGATTGAAAGTTCACCAGGTTTAAAATTTGGCTCTATCATAGCCTGTGGACAGGTCTATATTCCCGAACTACGAAGTCTCTACGCTACGCATATGTAGGCAAGGCTAACATAAGCCCCCGAGACATTAGGTCAGCCCCTTAGGGCCTTAGGTTTGTCATTTCATACAATTGATGTTTGTAATGTGTAATCTATAACTATGCAAGACTAATGTTTACTGAGATGTGCAGTTTGAGATCTATAAGCCATGTAGGACTCTGGAGCTAAGGAGGTACCTTTCCACTTGGCAAATAAGATGACTATCTAGCAGTATTGGTAAAGATGTAAAATGAGTATAAACTTATTGAAACGCTTGTATTATACATTTCATTTTGAAGAATGTTGATTTTCTATGATAACATATGTAAATTGAAATCTTAACCTCCTGTTGAGTTCATTATTGGGTAGACATTACTTAATTGTGCATGTGTGTGTACTCATTTGGATTTAGAACAACCATGGCTATTAGTAGATCATGTTAGTGATTTGTAATTTAGTCATGTAATCAAATATAATTTAATTGAGTTTGGTATATGGTTGAATGTAGCTTAATTTTAATAATGCAGTCATGTCATCCCTAGAGATTCTAGATAACTTGTTGAATTAGACTATATTATAGTTTGTTAACATTATTTCTTAGTTTTTTTAAAAAATTATTTTTGCCTTTTTATTGCTTTAGTTGACTTATCTCTAGGGTTGCATGGCGGGCATTACATTTCCCTTCGAACCCTAGCAAGCTCATGGCAGCTCGAAGAGCCACTTTTCTCCAAAGTTACAAAATGCAAATGGCCCAAAAAGTTAGGGTGAAGAATGGTTTTGAGATTAGGGTTTCTTGGTGCCCTAATGGCATTATTTTGTATTTTGAGTGCCCTCACTAATACTTGTAGGGGTATTAAGGCATGTCTTTTGTGCCTAGGCTTCGTGCCTAATGGGTCCTTTGACCCTTTTTTACAACTGTAATAATAAGACAAGACAAACATATAGAAGATGCCCATAACCTTGCAGGATGGAGATAGGAGCCATTTAGGCTTTTTATTTTACTTTATTTTTGCCAAATTGTTCATAGAGGCCATAGTATTTTTATGATTTTTAATAAGAAAAATCAACATTGTAAAAGCCTTGTAAGGTTTTATTTGCTTTAATCAAATCCAAATTAGAAAACTGAAACCATGTAAAGTTTGTTTTAAAGCAATAATCTATAAATTGCTTTAAAACTAAAACTATTTTATGCAGTTCAATCAAAGTAAAGCAGATACGATCTTCTTTTGTTTTTTGCTTTCTTCTAGGTGAGTTGGGAAAATGAGGACAAAATAAGAGCCTTTAGGGGTTAGATAGGGCCTAATTTTAAAGCGGATTTGATGGGACCGCCTAAGGAAATAGTTTGGCATCTCCCATTTTCAGTTTGGAGGCAGTTTGGTGAGATTTTAATTAGCTTTTTGATGGAGCTTGAAAATGGATTTCTTTCATCTATTTTTAGGAGCTTTTTTGGAGAGATCTCTTGGAGGAACTTATAGGAGAAAAACTTAGTTTTTTCAGAGTCAGTTGATATCCTTGTTTCTTCTCTCTTGACCACAAGTAGAGAGTTTGTAAACTAATCTTGGCTCATATTTTTAGAGTTAGATGTACCCCTTTCATTTCAATACGGCAAAGCATTCCTATTTCACATTTGTTGCCTCTTTTATAACTTTGATTTGATGTTTTCACTGTGATTATGATGTCTAATCCTCTGATTATGTCTCAATGTTATTGAAATCTATGCATCTTTTTCCCATCTAATCCAAGTTGTGTGTTGTTTTTAAGTTAAACCTTCATATGAAGTACTTTTGGATTATTGGACTTAGGTGAAATTGAGAAGGTTATAGGCTTGAGAGTTGTTTGTGGGTAAATATTTAGATTTTAGGATCATCTTTAGATAAAAAAATAGAATTTCATTTCAGCTATTCCTCTTCCCTTTTCTCAGACAAGTCAATAGTTTAGAAAAATCATAAGGAGAACCAGCTCACTCTGGAGATTCATTCTCACTATAGGTCACCCACAACCTGAGAGTGTTTCCATGTGTCAACATGTAGCTAAGTCTTATGTAAGCTTAGCATAGGGATCATATCTAATTGATAATAGTTTTGACACACTTGGTGGGACTCTAAAAGTATTTTCAGAGAAATTTTTCAATCTTCAAGTTGTTGTTTCGGTATATGCAGCAATGTTCTAGCCTTTGGAGGCTTTTTACAAGTATACCTAGCGACTCAATCTTCTGGTCTTGCATGCAAAACTAGTGCATTCATCTTGTGAAAACAAGATCAGGATAGATTAGATTATTTTAGTCCAATAGCACGTTAATCTATCACTAATATTTGGTGTGTGTATTAGTGATCCTAGCCTTTGGAGGTAGAAAATCAAACACATCTGGTGTCTCCAAATCAAGATCTATAGGTTTCGGTATGATCAAGTCTTGGTATGTTATAAAATTCACCTACTCATTTCATTTTCCATCTTTCATATGAATAAAAATGTCAGATTTTCATAGGCAGTATGACTATCCACTCCCATACTATGAGAATTTAACTTACCCACCTCCAGATCGGCCATATCAGGCCAATTGTGCTGATATTTCCAATCCCATGGCCCTGCAAAGCTAGCATGCACAATATAATTACCACCCACCCACCCCTGTTCAGCCTCCTTACCAACCATACACAAGTGGCCATGATATTGGTTTTAGTCCAAATACTTAGGATGCTTACCACATGCCTATCCCTACCCAATCTTCCAATCAACTTCAAAATTCTCAAATTAAAGAGCTTAATGACATTCTGTTAGACTTTAATAAGTAGATAGAGGAGATTAACAAGCAATTTGAGTATAATGAGCAGGAGTTGGATGCACAAAAAACACAATATGAGTAGGAAATTGCAAGCATGAAGAGTTATTAGTACCAACAAGAAGAGGGATTTCAAGCAAGACAGTATGAAGAGTCTAATTTGCAGCTGTGAGAGTTGAATCACCAAGTTTAATTTCAACAACCAGAGAAGCCACCCTATGAGGCCTTTGGTTTTGATCAGGAGTGGGAGACACAAAAAGAGATAGTTTGAAGAAAATCTGAAGAGAGAAGCAGCTACACAAACAAAGCTCTTTCTTGCTCAAGCCCAAGTAGCTCCTGTTGTTCCAGAACAACCTGCTCAAGAAGAGGTACGTAAGTATAAATTTCCAAGTTTCAGACAAAATGAACCTCTTAATGCCCCTAAAGTTGAGATTTTGAGTTTTAGATAGAGTAAAGTCCTTGATTCCCCAAACCAGCCTCTCAAGCTAGAAATCCCAAGTTTCAAAAGCCTTCACCCCTTGCAAGTTGAGAAAAATAACTAGTTTCAGCCTACTACATTTTTAGATCAGCCACTTGAAGAGTTTCTTCTCCTCCAAGAAATCCAATAAACTCCCCAAGTTCCCTAACCTGACAAATCTTATTGTCCTATCACTATTCACCTTTGTAAGGATGGACCTATTGTCTTACAAAATGACTCACTCACCATGAAAGAAGCTAGAAAGGTAAATTTACTACATATAGCTATGGAGCAATATCGATTAGATTAGAAGAAGATCAAACAAGACAAGACTCCTCCTAATGAATCTATCAATGTTTGCACTAAAGAGCTTCCTTGTTTTGTAGAAAATGATAATTTTTTTTCAGAAAATCAACTAGTATAAGAGGTTGATTCAGATGGAAAGGTTGCTGTTGTTTGTATAGAGCAAGTTGATTCAAATATGACCCTAAATCCTCTGCAGTTTGATTCCTTTGAAAATTTTTCTAATGTTGTTCATAAGATGCATGAAAGCAGGGAGCAGAAGTCACAAGGTGAAAGCCTCCAATTGCAAAGACAAATTGTCCAAATTCAAATAGAGGATGAACCAGAAAAAGGAAGATGATTCAATTTCCTTGTTTGATCAGCTTTCTGCTTATGTTGGTGATGATGAAGATAGCAAGCAAGAATCAAACTTATCAACCAATATGGGACATCCATAATGTATGGCAGAAAATGATGCACTATTGTTTCGAAAGGGCAATGATGAGACTGAGACCTTAGTTCAGTTTGAAGAGCAAAGAGATAATTTGGTTTTTGAATCTAGCATGATTGTTTTGCATGAAGACCCTGACTACCAGGCTGAACACAAGGTTGAATTAGATCAAATTCTTTGTGAGGATGAGGCATTTAGTTTGTTCTTAGAGCTCCCATTGTACTGTAATGAAGAAGCTGTCATGAATGAGACTAGGGCAACTTGCCTGGATGAGCAATCAAGTCTATCAACTAAAGATAATCAACCTGTCCAAGACAACTACATATTTGATTGTCAGGATCCTAATTGCTTGGCTTGTAAAGAACTTGCCACTCTGCTAATTTCTTGTAGCAGTCAAGAGCCCAAGCCAGTAGGTGATGAAGATAATAAGAAGGATCAAGGGGCTGATGTTAAAGGTATGTGTTTTGAAAGCCATTGTGAGGATAAGTTAGAGCACACATTGTATGATGAAATCATCCATCAAGAGGATTTATTCTCAACTGTCACTGAATTTTTTTCTCTAACACTATTGATAGCTTAGCATCTTTCAAGACAAAGGTTGGTGATCTATATGATCAAGTGATCAAGGAGGTTGTGGTGGAAGAAACAATTCCCAGAGGAGAAAAAAGAAAAAAGAGTTTTCAGTTTATCATCTCCAAAAGCTGCCCAATCAGGCATCTTTCTAGGATTGATCCTAAATATGAGAGTGTTGTTGGAGAAGAAAAGACTCAAGTCATTTTGTCACCCTAAGATAGCAGTGTTTCCTTTCCAAATAAAGAGGTTAGTGGTCTTTTGTATATTCTTCAAGATGTGGTGTAGTTGGTTCATGGTATTTCAACTATTGTGATTTTTCATCTAGCTATCCAAGATTATGTGAAACACCAAATATTCTATAGAAAGGGTAGCTATTTCACCCAATCGGTGAATGGTTTTGTTTGACTAGTTTCCTTGGCTGGTTAGATTAGGGTTAGATTAGTGCTTTCAATCAATAAGTACTTCATGCATGTTTACTTTCAGTCATTTTTGTTTCCCTAAGTGCTGCTACACAGGTTTTCTATTGGCCATCAGGGCCTATTAGTTTGTTTTTAGTTTGGTTTGTTTTGTTTTCTGTTGCTATTTGGACTAGTTGGAGAGCTCAATTTTAGTGTTTTCTAAGTTTGAGAAGAGTAAAACATGACTCAATTCCCAATGGATATTCAAGGCAACTGATTCAATGCTTACCAGGCAAGCATATAGCAGAAATGTTGCCATTTTTCACTTATAGCTCAAACTAGTGGAGCTAGTTTAGCAAGTTCATTTTAAAAGTGAAGGTTAACATTCTTCTATTATGAGTTATTTGCATAGTTGATTGTGTTTCAGTGATTTTGTAGTTTCATGTGGTTTAAAGAAAGAAAAGATTTTCAAATCATTCATTGTAGTATAGAACATTCATAGGAGAGGTAAGTATTGCATTCACTACAATGATTATTCGTTTAAAAATGAGATACATAAAAGGATAAACATTCCATTGAAAGAAATAATGATAGATCAAATGTCCCACACAAGCCGTGGGTATAGCTGAACAAATGCAAATATAGGAAAAATGCTATGCATCTAAAAATAAGGGAGAGAAAGTCATAGCCATCATTGCCTTGTAAAGTCTTCAATCTCTAAGGTTGCCATCCTGTCCTTCCTCCTAATCTCTGATAAGAATTTGCAAAAATTTGGAAAAGGTCCTCTTAGAGCTCTGGTTATGAGGTCTCTATGTCTATGGGAAGAGGCATAACACATTGCCTATAATGCACTGATCAAATGAACATCATTCACATACAAGACGAACTAAAAGAGAAACAATCATTGAACTTCATTCTTTTAGCTAATCTGATTGTTTCATGTGCGGGTATAGGATAAGTCAAGTAGCTGATTGAAGACATATTAACATGTGGTGTCAAGTGGGCTCCCACAAGGGTTGAGCCCAGCATGTTGCCCTGACCTTTTAAAAGGATGGACACATAAATAAACATACCTGAGGCACAAAGTATCACATACAGAAAAGGTAATGTATTTTCCACAGAAAGTTATTTCTATCACATAGGGTTTCATTTAGGATGCAGATACATAAATTAAGTATTTTGAGCATGTGTTGTTCAAATGACACGAGTTTACTTAAACATGCTAAACTATGAAACCATGGTGGCCGAGGTCTGTCAGAAAGAGATGGTGAAATAAACTTTTGCTCAAACCCACTTAGGGTTTTAAGAGAAAATACAAAATATATAGAGAGGAAAGAAGTATTTCAAGCATGTAATACTCAGAAAGATAAGATAATTCATGGCCTCTTCATTGAAGAAACCCCACAGTAGCTCTTCTTACAAAATAAAACATAGAACTATAATAAGTTTTTGAGCCCAAGAGTTACCTTTTGAGTCAAGATAAATATGCAATGATACTATGACTTCTACCCTTTCTAGGGTCTCAAATAACTCAATATAGTCAGCCATGGTGGCTATGAACTTAGTCAAGGAATGATAGTGAAACAAATGCAAACAAATCCATCAAAAAAATGTCATGGCTACGGCTTGTAAAGCCTTATTCAACTCAGAAATTAAAAGAAGGACAGAAATATCAGTTATTTTGCATCATGTAAACATTTTGCCTCCACTTTCTACAAGAAATCCATGCTCAAAGACACCAGGAGGTCAAGTTTTCCCTTCGAACCCTAGCAGGCTCATGGTGGCTCACAGAGACACTTTTCTCCAAAGTTCCAAAATGCAAATGGCCCGAAACATTAGGGTGAAGAATGGTTTTTAGATTAGGGTTTCTTGGTTCCCTAATGGGAAAATATGATTTTGATCACATTATTTTGTATTTTGAGTGCCCTCACTAATACCTATGGGGGTATTAAGGCATGTATTTTGTGCCTAGGCTTCATGCCTAATGGGTCCTTTGACCCTTTTTTACAACTGTAATAATAAGGAAAGACAAACATATAGAAGATGCCCATAACCTTGCATGATGGAGATAGGAGCCTTTTAGGATTTTTATTTTTCTTTATTTTTACCAAATTGTTCATAGAGGCCATAGTATTTTTATCATTTTTTATATGAAAAATCAACATTGTAAAAGCCTTGTAAGGTTTTATTTGCTTTAATCAAAGCCAAATTAGAAAACTGAAACCATGTAAAGTTTGTTTTAAAGCAATAATCTATAAATTGCTTTAAAACTAAAACTATTTTATGCAGTTAAATCGAAGTAAAGTAGATAGGATCTTCTTTTTTTTTTTACTTTCTTCTGGGCGAGTTGGGCAAATGAGGACAAAATAAGAGCCTTTAGGCATCAGATAGGGCCTGCGTTTAAAGCGGATTTGGTGGGGCCACCTAAGGAAACCGTTTAGCATCTCCTATTTTTAGTTTGGAGGTAGTTTGGTGAGATTTTTATCAGCTTTTTGATGGAGCTCAAAAATGGATTTCTTTCATCTATATTTAGGAGCTTTTTTGGAGAGATCTCTTGGAGTCATTTATAGGAGAAAAACTTAGTTTTTTCAAAGTCAGTTGATATCCTTATTTCTTCTCTCTTAAGCACATGTAGAGAGTTTGTAAACTGATCTTGGCTTATATTTTTAGAGTTAGAAGTACCACTTTTATTTCAGTACAGTAAAGCATTCATGTTTCACATTTGTTGCCTCTTTTATAACTTTGATTTGATGTTTTCACTGTGATTATGATGTCTAATCCTCTGATTATGTCTCAATGTTCTTAAAATCTGTGCATCTTTTGCCCATCTAATCCAAGTTGTGTGTTGTGTTTAAGTTAAACCTTCATACAAAGTACTTTTGGATTGTTGGACTTAGGTGAAATTGAGAAGGTTATAGGCTTGAGAGTTGTTTGTGGGTAAATATTTAGATTTTAGGATCATCTTTAGATAAAAAAATAGAATTTCATTTCAGCTATTTCTCTTCCCTTTTCTCAGACAAGTCAATAGTTTAGAAAAATCATAAGGAGAACCAACTCACTCTAGAGATTCATTCTCACTATAGGTCACCCACAACTTGAGAGTGTTTCCATGTGTCAACAGGTAGCTAAGTCTTCTATAAGCTTAGCATAGGGTGCATATCTGATTAATAATAGGAAGATGTGAAAAGCATCTTACAAAATTTTTCAAATGAGATCATAAATCTCAAGAGACAATAGAGTAGTTACCCTAGAGCCCCTTATCAAGGTTTTCAAGGAAATAAACAACCTTATCAGCCTAATCACCACAAACGGTGTCAGTATAACTAGTATCAAGGAAATCAGAGGCCGAGTCCATCACAACAATCAAATCAAATTGTCCTAGTCCTAACTCCATTGTAAATAGTTGCACCAAATCTTCATCATGAGTTGGTAGCTGGCCAGAATAATCTAGCTGTGGAGCTGAATGCTTGGTTTTTTCCATGTAATAATGCTCATATGCCTAAACATTGTCCTAGAGGTAATGCACATCAAAGAGTGGATGAATAGAGAAGGAAAACACCGTAGGCAGAAACTCAACAAGGGTAATATCAATATCAGTCACCTAGTATGCAAAATGCGGTCTTGGTGGCTTAGATGCAAGGGATGTCTATTGAATAGGAGGCAAAGATTATTCTTGAAGATGCACTTTTCTCATGGGTAGAGGAGGAGGAGGCAGTGTTTGCAAACAAGGTGTCCACTTCAAAGATCCCTCAGGTCCATTCTAATTATTATACTCATTTGAAGAGAAGAGTGGTCAAGGATCCAGTAAACACGCTGCAACTAGAAATCACTTTCTAGAAAAGTCCAATGTTCCTAGCCACTCATCCCCCAATAAAGACACAAAATGTCAACTCCGGAATGATACCAAATATTGTTACTACTATCTAGCTGGTTGAAAAAGTAAGGTTCCTAGGAGAATACCAAAGATTGCTAGCACTAGGCCCATGAAATGTGGTAGAAAAATTAAAGATGGCTACAACCAATGTCTCTCTTTGGGATGTGTTGTCAATTCTAAAACAAAAGAATATGCTACAAAATGTATAAAATGCACTAAACGTACCTAGAGATATGCCAGTCTTGAAGGACACTGGTGCAAAGAAGAAGGTGACATTCAAGAAGCCCCCTCAGCAAGATCCAAAGGTTTCCTTGGTAATTCCAAAGGCGGAGGGAGGGAAGACCAAATCTCCACCATTCTCTTTGACACTAATAATAGGGAAGAAGTTGTTGCATAATTCCATGATAGACTCAAGTGTAAGCGCCTTTGTGATGCCAAAGCAAATAGCTGATGCTCTCCACACTAAATATGAACCTATGGAAAAAGGGGTGATGCAGCTAGATGGGAAAAATATACAAACTATGGGATTCCTTAAGGAACTTCCTCTTATGTTGTATGCATGCCCAAATTTCACTGTAAAGCAAGATGTTTCTGTCATAGACATCCCACCTATTTTCAACCTCTATTTATCTAAGGATTTCATAACCAAAATAGGAGGGTACCTCCTTAGACTGGTCACACATGATTCTACAAACCAAGTATGGTTCTAAAATAAAAGTGTTGTCAGAGTCGTTTCACAAGGGACATATTTCAAAAGAAACAATGACCAATTTTGAGGTAGAACTTACTATAGTCACTCAAGATGAAAGACTTGATATGGAAATGCTTGATGGAGAAGGTGTCTTGAGTAACACAAGTGAAGAGGAGAAGGCACTTTTGCTGGAAGCCTCTCAAAATGATCCTTTCAGAAATTATGATTCCATTAGGCTAGGAACATATGTAATCATTGAAGAAGATTTTGTGATCCTAGAAATCACAAAGATGCCTAGAGAGATCAAGTAAATTACAGAAGGGGATAACTCTCTCTAGACTCTACACTTTGATGGTCCTAAATGCAGAAATGGTTCAAGAGCTAGGATATGTCTTGAGCCACTAGAAGGGGAGAAAATTCTCAGATCCTTCCACTTCCAGTTTAGTTGTATGAACAATGACATGGAGTATGAAGCACTGGTGCATGGACTTATCTTGGCTAAAAAATGGGAATTAAGAAATTACAAGTTTTTAGAGATTTAGAGATGATAATCAATTAGGTCTAAGAAAAGGTAGCTGAAACAAAATGTTAGAGTGAGATCCTACCACCACTGAGTATGTGATCAAATTGACAGCTTCACTACTTTCAATATTCAAGTGGTGCCAATGGTCTGAAACACTGAAGCAGACAGAATGACACAAATAAGGGCACATTTTGACCCAACAAAAGACCTATGGTTAAACAATAATATGGTGAATCTATTTATCTGATTAGCTATCCAAGATAATAGGAAGCATTGGCAAGTCTTCGATAGTGATGATCAAATCACCTTGTTTCTGCAACAATCCGGTGAGTTTACTGATTAGCTCCAACCTAAGATAGAAGAATCCTATTAGGATTAGATAATGCAATTAAAGATAAATAAGCTTTTGAAAGGTCTAATAACTTTAGAGTGTTTATTTGATTATGATGACACCAAAATAGACAGGAGAAGATTCATGGCCAAAAAAGATGATTACTTTGAGCTAGAAGTCGGCGAAAGGAAAAGAATCAAAGTAGGGAATGTTACTACTCAAGAAGAAAATGAATGACTGGTTTCTTTGTGTAATAAATATCATAAAGTAATAGCCTGGAAGTATGAAGACCTCTGGGGATAGAATAAAGGCATAGTCCAACAAACTATTGAACTAGTAGGAGTGAAACCAATTCATCAAAAACAAAGTCAATAAATCTGAGGATCAAGACCATGATGGCACAAGAATTGAAGAAGCTAATCGAACCCAAAATCATCTTCCCTATCAAGAATTCTATTGATGTGTAAAATTGCATAGGTTCGAACACCAACTTGGGAAGTTTCAAGAATGTGGGACTTGCTACTCAAAACAACCTCCAGATTTTAAAGAAGCTGGCTCTTCCTATTTAAGGGGGTTTTGAGTAAAGGGCAGAGAGAGAAATAGGATTACAGATACAATAAGTAAAAATCTAAATCTATGGTAATGGGCCTGAATGAAATGTATTTCCCTCAATTAGCACAGTGAACCAATCCTTAAGATGCAGCTATATTAAAGAGCAAACATTGCATGATTAATATAAACAAATTGTGAATGATTAAGATCAAAGGCTGAACTCAGAGAAATTTTGCAAAGACATAGATAATATCAGCAAGGGCACAAAATAGAGTTCCTTTCATTAATATTCTAGCAAATACAAGAGGCACAACAAAGATGCATAGGTATATTAATCTTCTTATCAGAAATAACAAAATTAAGGCAAATGATATAGTCTGGTCACAACAAAGTCTCTGAATTATCTACTTAATTCTTGATAAAACTTATCAAAATTGGATCCCCCTCTATCAATTACAATTACTGCATATATAGCCATAGACTTGGCCCAAGATCACCTATAACAACCCAAATCTTCAACAGAAAAATAGAACTAGAGCTAACTGGAAGTCATCGACTGTTAAGATCTTCTAAATCTACAGCTATTTTATCCCGCGCACTCATTGGCCGAGGAACCAAAATATATGGCACTCGAATTGCATTCTTGTTAAGACACATGGTGACACCCACGGGCTTTTAAAACTTAAAAATGTAACACATGACACTGTCCGCTTTACTTAAAATTCCTTTACCTTCAAAATAAAATACATAGAAAAATGCCACTTGTCACCATCCACTGAAACTTGGAACTGATACGTGTCTCTCTCCATTGAGCACTTAAAACTGTATCTTTGCTTGAGAAACTTGTCGCTATGACATTTGGCACTATGTGCTACACTTTAAACTGAGACACAAATATGTATGGGACCCATTGCATGTGCCACTTTACTATCTACACAGAGAAATAAAATTGGGACACATGGCGCCATCTAGAAAAACCATAGCTTATGAAAAAGACTCTAAAAGATCTCGTAGAGACTGACACTTGTTGCACTCTGATGCAACTTAAAATCATAATGCCTCAACTTGAGAGCATTAAAATAAAAGAAGTTCCCACCTCCACTTTTTCCATGTGGTGCTCTCCGCAACAACCAAGAAATTATGTCATAAAACTATGGCCCACCATGTATATGTTGGTACTAACAAGTCTCAAATAAAAGAGGATACACACAGCAGCATCTGCTGAAAGCTCAAAAAGACACATGGCAACACCCACTGGCAAGTGGCACAAAAAGAAACTTTTAGAAACTACTTCTGATATCAACATGTGGTGGAGCCCATAGTAAAGATGAAACTTAATAAAAGAACACTACTACAGTTACGTGGTACACTCTGTTGCATCAACTAAAAAGGAAAGAAGAGACACGTAGTAGCGTCCACTTAATATTTAATACTAGTACTTTAGTTGTTACTTTAGACACATGGCACACTCCGTGCACAGGGACACATAGGAAAAACATAGCCATAAATATATAAGCCACTGAAATATATACTGCAACTAGAAATAAAATGTAGAGTTTCAGCTCTACAATTCTTGGTGACTACTAGGACTTCTGAGCCTGCTTAGAAAGAACTCCAAAAAAGAGAAACAAAAAGGCACTACCACAGTCAAATAAAAACTTCAATCATAAATTATGTAATGTAGTCTGATACACATACCACTTTGAATTTGATAGCCCTTGTCTACTCTGCAAATCTTGAAAAGCAAAATCTAGATTGATAATATCCTTATGAGAAAATGATTGCAAAATTTGAACCATAGCTCTCAATTGAAACTCCAGCTGAGCCATCGGCACCAACACATATTTGACCTCTCCCATAGTAGATGAATCACTCAGACCCTAACAAATAGTCTGATCATTCCATTTTGTCAAAAGCAGAGCCTTTATTTCATCTATCATTAATACTATGTTATTATCCAGGAAAGGTGAAGGTAGACCTAACTACACCAAATCTTCAATGTGCTTCTTCATGTTCCTGACTATTTCCTTGACTATATCTAGGAGCTCTTTGCAATTCATTGTAGCAGAATTGTAGCTCAAAACTTCATTTACCTTCCTAGTAGCAATCATTCTGTCATTAATACTAGCTGCAGATAATGTTTCATCAGTTGTATCATATAACTTCTACAATAAAAGCTGAGAATCAGAAACTCTTAATGAAACAATAAATAATGTGGCCTGTACAGAAGATTCCACCTTCTCACACAATTGCTGAGCATTCAATAAGAAGGTTAGAGATGGTTTGAGTTGTATAATCTCCTCTAAGATTCTATTCCATACTGAAACATATAACTCCTTGACCAAATTCAAAAGTCCTACATTTTATGGTCTGTTTACTAACTCAATTGTTAGTTGTTTTGTCTTTTGTTGCTCAACCATGTACTATGCTTGAGCTGCACTATTTGCATTCTTCTCCTTCAATAGTATTTGTTGCAATTGTGTTTATTCTTGTAACTTATCTTGATATCTTTTCTCTACAGTGGCCTTCTCTCGCCTCAATGTAGCAACAATAACTTTCACCTGTGCTAACTCAATCTTTAAGGCTATAACTTGAGCCTGTGTTGTTTGATGAATCTATATGGAAACAATATTCTGTGACTGTTTATTCAATGAATCAATTTCATTTATCTTAGATTGTATCTCCTAGGTCAAATTGCTGCTATTAACCTTTTCCTGTGCCAACTCAGCTTTAATTTTCTGGAGCCTTTTAGAAACCTTTAGGTAGTCAGTGGCAACTACTGTAGCAGTTTCATTCATTAACTCTACCTGGTCTTATGGCCTAAATAGGGACATGTCCATAGCCATTGCATTCATTGCATAATCTTGTGGCTGCATATGCTTATTTGGCTTAACAACATTGGGAGATAAATGTGTCATAGTTAAAGACTGTTGAATGGGGTCAAATAGTGACTTCATATGAGCTACAACATGGCTTTTATTTTCTTTCTTCCTTTTCTTTTCCATTTTGGATTCTCTGGCCTTTCTTGCTATATCTGCTTGGGCTTGGAAAGTGGGAGGGGATGCAACATATCATCCAACAAAAGGATGACCTTGAGGCAAGCTATAAGGAATAACAGATATCTATTGACTTGGGTCAATTTGAGGTGAGGCCTGCTTGAGCATGGATGGAGAAAACAATGGTAAGGTTATGGCTTGTGGAGACATGGTCGCTGCACTGGCAATTAGAGTAAAAGTTTGTGAAGGCACAATAGAAGTGGCAGGAGACATGGAAACTTGGGTGCTTGGGGATGCCACTCCTAAATAAGAAGAAATAGAGATAGGAGAGAAGAGAGAAGAGGTACTTACTTGAGCTACAAATGAAATGACTGAAGCTTGTTGTTGTTGGGGCATGGATGCTTCTTCTTCTTCTTCCTTTGGCAGAATTAACCTCCTTATCTTTTGAGGCCTATCTGATGCCTCCTTTGGATCTTCTTCTTCAACATCAATTATTGGTTGTTACAAAGGTACCGCTCTCGAACCCCTAGATGTCGAAGCTACATGGGTCCCGAGAGACATCAATGATACAATTCCCTTTTGTTTCTTGAGGGTGCTAAGAGATTGAGGCCATGGAGTTTTAGGGTCAGCATATGAGGCTTGACCTATTTCCTGAATTTCTTGAGCCTCCTCTATTTCTTCCTTTCCTTCCTGAGACCCTCTTGGAATTTTGCTTGTATCTGGGCTTGAGATTGGAGATGGATGCCATTCATCCCAAATTGACTCCCATGTCTCATCTGTCTATACATTTCCAAAGGTGTGAGTCAATTCAGATATTTCTTGCCTATATTTCCAATAAGCCTCAATCTTCTATATACTCCAGTCTTTACCTCTCAATGCCTTTTTCAAACCTGGGGTCATTTTTATTTTAGGGTCAATTTCCCCCTCTTTCACATAGAAAGTTTCCCAGGACCTGATGGCAAGTCACTTAATTCTACATAGAAAGTAGGGTCAACCTCCTTTGGGGATCTTCTATCATCCTAGAACTTTGTTGTGGATTATCCAAGAAGCCAGGAAGCTATCTGGATCATATCTCCAATTATCTTCTACAATTAGGAAACCATAGGCTACCAACTTTCTTAGCAGGAGATTCTCAATCCCTCTAATCTCAATTGTTACTTTATCCCTTGTCCAGGGAACACCATACATCTTTGTTTTCTTCTTCTTGTGTCCATAATCATTGTCTATAACAGACACTTGATGAGATACTTCTAAAAATGTGACCCTAGGGGTCAAGACTTTGGGCAATAAAATAGGTTCTCCACCAAAACCATGGACTCTAATTATAGTAGTGTGAGCCCCAAAGAAATAATCACAAGGGATTGGATGATTTGTTAGAAAACCCCTGATGCTATGTATCATCCTATGCTCTATAGGTTCAGGACTCAAATGGCTAAAAAAAGGAGCAACAAAATATTCTAAAAAATCATAGGGATCTGATCTATCGGACAACACATGAGTCCATGTAAACACTGGAATGGTTCGAGTACCATCAAACTTAGGGTCATACATATTTAGAGTCATATATTGTTTGAAGAGACCAAAATTTTGATACAACATCAAATGAAACAGATATGCGGAATACCTGAAAACTTGTTTTGTCTAGAAATTTGTAAGTTGGTCAATCATGGCTGCTGCAATTTTCTCTAAAAAGTCTAGCTGATATTCCTAGGACTTATCCAAAGTCTTTAACCTGAAAATTACTCTAAGCTACCAATCTAAACTATAGAATCTTCATTCTAACCAAAGATGAATTCTAGCATAGCAAGGGCTTCTTGGATGTCAGGGTTGAACTAAGCACATCCAGTGGGCAGCAGGGGTAACTGAGTATTATCCTCACCTAGATGCATCTCAGTATTTAGAAACTTTAGTGTACTATGGAGATTTGCCCATGTGCCCTGTAACTTTGGAATAGTTGGAAATGTGGATGTTCTATCATACTGTAAAGCCAACATATCCCTAATCTCCTTAGGGGTAATGTGAACCATGAATGGGTTGTGCTAAATAGAATTTGATGGTGGGTGAAATAATTTAGCACACAAGTTGACCAACTCAGGACACGGGTGCACATTTGGAACTAGAAACTATGCCAATTGAGACATCCATATTCTCATCCTGAAAGTTTCCTATTGACCCTTTGTTGCACGGATGAGGCATCTCTAGTGAGTTCCCTCCCAGAGACTCTTGGTATTCTTCTGCATATGTGTATTGAAGATGCCATTAGCATAATCTTTTACCTAAGTTGGGTCAACATTTATGCCTGTTTCTGGGACCCTTGTCCTTGGATAATTCTTCCTTGGCTGTGCAAGTGCAGAAGCATAGGACTTGTTGTTCATCAGCTTATCACTGCGTTAAAAAACCCCCAACCCCTCTTGTGGTGATTGTGTCTCTAACATTTCTGTATCTATTGTAAAACTTAGAAACCTTTTAGCACAAAAGATTGAAAAGATTGTAAAAGAAACTGTACTTAGCTTGAAATGTTTGCAGAGAATGGAGCTTGGATGCAACAGTAATTTTAGGAACACAGAATGATAATAGTAAATGCAACTCTGGAAAGTACTAAAACTTAGCTTGGTGGGGCATCATGAAACAATAAATGACACATCTCATCATATTAATGGTAATAATACTGAGAGACAGTGTATCTTTTAAAATCTGTATTGGATGGAGTGTCAGATCTGTACTAAGAGTGGTGATCTTCTCAAAAGATAGGTACTTTCTTGAAATTAAGTAACTGCCAAACAACCTCAATAAATGCAACTACTAATGAGAAAGGAACCTCTTCACTACTAACACATGTTCTCGGAACACTTATTATAAGGGAAAAAGTGGGAAAGTAAGGCAAAAGAAACTAACTAACTATGATACATAGTGAGTCTCAGGCTTAGGTAAAGTGTTTCAAGAAGATCCCATTTACTAGAATCTCTTTAGGTTCTCCATCCAAAGTTTCTAACTCAAATACATTTTGCTACTTATAGGAATGGATCTTAAAAGGTCCTATCTATAGTGCTTCAAATTTACTATGACAGTCTGGCTTAGCAGCTCTCTCATCCTATTTTAACACTAGAGACCCATCTTCAAAATTTAAATTGGAATATTTCTTGTCAAACCAATTTTTAATCATCTGCTAATGTTTCAAAATCAATTCATGTGCCTTTTCTCTCTTCTCTTATACCTCTAGCAATTCAACAAGTCTAACTATCATTGAACCATTTTCCTCCACTTCCAACTGTTTCAACAACTGCAAAGTAGGAATTTCTATACTTAGCGGCATCACTACATGTTTGCTATAGACTAACTCATAGGGAGACATTTTAGTCACTTGCTTCGAGGTGATTCTATCAGTCCATAGTGCTATGTTAAGCAAAGTGTACCACTCTCTCTGATGATCAACTCCCATTCTTTTTATGAGTCTAATTAGGTTCCTATTTGTAGACCCTGCCAATCCATTACCTTGTGGATAATAATTAGAAGAATTTTTTAGATATATTCCATTTTTTAAGGCAAACTCAGATAATCTAGTCCCTAAAAATGCTTTAGCATTATATGATATGATAGTGCGAGGAGGACCAAACCGAGTAGTTATCCCTTCTAAGAACTCCAGGATCACCTTTTTAGTAGCTTCCTTGAGTGGTACTGCTTCACTCCATCTTGTAAAGTAATCTATTGCAGTAAGAATCCACTTGTATCCCATACTTGATATTAGATTGATCATGTTGATAAAATCTAGACCCCATTGAGTGAAGGGTTCATCCACTATTATGGGGCTTAGAGGTAGTGTTGCATTCCTTCTCTTCCCAGTATAGAACTAGAAAGTTTGACATTCTTTGACCATCTGATAGTAATCTACAAATAGTGTAGGCTAGAAATAGCCAGCTTGTGTCACTTTAATTGTAGTAGTCCTTGCTGAAAAATGTCCCCCCTAAAGTTCCATGATGAAATTCATGTAATACCTTTTGGGCCTCATCCCTCTCTACACATCTTAAAAGTATTCCATCAATGTTCTTTCTAAATAAAACATGATCAATTAATACAAAATGAACTCCTGGCTGCCTATAGTACCTTTTCTTATTAGGAGAGAGTTCATTTGGGAACACACTAGTTCTCATGAACTGTATTCTATCTCTCACCTAAGAGTCTTGATCAATCTCTTAGAGTCTCAACACCTTTTCAATTTCTGCTTGTTTAGGCATTTATTCTTCTATGTCTTGGGTCATGTATTGACATAGTCCTTTGCCTCTAACCAATTTGGTAGGTCTTACCTCCACATCGTATTCTAAAATCTTAGTTATCCAATTGGCCCTTTTTTTAGTGATCTCATCCTCCATGATGTATTCCCTTACACTAGGGTGGGCTACTAATATCATAATCTTGTTTCCTATTACTAAATGCCTAAATTTCTTAAGGGCTTTTACCATAGCATATGCTTGTTTTTCAACAAGATTGTACCTTGATTCATAATCTCTTAATGTTCTGGAGAAGAATGCTATTGGATGTTCACCTTCTTGTTGTCCATCTTTCTGAGTTAGAATAGCTGCAACACTGTGTTCTCCTCCATACACATACATTATAAAAGGCTTAGAGAAATATGGGTTTCTCAATACTAGCGCAGTTGAAATAGCTTTCTTAATTTCTTCAAAACCATGTCTTCCTTCTGTTGTCCATTTGAAAACCAAATCTTTCTTTAGCAATAGAGTAATGATCCTGACTAGCCTTGCAAAATTAGATATAAAGCGACTGACAAAATTAATCTTCCCTAAAAAGGACTGAACTGCCTTCTTGTTAACTGGAAAAGATAGATTCATTATGGCTACGAATCTCTCTGGATTAATGGAAATCCCATCCTTTGAAACTATGTGTCCCAAAAGTTTCCCCTGAGGCACAACAAAGATACACTTTTTAGGATTTAGGGAAATTCCAAATTCCTGACATCTCTGGAAAACAGACTCTAAGTGCTCAAAATGATCTTTGGCATCTTTGGTAAATATAGTCAGGTCATCTAGATAAATCAAAATAATCTTATTTATAAGTTCCCCAAATGCTACATCCATGGCACACTGAAAGGTGGCTCCAGCATTTGACAAACCAAAGGGCATCTTGGCATATGCAAATGTTCCCCACTTTGTAGTGAATGCTATTTTATGTTGGTTTTCATCTACCAACCAAATCTAATTGTATCCTAAGAAACCATCAAGCAAAGAAAATCTCTCTGATCCAGCCACAGTTTGCAAAATTTATTCCATAGAAGGTAGGGGATAGTGGTCTTTTAATGATGCTTTATTCAGGTCTCTTAAATCCACATAGAGTCTTATGTCACCATTCTTTTTTCTTACAGGTACTAAATTAGACACCCAGGTTGAATGCTTAATTGGAAAAATGATCTTTGATTCTAGAAGCTTTTGTAGTTCATCTACCATTAGTGTCTCAATTCTAGGATTTACTAGTCTTTTCTTCTGTCAGACTGGTTTTGATCCTTTAGCGAGCTCTATGGTATGTTGAATGATGTCCCTATTATATCTATGAAGATCTTCATAGACCCAAGCAATCACCCTATCATACTTGTTACACAAAGAGATCAACTTGTATTTTTCCTCTTGGGTAGTAGCATTGCCTATCTTTAACTTCATTCACTAACTTGAATTTCAAAATAATCATCCTTACTTGCCTTAAACTTCCTTTTGTCTAGGCTTGCATCTTTAGGGTCAAATAGATTCTCTAGAGTGATCAGTCCTTTTGGGAGCATATTTGACTTCAGTTGATTGATTTGATCACCATAAGCTTCTTTGATCTTGGGCTGTAACTGATCAACAAACTCTCCTGACTGTTGCAAAAACAAGAGTACTTGAAGATCATTATCAAAAACCTACCAATTCTAGTCATTGTCTAGGATTGCTGGTCTCACCATAACTTTAACTGACTCACTATTAACAAGAGGTCACTTGCTGGGTCAAATTGAGAACCAATTTGTGCCATTCTGTCTGCTTCTATATTTTGAGTTCTTGGGACAAAATTAATGTTGAAAGCATCAAAACCGTCTATCAGATCCCAAATTTTGTGATAGTAGGATCTCATTCTTACATTCTTTTCTACTGCTTTCTCCTTGATTTGTTTCACCACTAATTCTGAGTCCCCTTTAACTACCAAATTCTTGATTCCTCTCTTCTTGGCCAACATAAGGTCATGCACCAAAGATTCATATTCAACATCATTATTAGTGCAAGCAAACTAAAAGCATATAGCTCTTAGAATCTTCTCACCATTTGGGGTAGTAAGGCAAATACCTACTCCAACACCATTTTTGCTCCTAGCCCCATCAAAATTTAAGGTCCAGATTTTAGAGTTTCTTTCAGGTTCTTCCTTTTCAGATACCTCTTTTCTCATCACATTTGGAATTTCTTGGCTTTCCTCAAAAATAACATAAGTGCCCAAGCCAGTAGAGTCATAATTTCCATAAGGATCACTCTGCATCATGGTCATCAATTGACTATTTTTCTCTTCTTGTTGGTCATGTTCAGTCCAGTCACCTAGTTCTTCAACAAAGACTCTCTCTTCCTTATTCATCATAGTATGGGATGCTTCTATCCTTGGGGTTGGTTCATTAGTGATATGATCTTTGGACAAAGGTTCAAACAACACTTTCATTTTTGTTCCATACTTGGTTCTCAAAATTAGATGCGACCAATCCAGTGACATGTATCCTCCTATCTTGGCTATGAAATCCCTAGATAGGCATAAACCAAAGATAGGGGGAATATCTATGACTACTACATCTTGTTTAACAATTATATTGGGGCAAGTATATAGCTTCAATGGGACTTGTTTGATCTTTCCTATAGTTTGGACAGACTTTCCATCTAATTACATGACTCATCTAGTCAGTGGCTCATATTTTATCTTTAAAGCATCTACTATCTACTTTGGCATGACTATAGTACTAGCTACAGAATCTATCATCGAGTTATGCAGTAATTTCTTTCCTACTACTAAAGTTAGATAAAATGGATCTAGCTTAGATTTACCTACCTCTGGTGCATTGTTCAACAGAGATACTATCTTTAAAGGTGTAGTGTCTTTATTTGAGCCTTTCCTTTATTAGCCACTCCTTCTTTAGCACTGGCAGATTTAGAGCCCACCTAGTCTTGTAATGCTTCTTGTAATAGAGTCTTTTTCTCAGGAATAGCCAAGATATCCTAGATTGACACATGTCCTGGGGTCTTCTTGAGCTGATCTACCACGTTCAAAGGTCCTAGTGCTTGTGCCTTTGGGTAGTAAGGATATCTTATTTTTCCTAGCATCTGACCAGAGACTACCTGATTCTGAACTAGATGAGGCACTTCTTGCCTGGAAATTGGATTATAGTGATTCTGGAAAGGAGGAGCTCCAGTAGTCTCATTATTTGTGGCCTCAGGCTGTTCCATCAATTTTCTCTTTAATCTGGTATAATAATTAGACTGCACTAAGGGTTTCCTTGAGGTGGATGATTCATTCAAGAACACCGAATCTTCATCTTCAATCCATGAAAATAAAGCATACTCAGGGGCAATTTCTTCTTCTTGCTGGATAGAAATCCCCTACATTTGAGCCACCATTACTGTATCCTAGACACTAGGTGACTGATATGAAGGAGCATTAGACATCAGGACTTGTCCTTCAACCCTTCTCTATTCTGCTATTTTTTGCTATAAATTATCTCTGGGACAATCCTTGGGCATATGGGCATTTTTACAAGGAAAGCACCAGGCATTGGTATCTTCTACTAAACTATTTTTTACTAGGACTATCTCTCTATTAGGATTATGAGGGAAAGCCTATAAAGGTGTGGGAACTGTGACCAACTAGTTTGATGGTTGAGGGTTATTTTGCCTTTGAGGACCTTGAAATTGATTTGATTGATAAGGAGGTCTATTTCCTTGGAAACCTTGGTAAGAAGGCTTTGGATAGGAAGTTTGTTGCCTTTTGAGATTAATTATCTCATTTGAAAAGGTTTTGAGGATGTTCTTGACATCATCCATTTCTGATGGTTGAGCAGGGGCTGTTGCCACAATAGGTTATTGAGGTGTTGGGAATGTATACATAGACAAAGGTGTAGCTGTAAGGTTAGGGGCTTCTTGTGGCAAAGGTAATGAAATTTCTGGGAACATGGGCATAGGAGGCCTTGCAGGCAACTTTCCAGCATCTATTAGGTTATTCTCAACCTTAACAGCTAATTCATATGCTTCTGGCAGAGTCTGACCTCCAAGGGACTGAATCATTACTGATATATCAGAATTGAAAGCTTTGAGGTAGAACACAATTGCCATACCTGATGGTGGCCTCGTTGTAGTAGGAATTTTGTCCCAGGTCTTTTACAACCTTGTGTTGAAATCAGTTATGGTTTCTTGTGGTTCTCTCTTTGTCAGCAAGAGACACTGTGTGGCTTCATGAGTGTTGTCATTGATGGCAACAAAGTCCATCCCACACATCCGTAGGACATGATATGTCTATACCGGAAGTCAGATTGAAGAGTATTTTGGTCTGGTGAGCAAGAACAGAGCATGCAACAAGGTTCGATAATCAGGTCTGGATCTCTCAGAGGAAGTATCTTAGTAAAGTGTGAACTTGGGGAAATCAAGAGGAGTACCATGACTAATACATTCTAGAGATTGAGCCTCTGGTGATGAAAGAGTGAAAAGATATGAACACCTAAGTGTTGGGTTCTTGTTTGGCAGAGAAGACTAAGGAAGAATTGACTAGCAGAGCATCAGACCTTAATCCGGATGAGATATTGATGGTGATCAAGTTTCTTGAGATATCATTCATGATTGGCCGACATGATTGATGACTTCTATAACTATCTTTTTGATATGCATCACTTAGTAAGCATGGATTCAGTCGACAAACCAGAGTTTGGAAATATCTTGAGTTTTCCGTATGCTGACTAGAAAGATGATTGAAATCATTAATGCAGATATATATACCAGATTGATTTCGGTGTGAAGGTGTGTGTGGTGTGTTGTGTGGTGTGAAAAAAGGTAGAGAATAGTGTGGAAATAGAAATACAGGTCTGGTATGTGACAGAACAATAGCACCAAGGCAAAGGAAGAATGAAGTGCAGTAGATCAGAATATTGAGCTTAACCAGAATTGAACCTCAACATATGTGTATGCTTCTCATTAGTTCAAATACCTGGTTTCCTTCTATAAACTATTGTAGGTAGTGAGCCTCTTGTGAGCAGTGTGCATGGGTAGTGAGCCCTAATTGGCAAGTGTCATTGTGTACTACCTTATTCTTTTAATAGAGAATACAATCTTGGGTTAATCACCCCATGGTTTTTTCCCTTAACAGGGTTTTCCACATCAAAAATATTGTCATATGTGTTGAGTTTATTTATGCTTCCATGGTTATGTATGCTTATATGATTTGATATTACACTAATTGATAAAGAAGAAAAGAAATACAAATTATTAAGAGAACTGATTCACCCCCCCTCTCAGTTATTAACAATTGGTATCAAAGCCAAGTTCCTTCTAATAGAGCCTAATAGCTTGAGGAAGATCTGGGAATCTCAATGGATATGTATGGTATGAGGGAACAACTTCAATCTACCCTAAATGATCTTGATCAATCTCACTCTAAAGTCAATGACCTGAGGGAAAGGCTCAGACAACCTAATGATTTCATAAATGAACTCAAAGAAAAACTAAGTATCTCAATGAAGAAAAGAAAGGAACTTCTTCAACAATTAGCAAGTCAAAATGAAGCCAATGATACTAATGAAGATCTAAATGAGAAAACCAAGTTATGTGAGAAGTTATCAAAAGAGATCATTATGGTAAGACATGAAATGGAATCAGGAGTTATGAAATTCACCCAAGAAATTGAAGGGAAAAGAAAAGGTGAAGATAATCTAAAACAATCTCTCAAGGAGAAGTCAGAAGACTGCCACAAAATGGATAGAATAATCAGGCATTTGGAATCTAATCTTGAAAAAGCTAGAGACAATGAAGAACAACTTGAGAATTAGATAGACACTCTTAAAAGGGATCTTCAAACATCAAATGAATACAAAGAAAAATTCAAAATAAACTCTGCTCAACTTGAAGTTCTTCTTGAAAGCCAAAAGAGGGTAGATGACAAGCAAGGCTTGGGGTATGAGAAAGGGGAAAGCTCTGGATCTGGTCAGAAGAACTCTAGATCAGGAAATCCAAGGAAAAGGCCTAGAAGACCTCCAGTAAGGCAACCAAATGCTCAAAGATATCCATCCTTCAATGGATACTGCCACAATTGCAATAACTTTGGTCATAAAGCAAATCAGTGTAGAAGAAGAATGAATCAGACTAATTCATCCTTCTCCAGACAGTGTTTTAACTACAAAAGGTATGGTCACAAATCTCAAGAATGTAGAAATATGCAAATGAACAATTCATTCAATGGTAGATGCTTTGCATGCAATAGAATGGGACATATGGCTAATCAATGCAGATCAAGAGGACATCAATCAAATCTGCAAAGAAATGTTGTTTGCTACAATTGTAATAGATCCGGTCATATTGCCAAATTCTTCAGAAGTAAGAATCAGGATAGAAGGGGTCTGGTGCATCATAATCAAAATCAAGACAAAGGAAAAGGAAAAGTGAATACGGATGAAATTCAAAGGGATATGAACAAGATTTAGGTGAAGAGAAGTATAGAAAATGTTGGGGATGGATCCGCACCAGAATCTGGTGCTGATATTCCTTCCAAAAACTAAATAGATGGGCTCTAGCTCAGGGGGAGTCACAAAAGAAAACAAGTTCCCCCAACCAGTCAATTGGTGTCTGAAATTGGCACATGGAAAGTTGTAGATTGAAAGGGCCCTCAGAGAAACATCTAAATAACCCTTGGTAAAGATTTGAAAGATCTGCAAGGAGTTTGAAAAGGTTAATCATCCAAGATTAATCCAGTTTGACAGTCATCTGACAAAAAGAGGATTTTCATAGTTAGATCCGATATGATTCAAATTGAGGAATTTTGATCTACAAATAGATGAAATGATTAGAGAAAGGAAGATAGATTGTCAATAATCACCGAGAATAACTCTAAGTGCATCTCAGTGATCCAGAAAAGATCTTTCTCAAAAGAAGGAGAACAAGGCAACCAGAATGACTTAAGTTGCGCATTTATTGCAATGTGGAATTAGGGTTTACATAGAAATATAAGGGTTCTCTTATTGAACACTTGCTCATTTACATTCAAGAAGAAGAGAGAAGGAGCTCTACAACAAAATTGCCTCAAACCTCTCAAAGATCAACTGCAGAAGTTGATTCATCTAGCAATCCGATCTGGCTCATAATTGTGAACCCTAGAAGCGTAAAAGGTATTTTCTGCTCTTAATATCTCTCTCTGAATCTTTGAAAGATGACTACTTAGAATGTTGTGAAGATCACTGATAGGCCGCGCCCTAAATTCAAAAAACATCCCTATAAATCCCTAGAAGTTGATCCCCTAGGTGCATTTTCTAGCATTCCACATGGAGTTCTGCATGTAGAAGATGTTAGGGTTTACATACACACAAACATTGAAGAATTTGGGGAATCCAAGCTGATGGATATCTACCACAAGGAACTGATAGATGAATCATTTGAACTCAAACCTCAGTACAAGGCCATCTGGGATAAGCATTTTGGACATTGCATTCATTTCCCCTATTTTGCTGAAGATGATTGGGTCCGGTATGTTCTAAGCAGAATGCATGACAACTTTATGTGGTTGATGAGGACATTCAATATAACCAAGGATGCAATTAGGGCGGTAACTAGATTGCACTCGTCCAGTGGGTTGCTTGCTCTTAAATTAGTCAAAAATCAAACTATAAGTCAGGCTACCAGATCAAAATTTGACAAGAGAGCAATGACTATAGAAGATATCACTAATCCAGATATCAAGTTTGCATCTATGATAATTGGCTAGAAGATATATCACTCCAGCAGGGAGAATTCTATACCTGAAACTACAATCTATGCTGCTTATCAGATGATAAGGGAGAATATAGATTATGATCTTTGTGAGCTTCTTTTGAGCCAACTGTTGGAAAACCTACAAAAGATCAAACAGGACAAGAAGAACTCATTCAAGTATGGTGGGATAATACTGTGTTTGTTCTTTTACTTTATGAATGAGCTACCCAGATCTAGTGGTTGGGTATGGCAAAATGATAGACTAGTTGCCATTCAAATCAAAGATTACATGCATGGGCTTAGTGATGCCAAGGTTCAAAATACAGCTCTCTAGGGATACTTAAAGAACTTTCAAAGTATGATGCAAGCCAGAGAAAGAATCCCCCAATCATTGGTTGAGAAGTACAAGGATACAATGTGCTTTATGGTAGACACTGATCAATGTCTTATGGAAGTAGTAGAGCCAAGGATAGTCTGGATTATGCCAATGGGGTATGAAGTAGATGAGAAAATTGTGGAGCTACATGTTCAACACATGCTAAGTCAACCCAAGGATCCTAAGGCAGAAAGGTTTGGAACCTTTCAAGAATTGAGTTTGAAAATCCATGTTGAGCTAAGACAACTGGAGATCAAGAGAAAAGCGAGAAGGGAAGTAGAAGAAGTCACCAAGAGATATGGTATATCAAAGGAGGAAGTTGATGCCAACAGAGAGAAGCTGGAAAGGGCAGAGAAAGAAAGACAAGAAACAGAAAAAGAAAGTGCTCCGGTGCAAGCCCCCTCCCAGACCAAATCCTCCAAAAGCTCTGCACAAGCCACCTCTAAGAGTCAAAAAGCCTCAAAACTGGAAGTCCAGACATTTGGAAATGGAGAGAAGAGAACAAAGAAAAAGGCAACAAGGTCCTATACAAGTCAAAAGGATGATGAAGAGATAGAATCTAATGAGGAGATCAAGAAAATGAAGAAGAAGAAGAAAATATCCGATGAACCCTCTACCAGTCATAACAAGGAAGAAGAGGTAGAAGAATTCATTGAAATACCTACTCTCTACATTGATGATATCATCAAATCAATCACTGTGGATGGGAACTTGAAACTAATGACTGAGTTTTATGATGACTATAGTGAAGCTAATCAGAAGATCCTACAAGAAGCTATAGTCAGGTATCTAAACATCTACAACAAAGTATTCATTGAAATCATCTCCTTAATTCCTAAAAGCCTAGAAAAGGAACTTGAAATAAGAAAGAACAATGCTAAGGCAAAGGACCTGGAGATCCGAGAATAGAAAGCTATTCAGCTCTACCCTTCCATCACTCCAAAACAAATGAACATGATCTTCAAGGATTGCAAGGATGAGTTCCAGAGCAAAGCAAGAATGAATCAGCGTATGCTTGGAGAGACCAACAAAGTGGCAAAAGAAACTGAAGACATTCTCTAGACTGCCTTCATGAAATTCAATCTCCTTGTTATAGAGGACATAGATGATGAACCTACTGAGAAAAATGCAGAAGATCCAAAGGAGATAAGTGAGGAAAGGACTCAAGACTTAGATTCCTCTGTTCTGGAAGAGGAAGTCCATGAAGAAGTAAATATCTCTCATCTGGATTCCCCAGCAGACTCCAGATCTAAAGGAGAAGAGAAGATAGAGGAGATAATCAGTCAAGAAGAATAGGTAAAGGGAAGAGAAGAAGTTCAAATAGAGAAGAACCCAAGAGAGTTTTGAGACTGTAGAAGGAAAGAAGACTCTGTCTCTGGCAAGAGACACTATAGAAACTTTTAAAGATTTCTTGACCAAAGAAATGATGGAGATTGATGAACCAAAACTGCTTCAAGGACCATTCCATTTTGATTCCCTCTCCCTGGTTCAAACAATGAAGATAGCATCCTTTTCTCAAGCAAAGGCAAAAGAAAAACTTCTGAAATCTCACATGGAAGACTGTGAGCTAATAGAAATTGCATCCAGTTTGTTGGAAAAGATCAATCCATCCTTTTAGAAGGATCTTTCGGCCTCTTCATCTGGTAATCTCAAATCTCTTGTTAATTCTGTCAGCACACATTTTGACTCTTAGGAGAAATCAGCTGAGGAGAAAGTCTGGAAAGAGTTTTTGGATAAAAGATTCTCTGAAGTACATGGGTACATAGCAAATGATAGGAGAAATCTAAATATTGGAATAAAGAGCCTAGAAAATGCTCTTAAAGATGATAGAGATCTATACAAATTTTATCAATCTTGGTCCACTGTGACAATAGACCTTACCAAGAAGGTGGAAGAACAAGAGAACAAATTATCAAGCTTGTCTCAAAATTTTGATCCTCTCACCTCTTCCATAATGAATCAAGAGTGCTAGACTATTATAGTTATAAATGAAATAAAGAAGCTTGAGAAGGAGAAGAAAAATAGAATAAGTAGGCAAAGTGAACTTAGATAGATAATTATCCCTAAGTTAGAGGCCATGCATGAGGCCCTAACTGATGCTCAAACCACAGCCCGGACTAGTGATCCGATAGATCTAAAGAGGGTAGAAGGTTTTGCATTCCTGTTGAGTGATCACATCTCAATTTTGGATAGGATGAAGTAGAGTTGGGCAACAGAATTTGTCCAGTTGTAGACAACTTTTGTAGATATACTTCAGTATATGTAAGTATAACATGTATATATATGTAAGTATAACATGTATATATATTCATGCGGCCAAGTATAGATTGTTTTTGAAAATTTTGGTGTGTGAAGCCTACCCTTTTCCATTGATGTCAAAGGGGGAGTGAGGAGTAGTGAAAAATGTGGAATCTAGCTAAGGGGGAGCTCCAGAAAAGTGTACATAAGAATAGAGCATCAGCCAAGGGGGAGTATGCTATAACACTTAGTCATTTTTCACTAAGTGTTGCCATCAATGCCAAAGGGGGAGATTGTTGGCAAGAGACATTGTGTGGCTTCATGAGTGTTGTCATTGATGGCAACAAAGTCCATCCCACACATCCACAGGACATGATATGTCTATACTGGAAGTCAGATTGAAGAGTATTTTGGTCTGGTGAGCAAGAACAGAGCATGCAACAAGGTCTCACAATTAGGTCCAGATCTCTCAAAGGAAGTATCTCAGTAAAGTGCAAACTTGGGGAAGTCAAGAGGAGTACCATGACTAATACATTCCAAAGATTGAGCCTCTGGTGATAAAAGAGTGAAAAGATACGAACACCTAAGTGTTGGGTTCCTATTTGGCAGAGAAGACTAAGAAAGAACTAATTGGTAGAGCATCAGACCTTAATCCAGATGAGATATTGATGGTGATCAAGTTTCTTGAGATATCATTCATGATTGGCTGACATGATTGATGACTTCTATAACTATCTTTTTGATACGCATCACTTAGTAAGCATGGATTTAGCTGACATACCAGAGTTTGGAAATATCTTGAGTTTTCTGGATGCTGACTAGAAAGATGATTGAAATCATTGATGCGGATATATATACCAAATTGATTTTGGTGTGAAGGTGTGTGTGGTGTGTTGTGTGGTGTGAACAAAAGTAGAGAGCAGTGTGGAAATATAAATACAGGTCTGGTATGTGACAGAACAGCAGCACCAAGGCAGAGGAACAATGAAGTGTAGTAGATCAGTATATTAAGCTTAACCAGAACTGAACCTCAACATATGTGTATGCTTCTCATCAGTTCAAATACCTAGTTTCCTTCTATAAACTATTGTAGGCAGTGAACCTCTTGTGAGAAGTGTGCTCAGGCAGTGAGCCCTAATTGGCAAGTGCCATTTTGTACTACCTTGTTCTTTTAATAGGGAATACAATCTTGGGTTAATCACCCTGTGGTTTTTTCCCTTAACAGGGTTTTCCACATCAAAAATATTGTGTCATGTGTGTTGAGTTTATTTCTTCTTCCATGGTTATGTATGCTTATATGATTTGATATTGCACTAATTGATAAAGAAGAAAAGAAAGCCAAATTATTAAGAGAACTGATTCACCCCCCCTCTCAGTTATCAACACTCTTTATGGTGATTAATTGTTGCAGCAGGGAAGATTTGTCACCCTTCTCACTAAATATTGCAAAGAAAGCATCACCAAGTTGATCCCAAGTAGATATTGTATTTGGGGTCAAAGATCTATACCTGTCTAGAGTCTTTCCTTTGAAAGAGGTTGCTAATAATCTGATTGCTACGTTCTGTACAATAATGACATGCACTGCACAGACATCTGACACATCTTGAAGATGATCCCCTGGTATCTTGAAATATTCTCCACTGAATTTAGGTAAAGCTTCAAAGCATTAGCTGGAATTGGATCCTATGTAGTTGGTGGTACTGGAAGAATGAGAATACTACCAGTGTTCCAATTTGCATAATTCCTTGGGACTACAGGTGCTCCCATATTTACTCATTGTGTTACTACAATTTGATTCACTCTTCTTCTTGGAGTAGTAACTAATGGTGGCAATAGAATACCCAAATTAGTAGCAGACTAAGCTCTTGTTGTAGGTACATAGCTCTGACTCCTTATCACTCTGGCTCATACGATCTTGATAAGAACTTCAAGAAAGGTCCCACCAGGCGTGCCAAAAATTGTTGATGTGTAAAATTATGTAGGTTCCAACACCAACATGGGAAGTTTCAAGAATGTGGGACTTGCTACTCGAAACAACCTCCAAATTTTCAAGAAGCTGGCTCTTCCTATTTAATGGGGTTTTGAGTAAAGTACAGAGAGAGAAATAGGATTACATATACAATAAGTAAATATCTAAATCTATGGCAATGCACTTGAATGAAATGTATTTCCCTCAATGAGCATAGTGAACCAATCCTTAAGATGCAGCTATATTAAAGAACAAACATTGCATGATTAATATAAACAGATTGTGAACGATTAAGATCAAAGGCTGAACTCAGACAAATTTTGCAAAGACATAGATAATATCAACAAGGGCACAAAATAGAGTTCCTTTCATTAATATTCTAGCAAATACAAGAGGTACAAAAAAGATGCATAGGTATATTAACCTTCTTATCAGAAATAACAAAATTAAGGTAAATGATACAGTCTGGTCACAACAAAGTCTCTGAATTCTCTACTTAATTCTTGATAAAACTTATCAAAATTGGATCCCCCTCCATCAATTACAATTACTGCATAAATAGCCATAGACTTGGCCCAAGATCACCTGTAACAACGCAAATCTTCAACGGCAAAATAGAACTGGAGCTAACTAGAAGTCCTTGACCATTAAGATCTTCTAAATCTACAACTATTTTATCCCACACGCTCATTAGCTGAGGAACCAAAATATGTGGCACTCTAACTGCATTCCCATTAAGACACATGGCAACACCCGTAGGCTTTTAAAACTTAAAAATGCAACACATGGCATTATCCGCTTTACTTAAAATTCCTTTACTTTCAAAATAAAATACATAGAAAAATGCCACTTGTTGCCATCCACTGGAACTTGGAACTGATATGTGTCTCTCTTCGCTGAGCATTTAAAATTGTATCTTTATGCCTAAGCAACTCATCATTATGACATTTGGCACTCTCTGCTACACTTTAAACTAAGACACAATTATGAATGAGACCCACTACATGTGCCACTTTACCATCTGCACAGAGAAATAAAATTAGGATATGTGGTGCCCTCCGCATGAAGCAATATTGTACACGCGGTGCCATCCGACAAAAGCATAGCTTATGAAAAAGACTCTGAAAGATCCTGCGGAGACTGATACTTGTCGCGGTCTGATGCAACTTAAAATCATAATGCCTCAACCTAAGAGCATTGAAATAAAAGAAGTTCCCACCTCTGCTTTCGCCACGTGGTGCTCTCTGCAACAAGTAAGAAACCATGTCATAAAACTATGGCCCACCATATATATGCTGGTACTAAAAAGTCTCAAATAAAAGAAGATACAAATGGCAACATCCACTGAAAGCTCAAAAAGACACACAGCAACACCCGCTGGTGAGTGGCACAAAAAGAATCTTTTAGAAACTACTTCTAGTATCAACATGTGGCAAAGCCTGCAACAAAGATGAAACTTAATAAAAGAACACTGCTACAACTACATGGCACACTCCGCTGCATTAACTAAAAAGGAAAGAAGAGACACATGGCAATGTTCACTTAATATTTAATATTGTTTCTTTGGTTGTTTCTTTAGACACATGGTAGGCTCCGCACACAGGGACACATAGGAAAAACATAGCCACAAATATATAAGCCGTTGATATATATACTGCAACTAGAAATAAAATGTAGAGTTTAATCTCTACATATTCAATTTGGGTATCCAATTTGGTCCCGGTTCGAAAGAAGAATGGCGAGATTAGGCTCCGTGTTGATTTTCATGATCTGAATCGAGCTTCCCTCAAAGATCACTATCCTTTGCCTTCTATGGAGTAGATTCTATAAAAAGTAGCAGGAGCAGAAAGATTTTCTCTTCTGGACAGGTTTTTAGGATACAATCAGATATGGTAAAGGAGGAGGATCAACATAATACCACTTTTACTACAGAGTGGGGGACTTTTGTTTATGCAAAAATGCCTTTAGACTTGTCCAATGCTGGAGCCACTTTCCAACACACCATGGATATTGCTTTCAGCAAGTGGATGAATAAGATTATTCTAGTTTATCTAGATGATCTCAGTGTGTTCACCAATGCTGGTGAAGATCACTTTGATCATGTTGAGAAAGTTATTTAGAAGTGCCAGTAGTTTGGGATTTCTCTAAATCCTAAGAAGTGTGTTTTTGTTGTTCCTCAAGGGAAATTACTTGGACATATTGTATCAAAAGAAGGTATCACTATAGATCCAAAAAGAGTTGAATCTATCTTAAACCTACCTCTTCTAGTTAAAAAGAAGGGAGTGTAATCTTTCTTAGGAAATATTAACTTTGTGTGTCGTTTCATTATAGATTTTGCAGGGTTGGTTAGACCCATTACTTCAATGTTGTAAAAGGAGTTGAATTTCAAATGGATTCTAGTGGGGTGGCAATCTTTTGAACATATCAAAATGGCCATTTTTACTACCCCGGTGTTGGTAAACCTAGTTTTTACTAAAGAATTCTTTATGTATGTATATGGTAGGGAACATAGTGTAGCTGTGGTCTTGACCTAGAAAGGAGAAATTCAGTTGGAAGAATAATTGATTTCCTTTTATTCAAAGATTCTACTAGGGTATGAGTCTAATAACAACTTTGTAGAGAAGGAGGCTTACACTATAGTCAAGGGTCTTAAAAAATTCCAACACCTGGTAATCAGGAATAAAGCAATAATCCTGGTGGCACATGCAAGTGTACGTTAGTATATCATGGAAGGAGAAATCACAGAGAAAAGAGACAATTGGATCACCAAGATCATGGAGTATAATGTGGAAATTAGGACAACATAGAAGGTTAGAGGAAGAGGAATATGTGAATACATTACATAGAGTATGGATGTTGTTGTAGATCAGGAGAAAAATTTAGAAATAGTATTGATAAATTGAAATGTCAACACAGACTCTTGGGTTTCAGATAGGGTATGTTTCATGGAAATAGAGAAATACCCAAGTCATCTGCCTCCTCATAAGAGGTGTTTCTATAGAATGCAAATTCTTAGTTACTCCCTGGTTAATGGCTTTCTTTTCAGAAGAAATTTAAACATAATTCTGCTTAGATGCATAGAAAAGAGTGAAGCTAATAAAATCTTGCATGAGCTCCATTATGGCTTTTCTGGAGGACATTTCTCAGCTAGGACTACTACATCAAAGATTCTATGCACATGTTATTATTGGTAGAACTTGTTTACTAATTGTTTTGAAATGGTGAAATAATGTCAACAATGCCAATATTTTGCAGGAAGACAGATGAATGCCACGATGCCTCTCATCCCAGTTATAGTGGAAGAGACATTCACTCAATGGCGTTTAGATTTCATAAGGATGATTAACCTGGTTTCCAACACTGGTCACAAATGGATCCTCATGGCAACTGATTACTTCACTAGGTGGAGTGAAGTAGTGCCCTTGAAAGAAGCTACTAAAAATGTCATCCTGAGTTTTCTGGAAGACATTGTTACAAGATTTGGAGCCCCAAACATGATCATATCCAATAATGCTAATTCATTCTTAGGATCTAAAATTTTTGATTGCACCTTGTGAAATGGTATTTTCCTAAAGACATCTTCAAACTACTATCCACAAGGAAATGGCCTAGCCGAGTCAACAAACAAAAACCTGATTTAGCTGATCAAAAGGATGGGCAAGGATTATCTAAAGGAATGGCACAAGAATCTAAAAGTCACATTATGGGTAGATCTCATCACCCCAAAGAAAATTATAAAGACTTCTCCTTATGAGCTCGTGTATGGAAAAAGAGAGGCAATGCCCATGGTAGTTGAGATTCCAACATTACAGCTCCTGAAACAACTGGATATCGAATAAAGTAAGGCAATGCAAGTAAGGCTCATTCAATTGATGGAGCTTCAGCAATAGAGGGAATCTACCTATAATTTCATGTAAGATCATCAATCATTTGTCAAGTGATGGTTTGATCAGGGGACCCCTGATCCAAGTTTCAAAGTAGGGGATTCAATTCTGAAATGGGAAGAAAGAGATGCAAAACCCAACCAACATATGAAGTTTGATTCCTTATGGAGAGGATCATTTAAGATAGTGGCTTGCAAGCCCAGTAATGATTTTGACTTGGAAGATGAAAACTAGGAAGTGACAGATTTTGGTGAATGGGTTCTTTCTGAAATTTTATAATTGATGAGGTAGTGACACTTGTACATAGTTAGTTAGGTGTTGTTTCTCGAGAGGTCGTGTTTCCTAACTCTTTTTGAATAAGTGCCCATGGAACATTATGTGTTTTTCAATAAATCCATTGGCATTTGTTCCCACATGCCTAGTTCTCATAGTTTCTTAGTTACAATCACATAAATTGCCCAACTACCAGAGATTTTCAATCATTAATTGGTAGAGTATCATTTATTAGCATATCATCATGGAGATTTGCTAATGGATGACTAACAAGACTCTAGGATGTGTGGAATTAAAGTGGCTACAAGGGCGCACCAATTTAAAAATTAGGAAATATTAAATGCACATTATTGGAGCGGTTGCATAGGTTGTTTTGAAACCTAATATGATTCATTTGTGTTAGCAAATTAAAAGTTGTAGCCAGAGTGAATAGAGCTTTCTTTGCAGTTATAGCATTTCAAAGTTCTAAGTTGGTTTTAGTTCTTTTGAAATCGAAGGTGTTCTAGGAACTATATTGGTAATAGCCTAAAATGTGATGGAGGCAGGAAGTAGTGGGGCTACCAAAATAAAGAGATCTTCTGCAACAAGGGCAACTATGGAGTTGCCACCAGAGTTGGTGAAAAGTAAATATTATGCCTCAGTACCAACACAACACAAGCTAAAGCTACCTCATATTAGAGAGCATAGAAGAGGTAAGTGACAAGATCCCACCCTTGTGATAGACCTTGTTGATAATATCTTTGACCCCATTTTATCAAAATATACCAAGATTCTTAGAGGAGTCCATGCATGCATGATAGTGAAAGGTAAAGTAGGGAAAGTAGAAACTTTTGGGATAAGGCTATGTAGTTCTCAATTGGATCATTTTTTGTTGCCTCATGTCTTTCCTACCCTTGAGATAGTTGATTCATGTATCTAGTGTTACAACAAAGATACCCACATCATTATGGGTCGAAACAACAAAGTGACAATTTTTGCACAAACTATGAGGGATATGCTAGATATTCAATATAATACTTCTGCAAACTTCTATAGTCTGGTTAAGTGGCAAAAGATCTGGGATACACAGGAAAATTAGTTGGCTTTCTTGAACCATGATCTCTTCTTAGACCCTAAGAATACGGTTCTACCCTCTCTACCAATTGGTTTAGCTGGTTTCAATAGAGATGTGCAAGATGCATGTTCAATGCTTGCTTTCATATGTGGCATTGATAATGATGTAAATGTGTATGATTATCAACTAGGTGTTGTTTTCCATCTCAAAACAATCTTCTTACAATAGGTTTACAAGATAGATCTTTTAGAGATCATAGCGAGTAGGTCGAACCATCAATTGGGCACCTTCCATCATCAACAATATTTTAGGTACACATATTTCTTATTACATTTGATGCTTTCAAGTTCCCATCAATAGTGATTGTCTTGACAATGTTTTTCACAAAGGGAATTTTCTTCTCAGTATCAACTTCTAATTTTCTCTTTATTGTCTTCTTGCTTCCGGAAGGCTTTTCTTTAGATACTTTAATAGCTTTAGCACCTGTGGCCTTTAGCCACTTAAGTTCATCATCTGTATCTGTCTTCTCTTCATCCTTTTCTTCCAAACTTCCATATGGCCTTTTTACCATTACTTTTGTTCTTTTCATTTCCTTACAAGATGATTTGTCTTCTGATTTTGCAGGCTTAAGGGGAGCAGCAGAGCTTCTAGTAGTTCTTGAAGTGGATGATGATTCCACCAAAGTATCTTCTTGTTTCTTATTTTATTTCTCCTTTTCATCCTTTTCAGTTCTTTATTTGTTTTGCTTCATTGCTTCCTTGGTTAGGCCAATACTTTCAGCATACATTTCAACCTGCCTCTAAACTTTTCTCTTGGTCTCTAGTTTCCTGAGCTCAACATGCAATTTTAGACTTAGCTCCTTATACGTTCCAAATCTTTCAACAGATGTGTTCTTTTGATTTGCTCAAGAGATGTCGAGCATACATATCTAAGATCTTCTCATCAACCTTATAGCCCATAGGCATAATCCATATAGTTCTAGGTTCCATAGCTTCCATTAGGCACTGATCAGTGTCTACCATAAAGCAGATTTCATCCTTGTATTTCTCAACTATTGAATTAGGGATTCTTTCCCTAGAATGCATCATATTCTAAAATTTTTTAAAGCAACCCCAGATTGTAGTCTTCTGTACACTTGAGTCTCCAATATTGAGTAGATGATCTCTTATTTGCCAAGCAACTAGTCTGTCATATGTCCAATGCACACCTTGTACTCCAGGCACTTCATTAATAAAATAAAAGAACAAACATATAACTAGGGAACCATATTTGAAGGTGTTTTTCTTATCCTTTTTTATTTTGCTCAAATTTTCAATCAATTGGTTTTGTAATAGCTCACATAGGTCATAATATACATTCTCCTTCAAAATTTGATATGCTGCATATATGGCAGCTGTGGAGATAGAATTCTCCTGGTTGGAGTGGTAAATCATGTAGCCAATCACCATAGAGGCAAATTTAACATCCGGTTCTATAATGTCATTGATGGTCATTGCCCTTTTGTCGAAGTTTGCATTGGTAGCATTGGTCATTGTCTGGTTCTTCATGGCTTTTAGTATGGGTAATCAACTAGTTGAATTTAACCTAGTTACGATTTTGCTAACATCATTTGTAATCTTGAATGGTTTCAATAGCCATATGAACTCATCATGCATTCAGCTCAAGATATATCTAACCCATTCATTTTCATCAAATGTCAGAAATTTAATGACTTGCAGAAAATGTTTTCTTTCTAGGGCTTTGTATTTCGATTTCAATTCATATCTATCATCCCTCAGGTAGTTGACAAACAAATCCAAGAGTTTTAGGTTTCCAAATTATTCTATGCTATAGTGGATGTAAGCCCTAATATCCTCAACATGCAGAATTCTATATGGGACACTAGAAAAAGCTCCTAAAGCTTTGATTTCAACTGACTTGTATGGATGCTTCTTAAATTTTGGCCGTGGCCTTTTAGTAATATCAACAACAAGAGGAGTGGCCATTGCAAAAGATTTCAAATTCAAGGCTTCACATATAAATACCTTTTTCTTCCATGGAGTTAGGGTTGGTGGACAAATTTGCTGATCGCACTTCAAATCCTTTGAAATCTTAGCTCAGACGCTCTTCTTCTTGCTATCTTCAAATGCACAATGATTCAAATGAAGAATGAATGACCCTTTTATGCTTCACAAAAGCCTAATTTTCCTTTGTAATAAATGCTTTACCCTAACACATCAGGTTACATTATTTTTGCATACAGTCGATCTTTAATTTCTCTGCAAATTGTTATATCCACTTTTTATCTTCCAAAAATCCTTTCAAATGATGTATAATAATGCAAATTATTTTATCTCATTGTGCCAAATTTAGGCACCCACTTACTAGCTGGGGGATTTTAGATTTTATTGTAGCTCCCCCTGAGCCAGAGCTCCTAATTCAATTCCCAGAGGAATTATCAGTACCGAATTCTGGTGCGGACCCATTACTATTATTCACAACACTTTTCTTTACCCATGTCTTACTCATTTCATTCTAGATATCATGTCAATTTTGCCCTTGCTTTGTCTTGTCTCTGCTCATCTAGTTTTCTATTTACCGAACCTCTTCTTTCATTATTCCTACTTCTATAGAATCTTGCAATATGACCATATCTATTGCAATTAAAGCACACAACATTTCTTTGCTTATATACTTGATTTCCTCTTGATCTGCACTAATTAACCATGTGTCCAAATCCATTGCAAGTAAAGTGGTAACCATTGAAAGAGTTGCCATTTCCTCTATTGTTAGAGTTATTCATTATCATACTTCTGCATTCATTTGATCTATGACCATAACTCTTACACTTGAAGCATTGACCAGAGAAGGATGGACCATTTTGATTTACTCTCCTTCTGCACTGAGTAGCTTTATGACCAAATTTATTGCAGTTAAAACATTTTCCATTGAATGATGGATATCTTTGAGCATTAGGCTATCTTATTGGAGGTCTTCTAGGTCTATTTATCCCATTCCTTGGTTGAAAGTTTCTTTGTTTAAATCTAGAGCTTTCACCTTTCTAATATCCAAGACCATGCTTGTCATCAGCATTTTTCTAACCTTCAAGCAGTGCTTCAAGTTTATCTGAGCTTATCTTGAACTTCTCCTTGTATTCATTTGTAACTTCTAGGTCATGTTTGAGAATGACAGTCTACCTCTCAAGTTCTCTCTCATTGTCTCTACTTTCTTGTAGATCAGACTCTAGATGGCCAGCCATTCTATCCAATTTGCAGTATTCTTCAGTTCTTTCTTTTAGAATTTGATTTAGGTCTTCTTCAATCTTCTTCTTTTGCTCAATTTCTTTGGTTAGCCTCATTACCCCAGATTCCATCTCATGTTTTAGAATAGAAACTTCTTTTTTCAGCTTCTCACATTCCTTTGTCTTTTCTTCTAAAGCCTCATTCATGCCACTTTATTCAGTAAGGTTAGGTAGCTGATGAAGTAGTCCTTTCCTTTTTTCCATTGATTTCTTTAGTTTATCTTTTAGTAAGTCAATGCAATCATCAACATCCTTAAGGTTCACTTTTAGATCATCTATTTTTGCTTTCGATTGATCAAGATCTTCTAAAGCCAATTGAAGTTGTTCTTTGAGTGAACCCATTGAAACTCCTTCCCAGATCCTTCTCAAGCTGTTAGGCTTCTTTCAAGGAACCTTGCTCTGATACCAATTGTTGGAATTAGGGCTAACAACTGAGAGGGGGGGTGAATCAGTTGTCTTAAAATTTTTAAAGCTTACTATAGTTAATTCTTCTTTACCACTTCTTAACATACTAATGACATAATCATAAAAATCAAGAATTAATAAAACATGAGCAGAAACATAAATAACACACTTGAGACAAAGATTTTGACATGGAAAACCCAGTTAAGGGAAAAACCATGGTGGGGGTTAACCCACAAAGATTATATTCTATTAAAAGTATTACAAAAGCGAAGTCACATGCCTTCAGGCTCACTACCTAGAGGTCACTGCTCAAGAGAGGCTCACTGCCTACAAGAATGATTACAAAAGGATTACAAATTATTTGAGTTGATAAGTAGCATCTGTCAATGCAAGAATTCAGTTCTGGTTAAGCACAAAATACTGATTTTACACACTTCATCTTTATTCTTCCTTGTTTACTGCTCTGCCATAATCTGGACCTTAGATCTATTCTCTTTCGTACTTCTATCTACCTTTTTCACACTTACTCCATATTCCTATTACCATCACACACCACAACACTCGAATCCATTGGTTATAAATATCTGCATCAACAAACTCAATCACTTATTTGTCAGCTTTATGAAGAACTTAACAAATAATACAAGTACTCTATTTTGTCAGCTGAATCCATACAATAATAGTGATGCATACCATAAATAACACTTCAGGTCACTATTCATGTCAGCCACTAATATTATATCCCTTACACGACTCACCAAAACACTTCTACTAGATATGCACAAGCATCTAACACAAGTTTGCCTGTTCTTCATTGAACTATCATGTCATATTAGGACCCGGTACTTAGATGCTCATAACTTTTAATCCCTTTGTCACCAAAGGCTGAAATCTTGGATGTAGATTTTCCTAACATTCCTCTACACTCCCTTAGGTTTGCTACACACAATGATTAAATGGAGAGATCCCCTAACCAAAATATTAAACTCTGCCATATACCCTGTTTCTATCTATCCAGACTGGACAAATATTGGAACTGACTTCTAGTATGATCTGATATTGCTCTACGGATGTGTGGAATGGACTTAGTTGCCATCAATGACAACACCTGTCATGCGTAGCCATGTTTCTTTCCAATAGTTATAACAATGAAATGTTTGTAACACGTATGCCAAGTGTTTCAATCTGAACTAAGTGGACAAAGATGCCAGGAAAGATTTATCCATAGTTGTGAGAAGAGAAAAGAATCATTATATGCCACCAGCAGTCAATGAGTATATAGGTGCTACATGAGAAAGAGAACATGTATATATTATATGGTATACCGTGTCTCAAAAAAGAAGAAGCATTGTTATCCATGCGACAGTCATATAAATGTCATGCTACAGCTACATGAGGTAGCTCATCAAATACTTACCGTGTGTGATTGAGATACAAGTGGATTATAGAGAGGTAAGTGTTCATGTTTTCTACACTACTCAAGTGTCATAATGATTAGGCAAAGGCATTTCATTCAGACAACATGAAGGCAATATGAAATAAGAAGCTATAACACATAACCTTTATGGGCCGAGTCAAATGTGTACTAGATGAACAGATTAAAATGATACCTTCATCAAGTTTGAAACATGCTAATGTATTGTATACAATGGAGTAGCAAGATAAGAGGATGTTATAGGTTGTCAAACCTTTTTAGGTAAAGTGACCATGCTAGATATATACATTACAACAATGGGTTATTTCATATTGAAATATGTAAGTGCTTCTTTGCCATCATGGTGAATTACAGTGGCAAGAATGTGCAAGAATATTTATAGAATATCATGAGTTTCTATATGGACAACTGATAAAGAGAAGCCACACTGCATGTTATGTATAAGAAGAGACAATGTATTACATCAACATTAAAGTATACTATATCAAGTATGTGCATATAAAATGGTGCCATCCTCAGGAGATGCAATAACCTAGGAAGATGCAGTCGACCAAATACCATTGTCATAATGTCAAATGTATGCTTCAGAAGTGAGGCATATGTATTTGAATCATGACATGTTGTGCATAGGAAAAAATCACATTTTCTTTTCGATCATAAGAACTAGATAATCTTATACATTGTTAGAGGAGGGTTTTTGAACCCATGTATACTCAAAGGATACTCAGAAATGAAGAGGTTTCAAAAGTTATGATACAGGAAATGATCAAATGAAATACATTTTTGTGCCTCATTGAACCATGACTAGAGTAAATGACATGATAAATGCAAAAGATGTTTGTGCCAGTCGTGGCCTCATGGCCATTGTAACAAATATGTATGGCAAAAGGAGTTTTGTACGGGTGAAAAACATAGGCCGCGACCTCCCAAGTGGCATATACAGAAATACAAGTAAAACTATCTTTCACTCAAACCCTCTTAGGGTTTCAAAGAAGCAAATGCAAAATACATTGAATCTATACAGATATAGGGCCATTAAAAGAGGTTTCAAGCCATGAAGAAACAAAATCATTTCATTTTGTGAAGAAGTGAAAGCTACAGTCGCTGCCCAAAATACACATTTCCTTCAAAAGACTCAAAACCCACTTTGTTTTGTGAAGAAATGCACAACTACGGTGAGTAAAGGAAATGGCAAATTTTTTCAAACCCTCAAAAGCTACATGCTATGAAAATATAGTGATGAAAATGAGTCTTACCTATGTGGAGGTTGTGTATGAAGATGCAAAGCTTAGAATCTTTTTCTTGTTTCATTTTCCTCTTTCATAATGTAACTATGGTGGCCATATATGGAGGTGAATAGTGATAGAGAAACAAAAGTGACAACAAAGCCATCAAAATATGCATAGGTCGCTACTTTCAAAGCCCTTTTATCTCAGAAACTCTTCACAAACTGAAAGAAATCAAAGGGGGAAAGTCAAATATGTATCAGATTAACCATTTACCTTCTTCTGCAAAGTTCATGAGGGTCGAGCATCAGAGCACTAGTAAAATCTATTTTTTAATCTTAAAACCCTAGTTTCATGGCTGACAACAACAGATCCCATTTCACAAAAAATTGTAAAGTCAAAATGGCCCAAAAAGATAGGTCTTATTTGTTCTGTTGTTAGGGTTTCGTTTTACCCTAATTCAAATGAGTGATTTTTATCACATTTCAAACTCATTTATTTGTCCAAGCTAATGCCTGTGGGGGTCATATGATGTTCTCACATTTTTGCCTAAGTCTTCAAAGATTAGGAGAGGTCGATGACCTTAAGACATTAGGGAGTTACTTGCATGTGTTAAGGCTTAATACCTTTAGAACCACTTTCATCTCCTTGTAAACAAATGACACATATGTGACACTTGATACATGCCATATGTCGTATGCTCATATAGTGTGAGTCAGGACATGAACTCCTTGCCTTAGGAACTATTTTGCAGGACAATGGAGATTAAGCCTCCAAGGCTTTTATTTATTTTTGCAAAATATATAGTGATATGTTCATTATTTTTATGATTTTTTATAGAAAAATCAATTGTAATACATTGTAAAATATTTGGCAAAATTATGAGCCAAGTATTATTTATTTTTTTGCAAAAAATAAATCAAACAGGATATAGATCAAACTACCATAACATGGTAAAGCTAGTTTTAAAGCAATCAATTATAAAATGCTTTTAAAACTTAACTATTTTTAGGTAGTTAATAGGCTAATAAAACAAATCAGATATTCTTTTTGATTTGTTTTATTTGGAGGCGTATATGACAAAATTTGAAGATTTCATGGGCAGAAGAAAGCAAATTTGTGGTGGGGTCACATCAAGAGGTCTTTTGGCATCATGCTTTTATAGTTTGGGCTCTTTTGAGGAGCTTTTATTTGTACTTTTCTGAGTAGCTCGAAAATGGACTTGGAGTCTATTTTTAGGAGTTTTTTCTAGCTTTCATGGGGAGGTTGATTTCACAGCATATATCTTAGATATCCCTTTCTTTTCAAGAGTTCCAATTCCTAGTTCCAGTTAGAGATTTAGAGATCAAAGTACAGAGATACTAGGGTCTTCCTCTCACATCGAGAGTGTTGTACTCATTTTCATTATACTCATTATTCCTTCAGTTATTGAACAACATCTTTCCTTCACATTTTGTCTAACTATTTGTAAGTTAATCTAATGTTGCATTGTGATAAATGTTTGTGCTTTACTTTGTCTTAGCTTGTGGTATTTTTGCAAAATCTTTGTTTAATTTAGGTTGCATGTTGTGTCTACTAGACCTTCATGTGAAATATTTATGAGTTAAATGATCAAAGTGTTGTGAAGGCCAAGTTCCAATAATCTATTTGTGAGTAAGATCTGTTAGGTGATACAATCTTAAAGTTAACTAGAATCCATTTATTTCAGCATATCTTTCTATCCCTTTTCCCTTGCAAGTCAATTAGATTAGGAAATCATAAAGAGAACGAGCTCACTTTGGAGATTCACTCTCATTATAGGAAACCCACATCCTGAGAGTGATTCCATGTTTCAACAAGTAGCTAAGCTTCTGTGAGCTTAGCAGGGTGCATATTTGATTGATAACAATTTTTGGCACACCCGGTGGGAAACTGAAAGTGATTTCAAAGAACTCTTGTACCCTCATAGTTGTTGTTTTGGTATATGCAGTAGTATTTCAGCCTTTGGAGGCGTTTATAGTATACCTGGCAACTCATTTTGTCTGGTCTTGTATGTATATTAGTGTTATCAACTTATGAAAACTAGATCCAATTCTAATCCTTTTGAATATTTACAGTTATCCCCGCCAAGAAGGAGAGGCAGATAAGCAAGTAGAGCAACCAATTCAACAAGGAGATCATAATCAACACCTCCAAATTCAACATGAAGAAGCAAAAGTCCGATGCTGATAGTTCAAATACCCATAACGGCTAGACAATACGTATTTACAACCTTTAATGGAGGCAACCCACTGCAACTTGCTCAGCGTGATGATATTCTAGTTGCAGCCCTTAAGGGACTGCCATATTTCACCAGAGAAGACCACACTACTGCTGTTGAACACATTCAAGATGTGGCAACCTTATGTTCTATACATAATGTCACCCAAGAGAACGTGGAAACAATATTACTAGCTACATCACTTAAGGGGAAGGCCTTACAGTGGTTCAGAGGACTTGCTAAAAATTCAATAACATCGTGGGATCTACTGGGAGATGGATTGTACAAGCACTTTGAAGACAAATCTGATCATCTCTCATTACTGGAGCAGCTAAGCACCATCAAAAGGGCGCCCACAAACACATGGCTGATTTCAAGTACCGATTTCAGAGAACCTAGGATAGGATTCCTGCAATGGTAAAACCCCTACCAAGGCATGCATTTTTGTTTTATCTTAAAGCTTTGAACAATGAAATTTTTGTAATGATTTAGTCTATGGGAGGAACTACCCTCCTAGAATCTTTTGAAGTTGTTGTTAGAGAAGAAAACTGCCTCATCCAAGTAGGGAAGATAGCCCTAAGGCCTCCCTTACCCATTTTCCCTAAAATCTAGCCATCTATGCCAATGGCAGTACCTCCTCTAGCTGTTGTCCCACCTGTTCCAACAATAGGATACCAAGCAGCCCAAGGAACTGTTGTTCCAGTTCAAACCCAAAATTCCCCAGAGCTTGAAAATACACTAAGGACCATTGCAAATAAGCTAGTAAGTATGGAGAAATGCTTGCCTTACCAAAATCAGTATCAGCCCAATCAGTAGAATGCCTAATTTCAGCCCAATCAGCAATATAGGAAACCTTTCTAAGCTGATCCTCAAGGCCAGAGAAGAAACTACAACCCTCAACCCTTCCAATCTTACAACCCAAATACTGCCAGCACCTCGAGGGAGCTTGTACCCACACAAAATAATTTAGCTCAAGATAGTGACTAGTGTTATCCATGCCACCAACTACATAATCAAGTTGTGTGCACGAATGGAGTAAGAAATTAGGCACTCATGGTTCAGAATAGCTATGCAAGTTCAAAAGGTGTTCCTAGCAAAGTTTCAGCTTAGCAAAATAATGCTGATGTGGCCTTAATGAATTGGGAAGAGTTTGATTTCTATGGTATAAATTATTTACAAGGTCAAAATCAACAAATTACACCTATTTCAGCCAACACAAGGTCAAAACTAAGAGCTAGAGATATTAACCAGCAAGCTATTGTAGTACAACAATAGACTATAAGGGATAAAAATCAAACATATCCGTCACAAACTACCCCTGTATCATAGCAGGAAGTACAAATTTTGTAGAGGGATCAAACTGTACTAGTAAAGGATCAACCCAAAATGCAACAACAGTCTTCACAAAGGCATATTGATGTAGCTGCAGTAAAAGGATAGTAGAAGGTATATCCTATTTCTTTCAACATAGTTGACTACCTTAAGAAAGATATAGTGAGTATGTCAGTTATGGATACTTTACGCATTCCTGGCCAGAAGGATTTGTTTCAAGAAGCACTAGCCAAACTTTCACTTTCTGAGCATTCTAATCAAGAGAAGGCCAAGGTTGTACTTGCCAACAACTTAGAAATTAAGAGTGGACAGCCAGCAAATGAGGCAAAACCTCCTCCTTTCTACCTAAGTCTTATTATTTGTGACAAGCTTGTTCATAACTACATGGTAGACTCAGGAGCAAGTAGTTCAGTCATGCCCAAAAGTGTAGCTGATTAATTAGGATTGGTTTATGAGCCCCTTGCAAAAGGAGTAGTCTAGTTAGATGGGTCTGCACTTAATATTGTTGGGATAATAAAAAACCTACCACTTACATTGCATGCTTGTCCTAAGTTAGCCATCTATCAGGACATTTACATCATTGATTTGCCACCTAGTTTTGCAATATGCCTTTCTAGGGAGTTCACATCCAAATTGGGTGGGTTTCTATCCAGTTATTGGTCCCACTTGTTCTTTAGAACAAGGTATGGTACAAAAGTAACTGTACAGTCTAAACCACTTGCAAAAGACCATGTTGAGCCCTATGTTCCCAACCCAATAAATGCTAATCTATACATCACTTGTGAGCAGCAAGATGAACCCATGAGACTAGATCCCAATGTGCCTATAGAAGACATAAACTTAGATGATTGGGTAGCTAAAGACCATGAAAGTGACCCTTTCTGTCACACAGATGAGGTAGGATTAGGCATCTATATGATATAGGAACCTAATGCAGTGATTCCTAATCTGATTAAGGACCAAAATTAGTCAGAACAACAAGAAGATCAACTTTGGAAGCTGTACTTTGATGGATCGAGGACCAAGACAGGTGCTGGTGCAAGTAATGTGTTGATCTCACTTAAAGGGGAAAAATATTATGTAGCCTTAAGGTTCACTTTCAATTGCACAAACAATGTGGCTAAATATGAGGCCCTGATCCATGGTTTAGAGTGGGCTTAGAAAAAAAGGTATCAAATCTGTTCAAGTTTATGGTGATTTTGAATTGATCATTAATTAGGTTAGGAATCTGAATGTTACTAAAAATGACTTGCTCAAGAAATACAAGCATAGAGTATGGGATTCAATTGAATTTTTTGATGATTTTAATCTGATTTGGATTCCTAGAAACTGAAATAAGTATGCAGATAAGCTTGCAGCCTTGGGATCTCAACTTGATCTTCTTGATCAGATTTAGAAAATTGAAGTACAACCGTATGTCAAAGTAGTGGTGAGGCCTTCTATACCTGACAAGAGTGTTTCTTGTCAAGTGTTTGACAGTGACAAGCAGATCTTAAGTTTTTTAAGTGCAGAAGCTGAATTTGCAGCTGATAATTAGCATAAATATTAGCAGCAATTTGAAGATCAAATTGTACAGTTGAGGTCCAATAAGTTGTCCAAAGGACTAGTCACATTAGAATCAGTGTTCAACACTGATGATCAATTCAGAAAGGATAAATGCAGCATGACAGTGAAGCAAGAATACTATGAGACCATATAAATTTTCAAGGACAAACTGCTGAAACTTGGAAAGGTATGTACTAGAGAAGAACATCAGTCATTTATTCAATTATGTCAAGAATTTTCTGATGTTTTTGCATGGGAGTATAAGGACTTAAAGGGGTTTGATCCTTGTTTGGCCTAGCATACTATAGAATTAGAGCCTAATGCCAAGCTTGTTAAGCAGAAACAGAGACCCCTCAATCCCAAACTTGAGCACTTAATGAAGGCTAAATTGAATAAACTGATTGAGAGAAGCATAATATTCTTGATAAAACATACCTCTTGGGTTTCCAATTTGGTCCCAGTCAGGAAAAACAATGGCGAAATTAGACTTTGTGTTAATTTCTGTGATCTAAATTAGGCTTCATTGAAACATCACTTCCCTCTTCCTTCCATGGAACAGATACTGCAAATTGTTTCAGGTTCTAATAGGTATTCCTTGTTAGATGGTTACTCTGGTTACAACCAAATTCTAGTCAAAGAAGAGGACCAATATAAAAATGTATTCACAACTAAGTGGGGTACTATGGCCTATCAGAAAATGTCATTTGGTTTGTCCAATGTAGGGGCAACCTTTCAGAGGGCAATGGATATGGCCTTCCATGGCCTTATTAATACAATAGTGCTGGTGTATTTAGATGACATAACTACTTTTTCCAAAGATACTAATGATCACTTTGACCATTTGAAGCAGATTTTTCAGAGGTGTACGGAGTTTGGAGTCTCATTGAACCCTAAAAAGTGCATAGTTTTAGTTCATGAAGGTAAACTCCTCAACCATATTATTTCAAAGCAAGGTATTTCTATTGACCCTGAGAGAGTGTCTGCAATTTTAGATTTACTACTGCCTGCACATAAGAAAGGCTTGTAGAGATTTCTTGGCAGAATTAATTTTGTGAGAAGATTTATTCCAAACATTGCAGCTCTGTTACAACCTCTCACTGCCATGTTGAAGAAGAATGTGCCATTCAGCTGGACTAAGGAGGGAAAAGGAAGCTTCAAGTAGATTAAGGAATCCCTCACCGCTGCCCCTACCCTCATTAATCCTAATTATGAGAGGGATTTCATTTTGTATGTTTTTGGAGGAGCTGACACCATCTCTACAATGTTATGTCAGCAAAATGATGAAGGTTTAGAGCAGCCAATAGCATTTTTCAGCCAGGTACTACATGACTATGAGGTAAAGTACTCTTTTGTGGAAAAACATGTTTTTGCTGTTGTAAGGAGCCTCAAGAAATTTAGACACATGTCTAATAATAGAATTCACTTAATGTTTTCTCATCCCACTGTCAAGAGTTTCTTATTGAACAGAGATATAAATGATAAGAGGGCTGGTTGGATAACTAGAGTTATGGAATTTAATATTGATATCAAGGTGACCAAACTTATTAGAGGCAAGGGCTTATGCAATCAGCTTGCTAAAAGTGAAGAGCTTGATCAAGAACATGAAGAAGACACTAAAATAGTACTGAATAATAATGAACCAACTATTGTACTAGCTCCTACAAATAGCTGAGCATAGCAGATGATGCATTATTTATAGTCTGATCAATGCCCCGAAGGTTTGGATAGGGCAAGAAGAAGATATTTCAAGTTACAAGCTACTCCTTATGCTATCATTGATGGTATTTTATATAGGAGAGATTTTAATGGTGTATTTTTAAGATGTGTTGGACCTAATCAAGTTGATAAGTTGTTAGAAGAGTTTCACAATGGACCTTCAGGATGTCACTTTGTAGCTAGGACAACTACTTTGAAAATCATGTAGGCTGGTTATTACTGGCCTGACTTGTTTAAGGATTCCTTTGCTTGGGTGAGAAGATGTGAGAAGTGTTCATTATTTCCTTGTAAACAAAGGCTTGCTTCCTTACCCCTGCATCCTATTAAAGTTGAACAACCATTTGCAAAATGGGGGCTAGATTCATAGGACCAATAAACTTACCTTCAAGTGTAGGCCACAAGTGGATCTTGACTACCACAAACTATTTCACCAAGTGGACCAAGGCTGTTGCCTTAAAAGAGGCAAATGAATCTGTTCTCCTAGGTTTCTATCAGGATTTGGTATCAAGATTTGGTACACCAGATTCTATCATCTTAGATAATGGTTTAGCTTTCATAGGATTGAGAATTTCATATTGGTCTGTTAGAAATAATATCTATTTGAATACTTCTTCTAACTATTACCCATAGAGTAATGGGTAGGTTGAATCTACCAACAAAAATTTGATAAATATCATCAAGAAGACTGTTGAAGACAACCAGAGAACATGACACGAGAAATTAAAGTTGGCTCTTTGGGATGACAGAATTACACCCAAGAGAGCTACTGGTTGTTCTCTATATGTACTTACTTATGGTTAAGAGGCTTGGTTACCTATTTCAGTTGAATTACCTACATTGACTTTCATCAAAGAACTTGAGCTACTAGAGGAACAACCTTTAGTAGTCAGGCTAGCTCAGCTCATGGAGCTTGAAGAAACAAGGAAAGAGGCCTTAAGAAAGCTTGATATGCATCAAAATCAAATGAAGAATGCATTTGATAAGAGGGAAAGACCAAGGAGCTTTATTGTTGCTGATTTGGTGTTCAAATGGAATGAATTGAGGAGTAGACTTGGAAAACATTCCAAACTTGATGCAATTTGGGATGGGCCTTATGTCATCACAGAGTGCAAAGAAAACAATGCATTTCAGCTATCCAAGTTAAGTGGAGAGGTGTTGTCTATCTCAATTAATGGAATCCACCTCAAGCATTGCCTTTAAGGATAAGAACTTCTTTTGTATATAGTAGAGTAGTGTTGCAATTAATAAGTGCTCATGCACATTTGTTTTCAACATTTTGTTTTGGCCATCAGGGCCTTTTAGCTTGCTTTCAATTGAGTTTGTTTTCAGTTTTTTTGTTGTTGTTTGGACTATTGGAGAGATGAATTGCAGTGATTTCTAAGTTTGAGAATGACAGAGTATGACTCAATGCCCAATGGATGTTCAAGGCAACTGATCAAATGCTTAGCAGGCAAGCATATAGCAGAGGTCACCAGGAATGTTACCATTTTTTACCACAACTCAAAATTGGCTAAGTAGATGTGACATTATCATTTTTTTGAGTGAGGTTTGATATTCTTCTATTATAATTTAGTTGCATAGTTATTATGTTTCAGTGTTAAATGTAGTTTAGTTGTTCAAAAAAGGTGGAAAAGATTTCAGATTATTCATTGCATTGCAGAACATTTAGGAGAGACAAGTATTTCATTCATCACAATGACTATTCATTTACAAGATGAAATACATAAAAGAATAAGCATTGCATTCAAATAAATAATGACATCTCAGATGTCCCACACAAGCTATGGGTTATAGCTAAACATATGCAGATATAAAGAAAATATTATACATCTAATGAATAGAAAAGGAAAGACATAGCCATCATTGCCTTGGGGTTGTCAATCTTTGAAGTTGCCTCCTGTCCTACTCCTGATATCAACTTGTACCTACAAAAATGTGGGAAGGGTCCCGTTAGAAGCTTCAGTTATGAAAATCCTATATCCTATCAGAAGAGGCATAATACTTTGATTATAGTGCATTGATCAAATGAATATCATCCATATGCAAAAGGAACTGAGAAAGAAACAATCATGTGATTTCAGTGTTTTATTCTAATCTATTTGTTTCATGTGCAAGTATAGGATAAGTCATGTAGCTGATTGAAGACATTCAACAAGTGGTGTAAAATGAGGCTCCCACAAGGGTTGAGCCTCGCATGTTGCTTCCCCTTAATCTCAGAAGGGATGAATGGAAAAGAAAGAATCATTATTCACCTTTACATGACAAACTGAAGGAATAATAAAAGAAATCACATGCATCAGTTTATGTTCCAGGACATAGTCATGATTATAGTTCAAGTAATGAAATGCAACCATGGAAATGAACTGAATTGTAAAGGGGACTGCATTAAATGTACATGGAAGCTGTCATCGTTACTTCAACTGACATTGGAAAAATGACATTCAAAGGTATTTCATTTTATATCTTTCATAGTGTTCATTAGAGAAGTGTGGAACAAAAAGAACATTTCATCATTTAAATGTCATAGGTTGCCAATGGACATATCATGTAAAAGTGTCTAATTGTTTGCTCACAAAGAAATATAAAAAATAGTTATCATTTTATACATGATTTAAATGAATTGAAAGTGCAAGTGAATAGCAAAACATGGAGCAACATATGCTGTCAATTCCCTTTCATGTTGAAGTAAGGTACAACCATACATAAGTTGTCATTACCAAAGTCCTTTAATAATTGTTGGTGATATGGTGTTATAACAATAAAATGTGTGCAACATGTATGGTGGAAGTGTTATAGTTTGAATTGAGTGGACAAAGATGCCAAGAAAGATTTATCCATAGTTGTGAGTAGAGAAAAGAATCATTATATGCCATCAATAGTTAATGAGTATACAGGTGCTACAGGAGAAAGAGAACATGTATATATCATATAGTATACTGTGTCTCAAGAAAGAAGAAGCATTGTCATCCATGGGACAGTCATATAAATGCTATGCTACAGCTACAGGAGGTAGCTCATCAAGTACTTACCGTGTGTGATTGAGATACAAGTGGATTATAGAGAGGTAAGTGTTCTTGTTTTCTACACTACTCAAGTGTCATCATTATTAAGGAAAGGCATTTCATTCAGACAACATGAAGGCAATATGAAATAAGAAGCTATAAAACATACCCTTTATGGGCTAAGTCAAATGTGTACCAAATGAACAGATTAAAATGATACCTTCATCAAGTTTGAAACATGATAATGTATTGTATACAATGGAGCAACAAGATACGAGGATGGTACAAGTTGTCAAACCTTTTCAGGTAAAGTGACCATGCCAGATATATACTTTACAACAATGGGTTATTTCATATTGAAATATGTAAGTGCTTCTTTTCCATCATGGTGAATTACAGTGGCAAGAATGTGAATATTTATAGAATATCATGAGTTTCTATATGGACAACCGATAAAGAGAAGCCACACTACATGTTGTGTATAAGAAGAGACAATGTATTACATCAACATTAAAGTATACTATATCAAGTATGTGCATATAAAATGGTGACATCCTCAGGAGATGTAGTCAACCAAATACCACTATCATAATTTCAAATATATGCTTTAGAAGTGAGGTATATGTATTTGAATCATGACATGTTGTGCACAAGAAAAATTCAGATTTTCTTTTCGATCATAAGAACCAGACAATCTTATACATTGTCAGAGGAGGGTTTTCAAACACATGTATACTCAAAGGATACTTAGAAATGAAGAGGTTTCAAAACATATGATAAAGGAAATGATCAAATGAAATACATTTTTGTGCCTCATTGAACCACAGCTAGAGTAAATGACAAGATAAATGTAAAATATGTTTGTGCCAGTCGCGGCCTCATGGCCATTTTAACAAATATGTATGGAGAAAGGAGTTTTGTGCAGGTGAAAAACACAGGCTGTAGCCTCCCAAGTGGCATATACAGAAATACAAGTAAAACTATCTTTCACTCAAACCCTCTTAGGGTTTCAAAGAAGCACATGCAAAATACATTTAATCTATACAGATACAGGGCCATTAAAAGAGGGTTTTGAGCCATGAAGAAATAAAATCATTTCATTTTGTGAAGAAATGAAAGCTACAACCGCTGCCAAAAATACACATTTCCTTCAAAAGACTCAAAACTCACTTTGTTTTGTGAAGAGATGCACAACAACAGTGAGTAAAGAAAAAGGCTAAGTTTTTCAAACCCTCAGAAGCTACGTGATATGAAAATATAGTGATAAAAATGAGTCTTACATATGTGGAGGTCATGTATGAAGATACAGAGCTTAGAGTCTTTTTCTTTCATCATTTTCCTCTTTAATAGTGTAACTATGGCGGCCATATACAGAGGTGAATAGTGATAGAGAAACAAAAGTGACAACAAAGCCATCAAAATATGCACAGGTTGGTGCTTTCAAAGTCCTTTTATCTTAGAAACTCTTCACAAACTGAAACAAATCAAAGGGGGAAAGTCAAATATGTATCAAGTAAACCACTTACCTTCCTTCTTTTGCAAAGTTCATGAGGGTCGAGCATCACAACACCAGTAAAATCCTTTTTTTTAAGCTTGAAACCCTAGTTTCATGACCAATAGTAGCAGAGCCCATTTTACAAAAAATTACAAAGTCAAAATGGCCCAAAAAGATAGGGCTCATTTGTTTTGTTATTAGGGTTTCTTTTTACCCTAATCCAAATGAGTGATTTTTATCACATTTCAAACTCATTTATTTGTCCAAGCTAATGCCCGTGGGGGTCATATGATGTTCTCACATTTTTGCCTAAGTCTTCAAAGATTAGGAGAGGCCAATGACCTTAAGACATTAGGGAGTTATTTGCATGTGTTAAGGCTTAATGCCTTTGGAACCACTTTCATCTCCTTGTAAACAAATGAGACATATGTGACACTTGATACATGCCATATGTCATTGGCTCATACAGTGTGAGTCAGGACATGAACTCCTTGCCTTAGGAACTATTTTGAAGGACCATGGAGTTAAGCCTCCAAGGCTTTTATTTATTTTTGCAAAATATATAGTGATATGTTCATAATTTTTATGATTTTTTATAGAAAAATCAATTGTAATGCATTGTAAAATATTTGGTGAAATTATGAGCCAAGTATTATTTATTTTTTGCAAAACAAATCAATCATGATATAGATCAAACTACCATAACATTGTAAAGTTATCTTTAAAGCAATCAATTATAAATTGCTTTTAAAACTTAACTATTTTTAGGCAGTTAATAGGCTAATAAAACAAATCAGATATTCTTTTCAATTTGTTTTATTTGGAGGCATATAGGACAAAATTTGAAGATTTCATTGGTAGAAGAAAGAAGATTTGTGGTGGGGTCACATCAGGAGGTCTTTTGGTATCATGCTTTTATAGTTTGGACTCTTTTGAGGAGCTTTTATTTGTGCTTTTCTAAGTAGCTCAAAAATGGACTTGGATTCTATTTTTAGGAGTTTTTTCTAGCTTTCATGGGGAGGTCAATTTTGTAGTATATATCTTAGATATCCCTTTCTTTTCAGGAGTTCCAATTCACAGTTCCAGTTAGAGTTTTAGAGATTTGAGTGCAGAGATACTAGGGTCTTCCTCTCACATCAGGAGTGTTGTACTCATATTCATTGTACTCATTATTCCTTCAGTTATTGAGCAGCATCTTTACTTCACATTTTGTCTAACTATTCGCATGTTAATCTAATGTTGCATTGTGATGAATGTTTGTCCTTTACTTTGTCTTAGCTTGTGGTATTTTTGCAAAATCTTTGTTTAATTTAGGTTGCATGTTGTGTCTACCAGACCTTCATGTGAAATATTTATGAGTTAAATGATCAGAGTGTTGTGAAGGGCAAAGTTGAATAATCTGTTTGTGAGTAAGATCTGTTAGGTGATACAATCTTAAAGTTAACTAGATTTCATTTATTTCAACATATCTTTCTATCCCTGTTCCCTTGCAAGTCAATTAGATTAGAAAATCTAAGGAGAACCAGCTCACTCTAGAGATTCACTCTCATTATAGGAAACCCACATCCTGAGAGTGATTCCATGTTTCAACAAGTAGCTAAGTTTCTATGAGCTTAGCAGGGTGCATATTTGATTGATAAGAATGCCAAAAGTCTAGAGGGTTAGGAAGGTAGTTTAGAACCATCAGTTAGAAGTTTAGTGCTATTAGGTGGTTTAACACCAAGGAAGTTAGTGGGTTTGGTGGTTTAGCACCAAACTTAGGGTTTAGCACTATCGAGTGGATTAGCACAATCAGTAGGGGAATTAACACTATTGGTTGCTTTAGCACCAATATTTAGAGTTTGAGGTGGATTAGTGCCATTAGCTAAGGCTTTAGTGATATCCAGTGATTAGTGCTATTGGGCTAGGGATTAGTGTTATTGGCTGAATTAGTACCTTTCATTAATGGATTACTTCCATTAGATGGATTAGTGCCTTTGGCATAGGGATTAGCTCTATCAAGTAGAATAGTGCTATTGGTTAATGTTTTAGTGCCTAAGCATTGTTTGGTAGAAAGATAAGATTAACTTATGTTGTTGAATGTAGGCTGATTGGATTGAGCTTTAGTCATAGGAGTGACGAGTTATTTCCACTGTGACACTATGAGAGAGGTTGATGGATGTGGAACAGCATCGTTTGCATGGGCTTGGATTGTGACATATATCAGATATGCCCCGATTGAGGGCACACAGGTCTATGATCACAGAGAGATGGAGGAGCAAGACCTCCTAATTCCTACTTCCAATAGGTGAGATCACGATCACCCTAGAGGATGTCTAGAGGATCCTTAGGACTCTAATAGTGGGGGAACAGGTTATCTATGATACCACTCCTAGTGTACTAGCATTGGATTGAGCTTTCGCACTAGGGCAGATGATATATAACTGGGATGGGTGGGAGATGAGGTATGGTGCTACTTGTGTGTAGGGACGGATCAATGACTATGTATTTTATCTATGTGGGCTGGTCGAGGGGATCCTGATGCCTGATTAGTGCTCGCAGGATTTTTCGGTTGGCTGGGGACATGTTATAGAGGTGATGATGACTTAGGAGATAGTATATGCTTGGGGTCCCTACTTACTTGCACAGTTATACTATGAGATGCACCTCAAGGTATATAGGGATGGAGAGAGCCTTGGTTTTGGCATGACACTTCTACATATATGGGCATGGAAGTACATCCCCATTACAAGGCCCCTTTGTCCACATGTTAGGCGATAGTTTGAGCCATGGGTGATGGTGTATGGGGGGACTCTCCAACATCGACAACTGGGGAACATGAGGTATTGGAGGAGATGATTGGATGATGTGGATACAGTGGTGTACCAGCCATATCTAGGTTGCGAGGCTTGAATAGACAATGACATGTACATACCATTCACGCAATAACCTTGATACCTGATCAAGAGGATGGAGTATATCATTGACTACTACCTTCCTTCTCCAGGTGTTATGGCAGTTTGGCATACAACATGACCTGCCACAAGTCACATCCATTTTTGCATGGGTGATGGTAGATATACCAAAATGGCCACCTATGATGGATGCCCAGCTAGCATGGTTGGATTGGGTGACTTTATAGCTAGTGATGTGGGATTAGGGTGGTGGGGTAGCTGATTCGGGGACTACCCTGTCTTACGATGCATGGTGGGTACAAAGGAGACTTGTGCATCTTATAACACTTCCAGATGTAGCTTCTAGTGAGGGGGAGGAGGAGGAAGAGATCCTCATGGAGGCGATAGAGGAGGAGGAGGAGGGGGATGGGACAAGGAGAGATGGGGGATGTGGTGGAGGAGATGATGGAGATGACAGTAGGGATGGAAAAGACAAGGGAGATCAGAGGGATATAGGGATATAGGTTTTGGCAACGGCAACAGTAGGGTAGGTGGCAGTGGGGCAGGTGGAAATGGGGTAGGTCGCATTAGGATAGGTGCTAGGAAGACAAGTGGGGACATCAGGTGTAGGGCCCTCTGGTGTAGCTCCTTATCTAGTTACGACTACTCATTGGCAGGTGCAGAAGTGGAGATGAGATGAGGAGAGGATGTATCTATACTAAGAGCTTTGGTGGTGATCTTGTAGGACATAGTGGAGTAGTAGAGGCAAGAGTTGGCATTGGTGACTATTGAGAGGGATAATGCCCAAAAAGAGCTATAGAGGTTACAGGGGTTGTTGGATGGAGTGGGTGGAGGTGGAGATCCATAAATACAGATCTTATAGGCTCAAATCAGTCATCTATAGAGCTAATTTTAGGCTCAAATTGCCCAGCTTATTACAGAGTAGGATACAGAGAGAGTGCTGAGGTAGGGAGCAGAGATTAGACAACATAGTGTTAAGACCCAGGTTTCACAGCTGCAGCAGCAGGTGACCCAGATGGAAGGGGTTATTTCAGGGACATCAATGGCCCAGATGTGGTAGGATTATACTACAACACAAAAGAAGTTAGTAGATTAGAGGGTCCAGGCTAAGTATTATTACGAGGCATATTAGACGACAGTACTTGAGGCTCAGAGGGTACCGAGCTATAGTCAGCGAAGTTGGTCTAGTGTTTTAGGGTCACATAGGTCAAGATGGTCTAAGTGTTTGATTTAGCAATACTCGCATGAATAGCAACCACCTCAGAAACAGCAAGCACCTATGGGTCCACCTCCTCCTTAGCCACAAAGATCTCCTCTAGGCTCATCTACTAATTCTTCTAGGGGGAGTTTAGCCCATGGTTCTTGATATTTATTTGTATGCTTCAGGCTTATGTACTTGGTATACTTTATCCCTTAGGGCACATTTTGTATCATGGCATTATTTTGATCAAGATATATGTATATGATTTTTGGTGGCGATATATGATGTGTTATGGTGTTTATGCATTTATGATTCTATTTGAAGGTTTTATTATGATTATGTGATAATGCAATGTTTATGTCATGTATTATGGATGTACTTATATGATGTGATGGATGCTTTTGATGCATTGTTATGTTTATGATGTTGATGGATGATGATCTGTTTTGGATGTGATGAATATTATGATGGCTATGGATGGATTATAATGATTTAATTTATGCATTGATTATGAGATGTATGGAAATATATGCTTAGATTAATAAACATTTATTATGAAAATGGATAAATGAAATGAAATGAAATATATGCTTAGATTAATAAACATATATTATGAAAATGGATAAATGAAATGAAATGGAAATATATGCTCAGATTAATAAATATATATTATGAAAATGGATAAATGAAATACAATTGAAATATATGCTTAGACTAATAAACATATATTATGCATGAAAAGTTTTGTGATAGATGGATAATGATATGGTAATCAATAGTGGATGATGATAAATGTAATGGTATGATAATGTAGTGATATGGCAATGATATATGGTAATTATTATAATGATTTTGTGTATGTAGGATGATGGATGTTGGTCATGATACACTATGATGCTTAGAACCATGGTGAAGAGTTGGGCGAGGGTTAGGTGCAATTTAGGAGATGGTTTGGATAGGTTTGGGAATGGTTGGGGATGATGAGTACTCAGTCACTAGACACCACATTGTTAGAGAGGCTTTGTTGGGTTGGTTGGGAGTGGATAGAATTGGTTAGGGGATGGGATGAAGTTGGGAGAAATTTTTTATGATGGGAGGGGGGATAAGGGGAATAGTTATGCCTTTTTCTTCATTAATGCTAAGCTGAGGTGAGATAATCATATGGTTTGATAGATGGGGGATGAAGGTAGATGGGTTGGGGGATAATTGTGTCAATATTTTGAGAGAAAACCTAGATTTAATATAGCAAAGAGGATATTTTCACCAAGGTATGAAGGACCAAGGTGATGATGTATATCCATCCTTTGCATGGATTAGACCTACAAACAATAAGATGATCCCATGTATGTCCAATATAGTACAATCTTGTCTAGATGAGGGAAGGGGATTCATAGCATAAGTCCTTAGTACACAAAAGGTATGATGAACCTTAGATGCAAAAGGATATGCTAGAACCGACCCTACATTTGTCAAGTTTTGAATACTAGACTTGGAGTAATGAGACCAACCCACAAGCATGACATACAAAAGAAATGACTATGCCCCATTCTAGGTATATTTCACCACATACCATGATATAGTGAGATCAAGGTAGCTTTGAAATGATCCTTGGAATGAGACAAAAGATAAAAATCAATAATAAAAAAGACCAATTGGCCAAACAAACAACCATACTAGACTTGGAGTAATGAGACCAACCCACAAGCACGATATACAAAAGAAATGACTATGCTCCATTCTAGGCATATTTCACCACATACCATGATATAGTGAGATCAAGGTAGCTTTGAAATGACCCTTGGAATGAGACAAAAGATAAAAATCAATAATCAAAAGGACCAATTGGCCAAATAAACAACCATTGTATCTTTTGCCAAGATAAGTGTTGATTTGATTGATTTTGCCTATTATAGGAACAATATATCCATTAAGGCAGGGATTGATTGGATGATAAGGATAATAGTCGAAAGATGGGCAAAAATAAAAATGCCATGAGTCATGATTGAAGTTGATTTGATGATTGATGATTTTTGCGTGAAGGGATAATGCTTTAGATAGTATGTTGAGTGAGTGTATTGCATTTGGATCTAGTGTAAGCTCAGGGAATAGGAACCATCCAAGCAGGTTGGATGGGTGCATCTTATGTGTCTACATGCTAGATACTTCCTTCATATTCCAGACAGCCTACATACCCTTTATCCATAGGATCAAGGCATATTAGATGTGGGTGGTGATTATGTGTAGTTCTGGTTTGTGGTGATGATGTGGGATGGTTCAGGATGGTTTTGATTATTTGGATGATGGGTTAGATGATTTGGATGAATTGATGATGATTGGAATGATTATTTTTGGGTTTTTTGTATTTTGTAATGTTTTTTTGGGATTTTTAAGGATATTTCACTTTTTTTGGATTTTTCTAGATTTTCTATTTTTTTTTTTGAGATGATTTTGGATTTTTCTAGTTTTCTTCTATACAAGGAGGACATACAAGGATCCACTTATTTAGGAATCTGCCTTGGGAGGGTGATGAGGGGTGGGATGATTGACGCTGAATGTTTGTTATTTTAAGCCATGGGATGGAGGTGATATGGAGTGATTGGATGGAGGCGAGGACTTACTAGATTGTAGAGCCAACCACTACACATGGCACTTGAGACAAGTTTTCACCATGGTACCTATCCAAGGCATCACCTAAGTGATTTTCACCATTGGACAACTTTATTGCACTTAGTTTTTTCTTGATTTTCTTTTTTTTTAAGATTTTTTGCTTTTTGATTTTTTTGTATTTTTGATTGGGATATCCTCATGGGTCATGCATAGAACTTCTTTAGGTGCATTATATTCATAGGTTCATCCAGAGGCTATCCCTCAAGTGTTGCAAGTTGATAGGCTCCTAATCTATAGCTAGTTGTGATGACATAGGGTCCTAACCAATTAGGCTCAAACTTACCTTTCTTGTAACACTCTTTTAGGTTTCTCTAATTTTCCATAAGGACTAGATTGCCTATTTGAAATTGGTGGGTCTTGATCTTCTTGTTGTAACTTTTGCAGATGCAATTTTAGTAGGCTTATAGATGATTAAGAGTGTTGAGGTGCTTCTCATCTAGAATTTCTAGCTCATTTAGGCATGCAACCCGATACTCCTCCCCATCAATGAGATTATGTAGTGAGATTCTAAGAGAGGGGAACTTGACCTTGATGGGAAGGATGGATTTGGAACTGAATACCAAGGAATATGGTGTGGCTCCTGTGGGGGTTTAGATGGAGGTGTGGTAGGTCTAAAGGGTGAGATTAAGCTGTAGGTGTCAGTCTCAGAAAGCTTTGTTAACCATCTTCTTTAGGATTTAGAGGATTGTTTTATTTGAAGCTTTGACTTGACCATTACCTTGCGAGTAGTATGGAGTGGAGAAATGATATTGGATGTGGAACTTCTAACAAAGTGTATGTACTTCTTGGTTTTTAAATGGTTTCCCATTATTAGTTATGATGGAAAGGGGGATGCCATAATGACATATGATGTAATCGAGGATGAATTTGGCAATTTGGATACTGGTAGTGAAAGTGAGTGGAATGGCTTCTACCCACTTGGTGAAGTATCCAGTAGCTATGATAGTGAACTTGTGTCCATTAGATGATGGTGGGTGGATTTTTCCAACGAGGTCAAGCCCCCACTATGAAAAGTGCCACGGTGTCACGATAGGTTGTAGTTCCTGTGATGGAGCATGGATGAAGTCTCTGTGTTGCTGACAAGGAAGGCATTTCTTCAAAAATTGATTGGCAACGTTCTCCATGGTTGGCTAGTAATACCCTATTCTGAGAATATTCTTTGCAAGGGTAGGTTTGATAGAGTGTACCCCACAAATACCTTCATGTACCTCTTGTAAGGTAGTTTCAACTTCTCAAGAATCAAGACATCTCAGAAGGGTTCTATCAAGATTCTTTCGATATAAAGTTGTTGAACATAATGACGTGCTGAGAGGGGGGTGAATCAACATAGACTAAAACTTAAACAAATATTTGTAGATAAACTAAATAACTTAAAGAACAGAAAGTAAATCATGCAAAATTAGAACACCAATATTTTTACGTGGAAAACCCTAAAACAGGGAAAAACCATGGTGAGTGTTAGCTCACAATATATTATGCTCATTGCAAAAATGTTACAGCTTTGTTTTGGGGCTGCAACCCAAGGAAGCTACTACTCCCTATACTTTGTGCTTACAACAATTACAACTTTGATTTAGTGTAGAACCCAAGAAAGCTACTACTCCCTGAATATTCTACTCACTGCATTTAGGATTTACAATGGTAGATACATGGATTGCTACTAAATAGACATCTACCTTATGTTAATAATGAAGTCTTCTTCTTGTGGGAAAAACATGCCCTCAAACTGATTCTGCACACTTCATACCTTGCATTCTACTATATCATATTCACACTTACATCTCTACCTCACAAATGAATTTAATCTTCTATAAATATCCTCCGCAGCACTTCAAAACACTAATTAGGTTAGCATCATAAGCATCATTGGATGAAATGTGTAACTCTTCAAAGGTCAGCCTCAATACATACAATATGATAAGAAAACATGTTGCAGACCTTAGGACCTCATGAAGGTATTCAAAACATATCTCCTCACATCTTCCAAAATCAAAACAATAGGTTAGGATCTACCACAAATAACAAAGACTTAACCAATCGGCTCAAACTACTCAAAACTACTAACTATTCATCTTCACACTACCAAGGAGAAGCCAAAATCTTCATGTGGACCACAAATTCAATCATTTATCTTCACAAAATTATCCAAACACCATTCTCTTGAATTATCTAACCAATATATGCATCCAGAAAACAAGGAACGTATTGAATTGATGAAACAGGGCATTCCGGACTGACTATGACACATCAAAACTTGAGATATCACATTGGGGTACACCAAAACATTTGAATATTCTTAGTAATGAACTTATAAATCATTATATATATATATATATATATATATATATATATATATATATATATATATATATATATATATATATATATATATATTCCCAGATCCACACATCCTCACTTATCACTTGCAGTGAAAATCAGAGACTTGACACATATATATTGTAATTTAGAGGACAGTCATATGCAATTCTTCACTAACTGACTTAGATGTCGTATGCGGTATAGGAGATAAGAAATATTTGCACATGGTTCAAACCTAAGATACATTAGGAGATATAGAATCTTTGCATAAGCTCCTATAGCTAATTTGTATACTTTCCATCTTCCACAAGTACTCAAATATGTGGTTCTGAGAATAACTTAGACATCTAGACTTAACTGTATTACTTCTATCATTTTGATAACTGACCTTGTGGACCCTAAGAACACTTGATACTGTAAGATAGCATGCATTATGCATCCATGAGCATGTCCTTAGAACCACATGACAAAATAATGTCTTCCAGAGGAATGTGGAGCATTCCATTAAGTCTCCATCATTGCTTTGCCCTATCTAAACTTAGTAACTGGCACTCTGTCCCTTGTAACTTTTTCTACTCGAGATGTGAAGACCTAAAAACTTGGATATATCATTTCAATACCTTGATACATTTGTCTTTAGAAAAACAAGATCAAATTTGCTCAGGGGATAAATGCAGACCAAAACAATGTTACTCTACCTTGGGATATGCACTGTAAATGCCTTAGATAGATTTTTGGTATTTATCATTAAGTGAGGTACACCAAACTGATTAGATATACATATAGGGATACTAAAAACATGCAAGTACATGATTATTTACCTTTGCATCATGCTCAGACACAAAATTGATCACCTCACCATACTTAGACTATTTTCTCTTCTCTCGGTCTGGTTTGCCTTGACCATGCTAACTCTATCTCTATACAAGTTTGTCCTTATATTTCTATATACCATGTTGGCATCATTGACAACACATATTTCCAACGATCTCCCCCTTTGTCATTGATGACAACATATACTCCCCCTTAGATATATAGTTGTCTCTCCCATTTGACATCAAGGACAAAGGACTTAATATACTTTGCTTATATAAAAAAAAATGTATGGACCCCCCCTTACAAAATGATTTCTAAAACTATACTCCCCCTCAGATGAAGATTCCTCAAAAATAGATGTTATGTACATGGTGTGACTCTATCCTCCACAAGACTATATACATCGAATATTGTCTTATTTACATTTCTCTTACAACTCATTCAAATGATATAATGGCCTTGTAGATTACCTTGAGTTGTTGAAGAGTTGTAGTCCAGTTGTCACTTTCTGAGGCAAGTATTTGGTTCTAGTATTCACACTGCATGCATACCTCCTTATCTTCCTCTATGCTACTTGGGGTTTTCATCTTTTGATCTACCTTTTCTACTTCCCCTAGCAAACAAGACAATGAGGCAAGTCTCAGATTCACTGCCTCTCTCAATTGACCAAATTGTTTCTTCTGATTTTCTCTTTGGTCCTATAGTTGAGATAAATATGCATGAAGTTTTTCTAATTGAGCTCTTGTTACTCCATTTTCTTCCTTAGACAAATCATACACATCAACCATCTGAATAATTTGTGCCTCAATGGTATCCATTTGAGCTTTAATATTTTTTGTTGAGTTTGGCCATTTTAGGTAGAACAAATATAATATGGTGGCTTCATCAATGTAATCTTTGAACTTATTAAAATTTTCTTTAAGTTTATTATGTGCATTAGCACATTTATCAATCATCTCAGTCATTCTCTTATCAATTATTCTTTTCGCTGCCTCTTGTTCTACTTTTTACTCTATGTAGGAACACTAACCTTTGAAGAAATCCATTAACTTAAGCTTTTGTTCTGGAGACAAAGAGGGATCAATGATTACCTCCAGTAATCCTTCCTGAATCAACTTCACACCATCTTCAACTAAGCTGGTCTATTTCAAATTTTCTTGCAAGAACTCTTTTCTTACAGAGACATGTATTATATCACCAAGTTGAAGGTTATGAAGAGGTGAAATACTTCACAGGTCTACTTTCCCCTCAAGGGTAGGGATCTACAAAAGTTGAGGTGTGATCACTACTTGAAACTACAATTGCATATTTAACAAGTCTTTGAATGATTCTGATTTTGAAGAATTTTGACCTATATCTTCAATATTCTCATCTTTCTTCTTCTCTATTTCATTTTGATCTTCCTTTTCTTGTTTCTCCTTATCCTTCTCTGTCTCATCTTGTTTTTCCTTTCTCATTTTTGAAGCTTTTTCTTTCTACTTTTCCTCTTGATTATCTTCTTGTCTTTGCTCATCCTTCCTTATATTCTCTGGAGGAGAATTGTCATGTTCTATACCTGTATTTGTATTATTTGGAGGAAGGGTACTTGCTTTATCTTGACCCTCTATATATGTTGCTCTAGTATTCTTAGGAAGAGAAATCTCGTCATTCTCCTTAGGCATGTCACTACTTTCCTCATTGCCTTCAAAGGAAAACTGATCAGATATATCTTCAATGATTCCTACCTCAACTTTCATTTCTTTGATATTTTCTGCAGTCTTCTTCAAAATTTCCTTTTCCAATTTCTTTATCTCATCCTCATTCTTTGACAATAAATTGTTTAACCTTCTTTTTGTCCTAAATTGTTTGTCTTGTAGTTTAGACACTTTTGTCTTTTCAATCTCAAAGATGGAGGGACAAATCTTTTCAATTGCCTTTTTTCTCATTTCAACATCTTTGCTCATAGATTCATTTCTCCTATGAGTAAGGACTTCAACAAGACTCTCAGGTAACAGATGGCTGATTTCAATCAAAGCTATATTAAAGGTTCCCATATATCTAACTATTGCCTCCTCAATAGTAGATTTCTCATTTGATGGCCTTTCATCATATAGTTCAACAACTTCTTCCAGAGCTCCATGTTCTATGATTGCATTAACTGTGGCTTCAAGTTATAAGGGTACATAATCAAATTTCTTACCCTTCTTAACTTTTCCTTTTCCTTTCTTCTTTGAGGTCTCTCCTTCTTTAGTTTCTTCTCTAGTTATTTTCTTCTTCCTCTCCAAAGCCTCAATATCTTATTCTTTTTCTTCTTCTTCTTCTTCAATATTTACAAGATTTATCTTGTCTCTTCTAGCCTAACTCTTCTGTTGAGGCTTCTTTTTCTCAGTGGTCTAAGTTTGTTTAGGAATTTCTGTGGTAATTCTTTTGATTGGTAATGGTGATTTGGAGGTGTTGTGTGGTTACACAACGTGCCCCATTTTGACTTGGCAAAACAAGGACCCAACTTTTTGCTTGGCTTGTTCTGTGCTTTCTGGCGATTTGGTAAAAGTAAGTCATGCAGATCATCATGGAATGAGGATGTGGTAAGTCATCATCATGAGGTCAGTTTTTTGAAGTTCATATTTCATTCTAGTAACCTCATATTTAGATAGAGCATCAAATTTCATGTAGGTTTGCCTTTTACATCACCCTAAGATTCGTTAGGATGTGAAAGTTATGAATGGTCAAAGTTTGGGTCAAACCTGATATTTCAGGGGGAGGATCATATTTTGTAACATCAGTCATATTACTGAAGGTCATACCGGTCTAATTTATCACCTGATAAATCATGTGGTCCAAATGTCCAGACGTCAATTTTAGGTGATGGTGACCTTTACCCATCAATAGCCTTATGTTTCCCGCGAGGATCATATTTCTCAATGTAACCCGATATTTCTCAATATCCTCCTAACACGAAATATCCCCCTAAGCCATTATCCTGATGACATCATTTGAGTCTGATAAACAAAGAAACTAACATGATGCTGATGTCATCATCACATTTACTTCTCAGGGGCATATTTCCTAAACATGACCCTTATCCCATAACATGACGATGATGTCATGATGCCTTAGCGATACACTGAGCCAATATCTGGATGACGTCACCCTGATATTCCAAGAGAGAGGTTATAGTTTATCCAGTCATCATCATCTTTGTAACATCACCTAATATGTTGAAATATCCTCCTAATGTATTAAGTATGACCTGAGGGTGCGTTCATCACCCGATCTTGCCGAAGATAGTTTTTCCTCTCAAGGAGGATGATCACATTGTACTCAGGATGATATTTACGAATATCACCCTGACATTCAAATATCACCCCGATATCCAAACACCACCCTAATTTTTGAATATCATCCTATTATTCAAACATCATCCTATCATGTGCATATCACCCCGCTCTCGTTGCCGCCATTGACATTTAATGTGCGTAGAGGTGGTAGGTAGTTCCTGCCGACCACAAAAACTGATGAAACACCTGGCGAAATCCTAAGTTTCCATGCAAAAATTTAATGAATAAAATCTAATCTATTAGGGTTTGCCCTAATTTTGCCCTAATTACAAGGTTAAAAGGTAAATTCATCATCATTTTCACACTTACCTTGTGACAAAATCACTTTTACAGAGCACCAGCTTCCAAACCCTCATACAGGTGATATTTGTATGAACGGAGCTTACAGGCAAGAAGAAGCACGTGATTATCAGTAGAATTAAGAGCATTTCTAGAAAACCACCTGGTATAATCAAAGAGATTTGCATAATCAGGTAAGTAATTGAAACCCTCATCCTGTTGCTTGTGCATAGTCAGGTATGATGTTGCAGGTTCTAGTTTATGCACCCCATGATAAGTAAATACTGAATAAGTATAGTATGCATGTTGTTAGTAAAGATAAATGTTATCTGCATGCATGTGAAGATCCATTGTAAGATAAATATGTTAATTATAAATTTTCATGGCTGACAAGAGGTTAGCTAAGTGTGAGGCTGAATTCAGCAATCCCATGTTCTCATCTCCAAGAGGCATCCTGTTCAAATATGGTGCAATTACAGATACCCATCAAGGAAGCACTAATATGGAGGCCTGTTCCACCAAGATGAATGATGAGAAGAACAAAAGCCCCCTGTTGGATGTAGTGTTCGTGTCTGGATTGTGGAATGCGGCTGGATTTATGTGCTCCATGGAGTCTCTAGAGCTAGTGATTGAATGTGCACAGAATTACAATCCAGAGGCCAGACAGGTGGTGAAGCATGGAAGAGTATATGTAGACCTATCCATTAAGGGTCTTTCCAAGACATTTGGACTACCATTGGGCAGGAAGGTTAACAGTGTAGACCTAAAGAAATCTGAAGTTGAGTATGAAAATAATAAGAAACAGGCCAGGAAGAACATGTATCAATGGAGGGCCAAGAACAGCACATATCCTATAGCTGCCAAACTTCCTGTGCACTTGTTCAAATATGATTTTGATGACGAGTATCAATACATGATTGCATTGCTCAGCAGGGTGATAGCCAGCCTAATGCCGGTAGTTTTAGGGATTAGATGTATGGTGTAATCATGATGTGTATATATGCAAACATCAAGCCACTATAGGGCCAGCTGATAAGTGATGCTCTACATGAGCAGCTGATGAACCTGGGAGGTTCAAATTGTGCTTTTTATATGAAATCATACATTGTCTATTCCTGTGCTTACAAAGGCACATTTGATGCACTGGTTACAGATGGAAAAGTTACAGGCACCATCAATGCTGTGCATATTTGGGATCATCATCCCTAATTCTAGAGACTTAACTACCTCCAGGATTATAAATTGGTAAATGATGCATTATCTATGCATCTAGTAAGGACCATGGAGGAGGACAAGACAAAAAGATTAAGCATGGAAGCTCAAGAAATAATCTACAGGCATGGATCCTGGTACATTCAATTTACCATATTTTCCTATATGAGGATTGAGGGTTTTGAAGGACATCCCCTCATGCTGCCAAGATACCCCACTGATGCAGTGATAGTAATGGAATTCATAAGGCAGAGCTCCACCATGTTGAAAACATACAAGGATGCACATAAGTTACAACCAATTTTGTTTCCAGTCACCATTGGTTGGTATATGTGCCCAGATTCAGAAAGCATCAAGAAGGTGATGGTCAACTTGAATAAAATGTAGTTACAGCCATTCCCACTGATAAGACCATATGATCCTTATGGAAGGATACATAAAATAACAAGGAAGCCTATTCATTAGAGGCACCTAGAAGACTTCTGGGTGGATTGTGAAGATGAAGCAAAATCCAGAAGAAGAAGATACCAGAGGCTAACATTAAATCAAGTCAAAACCTTTGACTGTATCCCCATTCCTTAACAGTTGAAGAAAGATGATGGTAGGATAATGGCAGATGAATATGAGGAAAATAAAATATATAATGATACCATATCTGCACCTGACCTGACCATACAAGAGGATATTTCTTTGGACCCTTTCATTGCCAGGACACTATAGCTAACCCAAGCTTGGGTTGATGAATAGATTGAGGCATTGCCATTACTGTGGATAACAAGAAGAAAGGACATGATATTCTTAATGAGGAATATGATGATTTTATAACTGAAAAGAGAAAATCTAAAGGAGACAGACTGCCTCCACAACAACAACAAAGCAAAAGACTCCGTAGGGGTAAGAAAATTGATAGTGAACCCAAGGGGGTGATTATTGAAAGGGCAATATTTCTAGCTGAGGAGGCAGCAACATCAGGATCAGGATCAGGATCAGCATCACCTCCACGTACAAGGAAACAGAAGTCCAAGAAAGATCAGCTAGCAAGGACAGTAATTATTGAGACCCAAGAGGAGGGTCAATCCTCACAACAACCAATAGAAGAAGATATCCTTATGAAGGAAGAGCCTAAAGAAGAGGAGGCCCCTTTGCTATTCAAAAGGAAGAGAAGAGCCCCACAGGTGGTGGTAGCTACCCCACCTAAGAAACCAAGAACCTCCATGAGGGGTGAAATAAAACAATCCCCTACACGAGTGAAAGGGGCAGGTAGTGAAGTTGTGCACAAGGAATTTTAGTACAGTGTTCCACTTCCTACCATTGTGAAGTTTAAAACTGAACTTGCTGAAGAATAGATGAAAGAAACCTCCAAGGCATATGAAGGAGGTCATATCTCATTAGAGGAGACAATTAACCTATCTGATGATGAGGTTGTGAAGGAGGTATCTTCACAAAAGATGGAAACCCTTGTTGCAAGTATGCAAATGACTCCTCATAAGGCTCCATCAATACAAACAATACTAGAGGAGATAAAGCAAGTGGAAAAAGAAAAAGAAAAGAGCCTAGAGAAGATAGCCCAAGAAATGGGGCTTGATACACTAATTGCACAGGTGACAAGTCCTCTAGTGGTAGATTTGACAAGTAAACAGGATGCAAGTCCCAAACATTCAGCAGGTACACCTGACAAAGGGCAACATACAAAAGAAGTGAAGATGGTAGAACTAGAAGGCCATGCTTCAGAAATAAGTCAACAAAGCCAACAAGATACATCAATGAAGCCTGTTATAGTAGAGGTTCAGGAAAAGAAGGCTGATGAGAAGGATGTAGTAGAAGATCCTGCTTCCAATTTTTAGGAAGTAAGTAGCATAGGTGTAGAACAGATAGTGGTTTTAGAACAAACACCAGCACCTAAGGAGGATTCCACAATATCCACCGCTATAAATATGCCTCAACAGGAGGAAAAGTCAAAAGTGGGTGAGGTGATAACGAAGAAGGATCATGATCATCATGACCATCATATGGACACATCACAAGATCCTCCACCTCAGGATGATGCTCCTCCAGAAAAAGAAGTTCCTCAGTAGGAGGATGTACCACAGGATCACCCTCAAAGTGATCATCATGAAGAAGAAACGAGGAAATCGCCTTCTCCATCACATATGCTGACAGATACAGGAGATCAAGGTGAACGTCATGATGATGCCGAGAAACATGATCAGGTACCTCCACGGTTGGAAAAAGAGGTAAACACAGAAGTAGATTTTGTGATTCAAGAACTCGATGTATCTACCTTGTTTTCTGAAAATATAATAAAACCAAAGAGGAAGGCTAGATAGACTTCGGCCATTAAAAGGGATCCCACAACTGGAAGAAGGACTGCACAAATTGCAATCCCTACTGTAGAGAAAGAGAAAGGTAAAATTACTTTGGAAGAATTCCAGATTAATACAGTTGACCTGGGGTTTGCAAATGAAGACCAGGAGGGTCAGGAAGGTAAAGACATCATTGATTCTTTAATTCAGAAAGTTAAGAAGGAAAAAGAGAAAAATAAGCAACACAAAGAGCACATTGCTCAGTTGCATGCATATATAGGTAGGTTGACTAATCCTGAGGATAGTTCCACTGATCATGCAGTCCCATTGACTGCTGTTTCCCAAGAGGAGGTGAATAAATTGGATCTCATGAAACATGAGTCCTCCATATTGAGAAAGTGGATGTGTTCCACATTTGATACTGCAGAAGAAATGGTAAAGGCCTCTTTGAAGAGGTGGGGTACTCTTAGTGACTCCAGGCAAAAAGTAGACAAGTTACAAATGCAGGCGGGTAAAAGATCCTTCCAATTGGAGAAGACATTAGATATCCTGGGAGAAATAAGGAGGATAAATCCTCAACTGCTTATCAACAAGTAGGTGCTGAATAATAACATTGCGTTATTGGTTGATATATGGTATAAGGACATTCAATTTGAATGTGATGTTCTCAAAAGGTGTAACAATAAGCTGAGGGAGATCAGCATAAAATTACATGACATGATGTCTTTTGAGGCAGAAATTTTGGAGACCTTAGAAGGAAAAGTGGAAGGGAAGATAGATAATCAAGATGAAGAGTTTGCAATCCAAGCTCTACATAAAAACTTCCAATTTGTTGCAGATGATCCACTAGGCCAACTGATAGAGGAAATCATGGATAGACTGGTGAGGACCAAGATGAAAATGGAACATTATAATGAGATGCTGTACAACAGGAAAAATAAGCTGGACATCATCAGGAATAAATACCAGGCACATAAACATGCCCTTGTCAAGGCAAAGACCCAGGATGGCAGAGAAATAGATAAAATCATGTAGTTGTATGAACAGGTCCGAACCATCATGTAGCCTCATATACAGGGTCATCATCACCAAGATGATGAAGGTTCAGGAAGTGATGCACCTGATGATGGAGCACATGATTTAAATGAGGTAGATGATGATGCATCGTAAAGTAAATATCAGCATCAGATACTTAGTGAAAATAAGTATTCCAGATAGTTGCCAGCTGGCAACTTGTGCCATTTTGATAAAGTTGACAAAGTCAAAGAGAAATACTGACTGTAGATATTCATAGACAAATCAAGATCTGAGATCTTTTTGTAACGGATTCCTCACCTTGCTCTATAAAAGGTGCTAGAATGCCTCATTTCTATTATTCAAAACTTAATTGAAATCCGTCTGCTAAAATATTCAGGGCTCATTTCAAAGCTTTTGTATACATCTATATCCTTGCATACTTAATGAATGAGAAGACTGTGATGATTACAATTCATAGTAAATCTTGAGTAATCAATGTGTGAATTCTAGATATATGTTGTGATTTGCTGTGTCCCCTAGAGTGCATGTCTACTTGCATATGTTGTTTTCATACAATTCCTTTGAAGTTAGCATCAATTGTATCTAGCTGTGGAATGTCCTGGTGAACATATGGTTTGGTTATCTTCTCTTCATGACTGTATCTAATGTACATGTGGTTCAATAGCTGAAGGTTCAACATTAATTTGAAGTATTTCTTTCAATTTCTTTAAATTTCAGAGCATTTCACCATCATAATTGCAAGTAATTGATAATCTCAAGAAAATAATACAAATATGTGGACATCTCATAGATAATTGAAAATATTTAGCATATTTGAAGCTAAAGCATGTATAATTGATGAATATCATGCAAATATTTGAGTACAACTGCATCATTTGATCAAACAACTGTATAAAATGACATCTCTATGAAGAATCTTTGTAGAAACAGTGTCATGATGATGAACTCAATGTAAGGCCCCAAAATGGAAACAGTAACACACATCAACCTCTGAGTAACGTCAGATGATTAAGACCTAATCATCAGAGACTTGGGATCATGAATTCTCTGAATTCATCATATCTTTCAAGATGAATAAAGGTTAATATGTACTTTTATTCTATGCTTGTTTGTGACTAACATCATGACCAACAGGAGGGAACAGAGGCAGTGGACGTAGTTGATGTTGATCTGTTTGTTAATCTTGGTAGTTGTGCAGAGGATATAGTTTGTGCTTCTCTTGCTGATCCTTCAGGAGATTTGAGTATCTTTTCTAGATCAGATTTCATTTTCTCTACATTAGATTTTATCTTTTCTGATTTCTCCTCTACATCTCTTTTAACTGATTTGTTGATGATTTCATCATATGTGCTAAATATTTTAGTGGAAGGGTCCTTAGGTTTGCTTAGTAGCATATCAACATAATCTATCAAATCAAATTCTAAAGCCTCATATGGTAAGTGTCATGCCAACATTTCCCATGTGGTCACGACACACAACATATGTGTCATGTCCACATTTGCCATGTGGTCATGACATGAATTATGAAAAACTTTTCTACCTATCCCTAGGAACCCCCTCACACGTGTTTGTGTGCTCGGTGGCAATACGCATAAGGCGTAATCATGTCAACATAATTTGGGGCGGTGCGTTGTCCCACACAGTCCCCTGCATGATGATAGCTATCTAGGGGGTATGCGACACCAAGTGTGTCACTTTTAGGGTTAGAACAATTTTAATCCGAACCCCAAGTTCCCTAGGTGTGAAGATGATTTCACTGGATTTGAAACCTAACCCTAACTCAGGTCAAAATAAAATTGAAATAATGACTAAGAAGATAATGGTATGATGGACGCATGATTAAAGTGGAATGGTGAAATAAAAATTAATAAAATATCATAAAATTAAACCCTAGAAATCTAGGAAAATTTTGAAAGCATAATGCGTTTTCAATAAATGACTCAAAAACTTTAAAATAAAACTCCATTAAGAAATTAAATAAAATTTAAGAATTAAAAAAAATTAAACTTAAGAACAAATTTAAAACAATTTAAAATAACAAAATAAATACCCTGCCAAGGTCAAATAAACCGACCTTGCATTAAAAGGTTAAAAGTTTAAAATAAAATAATAACATGATGCCAAATTAGATTTCAAATTTGAGTCTGTTAATAAATATAATTTCGGCATTACATTTATTAACGAACTTAGAATAATAGAGAAGGGAAGAGATTAAAATACTCTTTCCCGTAAAATAATAATAAAATCGATAAGAAGATAAAATAATAAAATCACGCTAGGGAAAATAAAATAATTACTCCAATAAATGTGAAATTTAAAATCAAAGGGAACACACTTCTCAACTTAACAAAAATTAATCCCTCCCTTTTTAAAATATAATTTCACAATGCAATAAAATAAGAATGCAAAACCCCATTTAAATTCAAACAAAATAAATGAAACACAAGGATTAAAAGAACAAGGGAAAAAAACAAGAATTTAAAAATAAGAAATAAAACAACTTCCTCACATTCTCTTCACAATTAAAAATTGGTTTTCAAAATAGAGGAGCCCTAATTCCAAATTAAAATTGGTTTTCTAATAGAAAGCCCTAATTTGTATTTTATTGTTTTCTTTCCTTTTGTTGCCCTAATTCCTCTATCTCATTCTTTCCTTGTTTACTTCTTTGTTTTGGTTTTGCCTCTTTGTTTATGCAGGTTAGGGTTTTGAAAAGAGGTGGAAGTCATGAATGGATCTTTCCACTACCTCTCACGGAGGTATACACAACAAAGCTATATCATATTTTTTTTGTTCTTTTTAAAATAGTAGAGTGATTGATATATATATATATATATCAATATTTATATGTTGTATATGTTACACTAATTTCTTTTTTTAGGGTCTAAAGGATGTAAAGGCCGAGCAGCGGCCATGGCATGGGTGGAGCACAGTCTAAAGGGAGGCAGCAACTCTGTTTGGAGGGGGCGTTGTCTAGAATGGAGAATGGTGGGTGCGAAGGGGGGAAGCAGGGGAAAGGGAGCTGCAGAGTTAGGGTAAGGGATGTGGGGAGGGGGCCAAACCCCCACCCATACCCTTGGGTGTGGGTGGGGGTTCAGTCCCCTCCCCACACCCCCACGAATAGAAGGAAAGAAGTATGGTGGGCAGCGGCTGCCATGACCGCCGTTCCCCATACTCCCCTTTTTTTTCTTTTATTAACCCTTAACTTCACAACATAATCCAGCCATGGTTTGGTCTACTCCTGGTCTATTTTTGTACTTAAAACATTTTTCTTAACACTAAATTTTTTTATCAGTAGTTTTTATTTCGAATAAAAATATATATATTGTACTATATATATATATACAGTCCGTCTCCTAATCCTTTCTTTAACAAAAAAAACAACAGTTTGCTCCTTTGTCTGAATGTATCAACATTTTTCAACATCAATATATATATATACATACATACATATATATGTGTGTGTGTGTGTGTATAAATGTTAACATGCATTCTCTTTTATTTTCTCTATTTCAGTATCTACACAGAGCTATAAAATGAACAGCAAGTTTGTCAACTAATTTATATATATATATATATATATATATATGTTTATGTAATTACATACAATACTATCTATCTCAAAACAATGGTTTAACTAAAAGAATATTAACTTTCAGATTTATAACAAAAACTAAATCAATAGAATTCTTTTTCTTTTTGAAAAGCATAAATATACTTAGATATCTCTATTTTTTTTAAAAGAATATAATAAGGTACGATATGCATTTTTATCTAAGTTTTCTTTTTAACAGCTTAACTTCCTAAACAACATCTAATAATATGAACTTACAATGTAACAAAATAGAAAACTAATTTTTAATTTCTCTTTCTTTCTTTTGTATACAATGAAATTTTTACAACCACTGATGTATATTTTCTTTTTTGAAAAGAACCATGACAGCAAAAATATATTTAATTTCACATGCATCTCTCAAAATACCCAACTCCACAACATAGGAAATAAACAGCTCATAAATAAAAAAAAAGAATGTTTACATTTCAACACTTTTTATAGCCAACTCCAAGGGTGGAATAACTTAGCAAAATAAATTACAACAAGGCCACAAAGGCCATGGCTCAAACAACCAAGAACAAATGGATAAAACAACACAAAAATAGACTTCTCATCAAGCTCCATTTTTTTATTTAAGCATCTACAATAGATACACAACAAGAAGGAAAACCCAGCCACTTCGAAATGCCCTCCTCCCTACCATAGACCCACAAGTGGATCACCCCCGAGCTAGGGAGGTAGGGATTCACATGGTTACAAACACACCATAACAAGCATCAAAGCAACAACACAAAAATCAACCCCAAGGATAAACACATAACACAACTCATGAAAATTAGTTTGATGGGGGTAGGGAATGGACCCCTCTACTTCAAAGGCCACACCAAAAACACCAAATACCAAGTGTCATGGCCTTAATCCAAAACCTCCAAAACTACAATTCTCTAAATATCTCAAAATAAACTTCCATGGCACTCTTGCCAATCAAATAATCTCCACAACAAGTAAAAAGCCCTCAAGGCCATAAATAGCACAAAATATGGGAGTGACCTCAAGGAGGTTCCTTTCCCCTATGCCAAACAAGTTGAGCCTTACCTCCAAATTGAGGTGCTCTCACCAAACTCCCATCCCACACAAAAATAATAAAACAACGAACAAGAAAACTACAAACACATCACAATAAAAATATGCAAGGGTAGAGAATATGGTCATGGAGCTTACCTTCAAAAGCCCTATAATGGAAGCATGTTTGTTGATGAGCTCCAAGCTTCTCCCAAACCTTCCAATCTCCAAAATCCCTCTAACTTCCCCAAAAATTACTCAAAATAGAATGAAATCTCCAAAAATGCAAGAACCCCACATCCTCATCAAGAGGAGGTAATATAGGACTTCTAAATTGGCCTTGAGGAATGAGAAGGTGACACTTGTCACCTTCTTCTTCCTCCTCTAGTGCCACTTGCAAGAGAGAGGAAGTGTGAGGGTGATAAGTGTCATCCTCCAATTCCATCTCAATCCTCACCTTATCCACTTGTGCTCTCACACATGTGTGAGAGAACAAGTGGTGAGGTGGCATTCCCCTTCAAGCCTCCATGAGGATAAGGGATGCCATATGGCATCCTCTTATTCTTTAAGAGAGCCATCTCCCTTCAAGATGCTCTCACACATGTGTGAGAGTCTTGGAGGAAGATCCCACACACTTGGGAGTCTTGGAGACCTCTGAAGTATTCCTAGGGAAGGGATTCCCAAACTTTGGGAAGGGAGATGAGTCTTTCCCAAAGCATGACTCATCTCCCACCCTTATCTAATTCAAATTTCGTCACTTTAACTAAACCTCAATTTAGAGTGACCAAAAGTGAGTTAGCCCAAGGTTTAGTTAGTCAAAATTAACCCTAGACCAATGGGTAACCACTTAGGGTAAATTTTGGGACACTAAGGTTCACATAGGGAGTCATAAATCCACTTTAAATGGCCTCAAAAATAAAAATAATACCAAGTGGTATAAATCAATAAAAATTATACAACACATGATATAATTAATTTAAACAAACGGTATTAGACCAAAATAATAAAATTAAACAAGCACTTAAATCAACACTCAATTTCAAATGTGATCCTCATCCCTCTTGGGAATGGATTTGTTTCACAGGGAATAACATATGTGTGAATTCTACCTCTAATTTCCCGTGGCCTGCGAATGTAATCGTACACATCTCAATCAAGTGTTAATCATATCATGAATAATCAAAGCTAAAGCAATTGGAATTAAGTTCATGCCATTGAATACAACAATAATCATCTATAACATATTCTGAATTAAACTACATTTTTCTATCAAATTTCACATAATCACCATCACATAAATAACTAGAAATCACATCACAAAACATCATCTAATATATCTCACATGTCTAATCACAAAATAACATCAAAATATGATCAAATCAAATCACCATATGTCTAATCAATTTCATAACAAAAATCAGAAGATATAATCAAATCTGTATAAAGAAACCATAGTCTCTAAAAGTCTGATAGTGTCATCAACTGAAATGCATAATGATCAAAATAATGAAGGAAAAATAATCAGCCTCACATCCTCCCCCCTAAGACTAAACTTCCTCCTAGAAGTCATCAAAAAGGTGAGGATAGAGTGCCCTCAAATTAGCTGCATCCTCCCAAGTCACTGTGACCTCATCATAACAATCCCACTGGACCCTAACCTGGTTTAACTCTCGACCTCAAAGGCCTAGCGTCTGACGAGCCAATATGTGAATTGGTTCCAAAGCTAACTACCCATCCACCTCTACTTGTAGAGCACTCTAGTCTAGTACATGAGATAAATCAGATATATATCGCCTCAATACAAAAATATGAAAGACATCGTGGATATGTGACAGGCTAGGTGACAATGCTAAACGATAGGCAACAGGTCCTATTCGCTCCAAAATTTCAACGGTTCCTACAAACTGTGGTGCAATCTTAGAGCCCTTTCCATAACAGATTGGACTCTTGTGTGGCCGCACTCTAAGGAATACCTTGTCACCCACTGAGAAGCTCTGATCAGTCCTCTTAGCATCAACATACTTCATCTATCTATCATGTGCCTCCTGAAGTCTCTACCTAATTATTCTGATCTACTGCTCCATATCCTAAACTAGCTCTAAACCAATGGCAACCCTGTCCTCTATCTGATCCCAACTCAAAGGTGTCTTGCATGGTCTACCGTATAAAGCCTAAAAAGGAGGCATACCCAACGAGCTGTGATGCCCATTATTGTAGGCAAACTCAACCTGATACAGATACTCCTCCCATCTAGATTGATGGTCCATAACATACATACGAAGCATGTCGTCCAATACCTGATTCACCTGCTCTTATTGTCCATCTATCTCAGGATGATAAGTGGAGCTAAAGTTGAGCTATGTGCCCAATGCCTGCTGTAAGGCTCTCCAAAATGCTGAAGTGAACACAGAATCCTTGTCTGAAATGATGCAGTGAGGTACTCCATGTAATCTCACAATATCATCTAAGAATACTCTTGCCACTGCTAGTGCATTATACGTCGTGCGTACATGTGAGAAATGTGCCACCTTGGTCAACTTGTTGACTGCCACCATGATGGCATCATGGCGATGTGAAGACATAGGAAGACCAAGAATAAAATCCATGAAATGGTGTCCCATTTCCACTCAGGTATCTCATGTTGGTATAAAAGACCCACTGGATGCTAATGCTTGGCCTTGACCCTCTGGTACTCAAGGCATCGAGCAACAAACTCTGCAATATCTCGTCTCATACCCACCCAATGGTACATCTATCGTAGGTCGGCATGCATCTTCTTCACCCCCGGATGTGCTGCATATGGTGCTCTGTGAGCCTCTGATAACACTACAGTACATAGGTCACCTACGTGGGGTACATAGATGTGTTGTCGATGATGAAGTAACCCATCTGCCTCAAGTGAATACCCTGCAAACTTTCCCACAAGGGCCCTCTGTGAACTGATCTCCTGCTGCACCTTAAGAAACAAATCATCCTCTGGCAGATGCTGAATAATGCGTCCTCTCAAGTCCACACTCAAAGTCAAGGTCGTGACGCCTCTGACTCAATGTGTCAGCAACCACATTCTCCTTCCCTTTGATGTAGTGGAGATCAAAGTCATACTCGCAAAGGAAATCCATCCAATGTCACTGACGGGCATTCAGATTCAGTTGTGTAAATATATACTGAAGACTGTGGTGATATGAATGGAGCTTAAAGTGATGACCCAATAAGAAATGCCTCCAACGCACTAGAGCATGAACCACTACCACTAACTCTAAGTCTTGTGTGGGGTAGTTCAGCTCATGGGTCTTGAGCTTTTGCGACTCATACGTGATCACTCTACCACCCTGCATAAGTACGGTTCCCAAACCCTCAAGTGATGCATCCGTGCAAACCATAAAATTTACTACAGGATAAAGAACCGCTAAAATGGGAGCACTAGTGAGACATTCCTTGAGGACCCTGAATGCCCTCTCACACTGCTCAGTCCATAGAAAACTCTTCCCTTTCCACTGAAGGGAAGTGATGGGGTGCACTATCTAAGAAAAACCCTCAACAAAGCAACAATAATAACCAGCTAACCCCATAAAACTCTTGACCTCTATCACCCTAGTGGGTGCTAGATGATCTCTAATAGCCCTAAACTTTGATGGATCTACTAAGATTCCATCACTAGATAGGATATGCCCCAGATACTGTACCTTTGTCCTAAAAAATGCACACTTCGCCAAGTTCCCATAAAGATTTTGCTCCCTTAAACACTATAGAACCTGACGTAGGTGCTCCTCATGCTCCTCCTCAGTTTGTGAATAGATCAAAATGTCATCAAAGAAAATAATCATGAACCATCTAAGTAGGTATAAAACACCTCATTCATGAGACTCATGAACACTACAGGGGCATTCATCAAATCGAAGGGGACCATAGTGAACTCATAGTGGCCATATCGAGTCTGGAAGGTGGTCTTATGGATGTCTGCCTCTATGATACATAACTAATGGTAACCAGACTTTAGGTCAATCTTAGAGAACACCCTGGCTCCCTACATCTGATTGAAAAGAACATCAATCCTGGGCAGAGGATAATGGTTCTTCATTGTCACCTTATTCAACTGCATATAATCCATGCATAATCGAAGAGACCCATCCTTCTTCTTCATGAAGATGACAGGAGCACCCCAAAGTGAAATGCTTGGTCGGATGTGCCCCTTCTCAAGCAAGTCCTCAAGCTATAACTTGAGCTCTATGAGCTCATGAGTGGTCATCCTGTAGGGTGCATGAGACACAGGCTCGGCACCCGGCACTAAGTCAATGTGAAAGTATACCTCACGATAGGGTGGCATCCCAGGTAACTCTACTGGAAACACATCGACAAACTCTCTCAAGATGGGATGATCATCCAAAGATGCCTCAAGCTCATCATCTGATCTATCACTCACTATAATAGCAAACATCTGGCATCCCTTCTACATACAGCGCTTAAGCTACTGAGTGGATATCATAAGAACTACTATGGGCTTCTGCATGCCCACTATCTCAACTGATGTACCGTGATTGTCTAAGCAGCTAATCACCTTTCAGTGATAATCTAGCTTGGCTCGATGAGCCGCAAGCCAGTCCATACCCAAAACCACATCGTAGGATCCTAATGTCATAACTCTAAGGTCACATACTGTGGCAAAGGGTCCCAAAGAAATCTCGCAGTCATGGACTAAGGCATCTACTATCATCTTGACCCCTGAGGCCAACTCAACCACCCACCTATCACCCTACCTAGAGGCCACCAGCCTTCAACGCTCCACTAATGATGGAGACTTGAAAGAGTCAGTAGCACCAAAATCAAAGAGAATAGAAATGGGGATACCCCCTATCATACTTGACATCTTAATCACTGACACTTCAAAATCAGCCTAGTGGTTATCAACCACTACGAACATATGGTGGGACCTACCTACATCTCCAACAGTCTGCTCGGATCCTCCTACACGAGGCTGCCCCCTGCTGTAAAGCCCTGTGGACACTCTCTGGCTAGGTGTCCTACTTCACCACACACATAATATGGGCCCCTAGCCTATACCTATCCAGTCTGAGTCCTAGTCGACTGTTGTTGTCTTGATCTACCAGTGGACACCTGTGAGCCCCTATATGATTGTTGTGATCTCGCAGGTCCCGCAGGTGGTTCCTGCTACCTCTGATCTCTGTGCGGACCCTGCTACTACTAACCTCTATTATGGCCCCCATGTGCCTTCTACTATGTCCTCTCTCTCTACTTCTGCTGCTATGGGGGCCTAGGAGGTAAGGGTGCATAACTAAATCCTCCCCTATGAGGTGGCTGTGATGGTTTATGGAAACTCTGCTAATGCTGCTGCTGCCCATGATCCTAAAACTGAGGGTGTGAACTCTGCCCTCGTCCTTGTATCTCCTCAACAATATATGCCTTCTTAGTAGCATCACTCAAAGTCTGGGGGTTTGCCATGCGAACATGCCCTACTATGCTGTGGTTCAGTCCTCTAATAAACTTATGAACTAGGAGTTTCTCATCATGGAGATACTCCGCATATCAAGGAAACTTAGTAAATCTACCCTCATACTGAGCAACTGTAAGTCCTCTCTACTGAAGGTCATGAAAGTCATCTATGCAATGCTGCCTGTAATGATTTGATAAGTATCGCACATTGAAGTGCTCAATGAAGGTCTCCTATGAGAGAGTGTCTAATGACATGTGATGCTTGCACTCCTCAGTATGCCACCAGGTAGCTGCTGTATCTTGCAATAGGTGTACTACCACACAAGCCTTCGTGTTTCCCTCGCAAGGACGCAACGTGAAGCATCTATCTAAGCTGATGAGCTAGGCCTCTACCTCAACTCTCTCTGTGGTCTCAATGAAAGTAGGAGAGTTCAGCCTCAACAAATCCCTAATGGGATCTCCTCTATCTCTGTGCCCTCTGATAGGCTCATCTGTGTAATAGTCATAAGGTCTGTGAACAATGTGCTCTACTCGTACTACCTCATCATGCTTAGCTGGACGTGGAGGGCTCCTACTACGGGGCCTGTCAGCTGATCCAACCTCCCCTGTTATTGTCTCTGGCACCTCAACATATGGCTCCACACATGGTACCCCTCGTGTCTCAATGCGGGGCTCCACACGTGGCTTGACACGAGACTCTACTCGTGGCTCCACACATGGTTCCTCTCGTGGATCCTCACAGGGCTCAACACATGGCTCTATGTGCGGCTCAACTATGGCCAGTGGAAGCCTATCTAAAATTGCATGTAATGCCTGTAATATCTGTGCCCCAATATTTGGTAGGGCCAGTGGTGCCTGCGGTACCTGTGGGGCCGGTAGTACTTGTCCCTCAGCTAATGAATCACTGTGTACCTCGGCAGATCCAGTGTGGCGAGACTACGCTTATTGAACTTGTCAGAGAGGCATCCTACAAAAATAAGGTAACCACAAATTAATCAAATTTGTAGAAATAATAATGTGCCCTAAACAAGCCCAGTGTTTAAACTTAGGCTTTGATACCAAATATCATGCCGACATTTCCCATGCGGTCACGACACACAACACACATGTCATGTCCACATTTGCCATGTGGTCATGACATGAATTACGAAAAACTTTTCTACCTATCCCTAGGAACCCCCTCGCACGCGTCTGTATTCTCGGTGGCAATACACATAAGGTGTAAACATGTCAACATAATTCAGGGAGATGTGTTGTCCCACGCAGTCCCCTGTGTGATGATAGCCATCTAGGGGGTATGCGACACCAAGTGTGTTGCTTTTAGGGTTAGAACGATTTTAATCCGAACCCCAAGTTTCCTAGGTGTGAAGATGATTTCGTTGGATTCCTAACCCTAACTCAGGTCAAAATGAAATCAAAATAATGACTAAGAAGATAATGGTATGATGGACGCATGATTAAAGTGGAATGGTGAAATAAAAATTAATAAAATATCATAAAGTTAAACCCTAGAAATCTAGGAAAATTTTGACAGCATAACACGTTTTCAATAAATGACTAAAAAATTTTAAAATAAAACTCCATTATGAAATTAAAGAAAATTTAAGAATAAAAAAAAATTTAAACTTAAGAACAAATTTAAAACAATTTAAAATAACAAAATAAATACCCTGCCAAGGTCAAATAAATCGACCTTGCATTAAAAGGTTAAAAATTTGAAATAAAATAATAACATGATGCCAAATTGGATTTCAAATTTGAGTCCGTTAATAAATATAATTTCGGCATTACATTTATTAACGAACTCAGAATAATAGAGAAGGGAAGATATTAAAATACTCTTTCCTATAAAATAATAATAAATTCAATAAGAAGATAAAATAATAAAATCACGGTAGGGAAAATAAAATAATTACTCTAATAAATGTGAAATTTAAAATCAAAGGGAACACACTTCTCAACTTAACAAAAATTAATCCCTCCCTTTTTAAAATATAATTTCACAAGGCAATAAAACAAGAATGCAAAACCCCATTTAAATTCAAACAAAATAAATGAAACACAAGGATTAAAAGAACAAGGGCAAAAATGGAGAATTTAAAAATAAGAAATAAAATAACTTCCTCACATTCTCCTCACAATTAAAAATTGGTTTTCAAAATAGAGGAGCCCTAATTCCAAATTAAAATTGGTTTTCTAATAGAAAGCCCTAATTTGTTTTTTATTGTTTTCTTTCCTTTTGTTGCCCTAATTCCTCTATCTCATTCTTTCCTTGTTTACTTCTTTGTTTTGGTTTTGCCTCTTTGTTTATGCAGGTTAGGGTTTTGAAAAGAGGTGGAAGCCATGAATGGAGCTTTCCACTACCTCTCACGGAGGTATACACAACAGAGTTATACCATTTTTTTTGTTCTTTTTAAAATAGCAGAGTGATTGATATATATATATATATATGTTATATATGTTACACTAATTTCTTGTTTCAGGGTCTAAAGAATGTAAAGGCCAAGCAGTGGCCATGGCATGGGCAGAGCGTGGTCTGAAGGGAGGCAGCGGCTCTGTTTTGAGGGGGTGCTATCTAGAATTGAGAATGGTGAGTGCGAAGGGGGGAAGAGGGGGAAAGGGAGCTACAGAGTTAGGGTAAGGGATGTGGGGAGGGGGCCAAACCCCCACCCACTCCCTTGGGTGTGGGTGGGGGCTCGGCCCCCTCCCCACACCCTCGCTAATAGAAGGAAAGAAGTATGGTGGGCGGTAGCTGCCATGGCCGCCATCCCCCATACTCCCTTTTTTTTTCTTTTATTAACCCTTAACTTCACAACGTAGTCCAGCCAGGGTTCGGTCTACTCCTGGTCTATTTCTATACTTAAAACATTTTTCTTGACACTAAATTTTTTTATCAATAGTTTTTATTTCGAATATATATATATATATATATATATATATATATATATATATACACACACTCCTCCTAATCCTTTCTTTAACAAAAAAAATAATAGTTTGCTCCTTTGTCTAAATGTATCAACATTTTTCAACACACACACACACACACATACATATGCTCTTATATATATATGTGTGTGTGTGTGTATATGCTCTTATATATGTGTATGTGTGTGTGTGTATATTTTAACATGCATTCTCTTTTATTTTCTCTATTTCAGTATCTACACAGAGATATAAAATGAACAAGTTTGTCAACTATATATATATATATAAATTCCTCTATATATATATGGATATATATATTTATGTAATTACATACAACACTATCTATCTCAAAACAATGGTTTCACTAACAGAATATTAACTTTCAGATTTATAACAAAAACTAAATCAGTAGCATTCCTTTTTTTTTTTGAAAAGCATAAATATATTTAGATATCTCTATTTTTTTTGAAAGAATATAATAAAGTAAGATATGCATTTTTATCTAAGTTTTCTTTTTAACAGCTTAACTTCCTAAACAACATCTAATAAAATGAACTTACAATGCAACAAAACAGAAAACTAATTTTTAATTTCTCTTTCTTTCTTTTGTATACAATGAAATTTTTACAACCACTAATGTATATTTTCTTTTTTGAAAAGAACAATGATAGAAAAAATATATTTAATTTCACATACATCTCTCAAAATACCCAACTCTACAACATAGGAAATAAATAGCTCATAAATAGAATAAAAAGAATGTTTACATTTCAACACTTTTTACAACCAACTCCAAGGGTGGAATAACTTAGCAAAATAAATTACAACAAGGCCACAAAGGCCATGGCTCAAACAACCAACAACAAATGGCTAAAGAAACACAAAAATAGACTTCTCATCAAGCTCAATTTCTTCATTTAAGCACTTGCAATAAATACACAACAAGAAGGAAAACCCAGCTACTTCAAAATGCCCTCCTCCCTACCATAGACCCACAAGTGGATCACCGCTGAGCTAGGGAGGTAGGGATTCACACAGTTGCAAACACACCATAAAAAGTATCAAAGAAACAATAACAAAAAAATCAACCCCAAGGATAAACACATAACACAACTCATGAAAATGAGTTTGATGGGGGTAGGGAATGGACCCCTCTACTTCAAAGGCCACACCAAAAACACCAAATACCAAGTGTCATGGCCTCAATCCAAAACCTCCAAAACCACAATTCTCCAAATATCTCAAAATAAATTTCCATGGCACTCTTGCCATTCAAATAATCTCCACAACAAGTAAAAAACCCTTAAGGCCATAAATAACACAAAATATGGGAGTGACCTCAAGGAGGTTCCTTTCCCCTACCCCAAACAAGTTGAGCCTTACCTCTAAATGGAGGTGCTCTCACCAAACTCCCATCCCACACAAAAATAATGAAACAACAAACAAGAAAACTACAAACACAACACAATAAAAATATGCAAGGGTAGAGAATATGGTCATGGAGCTTACCTTCAAAAGACCTATAATGGAAGCACATTTGGTGATGAACTCCAAGCTTCTCCCAAACCTTCCAATCTCCAAAATCCCTCTAACTTCCCCAAAAATTTCTCAAAATAGAAAGAAATCTCCAAAAATGCAAGAACCCCACACTCCTCAACAAGAGGAGGTAATATAGTCCTTCTAAATTGGCCTTGAGGACTGAGAAGGTGATACTTGTCACCTTCTCCTTCCTCCCCCAGTGCCACTTGCAAGGGAGAGGAAGTGTGAGGGTGACAAGTGTCATCCTCCAATTCCATCTCAATCCTCACCTTATCCACTTGTGCTCTCACACATGTGTGAGAGAATAAGTGGTGAGGTGGCATTCCCCTTCAAGCCTCCATGAGGATAAGGGATGCCATATGGCATCCTCTTATTCTCTAAGAGAGCCATCTCCCTCTAAGATGCTCTCACATGTGCGTGAGAGTCTTGGAGGAAGATCCCACACACTTGGGAATCTTAGAGACATCCCAAGTCTTCCTAGGGAAGGGATTCCCAAACATTGGGAAGGGAGATGAGTCTTCCCCAAAGTATGAGTCATCTCCCACCCTTATCTATTTGAAATTTCGTTACTTTAACTAAACCTCAGTTTAGAGTGACCAAAAGTGAGTTATCCCAAGGTTTAGTTAGTCAAAATTGACCCTACACCCATGGGTAACCACTTAGGGTAAATTTTGGGACACTAAGGTTCACATAGGGAGTCATAAATCCACTTTAAATGACATAAAAAATAAAAACAATACCAAGTGGTATAAATCAATAAAAATTATACAACACATGATATAATTAATTTAAACAAATGGTACTAGTTGAAAATGATAAAATTAAACAAGCACTTAAATCAACACTCAATTTCAAATGTGATCCTCATCCCTCTTGGGAATGGATCGGTTTGACAGGGAATAACATATGTGTGAATTCTACCTCTAATTTCCCATGGCCTACTAATGTAATCTTGCACATCTCGATCAAGTGTCAATCATATCATGAATAATCAAAGCTAAAGCAACTAGAATTAAAGTCATGCCATTGAATACAACAATAATCATCTATAACATAATTCTAAATTAAACTGCATTTTTCTATCAAATGTCACATAATCACCATCAGATAAATAACTAGAAATCACATCACAAAACATCATCTAATATATCTCGCATGTCTAATCATAAAATAGCATCAAAATATGATCAAATCAAATCACCATATGTCTAATCAATGTCATAACAAAAATTAGAAGATATAATCAAATCTGCATAATCAAACCATATCTCTAAAAGTCTGATAGTGTCATCAACTGAAATGCATAACAATCAAAATAACAAAGGAAAAATAATCAGCTTGACAATAAGTTTGTAGTCTAGAATGCCCTTAGCTCAACAGCCTCCATATAGCAATTGTCTTTGTCAACCATAAATGTTATGTTACTTTTATATTTCTCCACTACCTTAGCAGGTATCCTTTCTCTAGATTGCATATCATTCTATAATGTCTTAAACAACCCCCAAAATAAAGTGTTGCAGTGCTTATGATCAGATAAATTTCTCATGTAATCCTTGATTTGATGGGTAACAGGTGTATTTGGATTCCATACCATTCCCTTCATTGAAAGCAATTTCTTTAGAAAGTAAAACATGAGACATATAATCAAAGAGCCATATCATAATTTTTATTTTGATTCCTTTGTCCTCTTTAGATTGTCTAGAAGTTGTTGTTGTAGAAGCTCATATACCTCAAAATCTTTTCCTTCTTTGACCATTTAATAGGCTGTATATATTGTTGTTACAGAGGTAGAGTTTTCCCTATTAGTGTAGTAAATCTTGTATGCAATATTCAAGGTTACATACCAGACCCCCAAGTCTTCAATATCATATATAGTTAATGTCTTCTTGTCAAACTTTGCTTCCGTGAGCTTCATCACTTCTTCATTCTTAACTAATTTCAGAAGAGGCACTCGCCTGGAAGAGCATAACATAGTCACAACTTTTATAGCATCCATAGTGATTAGATAGGAGAAATATAAATAGAAGAAGTCTCCATGAATTAGACTTAGATCTATTCTCACCCAAGCTTCTTCATATTGGAAGTTTGGAAAAACCCTCCAGATATCTAGGTGCTTAGTAGCAATGTTGGCAAATTCAGGCTTCAACTAAAAGTCATCTCCCAACAAATTATCATTCTTAAACTATTCAAGTTTTAGATGATCGTATTCATCTATCGGTGAATGAATATATATCTGAACGTCTTCAGTATGCAACAAATTTTTAGGAACATGTGAGAAGGCGCCAACTTCATTAGTCACAGTGGAATTGAATGGATGCTTCTTAAAATTTTGGCCTTGGGCTCTCAACCACATCTATCACAACTGGTGTCGCCATTACACTATCTTAAGAAACTAGGGTTTTGATTGGTAAAATTTAGAAATACCTGAAGACGCAGAGAATAGGGTTTGCTCCAACATTTTGTTAAGAATCTTCTACTCTTATTTATCTCTTCAACTCTCTTACCTTCCTTCAAATGAGATAAAAAAATGATCAAGCATTGCCTATATAGACCTTTCACCAACCAATTTTGCTTTGCATTAATTGCCTTCTCAGGTTTAACCTAGTTTACCCTTTTCATAAGCAGAAACCCAATAATCATTCAACAATCCTTCACAAATTAATCAATTGTTCCAAAATTTTCACCAAACTTCCTCATATCATCATCTCAGTATGTTCATACCAAATTTAGCCAGAATGCTAAGGAATTTAGCATCTTATTTATTCAGGGGTTTGAAGTAACTTGCAGTTGTAACTTCCCCTAAATCAATACTTTACCCTTTTAATTACCGGAGGATCCATCTGAACTAGCCAGAGGTCTGAAAACATCACATTCTTCCTTCTTCTTCCATACTTTGCTCATTTTCTTCTTTTGCTAAGCAATATCAACCTTCTTTTGAGAGAAGGCCTTACATTCTTTCTAGAGTGCCATGTTTGATTGCACTTATGATAGGTGAAATTTGATTGCTGGGTATTACCATTTCTCCTCACTTTAGGTATGCATTTAGTTGCCTTGTGGCCAAACTTGTTATAATTGTAATAGTATCCAAGGAAGGGTTGAGAATTATCCTTATTATTCCTTGACATTTTACTTCTGCATTCATTAGCCTTATGTCCCATCTTATTGCAATCATAACACCTTATAGGATTCTGATTTACCTTACTCCTACATTTAGTAACTTTATGACTAACCTTCTTCTAATTATAACACATTACAACATTTTGATTCATCTTACTTCTACAATTAGAAGCTCTATGACCAAATTTATTACAAACATAGCAATTACCATTGAAACCCTGAGGATACATGATAGGAGTAGTTTGTTTAGGTGCATTCTTCCTGAAATTATTCTTCGTATTCTTCCTTTGACTCTAGATAGAAATGAATTCATCTTCTTTTGTATATTTGGAGGCATTCTTCTTAGGGTCTTCAGAATAGGCCTCTTCCTTCTTTATTTCATACTGTCCTTCTAATTGAAGTTATCATATAAATTTGTAGAAGCACTGATCATAGGATTCTTCCCCTTTTCAAAACCAAGGCCTAGTTTTTATTTTACTAGATTTTGAGAGTTGATTATCTCATCAAGGATTTTAGATCCTCCTTTTAGTTTTAGTCCTTTGTCAATCTATTCTTTTGCTCTTTCCAATTCTTTCCTTAGAGTCACGACTTCTTCCTCAAGTTTTGAACAATCAATTATTTTCTTAATGAGCTTGATATTTAGGCAATCTTCAACCATGTTGCCTTCTTTAACCATGACCTTCAAATTGGAAATCATGTATTCTGGCTCCTTGAGCTTAGTTTCACCTCATTTATCTCCTTCTATTAGAGTTTTCAATTTGCCAATTTCTTCTTTTGATTTTTTGGCCTTTGTCTTCAATTTGTCAATTGTCTCCTTTTCTTTTTCAAGCATATATTCATATTCTAAGTTTAGTTCTTTTGCTTCAAATAGATCATCAAGGGCTCACTTGAGTTCTCCTTCAAGGTCCACTTCACACTCATTTGAATAAAACTCCCAACATTCAGGTTCCATTGCTTCTATATCTGGTTTTGGTACAAATACATCATAATCCATAACTTCAGATTCCATGTGTTTAAGTGTAAGATCTACCTCAATTGTTAGGCTTCTCAAAGGTACTTGGTTCTAGTACCAATTGTTGAACACAATGAGGTGCTAAGAGGGGGGTGAATCAACACACACTAAAACTTAAACAAATATTTGCAAATAAAATTGAATAACTTAATCATCAGAAAGTAAATCATGCAAGATAAGAACACCAGAATTTTTACACGGAAAACCCTAAAATAGGGAAAAACCACTGTGAGCGTTAGCTCAAAATATTTTATGCTCATTGTAAAAATGTTACAATTTTATTTTTGAGCTACAAATCAAGGAAGCTACTACTTCCTATACTTTGTGCTTACAACAATTATGTTGATGATTGTTTTTACACATTCATAACAAAAGTTAAAATTCACAAAAATGAACCTAACTATCTTGAAAGATATGAAGAAATCGATGAAGATTACTTAATCCCAAGTTTCTGTATGGTTAGGTCTTGATCTGTTGGACAATTTAGTAGGTAAATGTGAAGCTGTAATATGCAAGGGGCCTTCAGTGATTTAGGGTTTCTTGATGGTTTACTGGATTCAAGCTATGTAAAACATCATAAATATCATCATTTTATTCATTCTTTTTGCACAGACTTGTTACTGTATTTCAAAGCTTTAAATGATTTATATTATTGCAAGATTTTCTCTTAAATATTATGTTCAAACTATCTACTATCAACTCAGTTGCTCATGTTTCTTTCAAATATGAGACAATCTCCTTTAAATTTCTATGTTTTAAGCTAAGTATTTCAGATGGGTTGGGAAAAGTTAGAGAAATCTAAACTAAACTTCATTCTACTACATGATCTAAATGCTCTATTATGCACTTTGTAAGTAGTATAGCAAATTGATTAAATCCATAGATTAAACCTTAAATGTAAGCCCTGAGTATTTTCAAAGACATACAGTCAAGATTGCAAGCTTTAAGAGATATTATTTTGAATGCAAAGAAGAGCCAGAAGACACTCAGAATATAGTTGCAGAATTCCAGATTCATTTGTATTCAAGATAAACAGTCATATGTGATTTACAATGTATGAATGAATCTTAGCTTCATTAACCAACTTCACAAAAACTTACAACGCTTTACAGATACAGTAAGGAAGCTAGATGTTCCATGCATTCCTTATTGTAGACATAGGCAACCTCCCTCTACTTCTAAATGCTAAGCTAAATTACAACTTTTAGTTCTATTCTATAAATTCCTCTATCATAAAAACCCCTCTATCCTAAAAATCCCTGTGTAAACTATTACAATGTAAAGGGGTTCAATATGTAGATTTGATTGTCCCCAATATAGTTCCAAAACCCTAGTTAATCAACGGTCCATACTTTAAGTGCAGCATCAGACGATGGAAAAGAAATCTCACCAAAATATCTCAGAGCAGTATACCCATCATGAGCGTAAAGATGCCCCTTTGTAAACCCTAACAGCTCAAAATATCTTCTGTTGTTTGTTTATTAATGTTTTCTCTCCAACTGCATTTTCCTCTCATTGAAATCCTTTACTCCTCTCGCCTCTTTGGTGATCTGATCCGCTCTTCGTGATGTCATCGCCATCAAGTTTCTCCTTCTATATACCTGCAAATAGACAATATAATGGATTAAAAAATATTCATGTTGCTTTCGCTAACCTATACCTGGTCAGAATGTTAGATGGGCATTGATTACAGCAATGCCGACACTTTTAAACCTCCCCTTTTATCGGTTATGTATATCCTCATCATCAGCATGACTCTTGCAGTCGGGTTGGTCCAAAAATCTCATTCTGATCGCATACTTCTGGCCGATGTAGCCCTATTGGCTAGGTTCTCTTCGTTGTCAGCATAACTCTTTATCATCGGCGCAGTCCAAAATTTTCTCGCCGATCGCACTTTTCTAGCTGATGCTTTTAATTCCTTACTGACTTACAACTCTTTTTTTATCAGTATAACTTACTTAGGTTGGGGCAAGTTAACGATTTCATTCCAATCACCCCACTCTAGCCGATGCAACCTTTCTTTCTTTTGTATATCGGGCAATGTATGTTATAAACATACAAGCATTAAAACATTCAAGGATTTTTCTATTTTGAACTTCCCTTTGAAATCTGGCTTGTACATTTTGCTCTGCATATCGGCTTGTATATCGTAACATATAAACGCATATGCATACAAAGAATATTCTGTATTTAATTTCTCTTCACATCCGCGTGTATCTTTTACTTCTATCTTTTGCTTGTATCCTAGCTTGTATATTGCAGATATACATTGTTATTATACAAGCCTGATGTGCAAGGGTGGGGTCCACCTTACCTTTTCCCTTGTATCTCCGTGATGCATAACCGTTTGTATGTTTTGGACTTATCGCTCCCTATAAACCACAACTTATTCACCTGTTGGAATTTGCAATGTGTATATAATGTAATGCATCCTTTCGATGTACATTAAGTTGTGATACATCTCCTTAACCATTTTTAAATCTTTTTTGAGCTCCGGTGCTTGTATGTTTATCGCAATGTATATCTTTGAAGCATACATACAAAGCACCAAATATATAACGATTATATTTCACTTAATAAATTTTTGGTTCCACACTATGCATATTTCTTTGTATGTCACCAAAACATACAAGCCTGCATACATACAAGGACTTAACCTTGTTTCATAATCTTTTTAGGTCTGCAGCCTGCATGTAGCGTTGTATGTAACCTTTGTATGTAAGATACATACAAAGCAAAAGATGCATCCGGTGAACCTAACCACCTATACACTTCAACTGTGAATTCTGTCGGGTCCGCGACTTGCATGTTTGAATAAAGCGTTAGTCGGATGCATGTAAAACCCCCTTGTATGTAAACCCAATTGCCCATGCGACTATGTATAAAGAATGACTTTGTATATACAAAGGACTTTGTATATGGAAAGAGACATACAAAGGAATTTGTATACAAGAGAACTTGTATACAAAGGACTTTGTATATGCAACCCATATACAAAAGGCATTGTATATGCAACATGCAAACCCTCCCCTTGTACATTTTACCAAAACACTCATAACTTGCAAAATACTTGGAATTTTAAGATAGTTCAAAAAGCAACCCCTTTTCATTTTTGACAAGGAATTCACCCATATTTTTCCCTGGTACTTAAATGCAATTTTTCTCTAGTTTTTAACAAGGTTTGTAACTTTCACTCTCTTTTCCCTTTTACCACCAAACAGACCCACACAAACAAAACAAAAGCAAAGCCACAATAGGGGTCCTCATTTTACTAAGGAGTAAAATGGGGTGTGTTGTGAACATCACAACAACTAGCAACCAAACAAAACAATTAAATTCAAACCATTAAAGAAAACTAAATGAAATAAATTCATAACTTCCAACTATCTTTCCTGCAAATCATTATCTAACTTGAGACTTAATGTATTTAATAAGGTGCATGAATCTTCACATTCAGTTTAAGTGGGTGCACGTGATTAATAATCCTCATCTTGAAAATTAGTTGAACAAACTAGTGACTGATATTAGCCTACGTAGTTGAGGTCATTCCCTCATAGCCAACCAGATAGAGCCTTGCTGCCAGTAGGCGTCCATAGCCCTGGCAAGGTTATCGTTACAATTCTCCTAAGTAGAGCCCCACTACTAGCAAGCATCTATAGCCCCGATAGAGTTACTTAGATGGCTTAATCTAGATTTTTAGTATAATCCATTTTATTTATTTATTTATTTATATATGTTTTTTTTTGTATTTGATAGAGATTTTACAAGATATTTTAGTTGTAACTTCATGATGCAAGGAATAATCACTTGCTGAAATTAAGCTGAGAATTGTAATGGTAGCAAGGGTGACCTCTGATTTTTCACCTAATAGCTACACTGGTAGGTTCAACAAACCCAAGGATTTTAGGTGTCTCATCATCAGAAACTTTCCTTGAATACTCAACCCACAGTTATTGAATACAAAATTTCATAAATCAAACAACTTTCTACATTCATGACAGTCACAACAAATTATGCATAAATTTCAAATAATTAACCTGAATGATCTGAATTTTCTATTGTTTTTAGTGGTTGTCAGTATGCTCCTACATACTCTAAATCAAAATAAAGATCCCTACTAAGGAAACAACAAAGCAAACAAAACAAGCAAACTATACAAACAACTAACCTACGTTAGGAAACAACAGAAAACAAAACAAGAAAGCAAAGAAAAAAAATGAAACAACTACCCTACCAAACTATACAAGATGTTACAAGGCAAATAAAACCTAGGAAAAGACCCAAAGACACCTGTATTTGCACATTTCCTTAGATTGTGTAGGAGCATTAGGGCATTAGTTATGGTTATGATCCTAGCAAATTCATCTTTGTATTCTAAAAAATATTCTTGTATTCTAAATTCACTGTGTTTAACAGAATAACTCTTGATAATCAACAACTGAGGAAGCTCATCATTCTCATGATTAATCCATATGCATGTCTTATCTCTTGAATTTCCATAATCAAAATAATAATCAACATTATTCACTATGGAAGGGAAAAATACAACCTGGTGTATCTCTGGTTCTATTGGACATGCTTGTTCATTGATAGCTGGTCCTCCATCTAACTTTGCACTTTCATTGCTTGGCTCAATGTTTGGTCTTACATTGAATTGAAGGGTGTATGACTCTTGATGGACTATTTCTTCATCTTTATCCACATCTATCTCTTCATTCTGGATGTTCAGTTTATCCTCAAGTTTAGGAAACGTCTCAATGTTCTCTTCAATTCTCTGCACATTAGAATTTAACTGAGTATCTTTATCATAACAACTTGATATACAGAAAGTTATCATTCCTAAATCATTTGACTGCAAAGGTGAATTAACATTTGATTCATGAAAATACTTCCCTGTTTCATTTTCAAAATGACATTGGACTGGCATCCAATCATGCACAACAACTCCAAATCTTTCTGCATCTTCAACCTTCATGAATTGTTCATCAAATAATTCAGTCCTATCATTCAGCAAAGTGTCTGGTTCCATTATCCTGCAACAACCTTGAATTTGATCATTCAATTTAAACAAGTTGGATAGTAAATCAGCATTTATTTTCTTTTCTACAACTCCCTATGTTACTATCATAGGAACCTCTTCAGTAGGAATGCATTTAAATTCTTCCATCTATCTACATTTCTTTTTACCATAAAATGACTAAAGGAAAGATGTTTCACTATCCTTATCAAAAGTATTAGGATCAGAATCAAAGACTTTATCTCGGCAAGTGGTTTCTTCTCTACAAATTTTAAAAGATTTATACCCACAATCCCCTTTAACTGTATTAGGAAGTAGAGAACTTCTATCAAACCTACCATAAAATGACATAAGGAAAGATGTTTTACTATCATTTCCTTCCAGAATTGATTTAGCTATTGTATTTTCTAACCAACTAAAAGTTTCTAGTGCTGTATCTGCTTGTTGCTCCAGAGTTTCTTCATTTTCCTACCGGACTTCAGCCCCGAACACATCTAAGAAAATAATTAGTCCTTTTAAATATGAATCTATCCTAGTGAGTAAAGTTAAACAATTAATTTCACTGTGTTCCATAGACTTGTGTATCCTGCAACAACTGGATAAACCAAAGTTAGATAAACTTTGAGGATAAAGTTGCTTATTCAAAGTTTCCTGAATGATAGGGATATTAACCTGGCAATTGTCCTCATATGAGTCCATTGAAAATGACACTCTGCTTTCAACTTTTTTATATTTTGAAATTTTATGAGATCTAACATATCTCAGAATAAAACGTTAAAACTCAGAAAAATTAGAATAGTCCTAGTACCTTTGAAAAAAACATTCAAATTCTTTCAAATAGAAGATAGAACACTCAAATTTCTAGGAACTAAAATGATCCTTTTGGCCAGCCTACACAAAATCTAGCTTAAATCCCATTGGGCCCTCCTTCTAGCACTAAAAACTATTGATGATTATTTTTACACATTCATAACAAAAGTTAAAATTCACAAAAATGAACCTAACTGTCTTGAAAGATATGAAGAAATTGATGAAGATTAGTTAATCCCAAGTTTCTATATGGTCAAGTCTTGACCTGTTGGACAATTCAGTAGGTAAATGTGAAGCTGTAATATGCAAGGGGCCTTACGTGATTTAGGGTTTCTTGATGGTTTACTAGCTTCAAGCTATGCAAAACATCATAAATATCATCATTTTATTCATTCTTTTTGCATAGACTTGTTATTGTATTTCAAAGCTTTAAATGATTTATATTATTGCAAGCTTTTCTCTTAAATATTATGAAAACTATCTACTATCAACTCAGTTGTTCATGTTTCTTTCAAATATGAGACAATCTCCTTTAAATTTCTACGTTTTAAGCTAAGTATTTCAGATGGGTTGGGAAAAGTTAGAGAAATCTAAACTAAACTTCATTTTGCTATAGCATCTAAATGCTCTATTATGCACTTTGTAAGTAATATAGCAAATTGATTAAATCCACATATTAAACCTTAAATGTAAGCCCTGAGTATTTTCACAGACATATAGTCAAGATTGCAAGCTTTAAGAGATATTATTTTGAATGCAAAGAAGAGCCAGAAGACACTCAGAATATAGATGCAGAATTCTAGATTCATTTGTATTCAAGATAAATAGTCATATGTGATTTACAATGTATGAATGACTCTTAGCTTCATTAATCAACTTCACAAAAACTTATAATGCTTTACAAATATAGTAAGGAAGCTAGATGTTCCACGCATTCCTTATTGTAGGCACAGGTGACCTCCCTCTACTTCTAAATGCTAAGCTAAATTGCAACTTTCAGTTCTGTTCTATAAATTCCTCTATCCTAAAAATCCTTGTGTAAACTATTACAATGTAAAGGGGTTCAATATATAGATTTGACTGTCCCCAATATAGTTCTGAAACCTTAGTTAATCAATGGTCCATACTTCAAGTGCAACATTAGATGGTGGAAAACAAATCTCACCAAAATATCTCAGAGTAGCATACCCATCTTGAGCATAAAGATGCCCCTTTGGAAACCCTAACAACTCAAAATATCTTCTGTTGTTTGTTTAATAATGTTTTCAAACCAATTGCATTTTCCTCTCATTGAAAACCTTTACTCCTCTCGCCTCTTTGGTGATCTGATCCTCTCTTCGTGATGTCATCGCCATTAAGTTTCTCATGCTATATACCTGCAAACCTGCAAATAGACAATAAAATGGATTAAAAAATATTCATGTTGCTTTCGCCAACCTATACCTAGTTAGAATGTTACATGGGCATTGATTACAGCAATGCCGACACTTTTAAACCTCCCCTTTTATCAGTTATGTATATCCTCATCATCGGCATGACTCTCGCAGTCAGGTTGGTCCAAAAATCTCATTCCGATCGCATACTTCTAGCTGATGTAGCCCTATCAACTAGGTTCTCTTCATTGTCGGTGTAACTCTTCATTGTCAGCACAATCCAAAATTTTCCCGTTGATCGCACTTTTCTGGCTGATGCTTTTAATTCCTTATCGGCTTGCAACTCTTTTTTTATCGGCATAACTTACTTCAATTAGGGCGAGTTAACGATTTCATTCCGATCACCCCACTCTAGCCGATGCAACCTTTCTTTCTTTTGTATATCGGGCAATGTATGTTATAAACATACAAGCATTAAAACATTCAATGATTTTTCTATTTTGAACTTCCCTTTGAAATCCAGCTTGTACATTTTGCTCTGCATATTGGCTTGTATATCACAACATACAAACATATATGCATACAAAGAATATTCTGTATTTAATTTCTCTTCACGTCTGCATTATATCTTTTACTTGTATCTTTTGCTTGTATCCTGGCTTGTATATCATAGATATTCATTGTTATTATACAAGCCCGATGTGCAAAGGGTGGGGTCCACCTTACCTTTTCCCTTGTATCTCTACAATGCATAACCCTTTATATGTTTCAGACTTATCGCTCCCTATAAACCACAACTTATTCACCTGTTGGAATATGTGACATGTATATAATGTAATGCATCCTTTCGATGTACATTAAGTTGTGATACATCTCCTTAACTGTTTTTAAATCTTTTTTGAGCTCTAGCGCTTGTATGTTTATCACAATGTATATCTCCAAAGCATACATACAAAGCACCGAATATACAACGATTATATTTCACTTAATAAGTTTTCAGTTCTGCACTATGCATATTTCTTTGTATGTCACCGAAACATACAAGCCCGCATACATACAAGGACTTAACCTTGTTTCATAATCTTTTCAGGTCCTCGGCCTACATGTAGCGTTGTATGTAACCTTTGTATGTAAGATACATACAAAGCAAAAGATGCATCTGGTGGACCTACCCACCTATACACTTCAACTGTGAATTCCGTCGGGTCCGTGACTTGCATGTATGAATAAAGCGTTAGTCAGATGCATGCAAAACCCCCTTGTATGTAAACCCGATCGCCCACGCGACTATGTATAAAGAATGAATTTGTATATACAAAGGACTTTATATATGGAAAGCGACATACAAAGGACTTTGTATACAAGCGAACTTGTATACAAAGGACCTTGTATATGCAACCCATACACAAAAGGCATTGTATATGCAACATGCAAACCCTCCCCTTGTACATTTTACCAAAACACTCATAACTTGCAAAATACTTGAAATTTTAAGATGGTTCAAAAAGCAACCCCTGTTCATTTTTTACAAGGAATTCACCCATATTCTGCCCTGGTACTTAAATGCAATTTTTCTCTAGTTTTTAACAAGGTTTGTAACTTTCACTCTCTTTTCCCTTTTACCACCAAGTAGACCCACACAAACAAAACAAAAGCAAAGCCACAACAGGGGTCCTCATTTTGCTAAGGAGTAAAATGGGGCGTGTTGTGAACATCACAACAAATTACAACTTTGATTTAGGGTAGAACCCAAGGAAGCTACTACTCCCTGAATATTCTGCTCACTACATTTTGGATTTACAAATATAGATACATGTATTGCTGCTAAATAAACATATGACTTATGTGGATAATGCAATCTTCTTCTTCTGCTCAAAACATACTCTCAAACTAATTCTACACACTTCATACCTTGCATTTTGTTATACCATATTCACACTTACATATCTACCTCACAAATGAATTTGATCTTTTATAAATATCCTCTGCAACACTTCAAATCACCTATTAGGTTGGCATCATAAACATCATTGGATGAAATGTGTTACTCTTTAAAGGTTAGCCTCAATACATACAATATGATAAGAAAACCTTTTGTAGTCCTCAGGACCTCATGAAGGTATTCAAAACATATCTCCTCACATCTTGCAAAGTCAAAAAAAGAGGTCAGGATCTACCACACATAACAAATACTTAACCAGTCAGCTCAACCTACCCAAAACTGTTGACTGTTCATCTTCACACTACTGGGGAGAAGCTAAAATCTTCATGTAGACCAAGAATTTGGTCATGTATCTTCTTAAAATTATCCAATCATTCTCCTAAAGTATCTAACCAATATATGCATTCGTAAAACAAGGATCATACTAAACTGATGAAATAAGGCATTCCAAACTGACCGTGACACATCAAAACATGAGATATCGCATTGCAGTACATCAAAACATTTGAAACTTCTCAGGAATGAACTTATACATCATTATATATATTCCTAGATCCACACATCCTCATTTATCACTTGCAAAGAAAATTAAAGACTTCACACAGATATATTGTAATACAGAGGATAATCATATGCAATTCTTCACTAACTAACTTAGATGCCTTATGGAGTACAGGAGATAAGAAAGATTTGCATGCCATTCAAAACTAAAATACATTAGGACATGTAGAATCTCCACACAAGATCCTATAACTGATCTGTATACTTTCCATCTTCCTCAAGTACTCAAATATGTGCTTTCGAGAACAACTTAGACATTTAGACTTAACTGTATTACTTCTATCATTTTGATAACTAACCTTGCAGACCCTCAAAACACTTGATACTAAAAGATAGTATGCATTGTACATCCCTGAGCATGTCCTTAGAACCGCCTCACAAAATAATGTCATTCAGAGGAATGCAGAGCATTCCATTAAGTCTTCATCATTGCTTTGCCCTGTCTATGTAGTAACCGGTACTCTGTCCCTTGTAACTTTTTCTACTAGAGATGTGAAGACCTAAAAACTTGGATATGCCATTTAAATACCTTGATACACTTGTCTTTAGAACTACAAGATCAAATCTTTCTCAGTGGAGAAATGCCAACCAAAACAATGTTACTCTACTTTGGGATATGCACTATAAATGCCTTAGTTATCATTAAGTGTGGTACACCAAACTAATTAGATATACATATAGGGATACTGGAAACATGCAAGGACATGAGTATTTACCTTTGGATCATGCTCAGGAACCAAACTAATCACCTCATCATACTTAGAGTGTTTTCTCTTCTCCCAGACTAGTTTTCCTTAGCCATGCTAACTCTATCTCTATACAAGTTTGTCCTTATATTTCCATATACTATGTTGACATCAATGACAATACATATTGGCAATAAAAGTATCACCGATAAGGGTGAAATGGGAGGTTTAGCGGATAAATGATCAGCGTTGGTGGGATGATAGGTTAGGTGGGATGATGTTGTCATGGAGATATTGGTAAATATCTTGATACCACAGGGATAAGGTACCAACAATGTTGCACACCAACTTAGATTGTGGAACATCATATGTGGGCACCTGTATCACTTCGATCAGGAATTCACACCATTTACTATCCTTCTTCATGTCAACCAAGGATCCTATATTACCCATAGCATCTTCTTCTTTGTTGTTTAACCTCATGACCTGCTTAAAGTGGACTTCATGGAAAGACTCTTTGAAATCATCTACCATATTTCTGTATTGCAAGAGCTTATCATCTTTTGTTTTGTACTCATTGTTGACTTGTTAGATGACTAGTTGGGAATCACCATACACCATGAGTTTCTCAATTTTCCATTGGATAACCATTCAGAGTCCTGTAATAAGGGCCCCATATTCTACCATGTTGTCGATGCATGGAAATGTTATTTTGTAGGATTTTGGTATGCAATATCCTTGAGCAGCCACGAATAAGATTCCTTCCCCTAAGCCTCGATGTGTGTAGGATCCATCAAAATACATATTCCATTCTGTTCTAGGTGCTACTGTAAGGATTGACTCATCTGGAAACTCTGAAAGAGTGGATATTTTGTAGGGATAAGTGCATCAGCTAGTTGATCTATACTTACTTGTCCTTTGATGGCCTTCCATTCTGTATACTCAATATCAAACTCACTTAGGATCATGACCCACTTAGCCATTCATCCTATGAGAGCTACTCAGGATATCAGGTACTTTAGTGGATCTTTTTTTTCTATGAGATTTGTCTTGTGATTAAGCATGTAGTGTCTTAATTTCTAAGATGTGAAGACAACTTCCAAGCATGCTCATTCAATAGGGGTGTAGTTGAGCTCATACACCACTAAGGTATGGTTGATGTAGCAAATATCTCTTTCTTTCCCTTGATCATCATGTTATGCTAACAAGGCCCCTATCATTGTTCCTATTATTGAGATGTAGAGTAGTAGGGGTTGTCCTTGCTTATGTGGAATGAGGACTGGAGTTGTAGTGAGATACTCTTTCAACTGTTCAAAGGCCTTTTGACAATTTTCATCCCATGTGAATGCTACATTTTTATGGAGAAGATGCTGAAATGGTTGGCACTTGTCAGCTAGCTGGGCTATGAAGCATCTTATCAATTGAATCTTTCCTTGAAGGCTATGCAGCTATTCGAGATTCTTAGGTGGAGGCCATTCAACAATTTCTGTCACTTTTGTAGGGTCCACCTCTATGCCTCTTATTGATACAATGTAGCCTAGTAGCTTTCCAGAGGTGACTGCAAAGACACATTTCTTAGGATTTAGCCGCACTTTGTATTGTTCTAGCATGTCAAATATCTTAGCTAGCACTTGCAAATGTTCAACCCTTGTTTTGGATTTTCCCAATAAGTCATCAGCAAAATCTTCCATGATACTATAGAAGAGGTCATGAAATATCACAATCATAGCTCTTTGATAGGTAGCTCCTACATTCTTGAGGCCAAAGGGCATAACAACCTGTTGATGTTGATGTTAGTCAAAACAACAAGAGATAAAATTCACAAATAACTTTGTCTTATCTTGAAGAATATGGAGAATATTTAGAAAATAGTTCTCAATTCCAAGTCTATGGTAATCAGGTCATGATTGTGTTAGATTTACTTAGTGTTCAATGTGAAGTTATTTGTTCAAGGAGCCTTACATGATTTAAATGTTCATTACTGGAAATTGTCACTCGTTCTTTGCAAATAACCTCAAATATTTCTAAAGATGTCAATCCTTTTGCAAATATTTGGAACTTTCAAGTCAATCTTTGCATGAATTTCTAGAAACAAACTATATATTTCAAACTTTATGAAAACTATCGAAAGATCTTTAGCATTTCCATATATTTACCAGAATCTTTAATAATTTCCTTTAGATGATTATATTTCAGGTACTTATTTAAACTCTTCATAAAAAATCAAAAGATAGGGTTAGAAACATGATCCTAAACAACTATGATGTTTTGTTACTCACATGGACAAATTTTGATTACCTTGGACAATTCAGAAACAAATAAATTCTAATATGTTAATCCAGATTATTTAACGAATTCACACATAGAATTGCAATATTCAAGGAAATATATAAGCAAAAACACATAGATCAAATAACACTCTGGAATACCTACAGAAATTCAATGTTTGTATTTACTCATATATGTCATCCATTTCAAATTTACAATATTTCATGACTTCAATTTTCTGAATACATCAACAAAATCACTAGAACTTATAGATGTTTTTATAGATATAGCAAGGAAATAGGATGTTTCACATATTCTTTGCTACAGACACAAGCAAAATGCTAACTCCACTCACTATGCTCAAAGTATTTCCACAAATCACTTCTCTTGCAAATTCTCCAATAACTTTTCTATGTCAGCTGTGTGTACTAAAATATGACTACCAAAGATCCTTATATAGACAAAGATCCTCTTGTTACAATTACAAAATCACTAATGGTCCAATAATGTCAGTTGTCAATCCCAAAATATCTTAGAACAGTATTCCTTTCTAAGTGCAAAGATGCTTTTTAAAATCTTTTGAAATAGTTGACCTTAACTTTGACTATTCACCAGTACAAAATCACAAACAAAGTACAACATGAAACAAATAATGAACAAACACCCTAATCACTATCCCTAGTGTCCTCTATTTGCATATCCCCCCTCTTCTTGCTCATGTAGTGTGTGAACCTTTCAGTTATGGTGGATATGGATGCATGACTAGTTCTTTGAGAAGCATCCCACATGTACCGCTACATTTCAACCTTGCCCTTAATACTTGTGCTCTATTTTCTCTATCTTCTCTCCTCGATACTTTTTAATCTTGGCGCTCAGCTCCATCATTCTTTCCATTGCTTCTTCATCCATTTGATTCATAGGATCTTCAAGGCATGACTAGAATCTATCCTTAAACTCCTTTATGGTTGTATCCACATCATATACCTGCATTTGGGGACACAGATGTTTAACCAGATGCTCCACTATTTTCACATGTTTCTTTAAAAAATCTTGAGTAGTCTTCTCTAATTCTTGTACATTAACATGGCATTGCCTAAGTTTATGTCATGCCCACATTTTTCCATGTGGTCACAACACACATCACATGTGTCATAGCCACATCTGTCATGTGGTTATGACATGAAATATGAAAAATTTTCTCACGCTTCCCTAAAAACCCCCTTGCATGCGTAAGCATGCTCGGTGGTGTTTACTCAAGGCGAAAACACTACAGTTTTCGGCGGGGTACAAGTACAATTGCGTGCAACCAGATGCAAACAGTCCAACAAGGGGGTTTCTACGACGCTGTTAACGTCATTACAAGGGTGAGATTACCAAGGTTCCTAAATCTAAATCTCAGCATATTCCGGCAGCATAACGCCTTACGGCGTAAGTGGGAATTACTCAACACTATTTTACGCACGTGGTTCACTGATAGATTAACAACTTCCCACGACGCCTTGTTCTGACTAAACTGACTCGTGATCTCCTTATTTAGTCATTTTTCAGCATGGCACGGTTGTCTGTCTCCTCTCTTGCATCCTGAAACATACTTCTCCTTCAACTTAGCATTCTCAACAAGGCAGTTCGTTTGCTTTCTCTTCCCTTTTCTCTGGGTCTTAATTTTGATTGTATTTTTATCGCACTTACCTTAACTATTTCTCTGATAATTTAGTTTGTTTATATTTTGGTCTCTCTCTCTTTCATTTTCTATGCTTTCTTTATGTTTATCCGGTCCTTTCTTCATATTTTACATCAATCAGGGTTATCACTGTATCTTTTGTTGATATTAAACCTAACTTCCGGATGGTCCAGGTCACATAGGTTGGTTTACTACTTTGCTGGACTCGGTCTCCTAGTCTTCTCCGATCTAGGTTTCTCCTCTTCGTTTGTATTAATTAAACTTGTTCCTAAGCAAATTTTGGCAGGAGGGTCCATCAACTTAGTTCTCTTATCCCATGTGGGAAATGCCACGCATTTTCTCCTCTGTGTTTTCCAATGTTACTTTTTCTTCTTCTGACTCTCTTATAGGTTTACTTATATGGACGTTTACTACAGTTGAGATTAAAATGGCCTCACATGGAATGTCTGTGACGGCTTCTTAAGTTTATTTCCAGTGATCTTTTAAGCAAGGTGACGTGTAATTTTCCTCTTCATTTTCTGGGTTATTGAATCACGTTGATAGATGAAACTTCCGAGAAACTCTTCCCAGAGTAATACAGTATATTCCTTTATGCTCTCGTTAAATTATAATTTTATTTTCTCTTATTAACGTTAAGAGAAAACGGCCTCTCTGAAAGTCGTAATCATTTTAAAAAAATTATAAATATGTAACAATATATTTATATGTATATATATAAGATCGTATATATATATAAACATACATATACTCAATTACATTTCTCCTATTTAAAATTACTATTGTTATAATTACTGTTGTTTATTATAATTACTAATATTGCAATTATTAAGTTATCTTAATAAGTTACCTTTCTATTAAACTAGTATTAATCTTCTATTTGTTTTTTTTTATATATAATATAATTATATATATATATATATACACAATTATATACCATAGTTGTTATTAATAAGAGGTTCTCCACTTTATAAAATAAAAGCCAACCATGGAAAATAACATAAATCCTTTGGTTGTTTTGTTCAACACATAAAATAGGGTTTTAAACCCTAAATACACATTATTGAGAAGGAAGTTTATATTGTATGCAGGGGAGGAAGAGGCATGGCGGCGGAGGCTGCAATGGACAGTGGTGGGCGGAGGCAGGCTCGGCTGAAGCAGAGAGGACCACGTTTAAGGTCGCGGGGAGCACAGATGGTGGCGGGGCTAGAGGCTCCACGGAGGTCGCAGTGCGAAGGGCGCGGCGGGGACAGCGTGGCAGCGGAGTTTTGAGCTCCGCGGGGTGTAAAGGCAGGGGGATGTGGGGAGGGGTGAAGCCCCACCCACATCCCACGATGTGGGGTGTGGGTGGGGCTCCGCCCCTCCCCACACCTCAATACATAAAAGACACTGCGGTGGGGATTCACTCCCCACCACCCACCATAAAATGTTTTTGACTGTGTTTTAACACACAGCGACCTCAAGTTTCACTCCGCGAATTTCTATTTTGAATTTTCATGAGTTTAATTTGCATCATTAATATTTAATGTTAGATATATAACAATTATTATATATATATATATTTCAGTTTCATAGTATCACTTCATCTTGTCAAACTCAACAATATATTCAGTTTCTGTTTTAATGATAATTAAATAACAATTATTATATATATATATTTTATTTTCATAATACCACTTCATTTTCTCAAATTAAACCATTTATTCAGTTTCTTATATTCTATAAAATGATCATATAAGAAATGCAATAAAGACTATATATATATATATACACTTAAGAAATGAAGTTTTAATCAGTTTATTTCTGCAATTAATAAATGTCCATTTCAACTCTTGGACAACAGAAGTAAATATATAATAGACTTTCTCTAAACTTCACAAAATAACTGAAAACATTATTTATGAAGAAGAAACTTAAACATTTAAAACTGTCTTTTCCATTATAACAATGAACTATAAAACTGACCTTTCAACTAATTAATCCAATCTATCCTTATAATTACAAACCAGCTCAGATTTGATTGTAAAGAAGTAAAGATCTCTTCCTTTCACTAACACATTTAATACAGTAAGACTTTCTTTTTAACTTCAAACTTTCCATATGAAATTCAAGGTAAATAATTACATCATACACAATACAATAAGAACAACTATTTCACTACCCTTAACAAGATGAAAGATAAGGATTTCCTTCTCCCAACCAACTTTCAAAAGAAGTTATGTAACAACTAAGTAATAGTCACTCCCAATAACATGATCAGGGAGGTTATTTCCTTCACTCCCAGGGTGACAATAAATTACAACAATATCAAGAGAGGTGCTCTCTCTTCAACTCTTATGAAATGAACATGATCTAATTCTCATGAGAAAGAAGAATAAATTGTTTCTTCATAAATATAACTTCTCCAAATCCAACCAGAAGCTCCAAGAGGAAACCTGCGTATCAAAGACAAACAAAGAAGAAAACACCACTCATCTAGCTCTCCTCCCTTCCGTAGACCCGCAAGAGGGTCACCCCCGAGCTAGGGAGACCATACTCACACCTGGGTAACTCAAGCACTCCACTTCACAACAGGGACAACAACAAACCCAAAGCACACAAACACCAATGGGTAAATTACACAACACGGAAACTCAACTACAGTGAGTTTCATAAGGGGCAGGAGAGTGGACACACTCAACTCCAGAGTGTCACCCTTACAGATATTTTAACCAACACAATTTCTCTTGGCCTCAAACCAAGTTTGATCACAAATTTTTTTAAGAAATCTGTATTTGACTCTCAAGTCAAAGATACAGTCACAGATACATGCCCTCAAGGCTTTCAACATCCCAAAAGAAGGAAACAGGTATGCACCCGAGGAGGATCTCTCCTCCCCTACCCCAAACTTGATGAGCATTTCTCCCAAGTGGGAGAAGCTCTGTCAAACAACCCGACAACAAACCCCATAGAAAACAACTCTAAAAACACAAACAAATAAGCATCTTTCACACACTTTACATACACATTCAGATATACGAAAGAAATGTAAACATCAAACCAACCTTACAAAGCCCTCCTAGAATGAAACTGTTGTAGAGCTCCACTGAGTTCTCTTCCAACCTTAGCCAACAACTCCTCTCTCCATTTTCTCTCCTCCAAGCTAACTTTCCTATTCTTTGGCAATAATAATAAAACTCTCCCCAAAATTCAACTAACTCCCTCTCATCCCAAAATTGGAAACAAATAACCCAAATTCTTTTCAGTTTAGAGGAATGGGGAGGTGACACTTGTCACCTCCTCACTCTCCCCCAAAACCACTATTCTGTCCTGGTGGCTTATGTCACTCACCCATCCCTAGAGTACTCCTTATCCCTCTCCTCATGTCATTTCTCTTACACATGGGAGAAATAAAAGGAGTTAAAGGAGGAAAAGACAGGTGACCCATGCCTCTTCTTCCCTCCTTCACATGGATGGCCCCACAACACATGGGGGAATCTCACTAATGGAGAAGGTGACTTCAAGTCAATCCTTCAATAATGGATGGGTTTGTAGTCATCTCTTACCTTGGGGAATGAAGAGGGATGGGTTGGGTGTTGGTACAACCCATCATGTCCCCTCCATACCTCCAATTTTCGCCACTTAACTTCAGGGGGAAGTTAAGATGACTAGATGGAGGTTACTCAAGGGTTACCCATGCCAAATGGGCCCCTGGACCCATGGGGTATAACCCAGGGTCAACTTTAACCCATCCAGGACACCCATGGTCAAGGTAAAGCACATGAAAAGGCCTCAAAGATTTAAATAAAATAAAGAAATTCAAATTCAAACTTTTTACAACACAAATCATAAAATATTGTTACAAGAGAGTAACCAAACCCACTCGACCATACGAAAGACAACATTACAACATCACATCAAACACAGAAAGATCTTGGTTCCTCGTGGAACCAGATCGGCTTAACAGGGAATAACAATAACAAGGTGCGGAATGATCTCCGAAATCTATGGTTCGATTAGTAAACCCTGCACACTAAATTACAAGATCAGTATCCACATATAATCATCATAGCCGAAGCAACTTAAAAACATGCATTATCATGACATAGTTCTAATTATTATAAATGAAATCATATTACAATTTTCCATCATCACCTAATTAACTTTTCTGAAATGTAAACTTATCCAAACATCACCCAATTAGTTTTTCCGAAATCATAATAAAGTTTAATAGTTTGACAATTTCTGAGAACTGCTATCCCACAAATATAAAAAGTAACAATAACAGTAATGTAAATAGTCATAACAACAGAAGTAAAAAGGGCAGTCCTCACAATTTACCTTCAAACTTTAGCTCCATCTTCATTTTAGAGATTTGAAACACAACTTGTAGAGTTATAACACCCTCTTTCACCAAGGACTATGTATGTCATTCCAAAGCATTGAGTTTCTTCAACTCATCTCTATTCTGCAGTATTCTTGCTTGACATTTTTGTATAATGTTAGCACAATCCTTTTTCTCAGTCAATGTGATATGCCAATTGCAAATTGCAATTTTTATTACTTCCTCTCCCTTGTGAATAAATGCTTTAACAAAGTCCTCTAATATGTTAGCTTCATGCTTCTTATTTTCTATTTCCCCTATCTGTTCTTTAGATAAGATAGTCAAATTAGAAGATAACTCTGGTACACTTTGTGTAGGATCAAATATTCTTTGAATAAATTGTTGATACTAGGCAATTTGCCCCTTCAAATATTTTATTTTATGTTTGTCTTTTCTCATTTTGCTAGTAGTTAATTCAGTCATTTCTTGTAATTACTCAATGTGTTGCTCTCTACTCACATGGCCAATATTCACACTAATAACATTGTATTCTTCAACACTTATTTATCATTTTTCCTTATCAGCCTAAGGGATTGCCATTTGAATAGTTCTAGCACTGGGATCCCTCTTTATGGATGATATTGTTCTAGCCTTCCTTTTTCCTCTCTTAATAGCCTCATTAGTTAACAAACTTTTTATATCAATCAATACTATTTGGATTGTTGAATCTTGTCTTACTTTAGATCCCAACAAAGATGACACCTCCTTATCTAGATCTGCATCTATAGATTTCTCATTAACTACCTCCTACTGAGCCCCTTCTATGATTATTTCCTCTTGTTCTTGTTCTTGTTGTTGCTAATCATGCTGTTGTTGTGGGGGAAATTGTTGAGGAAGTTGTTGTTGTCCCTGTTGGACATTCTCTACATTATGTTTTCCTCCATGGTGGGGTACTTTAGGATTAGAAACTTCAAGTGGTGTCTCTCATCTTTCATCATCTCCTTGTTCCTCCATCCTATCTATAGGCACATTTTCCTTATTATCCTCTCCTTGAATAACCTACACCTTTCCCATGTCAGTACTCTCTTTTTCTTCTACTTGATTTCTTAGTATCTCCTTAGCAACTTCTTTAACTTCTTCCTTAATGTTCCTTGGTACCAAGTTCTCAAAAGGATCAATTATTTTAAAATTTTCTATTGATGGCGTAACAGCCTGTTGTGATACCCTGGTATCCAATACTCCTAGCATGAGAGATGATTTAGGAATTTGTCTATCCTCTTCTTCTTCACTACTCATCTCAAAGTTGTCATCACTACCTTCATCTTCACCTTCCTCTTCATCATCTTCCACATCCTCAATTTTATCTACATCCACCACCTCTACATTTTCCTTAGTGGATGCTTGGGCCTTGGATGTCTTTTCTATCATCTCCTAGGTCATTTCTTGTTTGACCAGTATAAACCCCTGTATTTTCTCTTGTTGGGGTTGTTCTATGGTTAAGGGGTTTTGCTAAGATACCTGCGGTGTTTGAAAAATTAGGTCTTGTTGCACATTTGTAGGTGATTCTTTAGGAGTCAGTCCTTCAAGCTTGAATGCCTTGATGTTTCTTCTTCTGTAGATGTGACAACTTCTGAAGCAATGGCCATAGTCACCCCTAGTGCATAGGGATCAAATAGCATAGCTCCTGTATCTGCCTTAGCTATTCTGGCTTCCATTACTTATCTTTTCCTCCTTAAGAAATCATCAAACTTAGCATCAACTTCTAAACTCCTCTTTTTACCTTTCTTTAAAAGGGTAATTGTTGTTTCTTTAGCCTCCAACTCTGTAATTATCTCTTTTATCCATGAGTTTAAAAGGTCTATTATTGATCTTGATATATTGTCAATTGAAGCCTCTTCAAATTGCGTCCAATCTGGTTCTAGAATGAATTCTTCAGCCACTTTATTTATGTCATAGCTATCATGTAACACCTTTTCATCATCATTATTTATTTCTTGGGGTACCTCCAGTACTCCCAATGTCCTTATTTGGTCTAATGTCAATCTTTGGTAAGCTCTCCTCTTCACCACTGCTTCATTATTGTAATCATCACAATAGTCTTCAATATGAGGCTGATGTTTGAATTTATTATTCACAAAATTGTATATCCTTCTAAAAGGATCAAATGACCTGGCCAACTCAAGTTATGGAAACCATAATACTATAGTTTTGCCTCTGATACTTTGGCTGATTCCTCAATGACACAAATGTATCTACCAATACTGAATGGGAATTTGATAATACCTCTGCCAAACTTAGTTTTATACTTTAGATTAATATTCAATATTTTCCTGGTGAACTCCAACAATATCATCTTATCTGTTGGATACCTTGGTAATCTGAAGGGTTCACCCATGAAGCCTTCTGTTCTAATATAGGTAAAAGTAGAAAATTGAATATACCAGGCATTGTGTAAATTAATGGCATTTCGTGCTTGTTCTGATAATCTTTTCTCCTTATCTCTTGTTAAGATTCTTACCAACTACATGTAAAATACATCATTCACCCTAACATAGTTTTGCATTACATTTTTCTCTTTTAAATCTGGGTAATGATCATACGTAAGCATTTGTCCTGGCCCACTTCCTAATGTGCCAATTCTGGGTATCCCATTTAATTGCATGTTTGCTGCACATGAATATACCACATATGAAGACGTAAAGAACATATTATGCTTGTTCATTCTCATAACTTGTTTGAAAATAATATTACTAATGGCCTGGGCCCAATGAATTGCCCCTGTCTCTTTTCTAATAAATTGGATCACTTGAAACATCCATGGTTCACACTTACTGGCATCTACTAGTCCCATTGCCCTACTTAGCAAAGTGATCATTATGTGAATTTCCTCTTTGAAATCAATCCTGTATAATGTTTTTGGTACCCTAACTGCTGCCTTTGGCTTCTTATCTGAGTGATACCATTCATAGAATATCACACTTTTGCATGAACCTTCATTACTCTTGAAGTCTACTACATATTGTTCTTCATTTATTTCCTTCATTTTATCTATAATCTTCAAGCCAAAAGTTTTAGTAATGCCTTCAACTAATATATCTGCATACACTACATTGTATACCACCTTCCTAGAATTCATGTCATATCTCCAGATACATTCAATAATGAGATCCCTAGCTTCCATCGCTAATGGGAATCCAACAACATTATATAACCCCATGTCTAGTATGTTCCTCATTGCCAAAGTTGCTCCTGGTTCTTTGAGATGCTATAGAAGTGTCACATAATTGAAATCCCTGATTTTGGTATCAATTGCCATTCCACCAGTAGGGTATATCTATGAATTGTATCCTTTATGTGGAAATGTCTCTTTAACCACTTCTTTATTCTCAGCCTATGTCTTCCTTTCCTTTCCAATTGCCTTTGGTATTGCCTTTCATTTGGGAGCCATCCTGTCAGATACCATATCCTTTAACAACCATGTTTTACATTTTCTAGGGTTTTACTGCACATTTTTACCATTCAATGTTTTACCCTAAGCCTTTTTTATTTGAATTATGCATAATTACCTTACTATGTTTAAATTTTTGATTTATCACAATGAATTATAGTAATTAACTAATTCTAACTCATTCTGTCACCTTACTGCAACTACTGTAAAAATTACCGTAATTATATTCCATTAATCACAAGTAAAAGCTTCTTTAGTACATACCTGAATTGCAACTATTGACTTTATACTGTTGACAAGATCCATTTACCTTTCCAACTCACTACAACCGTTTCTAGATTTTAATTCACCTTTCTTGGATTTTAGCTCTGTAAAATTTCCTCCAACTTAGCCTCGAATGCAATTGTGAAATAAATCATAATTATATTTCCTTTGTACTCCTTCGAATTTAGGTTTTCTATGGTAGATGTGCATTAAATGTTGTAGTTAATACATACAATTTGATTTTCATTTTACCTTTTCCTCTTTATCCATATTTTGAATTTTATATATGGTAGCTCTCTACGCTTTTGCGTTTTGTATATCATATACATGCACTTTTTACTAAAGCACGTAGGCTAAGTTTTAATGCCCTTTAGTATTTACTCTCTCTTACCTTTTGCATATTTATGTTTTCTATATCCCTATGTATATCTTATACAATCATCGAGATATACAAATTTAGACTCTATCGGGTTTATAAAACAAATTGGCATTAGTTTCAAGTCCAATTTTGTATCTATATCCTTTGTATCACCATTTTTGTATATCACATTCATACATCTCAAGCATACAACTGTGGACCCCACACACAATATACAATGTTCAAATATTTAATCGCGTAGAGTTTTGTATATGATTCATTTGTATATTTCCATGTATATCATATACATCTGAATAATCAACACTCATGATGTTAAATTTTCAAACCCTTGTTATGAATGACATCCCTTTATTTGCTATTTAATTCTGGGTTCAAATCCACAAATGCATCTTTCACTTTTATATTTCTAATACATGCATCTAAATATACAAATGCGGACCTCTATTAGAATTAATTCTGTTTAACTTTTCAAATCACGTCTGGATTTGTATTTGTATTTAAGATACATGCAGTTATACATACAACAATACATACAAAGATGAGCATTCACCTTCATTTTCTCAACTCAATTGAATTTTACCCTTGGGTCTGGATCTGCATTTGTATCAAAAGTAAAACAAAACAATGTATTTATCATACAAATGAGATAACTTCGACCTTATACATCACTTTTGAACTCATTTTTGACATCTGCCTTTGTATATTTTGAATTTGTATTTCTAATATATGAGTTGTAATATACAAATACAAATGAAGAATTATACATTAATTCAATTCACCCTAAAGCACAGTCGGGTCTGGACTTGCATAAGTTTGTTTTAAACCACTAACAATAAGTAATTTAAAACATGATGAATGTAATGACCAGACAGACCAAAATCATAAAAGATACATGCAAATAACAATGTATATCAAATACACATTGACCAACCCTAGTCCAGCATTGACTTTTCATAGAAATAAGCATAACTCTCAAAATACTTAGAATTTTCAAATGGTTTAAAAGGCAACCCTAACTAATTTTTTATGCATATTCTATTGATAACAACCATTAATCACTAGGCATTGTGAAACTGAAAATTCAAGCACCAAGGACATTTTACTAATATCACCAAGAAAGCAAAACCACACAGACCAAAAGTAAAACCTACAATAGGGGTCCTCACTTTGCTAAAGGGTAAAATGGGGCATGTTGTGAGCAATACAACACAGCCTAGTAGTATGTTTCCCCTAGACATATGAAAGTTGCCTTGTGTTGGTCATCTTTGGCAATCCAGATTTTATTATAACTAAAAAATCCTATCCATTAATGATAGAATTTCATGCCCTGCTATTAGATCGACAATGATGTTGATGTTTGGGAGAGGAAAGCCATCTTTTGGGCATGCCTTGTTGAGGTCCCTAAAGCCTATGCATACGCAGATACCCCTAGTGACTTTGGCTATGGGTACAATGTTTGACATCCACTTAGGATAGTCAATAGGATAGATGAATCTGACATCTAGGAGATTTTTGAGCTCTACTTTGATGAGAAGTACCACTTGTGGATTCATTTTCCTTAGTTTCTACTTTACTGGTTTTGCATCAAGATGTACGACAAGATGATGGACCACTAGTGTGGGTTCCAACCCTAGCATATCAACATAGGTCCATGTAAAGTTATGAATCCTTTGTTTGAAGAAGGCCAAGAAATCTTCTTTCTCTGTTGGTCTAAGGGAAGCAGTCCAAAATGTGATCTTTGGTAACTCCTCAGTGCCAAGGTTCATTTCTTGTGATTCCTCTACAAGGATTAGTGATCATTCTTGATATAGTTCATGGACCTCGGGGAGATCCATTCTCTCATCTCCTAGTTCCTTGGAGAGGTTTTCACTAAGAGATACTGTGAAACCCCTATTCTATGTACTCTTGTTTATTTGAGATCCTTGATGTTCCTAGAGACATTTTGATGATTATGATACTCAATACTTATGGATGACACATTTATTTATTGTGTATGGTATTTGATATACTTATGGATGTTATATTTTATGATTCGATTCCATATGATATCCTTTGATGAGATTATTTGATTTATGTATTTGTGAATGATGAATTTTATATGTTAGTCTATGGTTACTAATAGATTTGTGATAATATATTATTTATGATGGATATATTTTGGCTATATATTGTACTAACACTTCTTGTTGAGTGCACACGCAGAATTATTACGTAAATGGATGATGGGGGTCATTTAGCCACTTTATGTCTCTCTATGTGATGTGGAACCTAGGCATGGAGCCCTAAAGGTCTATTGGTCGTGATGCTAAGAAATGTTTTTTCTAGTTTTATGTGATAAAATGATTATGTTCTTGTGTGGTATTTAACCTTGTAATTTTTAAAATAATTTTTAAGTGTTTTTAAGAGGTCTAGGTTGTATTTTATGTTTGGAAAATTGTCTTATGTCTAAGGTACATAGGTTAGAAGATTATTTTTGTCATTTATAATATTTTAAAAGGTTTTTAGACCCTCCTTTAAGCCCCACTTACAAAAGTGACGAAAATGGGAAGGTAGTTGAGTGGTTGAGGTAGTTGGTTGGTTGAGTTAGTTGGGTGGTTGAGTTAGTTTTGGGTAGGAAGTTACTCCATTCTTCTCTTTAAAAACTCTTCATGGAGTAGGGGGTGAGATGCTCATTTTTATGATTTTCATTCAAGGAGTCTACCATTAGTGGGATATTGCGATTGAGGTACATCATGTTTTTCTTTATTGATTAAATGTAAATATTATATTTTTTTTATTGATTAAATGTGAATTTTATACATTTTTCTTTGTTGATTTAATGTAAATATTATATGTTTTCTTTATTAGTTAAATGTAAATATTGTATGTCCTAAATATTATATGTTTTATTTATTTATTAAATGTAAATGTTGTTTTCTAAGGGTTTGTTGTTTGTGAAATTGGAAGAACAAACATTTCAATGTAAATCTTGAAAGAACCATATGTGTTGTCTCATTTCCATGCCATAAACCTAGATCATCATAGCATGAATTATATTTCTAATTTTTACATTAGATATGATTACAACAAAAGCAATTTGTCATTCGATAATTATACATATTACATTTAAAATATCTTCATTTCTATATTTTACTAAAAAGGAAAAAAAAAAAATTTGAAGACATAGTTACTACTGAAATTTAGGATTTGCATTTAATATCTTGTTTCAGATTTGCTGCTATAATTTACATTCTTAAATCTGATTTTAATTTGTTGTACCTCATGCCATACGTCAACTTGCATTGAAAATTGAAAGAAGGGACAATGTTTATTTAAGGATTTTGTTAGGCTTTGTGAATACATGCTTTGCTTTGTATTGTGTGATGTTCTTTATGTGTTTTATAGGGGAGTTGACCCCCTCTTGTATAGAGGAGCCTTGGTCCTCCATGTATAGGGGTTTTGAGTGGGAGTAGCTCCCTCACATTGGGACTTTTCATTTTTGGAATATGAGTATTCCACTCAGGTAATGGCCATTACCGGGGTTTGAGTACCCTTGTATCTATGGGATATGAGTATCCCCTTGTATTTTGCAGAAATGCATATATATTGCTAGGAGGTATAAGGTGAGGATTGGGTGGAGAATATAATATATTTTGTTTCCCAATGTCTAGTTGAGCCCCCACTCCCCCTAAGTGGTTTTCCCTTGAGGTAAACCAATGTGATAGAAATGTGTTGTGCTTTATGTATATGTAAAACATTGTTGTTGTACTTGTGTACGAGTTGTGTGGCTTCATATGGCTAAGTGATTACCCCATGCTTGGGGGTGGGCTATTATACAACCCTATGGATGGGTTGAGAGACCATTGGCATATTGTTGTTTTTCTCTCTTGTTCATTTTCAGGTTCTTGGATGGAGGTTGAAGATGTTTTGGAGTTGTTCAAATTCTTGGACAGAAAAGAAATATTGTTTTGTTTTTAAGAAAGACATCTTTCTTTCATGATGTACTTTATGTACCAAATTTTGTAGATCATTTGATAGGTGTTAAAATAGAAAAATTGTGTTGTTACTTTGCATTTGAGGGAAAAGAAAAAGAAAGGATCAATTGTTAAGTTTTAAGTAAAAAAATAGATGAGCAAGAAAAGAAAGTTATGTGTCTTTTTGGAATAAAAGGTTGTACCATTGCATTATTTAGTTATCAAGGATCCTCATGTTTCATAGATTATCTTGTAATTGTTTCTTATACACTTGATTTGGAAAATGTTAAAGAAAGACAACAATGATTTAAATGTATAATCATATTGATTGCATTGTATGATTCAACAAAGAAAATCAATAAGAAGAGAATTAGTTTTTGAGTTAAGAATAAGGTAGTTTCTATTTAAGAATCTTTAAATTAAGATTTGGGGAATAAAAATTAAGTTAAATGGAGTTAAAGCATAATTCAAATAAATCTATCAATTTAAAATTTAATGAAAGCATAATTAAAACTTCTAAAACCATTAATATTGTGATGTAATATATATATATATACATGTATTTTAACTTGACTTAGACATTAATCAAACTTAGAATCAGGTTATCATTAAACGTTAAACTCGTCTAGTGGTGGTGAATCAATTGCCAATAAATTATAAAGTTATGATTTGACATTAATAATAATAAGTTGGAGTTGTAATTAATCTTAAAGTTTATCTCAATGAATAAATCTAGTAGATAGGATAAATTCCATAGAGAAATATAAGAGATCTTCTTGAACTGCAAATGAGTGAGGAAATCCTGAATTGAAAACCAAGTCAACAAAGTAATAGCTAACTTATTTAAACCTTTGATCAAGAAAAGTAGCATAACCAAGTGGAAATTTTGTTTAGTTTGAACATTAAGTCAATGAAATTAAAGTTTAGTATATGAATTAAAATGTAGCATGTTGTTACATCTAAATCTAAAACTACTAGAAACAATAAGTAATTGTCATTTATAGCTTAGAACTTGAAACTAAGCTAATCTATCTTTTGAGTCTTGATAGCATCAAATGATTCTTGTGTCATTGATGTTAATAGTAAAGTAAATAAATAGTTTCATTCACATTAAAAGTTTGTTCCATGCATTATTATTGTGTAAGGTTATTTATATTAAATGTAGCTCTTCATTTTCAAACTCTCGATAGTCAAGTTATTATTAAGCAATGAATTTCCTCTTTATAGCTATACTAGGGAAACAAATGTAGATAGAAAATGGGAAATTAGTTAGAAGAGCAACCAAATTCTATACTCTAGGATACCAAGGAAAAGTTTTGTACATCTGAATAAGGAAACACTTAGGGAGAAATGTAAACTAAGATTATTTAAGTAGTGAGAGGACATCGTAAACTTGATGTCATCGATTATAGATTAACTTTAAAAATTGAATATACCTTAGTAGGACTAGAAAGTCAAAAAAATTTGGTAGTTGTGTTTGGTTTAGGTTGAGGAAAATTTAGGGCATGACAGATACATCCTTTATTTTGATCTTTTCATCATCCAAAAGTGCCGCAAAGTGGTTTTCACTAGGGTATGTTATTTTTATTTTTATATTTTTGTGACTAAGAGATATGGATGTATCCCCAAAGTATGCAGATGTGTTTAGTTCCATGATGTAAATGGATTTATGATCTTCAAGGGGTAAGTGGTCTCTAACCCCCATTAATTTGGCTATTGCTTCATTGTTTTGTGTGACATCAAGGACATGAGGTCCTTATTGGTCCAAGTTAATGAGTTGTGGGTAGACGAGTGGAAGGTTGTTAGATGTTGATGGCATGGTTGATAGGCTATAAATAGTGTAGATGGGTGATTCAAATAATTCAATGAAATTGGTGAAAGAGTCTTGATAGCCATCTTTGTCAGTGATCTCCATTATAGGAAAGGCCTTCACAAACTCACTTAAGATAAACTCAAGTTCTATAGGGGGTAGCTCTTGTTTTCCAAAGCCTAATCCTTGATGACATGGGTTTCTAGTTTCTTGAATGGGTTCCATGATGCCTTGTTCATGAAGGCCTATACCTCTTTGTCCTTTATAACCCATGTTCTTGTCAATATCTGAGCCCTTTCCATATATGTAAGTAGGCAAGTCAAGAGTTGTTGGTTTTTCATCTTCATCTTTGTATAGCCATGATGATATATATTTGAGGATATCTTGATCCAGAAAATGTTTTCTCTTGAAGATGGGATATAGTTTACATTTGATAATCATCATGGAGATTGTCTTAGGTGTACCAAATGTTTTGGGGGATAGTGGAAGTTGCCCTACACAGAATGTGCCATGCAAGTCGTACTCTCCACATCCTATGTTACTTGCTTTAATCTTGATCTCGGGGATGAGTGACAGTGATAAGGTGGATGCAATGTTAGAGGGATCAATGTATGAAGTGGATGGTTTTGGTTGAGAGGTGGATGATTTGATGACGTTGTTGTAGGGACAAAAGTTTTTGTTGTGTCCTTCCAAGAATGCGCAATATTGGAAAGGGCAAGGATCAACATAGATAGTAACTTTTGTGCCATTATAGGGGAGATCAAGATCAAGGACTTGACATTTGGTCTCCAAAATTTTATGTCCAACCTAGATAGGGAGCTTGATGGTTCTTTCAGATAGGCACTTAGTGTCGTCATATCCCTTGATGGTGATGATCTTCCTTGAGTGTACAACCACATCAGAATATCCCAATTATTTTATTAATTTAAAAATGCAAATGTTTAGGCCAGAGCCACCATCTATTAAGACTCTTTTTATGGTGTGTTTGTGGATGCATACTTTGATATGGAGAGCTTCATTGTGGTATGTGCTTGAGACGGGAAGGTCTTGCTCAGAAAAGGTGAGATGATGTGGCAATACGATGTGTCCTACCATAGCTTGGAATTGATCTACATTCAAGTCGGTAGGGACGCGAGTCACCATCAAATCTTTGTCAAGGACTTCCTTGTGGAGATGGGATGTGTGGAGCAACTCTAGGATAGAGATAATTGCAGGAGTCTTCACAAGATGTTTGAGAAGGTTATATTTGTTTGTGGGTGGTTGGCTAGTAGGTGCAGATGTGGAAGGTTGATCATCAGTGTATGGGGATCCTCTAATGGAGATGTAGCCGTGACGGGTGGTGATGGTGCAATTACAATTTTTTTCTCTTATGGTGATGGTAGCAACTTGGTTATGAGATTCTTCTATGTGACCTATAATAGAGTCCAAAGAAGAGGGAGGGGGGACAAATTTATAGGCCTGATTTGATGAAGAGGCTTTACCTTTGTTGTGATCAGGAAGTGGATCCTTGTAAGCTCCTAGATTTGCATTGGGCGATTGTTTGGGTGGTTCATCAATGTTGATATCACCATGATCGATGAGGTCTTGGATGCAATTCTCCAACCTCATACAATTAGAAGTTTTATGAACTTTGACGTGATGGTATTCACAATATACATTCTCATTAAACCATGATGGTTTAAATTGGTTGTCGTCATATGGTCTAATAGAGAGTAATTGGATGAGGTTGGCCTTCAAAAGGTTTTTCAAGATGTTCTTAATAGGTTCACCCAAAGATGTGAATATTCGTTTAGGTGCATTGGATTGTCTTGTTGGACCTTTTGGAATACTAAAATTATTATTGCTTATTGATGGGTTGGATGGTGTGGGATTTTGTATATTTTGGACATTCTTAACATTAGTGACACTGTCATTAAGGGTGTTTATGCTTTTGCCCCAAAAGTAGGGTTTGTCATTAGATTGGGTGTTGTTGCTATTCATGTTGGTGTTGGTGTTGCTATTGTTGTTGTTGCTGCTATTGATCTTGTTGTTGGTGTTTTTGTTGTCATTTTCTCGGTAAATTTTAATAGTCCCTTTTGCATTAAGGGCTCTTTCAATAGCGGTTCCTTTGTCAATAACATTTTTAAAGGTATATGCGCATTGAATTTTTAGGTGGAATCCCATCTCTTGATTAAGGTTAGTCACAAACATAGTGACCAATTGTTTTTTAGGGATGGGCCATAGGAGTTTCCTTGCTATGCTTCTCCACCGTTGCAAGAAGGCGATGAAGGATTCCCCATTTTGTTGTTTGGTGTTGCAAAGGTCCATCATGCACACTTCACGTTCAAAGTGGTAGGAGAAGAGATTGACAAACTTCTCTGTAAGTTCATGGAATGTTTTGATACTGGGGGGAAGGTGTGAAAACCATTCAGTCTATGAAAAGGGGGCCACGTTGAAGGCTTAGTGCAATTTTACATAGCCAAAAGAGGATGGCTCACTTGTTACTGCATGGCTACAAAATGATGCCATGTGGCCTTAAGGGTATGAGATAAAGGAGATTTAAAGGGTAATAGTTGGTGGTGGAATGCATAATGATTGTTGATCTAACCTAAAGGCAATCTCATCCATGGCTAAAATTCAAATGGCACTATCAAGCATCCTGAGGGTGGGAAATGTGTAGGTTCAATCGGCAGAGGCATTTAGAAGTTGAATTTTGAAGGTTTTCAAAGCTGATAGAGTACAAAATCAAGGGGTTCAAATTTTAAAGTGTTGTACAAGCTTTGCTTAGGGATATTTTGTCTCATATACCATCGATGAAGATTTAATCTTCTTAGCTGCCCCCTTCTGGATATTTGTTGCAGTTATTTCTGGCAGATGAACATCCCTTCTAGCCAAGATATTTTCTGACATGGCCCATAGGAGGGAATTTATTGTAACATGGATTAGGTCAATTGAAATCATAAGATGTAAAAGGGGTTGGTATTTTGAGCATTTTTTAGGCAGTCAAGTGCAGAGCTCTCTAGGGTTTCAAAGAGTAGAAAGATTCTAGTTTTCTAGCAGCAAAGACATAGGTCATGAATGATTTTTATATTGATTCAGCTATCAGTGTATGAACTTCTCCTTCTTCTTATGTAATCTCTCAAGGAAATTCTAAATTTCTTTTAGGGTTTCCTCTTGCCACACTTCATTGTATGACTGTAACCATTGATCAGATGAATGAACAGATTCTTAAAACATTACATGCTATGTAATGATCTCTTTTATGGTTCTAGATGATTGATTACATTTTGATGAAGGATTACTAAGCATATTCTCCATTAATTGTTGTTTTTCTTGCATCTGAATATCTAGAGAGTGCATGTTTCATTTCTCTTATTGTTTTCTTCCTTCTATTGAACTGTGGACTCTATGACCCAATATATTAGGCACCAGTCTAAAAGTTTCCATGATCACCCACACTCTTAAAAATCAAAACAAACTTATCATGTCTGAATAAAGTAATTAATTTGTATGCCTTGTAAACAAGCATATCAGCACCTTCCATTGTCAATGGGAGTGCCCTTTTATTAGCTATATAGGGGTTATTAATGACCACCAGTTGTTTTAGGTCCAGTGATAGCCTTTGGGGCCTAGAAGGCAGTTTGGGTTTGGTTGTCTTATTATTTTTAGTTGTTCATCTAGTTTGCACCTAATACCTGTTCAGGTATACCACTTGGAATATCCCTCCTAGGCTTAAGTTGAGCCTGAAGTGCAGAGGAATTAACCCACTCCTATAGGTTGCCCAAAATCACCTTGAACTTGTTGATAAACCTCTTCCATTCATCTAGAATGACCATCCCCGACCCAGATGAATTGGGAATGTTTTAGGGATTAGGGTTGTAGTTATTTTGGGAGTGAACACTTTCTGGTGTCATTGCTAGGGACTTGATATTTGTTGTGTGAATTCAGATTTGAAAACCTTTACAAAGGTCATTAAAAAAGAATTTCTTCCCATCAGGGAAGTGGTGACTCCGTCTCTAAGAAACCTAGGAAAAATAGTTTTCAAGAGTATTGAAATGGATAGAGGAAGAAATTAGGGACAACTTGGACATGGGGAGTCCTCTAGCAGTACAGGAAATAGAAGGAGTAGATACAAGGTAAGAAGAACTGATGTGGTACCCTCAAAAAATACCCAAGATAATGTATTTGTTGGCCTCAAAATTCAATATTAGTATACTTTTAAGGAGTCTGCTAATAATATATTCAGAATGAATAGGAGAGTGAACATTAGTGGGTATGATGTCTAGAGAAATGAAAATGTTGTTGGAAGAGGGAGTAGGGATAGATCTAGTGATCCCTACTTGAGGATGTTTGGGATGCCTCGTGATAATGAAGGCGCATATCAACATATCATGCATCCTAATTCTCCCACTAGAACAATTGAGAGCTAGCATGATACCATCCCAAATGAGGGTGATCAGCAACAACAACCTAATGATGAGGAAAGACAAAGGAGAATCCAAGATGAGTTGGACTTGCTTGTTCATATCAAGAATAGGTAGAGAGAGATGCAGGCCTTACTTCAACAACAACAAGCTAAACTTTTTGAGCAGACCCAAGTAAATCAAAATGTTAAGCACCAACACCATATACCTCAATAACAACAACATAATCAGTAGGATCCTAACTTTAAGGCCAATCGTAGACAATAACAACAAGTGAGACAACAGGGTGTAAATAATGCCCATGTTCAAGGTATGCAAAATCAGCACCTACAGAATCAAATGAATTAGTAGCATGGCAATAGCCAGAATGTTAGACCTCCATTCAAAAGACAAGCACAAAGGTTTCTTCCATAGAGGCAACCTTTGGGAGATGAAAGGTACAAACAACTTGACTTTATTGGCATACCTAATTTTCCTAATCTCATCCCAACTGAGATTAGAGGGAAAATTCCTAGGTTTCAAGGTAATCATGTAATCACTGGTGAGGAACAATTGAGACACTTCGTCAGTATCATAGATGAGTATGAGATTGAGGATGAAGATGTGATGATGAAGCTATCCGTGCACTCATTAGAAGAAAGTGACAAAGAATGGTACAAGGCACTCCCTGATAATAGTATTGACTCATGGGAGGAGTTCATGATAGTGTTTAGACTGTAGTATGAGGATAGGATTGACCCCAAGTTTTCCATCCATGAGCTCACAACAATCAGGAAAAGGAATCAATGAAATTGTTACTAACTTCAATGGTGGATTCATTATGACAATGCAAAAGGTACCTCCACATATGAGACCTAATGAATCTATGTGTTTAGTTTTATATTGTAGTGCCTTTGATTCTAAGATTGGTTATTGTTTAAGGGACAAGAGCCCCCAAACACTAAGGGAGGCCTATGTTGTGGCCATAAATATTTAAAGTAACATGAGAGCCTCTAGAAAACATGTTAAGAGATCTGATGTGAAGATTTCTCAGCTAGATAAGACAACTTCTAACAAGCCCCTCACTACTAAAGACAAACTAGATAAACTCATGGGAGTCATGAAAGATTTATCCTACAAAGTTGCTAGAAATAACAAAGGGCTGCCACCTCAAGGTGCTCGAACACATTTGAATGAAGGTCAAAGACTGCATAACAGACCTTACAATACAGATTGGTCTAAGAGACCACAACAAAATAACATACAAGTTGCTCCTAGGCATGTTAACTTCAAACAACATGAGAGGGATACCCCTGATCCATTGAGTAAGGATCAAGCAAATTTTCAAGATGATACTCTTTGGTGCCAAGTGTGTTTCCTTCCCCATGTCCTAACAAACTGTGCAGTTACTCATTCAATGCGAAGAGATGAGGAATTTCCCAATGAAGATGGTGGAGCTAAATATTATGAGGTGGAGATAAATTAGTTTGACACCCAAGGGGTTTGAGCAGATGGGTCATGATATAAACTATGACATCTATGAGTTGTTAGATCTAGGGCACACAACTGAGAGGGGGGGTGAATCAGTTGTACAAAAACTTGCATCTACTTCAAACACTTGATTCTTCTTCTTTAGTTAAAAGCATGTCAATTAACCATTCATGAAAGCATAAAGCATAAACACCGGAGAAGATAAACATCAACACATTAGAAACCAAGATTTTGATGTGGAAAACCCAGTTAAGGGAAAAACCATGGGGTGATTAACCCAAGGATTATTCTCTATTAGAAGAATAAGAAAAATAGAAGGCACATGCCAATTAGGGCTCACTACTCGAGCACACTACTCACAAGGAGGCACACTGCCTACAAGAGACACACTATCTACAGGATGATAAGTTTTACAAAATTGAACTAGAGATTGACATCTTTACCATGTCTGGATCAGTTCCATTTAAACTCAAGATACTTCTGCTCTACCCCTCACTCTTTCGCTATACCACACTCATCCGCTCCATGACACACTTTGAAATGAACTCACAAACCTTTATTTATACAAGGCATCGACTTAGGACCAATCATCTAAGTCAGCAATCATCCACAAGAACATTCGCAAGTCAGCAATCATCCATAAGAACATTCGCAAGATGAATAACTCATCTGGTCGGCCAGTTTGAACAAGAACATCTTCATCCAGAAGAATATCTTCAATTCTAGGCTCTAACACTAATGCAAACCAACAACACAACCTCAACATGATCCAAGAATCTTCACAAGCTTGCCTGAGTGACCAGGTACATCCGCACTTCCTCTACTTATTGGAATATCTTTTCCTCTTCATCCAGAACTTCAAGAACACATTCTGTCATGACTATCAAACTGAAACAGGTTCTTCCGAACCTCCAAACTACATACAAACCAAGATGACACATCACAAGGACATCCCAAACACTCCTTCCAATCCGTAGGATAGGACAATGCACTTCCGGATCTCACCGGACCTTTTTGTAACACTCTACCATTCTGGGACATCTCTTAGAACTGGTTCTACTTGACTGATCATAGCTTCTTCATATCTTTATGTAGACCTCTAAAATCTTACTTGGAGCATCTCAAGACTCATATCTATAAACCCTTTAATCCGCATCCTCTGATACTGAACCTATTGTGTACATTTGCCCTCTTCTCATCACTGTTCTTCATTGTTTCTGATTGAGACTAATTTTCTCAATATCCTCAGCACACAGCTCATCCAATCCTTCTTGCTAATGCAATATGAGTATGTTGACATCAATGAAAACACTGGTTAACCTCATACTTGCAACAATCTCCCCCTTTCTCATTGATGGCAACATATGATGTGAAAAACCATCAAGACAAGAACTTCTCTTTTCTATCACAACTCCCCCTATCAACAACAACTCTTCACATGTCTTCTCTTCCTTTACTGCTCCCCCTTTGATCATCAACCACTTGTTTTTCACATGTCTTTTCTCCCCCTTTGACATTAGTGGCAAAGGGCTCATACTTGCAATTCTAACACATCAGAATTATACCAGCTACTCCCCCTTAGTAGCAGCTCTCCATCATCAATCCAGATCACAAGATATGATTGTGATATCCACCGGACTAATGCACATTAGTGCATCCTAGTTCACCACTGGAGGGGCCATGACCCCTAACTTCTTCCTGAGATACTCAAAAGAGTCCTTGGGAAGAGGTTTAGTAAATATATCTACAATCTGATCCTTGGAGGGTACATACTCCAATCTGACTTCATCCTTGTTCACTTGTTCTCTCAGAAAGTGAAACTTGATAGATATGTGCTTGGTCTTAGAATGCAACACCGAATTCTTAGAAATATTTATTATACTTGAATTATCACAGAAAATTGTGATAGGCTCCTCATATTCTACTTTCATGTCTCTTAACATCTGCTTCATCCATAAGATTTGACTGCAACTACCTGTTGCTGCAATATATTCTGCTTTAGTTGTAGACAGAGATATTGCCTCTTATTTCTTGCTTAGCCAAGAAACCAATCTCTTTCCCAAGAAGAATGCTCCACCACTGGTGCTCTTTCGGTCATCCATATCTCCTGCCCAATCTGCATCTGTATATGCATGAAGAGAGAAATCCTGATCTCTAGGATACCATAGGCCATACTCAACTGTCCCCTTTAGATATCAAAAAATCCTCTTGATTGCCATAACATGAGATTCTCTAGGATTAGCCTGGAATCTTTCCATAAGACCAACAGCCTACATTATATCTAGTCTAGTCTGAGTGAGATACAATAATCCTCCAATCATTGATCTGTACTTTGTCTGATCTGTCTTAGGAGAGTCATCATCTTTGCTCAACTTACATCCGGTTGCCATAGGAGTGTTCATTGGCTTTGAATCTTCCATTCTGAATTTCCTCAATAATTCTTTCACATATTTGGTCTAAGAGATAAAGATGCCTTTCTTTGTCTGAGTAATTTGTAGACCCAAGAAGAAATTCATTTCACCAAGCATTGACATTTCAAACTCACTTTTCATTTGATTTGCAAAGGTTTTACACAAACTATCTCTTCCTCCAAAGATGATATCATCAACAAATACTTCAACAATCAAGATGTTTTCATGATCAATTTGAAAATATAGGTTACTATCAGCAGTACCTTTGTTGAAACCAATCTTCAAAAGATGTCTATCCAACCTCTCATAACATGCTCTTGGGGCTTGCTTTGGACCATACAGTGCCTTTTTTAATATGCAGACCATATCACCATGCTCTAATAACTGAAATCCATCCGGTTGTTCAATGTACACCTCTTCTTCTAGGTCACCATTCAGGAAAGTAGATTTGACATCCATCTGATACACTTTGAAATCTTTGAAGGCAACAAATGCAAGAAATAGTCTGATTGCTTCAATTCCTACCACTGGAGCAAAGGTTTCCTCAAAATCAATCCCTTCTATTTGAGAGTAGCCTTTGCAGACCAATCTGGCTTTGTTTTTGATTACTTCACCAACCTCATTTAGTTTGTTCCGGAAGACCCATTTGGTTCCAATCACATTCTTGTTTCTAGGTCTGGGAATAAGATCCCAAGTGTGATTTTTCTCAATTTGCATCAACTCTTCCTCCATTGCTTTCGTCCAGTTTTCATCATTGCAAGCTTCATTTATTGTCTTAGGTTCAATCTTTGAAATCAGACAGTATTCGTTTGAATTTTGAGCAATTCTCCTCCTAGTTTGCACCCCTTTTCTTTTGTCACCTATGATCTGATCTTTTGAGTGGTTTAGAGTTACATACCTTGGAACTTTGGGAGTTTCTTGCACTACTATTTCTTGATCAGGCTCATTCAGACAAACCTCTTCTTCCTAATTTACCGGATCGGTCTAAATCTGACTTTCAAAGGAGGATTGAGTTCCTTGAATCAGAACATCATTCTAATCATCTTCATCATACTCATAAAACCTTGAGGGCTTCTCAATTCCTTCATCAACCTTCACATTTGTACTTTCTATCATCTTTCTCAATCTCTTATTGTAACACCGGTATGCTTTTCTTTGAGTGGAGTATCCCAAGAAAATTTTTTCATCACTTCTAGCATCAAACTTTCCTAGATCTTCATCTCTTTTAATGTAACACTTTCCACCAAATACTCTAAAATATCTCACAGTAGGAGTGATACCAAACCAAAGTTCATAAGGAGTCTTACCGATATTGCTTCTGATTTGAACTCGGTTGAGAATGCAGACTATAGTGCTGACAGCTTCTATCCAAAACATCTGAGGAACATTTGCTTCCATCATCATTGTCCTGGAAGCTTCCTAGATGGTTCAGTTCTTTCTCTCAACTACTCCATCCTGCTGTGGAGTCCTAGGAACAGACAACTGTCTCTTTATAGCATGCTTCTCACAAAAGTCCATGAATTCACCGGATGTGAATTCACCACCTCTATCTGACCTTAGACACTTCAGTTTCAATCCAGTTTGATTCTCTACCATAGCTTTGAAGATTTTGAACATCTCAAAGGCTTCTGATTTCTCTTTTAGAAAGGTAACCCACATCATCCAGGAATGGTCATCAATTAGTAACATGAAATATCTATCACCTTGCATACTCTTGATTCTTGTCAGACCACATAGATCAGTATGAACTAATTCCAATAATCTGGTAGAGGACTGATCCTTGCTTTTGAAAGAGACTCTGCTCTATTTACCTAGCTGACATTCTTTACACAAACTGTTTGTAGGTTTCACCAATTTTGGAAGATCTCTTACAGCCTGAGTATTGCTTATCTTGATGATGTTATCAAAATTTACATGACACATCCTTCTATGCCATAGCCAACTTTGATCAACTTGAACAAACAAACAACTTTTATTAGAACCAACCAGATGGAAGATATTACCTTTTGTTTGAGTACTGGATGCAATCTCAGTTCTGAAGCATTCAAAGATCTTGCATCTTCCATTCTTGAACTAGAGGTCATAACCTTTGTCCACCAACTGACCAACACTGAGAAGATCGTGCTTCAATCCTTCAACATACAGTACATTACTAGTTTTGCTCTTTCCATCAAAAGAAATAGTTCCCCTACCTCTGATTCTGCCAGCAAAATTATCACCAAACTTTACCATTCCTCCTTCATACCTTCCCAAATCTAAGAACTTGTTCTTGTCACCTGTCATATGGTGATAACATCCACTATCAATAACCCAATCATTCTTTTCTTCCACTTGGGCAGCCAAAGCTCTTTCTACAACCTTATGATTGACAGATTCAGGGGGTATTGAACCTTCTTCCTTGATGGCAATAAACACCCATTCACTTCCAGATTTGCTTCCTATTTCTGATTCATCATTTGTTACTCCTTCATTATCATCTTCTTCATGAACATAATAACAGTTCTTTTGGAACCTTTGTCTATTAGAATTTGACCTTGCAGATCTTTCCAGACATCTTGAAGCAAAATGACCAATCTTATTGTAGTTGAAGCATTTAAAGGGTAATTTTCCTTCATACTTACCGGATCCTCTTGGCAGTCTCTTTGCAATGAGGGCTTCAAGTTGAGTTGTTTCTACTTCTTCCTCTTCCATGTCTTTCCTTGCTTGATCATACCATGACAGATTCCTTGAAGAGTTTTCTCCCAGATCAAATCTTTTGCCTTTCACATAGGCATTGGCTTTGAATGCAGTTTCAGTCTTGGGGGGATCATCTCCAAATTCAGTCATTTCAAATGCAGCTAGTTTACTAGCTAATTGCTCTCTTGTGATAGTTGTATGGGCTCTGAATTCATCAATGGCAGCAACTTTGATCTTGCAGGCAGCAGGAAGGGATCTGAGAATTTTGCAAACAATCTCATTTTCATCTAGAACTCCACTAGCATTCCTGATTCCACACACTAGCTCATTTACTCTTGGCATAAAGGTAGTGATATTTTCATCATCTCTCATCTTCAATCTTTCAAATTTCCCTTTGAGACTTTGCAACCTTGCACTCTTAACAAACTCATCTTCTTCATGCAGAAGTTCCAGTTTAATCCAGATCTCATAGGCTGTTGGTAGGTCAATCACATTTGAGAGCTCTGAGTTGGTTAATGCACTTAGAAGAGCTTCTTTTGTCCGCAGATTGTTTTCAGCATCTGTGATTTCATTCAGAGTTGTCGGACCACCCTGTGGAGGTACATATGCCTTTGTGACCATCGATGAGTAAGCTTTTCCCATACACTCCAAGTGACATTTCATGCGACCTTTCCAGAGTGAGAAGTTAGTTCCATCAAACTTCAGACTGTCCTTCTTGTATGATGACATCCTGGATCTCCTCAAGCAGTTAAGCTCCTTTTAGAGGAACTTAGCTCTAATACCAATTGTTAGATCTAGGGCACACAACTGAGAGGGGGGGTGAATTAGTTGTACAAAAACTTGCATCTACTTCAAACACTTGATTATTCTTCTTTAGTTAAAAGCATATCAACTAACCATTCATGAAAGCATAAAGCATAAACACCAGAGCAGATAAACATCAACACATTAGACACCAAGATTTTGACGTGGAAAATCTAGTTAAGGGAAAAACCACGGGGTGATTAACCCAAGGATTATTCTCTGTTAGAAGAATAAGAAAAATGGATGGCACATGCCATTAGGGCTCACTGCCCAAGCACACTGCTCACAAGGAGGCACACTGCCTACAAGAGACACACTATCTACAAGATGATAAGTTTTACAAATTTGAACTGGAGATTGACATCTTTACCATGTCTGGATTAGTTCCATTTAAGCCTAAGATACTTCTGCTCTGCCCCTCACTCTTTCACTATACCACACTCATCCTCTTCATGACACACTTTGAAATGAACTCACAAACCTTTATTTATACAAGGCATTGACTTAGGAACAATCATCTAAGTCGGCAATTATCGACAAGAACATTTGTAAGTCGGCAATCATCCATAAGGACATTCGCAAGATGAATAACTCATCCAGTCGGCCAGTTTGAACAAGAACATCTTCATCCGGAAGAATATCTTCAATTTCGGGCTCTAACACTAATGCGGACTGACAACACAACCTCAACATGATCCAAGAATCTTCACAAGCTTGCCTGAGTGACCAGGTACATCCGCACTTCCTCTACTTATTGGAATCTCTTCTCCTCTTCATCTGGAACTTCAAGAACACAGTCTGTCGCGACTGTCAAACTGAAACAGGTTCTTCTGAACCTCCAAACTATGTACAAACTAAGATGACACATCACAAGGACATCCCAAACACTCCTTCCAATCCACAGGATAGGACAATGCACTTCCGGATCTCACCGGACCTTTTTGTAACACTCTGCCATTCCAAAACATGTCCTAGAACCGATTCTACTTGACCGATCACAACTTCTTCATATCTTTATGCGGATCTCTGAAATCTTACCTAGAGCATCTCAAGACTCATATCTACAAACCCTTTAATCCACATCCTCTGATACTGAACCTATTGAGTACATTTGCCTTCTTCTCATCACTGTTCTTCATTGTTTCTGATTGAGACTAATTTTCTCAATATCCTTAGCACACAGCTCATCCAATCCTTCTTTCCAATGCAATATGAGTATGTTGACATCAATGACAACATTAGTTAACCTCATACTTGCAACATGAGTATGATGATCATATTTTCCAATATGATCATAATGAAGGTAAAAAATGATATCACTTGCCCGCTCATGATTTTGGGCACTTGAGGGATCTCATGCAAAAGAAGTTCAATCAATCCAAACCTTATGAGAAGGACGTAAAAGTTCTCACTAATGCTTCCATCTTGCAAGTTCAAGGGGGTATCAGTTGAGGAATAGGCAAGTGCCTATGCAAAACTCTCCTGTTGTTGAGCCAAAACAGGATACATTGGCTGGTAAAAAACAAAAGCAAAAGATGGATGTGGAACAAAAAAGCAATGTTGCTCCAAAGAAAATTGTGCCTAAGAAGAAGAAGCTTCTAGTGCAGCCTGTAGCAACAAAACATAAATATGTACAAAAGAACCCAACATCAAAGGTGCAACTTGTTACTTCACCCATTCTAGGGGTCCATTATCTGAAAGATTACAATAAACGTGATTAGCCTCAAGTTCAAAAGGAATCAGAAAAAGAGAAAGAGAAGACAAAGGAAGAAGGTGAGGATATCTCATCCTCTCAAGTGATACCTTATATTCCTTCTACAAATGATGTAACTATTTCATCTGAAACTCCTTTGCCAAATTATCTCCCTATTGACAAGGCTCAAGTATTTAGCCAAATTATAATTTTTGTGCCAATAGTAGAACTCCTTAGGATCCATGAACATAGGGATATAGCAAGATCTCTTATTACTTCCATAGAAGCACAAAAACAATATTTTGTTCAGCCTAGTGATGATGAGACCATAGAAGTATATCTGGGATCAACTCTTGTTAACAGCAAGATGGGAGTTGACCCTTTTTGTGCCACATTGATCATAAATGGATGGCTATTGGACAACTGCATGCTTGACTTTGGTGCTTCCAGTAATGTTATACCCTTGTCTATAATGAATAAATTGGGATTGAAAGTGTCCAAGTCTTTTGGCAAGTGCTTTGCTCTGGACTCTAGAGAGGTAAATGTGATTGGTCTTGTCAAGGATGTTGAGGTCAATTTAGTTGCATATCCTCACAAGTCATTTTTGATGGACATAATCATAGTGGATTGCCCAGCAAAGTGGGGCATGCTACTATCAAGAAAATTAGTAGCCTCTATGGGTGGAAGTATCCAGATGGATCTATCATATGCCACTATTCCAGTACAAGGTGTAGAGGTAAAGTTGTATAGTGAGTAGAAGGTAGAAGATGAACACATAGAAGATAGGTACAAAATAGAGGAAGATCAATTGAATTTCTTTAACACTGACATAGACCACTTCATGGGATATAGCAGTGATGATAATCCTAATTTGGAGACTTTACCTTCTAACCCTATTACTCCTATTTATGGTACAACTGATTTGTGGACTCTATACTTTGATGGTGCATATTCAAGAGAAGGTTCATATGCTGGTATTGTCATGATAGCACGTAACGGTGATCAGTTTGGCAAGTCTTTTAGACTTGGTTTTCAGTGCACCAACAATATGGCTGACTATGAGGCACTATTACTGGGCTTAAATATTTCTCATAAATATGGAATCACATGTCTGAGAATACTTGGTGATTCATAATTGATTATGTAGCAGATTAGAAAGGTATTTTCTACCAAAGAAAAAAGACTTAGAAGGTACTAAAATGCAATCCAGGACACAATGGAATTGTTTGATGCTATTGGTATTGAATGGATTGAAAGAACAAAAAATGAAGAAGCAGATTCCCTTACTGTCATTGGTTCAAAATTTGACCTTCAAACAAATTCTCCCCATGGCCAATATGTTGTGGAGGTACTCACAAGGCCAACAATTCTAAATAACATTTATAGTTGGCAGGTTTTAAATGACACTAGTCAAATTTTTAGCTTTATGAATTGCATGGATGAATTTGAAAATCAATTGATTGATTGGCAGCAAATCATGGAAATGACAAATCGTAAGGAAACTCTATTTGGTACTGAGGTTGTGTAATTAAAGACAAACACTATTCCAAAAGGGCTGGTAGCATTAGATAGAGTGTTTGACAATTCAGACTTATGGAAGAGCAAAGGTAAACCTATTATAGAGGATAATGTTGAAGGTATAAACCTTGGAACTAGGGAGGCACCTAGAATGGTTTACATTAGAAAAAGGTGGAAACCTCATGAGAAGCAGATGCTGATTGCTCTACTCATAAAATTCAAGAAGTGTTTTGCATGGTCCTATGATGAGATTAAGGCTTATAGTGAGGATCTGTTCCAGGATACCATTCCCCTTGAACCTGATACAAAATCATCTAGGCAAAAATAGAGGCCTATAAATCCTACCATTGCTCCTAAGATGCAAAAACAATTGTTGAAATGAAAGTGGGAGGCATTATAAAACCTATTAGACATTCAGAGTGGGTATCCAACCTTGTCTCGGTAAGAAAGAAGAATGGGGAAATTAGGTTGTGTGTTGATTTCAAGAATTTGAACATCAAATCCCTTAAAGATAACTACCCTTTCCCAAGCATGGACCATTTATTATAGAAGGTGGTTGGTTCAGAGTTGATGTCAATGATGGATGGATTCTCTGGATACAACCAGGTGCTAGTCAAAGAGTCTGAACAACACAAAACATCATTCACCACTCCTTGGGGGACCTATGTATACCTGAGAATGCCATTTGGTTTGAAGAATGTTGGGTCTACATTTTAGTGAGCTATGGATGTAGCTTTTGCTGGTCTCATTAATGAGATCATGGTGGTTTATCAGGATGACCTAATGGCATTCTCAAAAGAAAGAGGTGAACACTGTAAGTATCTTGAAGTAATTTTCTAGAGGTGCTTAGAATATGGGATTTCTTTGAATCCTAAAAAATGTTAGTTCTGAGTTGAAAAGGGCAAGTTGCTAGGCCATATTGTGCCAAAAAATGGGGAAATGATAGATCCAAAATGAATCAAGGCTATTGATCTCATTCCACAACCTGAACCAATTAAAGGAATACAATATTTTTTCAGGCAAATCAACTTTGTCAGGAAGTTTATTCCTAATTTTTTTGAAAAGACTAAAGCCATTTCTAAAATGCTCAAGAAAGGGCAATCTGTTATATGGGAGAAAGAACCATCTGAAGCATTCAAGGATATCAAGGAAGCTATCAAGGAGGCACATGTATTGATAAGTCCAAATTATTCTAAGCCCATTCAGTTGTTTTCCTTTGCTTCTTTTTATACTATTGCTGTTATTTTACTTCAAAAGAATAAAGATGTATTTGAACAACCTATAGGGTTCTTTAGAAAGTCTTTATAGGCTACTGAATTGAATTATTCCATAGTGGAGAAGCATGCCTATGCATTATTTAAGGCCCTAAAGAATTTTAGATCATACTTCACAGGTACCAAGATCATAGCATATGTGCCAAACATAGCTGTGAAGGATATTTTCATACAACATGAAGCTTCAGGTAGGAGGTGCAGATGGATCAAGAGGATCTAGGAATATGACATGGATATATAGATCACCAAACTGATTACAGGCCAAGGTTTAGCTAAGTTGATGGAAAATTCCAACTTAGAGGCAACTGAGATAAATGAAGTAAATGTTCCTCAATTTGTTGTTGTGTGTGCTTTGACAGATGACCCATGGTATAGGGATATTATCTTCTATCCGGTCAACATGCATTGCTCCCTAGGCATGAGTGTAACTCAACAAAGGACACTTAAACTCCAATCCCAAAGGTATGCCTTGATCCAAAGTATTTTAATGTGGAGAAATCATGAGGGATTGTTGTTAAAATGTCTAGATCAACAACAGTCTGAGGAAGTTATTGATGAATATCATGGAGGAGTTTGTGGTGGGCATTTTCTACTAAAACCACATCACATAAGATCATTAGAGCAAGATTTTTGTGCCCAAGTCTCTTCAAAGATATTGCAAAACAAATTAGACAGTGTGATGCCTGCCAAAGATTTGCAAGTAAGTTAAAATTTCAAAGTGCCCTTCCCCTTATGAATATTACCATTGAAGCACCCTTTCAGCAATGGGGCATTGATTTCATAGAGGAGATATAGGAGAGATCAAGTAATGGATACATGTGGATATTGGTAGCAATTGATTATTTTACTAAGTGGGTTGAGGCTATTCCAACTCACAATGCCACGTCTAAGGTAGTGATTGAGCTCTTGTTGTACAATTTGATAGCTAGATTTGGTGTTCCATCTAGAATTGTTGCAGACAATGCTATGTTTTAGATCTTAGGACATTGCAAATATGTGTTCCAAGTATGGGATAATTCTAATTCATTCATCACCATATCATCCACAAAGTAATGGACAAGCTGAGTCCAATAACAAGAGCCTCATGAAAATTTTATAGAGGACTTTAGATGAGAACAAGAAAAGGTGGGATGACAAGCTAAAGTATGCAGTTTGGGCTGATAGGATCACATATAAACATGCTATAGGCAGGAGTCCTTTTGAGTTAGTCTATGGGAAGGAGGCCAAAATGCCAATGTCACTAGAGTTGCCTATGTATCATTTGTTGTAACAAACAGGAGAGGATGGAGATGATTCTATGGCATTAAGAATGCTTGAGTTAATATAACTAGATGAAGTTAGAAGGATGGCACATGACAAAATCCTACTAAGGCAATAGGAGGTACAACATATGTACAACAAAAGAATAGTCAAAAGATGTTTATAGACTGGTGATTTGGTTCTTCTCTGGAATGCCAAATTAGAGGACAAGGGCAAACATGGTAAGTTTGAGCCACTATGGTTAGGCCCATATCAAATTGATAAAAGGGCCAGTGAAGACACCTTTTGTGTTAGAAAATTGGAAGGAGAATTGTTGGAGCTACCTATTCATGGGTAGCATTTGAAAAATTACTTCTCATAGGTAATATTTTTCCTTAAAATTTTGTGGTAAAACTTTGTTATATTTGATATATTTTGACTTTGAGTAGTCTTGACCATTGCTGGTCTTGATGGTGTTTTGTTTTGGTTCTTGTGTGTCATTGTTTTGGTTTGCCCAGAGATTCTAGATTCTTGATGTGCCATTGCTTGGCACACATCCCCAACCAGAGCTAGTGTTGCACCTATTTAGGTTTTAGGGTTTTGAGTTAGTCCCATTATAAATTTTTCTACTTTCCCCTCAAAACCCTAAGGCTTATGGTCACATATTTACTTTATGTTGTATTTCTTTGTTGACTGTCTAGCTAGGTTGCCAGTCGTCTAAGTTAGAACCTAAAGCCTTTTATGTCATGAGGTGACCAGCCCCAACTTCTTGGTCACCGCTTGCTACCCGCGCCTCAAAAAAATGTCAGTTTAAGTTTAATATTTTGATCCCCCTTCAGTCGTGAACCTAGCATGGCCCCCTTTTAAGAATAACTTTTTGTACACATGCTCCTAGGGCTATAGGTGTAATAGGATCCAACAGTCGCACAAGCATGCAGAGGAATCTTGTCAGATGGAAAGATTCACTGTGCGACTGCGAGATGAAGACAACTATTGAGGATGCTTGGGCTTACAACCATAGGATTGAGGACTCTGAATCAATGAAATGAAGGATCTCAAAAGTGCAAGCGCATAGAGAAATCTTGTCAAATGGGAAGATTCATTGCACAGCCGCAAGATTGTGATGCGTGGCTAGTTCTCAATAGGAATGAAAAGGTATATGAAAAGGCGGCCACATGGAAGGCTTAGGACACTTTCATGGAGCCAAAAGAGGATGGATCACTTATTACTACGTGGCCACAAGGGCATGAGATAAAGGAGATTTAAAGGGTAATAGCTGGCGGTGGAATGCATAACGATCAATGATCTAACCTAAAGGCAATCTCATCCACATATGAAATTGAAATGGGATTTTCAGGCATCTTGAGGGTGGGAAATGTGCAAGTTCAATCGGTAGAGGCATTCAGAGGTTGAATTTCAAAGGTTTTCAAAGCCAATAAAGCACAGAATCAAGGGGTTCAAATTTTAAAGTGTTTTAAAAGATTTACCCAGGGATTTTGGTGCAAGAGCACCCAATCCACAATGGCCTCCATAAGGCATTAACTGTTTATAGTTCATTTTGATGTTCCCAATAAGGTCCTAAGTTGACCATTCATGTAATAAGGTCTGTTTGACCAATGCATGGTAATTTAGGTTGTATCTAGGTTTGTGTTGTAAGTTCCAAGGACACTTGGCAAATCTGTAAGCGCAAGGTTGTTAGACAGTTAGAGGTTGTTAGGTAGTTGGATCTCCCAGCTGCTTGGAGGATGTCTCCTAGCTACTTGGAGTTAGGTGGTACTACTCAGGTGAGAAGATAAATAATGGAGATCAGATCGATTGGGATCATATGATAGATAGTTGTAATTCGTGTGAAGTTGAGTTGTGCAATTGTGAGAACAACACATCTGTATACATTTATGAAATCATAAATAACAAGGTCCTGTTTTGTGTTGTGCAACTTTTTGTTATTCAATCAGGATCAAGATGGATCATTAATCCATTCCATTGGTTAGATTTCTTTGAAATCGGTGGAATGGTTGTATAGTGTTTTCATTTTGTTTTTCTGTTTGTTCGATTTCATGCTTGCAAGATCAGGTACGGGATGCATTGACAGATCCTAGTATTGTCTTGTGCTAGGTTGGCAGGGTGCAAAGATTGTATGATTGTAGGAGAAATAGATCTGTGTAATCATAGGGTTTGCAGCGGATCAAATTGGTGAAGTTCCGTGTTGTTTCACTGGGTATGCATTTTTTGTGTATATCACAGTTGTATGTCGGATATACATCCTATGTGTATATCATAGTTCTCTATTCGTGAGTATCTCACAGATGTCTATCGTGGCTGTATGTGGCGAGTGTACATTGTAAATGTACAAGTGAATCGGCATACAAGGGAGAGAGAAAGTTGAAGTTTCTAGTTGGCATACAAGGAGGTCAACGGTCAAATGTATATTTGGCGAAGCATGTTCTGGTTGTATGTTGAGGACATACATTGGGTTAAGGCATTGGTCAAATGCATGTTTTGAATGTACCTTTTGACTGCATGTTCCAAATGCATATTTGGGTTGTATGTTTTGAATGTATATTGAGCATATACATTGTACAGATACATTGTATTGGATGCAAAGTGTGACCGACAACAATGGTGGAGGAGACCAGTGTTCACAGGTCATAATATGCATGTATAAGGTAGTAAGATCAGATTGATTGTTTGTAAGGTGGCCGATGAGAATGGTTTTGCTGATAGGTGAGAGGTGCAACTATATACATCAGAGAATGTATGTTATGTAAAGTGTAGACATACAAAGGGAAATGTAGGTCAAGGTGTTTGGCTCTGCATCATAGTGATATTAGAGCAAATTAAGATTTGGGCGGCAAATCAAATTGAGGATTTGCAAGAGTATTGGCGTTTGGGTGTTGTCTGTCTATGTTTATGTCAGACAAAGAAAGTGAGATAGAGGCAGAGAGGATGCCTCCCAATAGTATGTCGCAGGATGCCGTTAAGAAGCCAATCGAGGAGATACTTGCAACCAAGTTGGGAGAGTTCAAGCAGTCCAAAGGCAAAGAGAGGGAAGATGACAGTGACAGTGATGAAGAAGATACAGAAATTGGGAAAACTAGTAAAAAGGCAGAGGAGATACCAGCAGACCAGAGGGCATTTTTAAATGCATTAAAGTCAGTCAATAGGGACACCATAGATGGGTTACCTATGTACAATGGAAGTATGGAAACTGAAGAGGTGATTGATTAGATTGAGGCATTGATCAATCATTTTGAATATAAAGAAATCCCTGATGATAAGAGGGTTAAATTGGTAAAGGCAAGATTGCAGGGATCTTCTCTTGCATGGTGGAATTATGAACAAGGAGAGAGAGTCAAGGAGGGGAAGAATATGATAACTTCCTGGGAAAGGATGAGGACCAAACTTAAGGCACAGTTTTTACCTCTGGACTATGATGTGCAGATGTATAAGAAGCTGCAGAATCTTAGACAGAGAGATCTTGATGTGAATGCATACACACAAGAGTTTCATAAACTCAGTCTCAGATCAAACAGGCATGAAGAAGAGTCAGAGAAGGTGGCCAGGTATTTGAATGGCCTAAGGATGAACATCCAAGATGAGATCAACATCATAGCACTAGAAATAGTGAACAAGTGTTTCCAAATGGCCTTAAGGGCTGAAGAGAAGCTAAAGAGGAAAGGTGAGCAGAACAATAGAGGAAGAGGTGACAGAAATTTTAGAGGCAGTTTTGGAGGAAGAAGTCCTAACCAGAGGCCTAGTGGTCTATCTAACCAAGAATAGACTGGTAAAGGACAGGAGCAGTCTGATTTCAGAGGTGGATGGAAAGGAACAAGGGGCAGATTTGGAGGTAGTAGAGATTCTAATGTTTTCACTGGAAGATGTTATCATTGTAATGAAATCGGTCACCCATTTTTCAAATGTCCAGAAAGGCAAGGTTCATCATCAAGAGATGATAGGAAGAATGACAAGAGGGTTCAATTTGTGCAAGAAGAGAAAGTAGATGAAATTGTTAACTCTCCAATGGGAAGTGCAGCCCCAGTTGAAGATGGCGAAGCATTGATGCTAAGGAGAACACTCTTGAAGACATCCAAGGACATGATACAAAGAAGAGTACTTTTCAGGACCAAATGCAAAAGCAAAAGTAAACTATGCAAGGTAGTAATAGATTCTGGTTCTACAGATAATATGGTATCTCAGGAAATGGTGGATAAATTGAAATTGGAAAGGATTCCACATCAAAATCCTTACAAAGCATCTTGGGTCAGTGATAGTTAATCACTTTTGGTAAGTGAACAAGCATATGTTGATTTTCAGATTGGGGAATACTAGGATAGGGTCTTATGTGATATTTTGCCCATGGAATGTTGTCACCTACTTTTAGGTAGGCCATGGCAATTTAATAGGAGAGCATTGTATGATGGATATGCTAACACATACACCATCAAGAAGGATGGGAGAACTTTTGTGATGACACCATTGCAGGAGGATGCTGAAGCAAAGAAGATAGCTAAGATTATTTTGGTAGGTCAGAAGGAGTTTGTGAAGGTGCCTACAATAGAGTCAAAGGAAGTTGAGGATATCTCAAGGAGTGTAGATCATAGTTTGAAGAAGATTTTAGTTCTGACTGACAGAGATCAGATGGATCAGCAGAAGGTTAGAGAGCAGGTTTACAAGCAGCCACAAGTCAATTAGAAAGACAAGGATGTTATCATAGTAGGGACTATTGTTTGTCCTCTAGAATCAACAAGAGTTGACAGGAAAACACATTTTGCCGTAGCAGTAGTACAAGAAGCATTACCCAAGGTTTATAATGTAGGAGTTCAGACAAAGCTGATAGTAAGAAAGAATGGTATGAGTAGAGCCTATGATGCTAGGCATGAGTTTTTGACTCCATGGAAGCAAGTTGCGGTCCAGAGGTCATGGGGAAGACATGAGACAATAGAGTATACAGCTGGAGCAAGACAAAGACCTAACTCATGTGGCATGAGTTCTTTTCGCGGTGGGGTGTATGGTGTAGGAGCACCCAATCCACAATGGCCTCTATAAGGCATAAACTGTTTACAGTTCATTTTGATGTTCCCAATAAGGTCCTAAGTTGACCATTCATGTAATAAGGTCTGTTTGACCAATGCATGTTAATTTAGGTTGTATCTAGGTTTGTGTTGTAAGTTCCAAGGACACTTGGCAAATCTGTAAGCACAAAGTTGTTAGATAGTTAGAGGTTGTTAGGCAGTTAGATCTCCCAGCCGCTTGGAGGATGTCTCCCAGCCGCTTGGAGTCGGGTGGTACTACTCAAGCGAGTAGATAAATAGAGGAGATTAGATCGATTGGGATCATATGATAGATAGTTGTAATTAGTGTGAAGTTGAGTGGTGCAATTGTGAGAATAGCGTATATGTATACATTTCTGAAAGCATAAATAAAAAGGTCATGTTTTGTGTTGTGCAACTTTCTGTTATTCGATCTCATTAGGTTTTCCTCTGTATAAATTGATTTTCTATTTTGGGATCAAGATGGATCGTTAATCCATTCCACTAGTTAGATTTCTTTGAAATTGGTGGAATGGTTATATAGTGTTTTCATTTTGTTTTTCTATTTGTTCGATTTCATGCTTGCAAGATCAGGTACGGGATGCATTGACAAATCCTAGTATTGTCTTGTGCTAGGTTGGCAGGGTGCAAAGATCTATATGATTGTAGGAGAAATAGATCTGTGTAATCACAGGGTTTGCAGTGGATCAAATCGGTGAAGTTCCACGTTGTTTCACTGGGTATACATTTTTTGTGTATATCATAGTTATATGTCAGATATACATCCTATGTGTATATCGCAGTTGTCTATTCGTGAGTATCTCATAGATGTCTATCATGGTTGTATATGGTGGGTGTATATTGTAAATGTACAAGTGAATCAGCATACAAGGGAGAGAGAAAGTTGAAGTTTCTAGTCGGCATACAAGGAGGTCAACGGTCAAATGTATATTTGGTGAAGCATGTTCTAGTTGTATGTTGAGGACATACATTGGGTCAAGGCATTGGTCGAATGCATGTTTTGAATGCACCTTTTGAATGCATGTTCTGAATGTATATTTGGGTTGTATGTTTCGAATGTATATTGAGCATATACATTGCGCAGATACATTGTATTGGATGTATAGTGCGACCGGCAACAATGGTGGAGGAGACTAGTGTTCACAGGTCATAATATACATGTATAAGGTAGTAAGATTGGATTGATCATTTGTAAGGTGGCCGATGAGAATGGTTTTACTGATAGGTGAGAGGTACAAGTATATACATTGGAGAATGTATGTTAAGTAAAGTGCAGACATACAAAGGGAAATGCAGGTTAGGTTGTTTGGCTCTGCATCAGATTTTTTGTCTCATGTGCCATCAATGAAGATCTAATCTTCTTAGCTGCCCCCTTCCAGATATTTGTTGTAGTTATTTCTGGCAGACAAACATCCCTTCTAGCCAAGATATTTTTTGACATGGCCCATAGGAGGGAATTTATTGTAACCTAGATTAGGTCAAGTGGAATCATAGGCTATATATGCATGAATATAAGATGTAAACGGGGTTGGTCTTTTGGGCATTTTTTAGGCAGTCAAGTGCAGAGCTCTCTAGCATTTCAAAGAGCAGAAAGGTTCTAGTTTTCTAGCAGTGAACACATAAGTCATGAAAGATTTTTATATTGATTTCAGCTATCAGTATATAAACTTCTCCTTCTTATGTAATCTCTCAAGGAAATTCTGAATTTCTTTTAGGGTTTTCTCTTGCCACACTTCTTGGTATGATTGTAACCATTGATCAGATGAATGAATAGATTCTTAAAACATTACATGCTATGTAATGATCTCTTTTATGGTTGTAGATGATTGATTGTATTTTGATGAAGGATTACTAAGCATATTCTCCATTGATTGTTGTTTTTCTTGCATCAGAATATCTAGAGTGCTTGTTTCATTTCTCTTGTTGTTTTCTTCCTTCTGCTGAACTGTGGATTTCGTAACCCAATATTTTAGGCATCGATATGAAAGTTTCCATGATCACCCACACTCTTAAAAATCAAAACAAACTTATCATGTTTAAAGAAAGTAATTAATTTGTATGTGTTGCAAACAAGCATACCAGCACCTTCCATTGTCAATGGGAGTGCCCTTTTACCAGTTATATAGGGGTTATTAATGACAATTGATTGTCTGAGGTCTAGTGATAGTCTTTGGGGCTGAGAAGGTAGTTTGGGTTTGGTTCTCTTGTTATTTTTAGTTGTTCATCTAGTTTGAACCTAATACCTATTCAAGTATACCCCTTGGAATATCCCTCCTAGGCTTAAGCTGAGCCTAAAGTGCAGAGGAGTTAACCCACTCCTATAGGTTGCCCAAAATCACCTTGAACTTGTTGATAAACCTCTTCCATTCATCTAGAATGAACACCCATGGCCCAAATGATTTGGGAATGTTTTAGGGTTTAGGGTTGTAGTTATTTTTGGAGTCAACATAGACTATGTTGACTTTTTTCTCAAACAAAGTGTCTAAGGTTGTAGTCAAGGTGGTACTATACGATGGGTTCACACCATTTTTTCATGAATGATGGGAATTCTCATTTCATTGAACATATCTACACCATTGATTTGGATGATCTATTTTGTAATTAACGACCCAATTTCAAAAGAAGGTGACAAAGTGGTGGCACATAGTAAATAATGAACCTATGCAATGATGGTTCATTCAAGCATGTTTTGGGTCTCCTCACCGCCATTGTACAAGGGATCCACTCATGTGGAGATTGGTAGTGTATAGGATCAACCCTAGGGGATCTATATATAGGCCTGATGGGACTTTTCATTTGACATCCTGGCAAAATCTATTGAGGTTTGTTGTTTAAAAAGGATAAAATAATGCGACCGAGGAACCTAATTTGCTAGCCATCATTGTGATAATTGACATTTGCAAGTGCTCTAGGTTCTATGACATCACTATGGTGATGAAATGCCACCTCCTTTTCCTTATCTGGAAGCATTGATAAATCATTAAGGGATTTCCATTTATGACCAATGTACCATGGTATTGATTGAACTGAATTGATCAGAGAAGTACCAGAGTGTGGGAGGCTTAGCAGTTTTTCTATAAATAGCTATTCCTATTACTATTACATGCATCAGTTTCTGTGTGGATACAATGGGTATTCCTATGTTTAGTATGATGTCCTTATTGGCCTATTCTTTAGGAAGTTCATCTCTCTATTCCTGGCTAGTATTGTTTTCCTACAAAATTAAGGAACTAGAGATGTCTTTTTGAGGAATAGGGGGTATTGGAAAAATTTAGGGAGCGAAGCGACAAGCATTGAACTCCTGTCATACCCTAGTTTCCCCTTATTTTTATCTTGATGAAGGATTAGGTTCCCTATTTATTGACTCTGATATCTTCCTATTATTGTGAGTTTCCAGATTAGGACTTGGGGAGGAGAGGCATCTTTGGTCCCTCTTCCCCTCCGTCAGGATGATGGCTTCTAATAGACCAACAACTACAATTGAAGGAGTGTTGTCCACCAGGATAGAACAACTGGAGATAGAGGGGAGAAATTAAGTTGACAAGAACGGGTTGTTCTTTATCTAACTTAAACATACGACTGCTACTGCTTTCTTTTTGGTTGGGATTCTGGTACTGCTAGAATCAACTATGTGTGGTCTCTTCAAATTTCTTAAGGGTTGAGGTTATTGGAAACCTCCCCACAAAATATGGGGAGTCACATTCCTATGCCTAAAACATGAAATAATGAGGGGGACTCTAATCTTTGGGGGTTCCTTGTTCATGTGTTGCTTGCACATACTCTGATTTCTTCATGTGCGGTCGAGGAGACAAAGCAAAGGATTCTTGTCTTATTAACAAGTATCTGGGTTTGAAGAGTGGCTGAGCTAAAAGAGCATCGAGCAAACTACCATTAGTTTTTTTCACTACTTGCCCCCACGCTAAGAATAAGGAAGCATACAAGACAAAGATAGTTAGCTTTGTCTGTTGGAGAAGATAACTTGTTGCAAAGGCATGCTTGATTGGTTAAGGACAATTATATTTGTATCCCATTGAATTGTAACATGTGTCAAATGAATTCGTGACATTTGTCATAAGGCCTAGGGCTTGTTTTGCTCCCTTGTTCTATAAAGGGAATTCAGGGCCTTTGACAAAGGATCTTGGAGAAATTTTGTATCACAATACAATAGCAATAGAATTGGTTTTCCTTAGTTAAGGTGTTATTTAAATATTGAATCTGATGTATTTGCATAATCTTGTATAAACAGTACTAGTTCATAGCACAAGTATATTGTCAAAAGCTTGTGACTATACTGTCTCCTACATTTGTATGCTTCACTTCATTTATGAATGAAATTTGATCAAGCTATTGCAATTATGTGCTTAACATATGTGTGTTGTCATTGATGTTAACATATGTGTGTTGTCATTGATGTTAACATATGTGTGTTGTCATTGGTGTCAATTGTGCTCTTGTTTTGATGTTTACTTGTGTTGAGTTAGTTTCTTATATAAGTGTTAAAGTAATGAGAAAGTGTTCCTGATATTGATTTTCCAAATACTTTTGAGAAAATTTGCTCTCCTAGTAGAAAAAGTGTATTGTAGAGTATCTTGGCTTGTAGAAGAATAGTGTAGTGTTTTGCTTTGCATATCCCATATACTGAATATCTTTATTTGTGGATTGGAAGTTATGGTAAGGGATGTCTGTAGATGCTATGTTCCAAGTTTGAGCCTTCGGTGTGAAGATTGGAGTGAGTTCTATTTACCAGAGTAAAAACTACTTTTCTAAGTATTCAGTGGTGACAGGGAGAATGTATTCTGCTCCACATTTCTCTGCATTTAAGTTTTACAGTCTGCGGTTCTGGAATTAAGTTTTTAATGATGTTATATGCCTTCTATCCAAATGGTTCATGATTTAGTGCTCCACAAGCGATCTTTCCTTTATGATAGTGGTTGACAGTAATGTTTAAGTGCTCTATTTTGAAGAATCTTCTAGATAGAGTGTTTGGGGGTTGTGCGGAAGTTCTTGGTGATTGTAACGTGCTTGTGGTTGTCTCTAGATCATGTTCCTACCTTTTGATTGGTCTGTAAGGTGTAATCTAGATCATGCATGAAGCATGTTCTTAAGGTCTTAGTGTTAACACTAGTTTTGGCCGACTTGGTTGTTTTCACTACTTGCAATTATGCTTTGGAGTTTGTGATAGCATGTTGTTGCATGGAAGATTGCATTTGAGTCCTAGCTAAGGTGTGGTTTGGTCTGCATTCATTCTTTTCCTTCACAAATCTATTTAGGTCTAGACCTATTCTAATGTATGTGTGTTTGCCAACCTTGGAGATTTTTCCAATGGTTGATGATTGTAATGCTGACCTTGATGTTCATTCCAAGGTTGATGAATTGTATAAATACTTCTAATGAAGTCGTGAAAAAACAAAAGGTGCAAAGATGCGAAGATAAGTGTGAAGTGAAAAGTAGAGCAGAGCAGAGGAGTTTTATTGTGCCTTAATGGAACTAAACCTTGGCATAATGTAGATCGTATTATCTTAGTTCACCAACTTTAGGCAGTGAGCCCCTTCTTTTGGCAATGAGCCTTTTCATTTGAGCAGTGAGCTCTAGGCAGTGAGCCTTTGATTTTCAGTATTGTTATTACATATTATATAATGAGCTAACACTCACTATGGTTTTTCCCTACTTAAGGTTTTCCACATACAAATCTAATGTCTAATGTGTTGAATGTGTAATGGTGTTTAAGTTTCTGATTTCATGCTTTCATGTTTAAATCATAATAACAGTGATTAAGAGATTGATGTGCTGATGTTTTTAAGAAGTTAAGTTTTTGGTGACAACTAATTCACCCCCCCTCTCAGTTGTCTTGCATGTTTCAACACAAGGATCATTCTGTTCATCTTCATAGTCTTTCCTGTGACTGAATGCTCATCTTATGGATTTTACTCAAGGAGTAAATTCAATACTTTAAGAGAATGTTGAATGTTGTGAGTGTTTACAAGGATTCCTAAGTAGAGTTAGTCTAGAAACTAAGTAAAGTATGGTATTGTAATGCATGATTGTATTGTTTACATGAGTTGAGAAAATACTGATTATAATAGGTTTTTGTTTACATTTGTTTTTACTCTATAACCCTAGATCTAGGCACCAATCCATTAGAATCATTGTCTGATACAACTCCCTAATCATCCATATTGAAAATCAAAGATGAATTTCCCTTTATGTTATAAGTTATGAGTATTAAGTTATTCCAATGTTCTCCCCCAAAGAATTATGCTAAAGCTTGAGAATTTAGCCCATTATTATACTATATCAGTAATTCTTTAAGCATTTTAGAGAGAACATATTTGTTAGGTATAGTATTTGAGAAAACAACAAAAGATTTAGAACAGAATACTGTAAGGATCACCTTCCTAGGTTTTGTAGAGCCTGAAGTGCAAAGGAAAAGGATAAAATCCACTTTGTTTGGTCATTGGCCAATCCCTCAAGGAAAATTAACCATTAGAATTGGTTATTCTTTAGATTGTCCTTTAAGATTAGGTTGGGAATTTAAAACAACCAACATGCACAATGCTTGATAAATCTTGGGTAGGTGGTTGTGGTACATTGGATTAAATGTTCGAGAAAGTTGGGTCTTTATTGTTGATGGGTGGTTTGGGTTTGATTTTTTTTATGTTGTTGGTAGGCAATGAGTTGTTGGATGTATGGCAGAATCTGTTGATGGGTGTTTTGATTTTGTTGTAAGATTTGGTTAGTATATTGTATGAAGGGTGGTTGTGAAATGAGAGGTTGTGAAATTGGAGATTGTGAAATACGAGGTTGCAAGATTGGGGATTGTGTGGAGGTGAAATTGGATGTTTGTGAAGGATTATTGCATGGATTATTGTAAGGGAAGTTGGATGTATTGCAAGGTGGTTGTGAGAATAATTGCATCATGAAGGAAATGGTGTTGGCATCAAATTGAGGTACACTTGTGGAAGCAGTTGTGTACATGGTGTTGCTAGGTATGTTGAGGGTGATTTATGGGGTAGATGTTGTTATGGTTGATGTTGATATGGTTGTGGGAATTGTAGTGGTTATGATAGTGTTAGATGATGAAGGTTGTGATGTACTAGGGACATTGTTTGAGGAGGATGGTTGTGACATGGTAGGTTGGTTGGGTACAATAGCACCATTTTGGATCAAGAATTCAAAGTATTTATTAGGGTCCATCTTTAGGATGCAGTCTAATAAATCCATTGAATCGACATCATGCATAAAGTCTACTACATCTTGATTGACATTGTTGGTATTGGATAGTGGTTGGGTTCCCCAAGGGTTTATCATAGCATTGGTGTCAAAGGATGATTGTTGTTGGATTATTGGGACATTGTTTTGGTTAGCAGAGGGCATTCCAACTCCTCTATATGAGTCCATTTCTTTGTTCTTCCTAGCTTGGGACGTTGTTTGTGGCATGCAATGAAAAGATATGGATTGGTTTTATTTGGTAATGTTAAGGTGGGTGAAGGTTATGACCTTAGAGATTGATTTTCAAAATATTTTTAGACCAAAGATAAATGGATGAATAAATGGATGATTTGGTGACCTTAGAGATTGATTCTCAAAGAGATTTTTGCACCAAAGATAAATGGATGTGTGGGTAATTTTATGATAGGATTTGGAGATGATTAAAGGGTACTTTGGGTAAATGTGGATGAGGATTTTGGATGAATGATTAGGGGATATTTGGGATAAATTTGGATGATATATAACCTTGAGGATAGTTTGGATACTTTGGGTAATGATTTTGGATGAGTGATATGAAGGATACTTTTGGATAGGGTTTGAATGATGTTTGATAAGGATGACCAAATCAAAAGAGGGATAGAAAATAAATCTAGATCTTTATGGATTTCAAGGATATTTCTCTCTTTACTTTTAGGTGGACTAAGACACTTAAGCAAAAAGGGAATGGTGATTATTTCACTTGGCGTAGAGAAGACCTCCAACCAAAATGGGGAACCTTACAATTCACTAACTTAGGAGTAATCTAGGATCCTAAGCAAGTTTATCCTAAGGTTAATAAAGGCTAATTTATAAAATAACTTAAGGTAGACAAATGCTTAAGCTATCTATAAATTAGGGGATGAAGGATGAGATGTAGATAATTTAGATTTGCACAAATTTGACTTGATGGATGATTTTGGATAATGATTTCATTTGGATTTGGATAAGGTTGATGTTGGTTGATGTTGGGATGATGATTGATTCGATTGGGATTAGATTTGGATTATTTGGACTAAGGTTGGGATGATTAGGATCAAGGTAGGTCTAAGGTTGTGATTTGGAAGATATTTGGGATTTGATTTGGATAAATTGGGATGAAAGGTTTGAGATTATGGTGATTGAATTTAGAAGGGATGAAATGGGGATGAAGGTCCAAAATGAAAATCAAATATTTCTCTAAGGTCAAATGGATAGATGTGGGATAATGGACTTAGACTAGGGTTTGGATGGGGTGAAAAATTATGGATTTTGGATGAAGGTTTGGGGATGATAATTGATTTGGAATTAAGATGGGTGAACTAAAGTCAAGGGTCCAAGACCAAAATGATTTTCTCTAAGGTCAAAATGGGATGATGGAAATTTGACAAAGGATGGAAGTTTAGGTAAATGATTTTGGAATGATCTTTGGAATGTTGCCACATCACAAGGATGATTGAATTCTGCTAGAAAATCCAACTATAGGACACTTAGTAATTTATGGTCATGGGAAAAAATGGTACTAAAATCTGGACCAATGGTGCTAATAGCTAGCCCGATGGCACTAACAAGATGACTGATAGTACTGAACAATGAACTGAAAGCGCTAACAAAGGACACAATAGTGCTAACAGTAAAGCAGATGGTGTTGACAGATATTCCAGTAGTACTAAATAGAGGACTGATAGTGCTAATTGACTATTCAAAGGTTGAAGTTGATTGGTTTGATGGCAAATTTTGGTTTTTTTTAATTTTTGGGTTCAAAGGTTGGACTTGAGTGATTTCAAAGGTTCTTGGAAAGCATTAAATCAAGTAGGAAGACACAATGGCTTGACTCAAAGGTGGACTTGGATAGTTGGCTTGTATGAGTTTCAACAAAGAAGACACACCATTCACATGAACATCATAGAAATTAGTCAAGCAGGACTATCATATCTTGTGGATCTCACAAAATGGTCATGGGTCAACCTTAACTCAAAAGTGAACCAAGGTTCCCATCCCATTAATACCTTCATGCCATAGCTTGGATGGATAGGGAAAATAGGGTCATGGACCACCTTATCCCCCTTACCTTGGAGACTTTCATCTTGCCCAAAGTAGACCCTATCTCAAGTATAGCAGTATAGTGAGCAATCTTCCCCTCCTACTGTTGTGGTGCACCACAAGATATGATGGCTGAAAGGTCTTAAGCTAGGATAGTCTTCATACACAAGATACATGAGGCCCAAAACTATGAACACTAGTCAGTTGAAGGGATGTGGCAAGCCACGTCACCTTGTGTTTGGAATTACTTGAGGCCCCAAGGCTATCCCAATGACTACGTGGATAGATTGGGTTACAAGTTTTCTTCTCCACCCTTTGATATACCCTGCCAATACATGTGGTTGAGGTCATCCCTTGGGGTGATGAAATCCCCAAGCAGGACTCCTAAGAAGAAATTATACCTTTCTTTTGATCACCCAAGATCACACTAGGCACGAGGGGACATGATATGCAATAAAGATAACCCCTTTGGGATAACACTTAAAAGAAAGAAAAGTGTTTGCAAGTAGACTTTTGATCCTTAAGATCACCCTAAGGTGCAAGGGGAGAGCATGCATCTAATTGTAAACCAAATATGGCAAACAATGATTAATTCCCAACTAAACTAATTAGGTGCAGCTAAGGTAATGATAAAAAAATGAACTTTGACAAGTGTTCTTGCACCAAATTAGTTAGTAATTGGATGAAATGTATTGGATAAACATTCTTGGTACCTATAAAAACTAGTTAGATCCTTGCACAAACCTACACCTTTTGTCAGAAAATGGTACTAAAGCAGAGACCAATAGCGCTAATAATCAGACTGATAGCACTAAAAATCAACTGATAGTGCTACAACAGAGTACAATAGTGGTAAACCAGAAACTGATAGTGCTAACAAAAATGCCAATAGTGTTAAAATAGTAAAAAAATATTTTACCTCTATTACCTGTCTAGAAAACTAGAAAACCTGCACAAAAATAACAACTTAGTTTGAACAAAATGATGAAATGGGGTGTTAGAGTCTTGCAACATCAGTCTATGAGATACAACAATAGACTACTGATCAAAAACAAATCTAATGAGGTTAGGTATGCAAGCCCAAAAAATTAACCCTAAGCACTCCTAAAATAAGATAACAAAGTGATAATAGAGCCCCTTAAGGTTCAGGACCATGTCAAAAACCAGAGAGCTCCAACCTGCAAACAGTGGTTAGCAATAAAAAAAAAAGATCAAACTGTGAGTATTATAAAAATTTTGCAACTGCCATAGAGAATGGTGCTAAAATAGGCATCAATAGCCTTGAACTAGTCACCAATAGCACTGACCTAGAGCCTGATAGCGCTAAAAAAGAACCCGATAGCACTAAACTACTAGCTAATAGCGTGACTACGAGCCCCAATAGCGCTAAACCAAACCTGCACATTAAAAATCTTCACAAAAACTCACAAATAATATTATCTTACAACCAGGAGATCCCACTGGGCATGCCAAATGAAGATGAAAGAAAGCATCAAAGGACATAAAACAACAAAATGCAACAAAAACACAATGTTATACCTTTGAATATCTCCCTCACTCCTTGATAAGGTTGAAGAAGTGCACGCAACCTTCCTAGCTTTACCCAAGGATTTGAATGTGGATTACTCTCACAATTTCAACACAAATTTTAGTATAATTATTATATGATGGAAGGATATGAGAGGCTATTTTGGCATAATGAGTTTACTCAAACTTGGATGATGAAAATGTCTTGTGGAGGCTTGTATTTATAAGCAAATTGGAGAGGATTTTGATCCAACGGTGGAGATTCAAAGTTGAGATCAATGGTGGAGATGAGAGATGAGATGGAGGGTTGGGATTTCATCAACAATATTGGATGGATGAGAATAAAAGTGAATTTTAAATTCACATGGGAAAGAGCTTAGCATTTAATGAAGATTTAGACAAGTGAGGAATATAAAATATTTTGTGTGGGAGGAGGTGGAATTAAAAATTCCATTTTATGAACAAGTATGAGTCATGTGACACGTGTTTATTTGGAAAAAACTTGTGTGAGCTCTATGTATGGAGAAGAGCTCTAACATGAAAGAGGAAAGATGAGTTTGAAGGGTCATGTGACCCTTGGAAATAAAAGTTGATATTTATTTGTGGGGTGTGGGAAAGGGTGTTAAGCATGCTTTGACCAAGTTAATCATGTGATTAACTTAATTAATGTGGCTGGATAAAATTAGTGAGTGGGCTAATGAGGGTTTAAAATTAATTAAATACTAATTTAATTAATTAATTTTGGTCTAGGGGTCATGTAGGCTAGGGTAGCTAATTAAATAATTAGTATTTATTTAATTAGACTAGGTTGAGGCTATAGGATAGGGTAGATTAATTAAATAAACATGATTTATCTAATTAATCATGATTAGAAAAATTGATAAATTAACCAAATAAAAATTAGAAATATTTATTTAATTAATTGGAATGAAGTTGTAAGGTGTAGTACTGAATTAATTAAATTAATTCATTACTAAGGAGGAATTCGGGGTAAATGGCTAAGGGTAGATGGTTAGGGATGGCTTAGGGTTAATTAATTAAATAATTATGATTTTTATTTAATTAATTGGTGAAAGAGCTAAGTTGGTAATGCGAGAATGCAGCAAAATTGGTAACAAGGTCGAGACTTTTTTAGGTGTCTATAGGTCGATATAATCGAGCCCTAATACTGAACCTTTTTTACAAAAAGTTGCAATTTGAGTACTAACAATTTTTAAAAGAACCTCTAAATTTCTTCAATTCAACTTTGCCCAAATTTTAAATGTCCCCCTAAGATTTGCATGTAATTTCTTTAGTGCTTTTAGACAAAGGAAAATTGCCTATTTAAAACACTAAAATAAATTTTGGATGCCTTTTTGAAGGAAAATATTTTAAATAGCATAATGCCTTGCAAATTGAAAAAAAATTAAGGAAAATTATAGAAAAAAAGAGGGTTGGGGTAGATTAGGGCAAAAATGCCAAAAAATAGGGGCGTCATCACTTTGGGGTCAATTTTTCTCTTCATAGGTCAATTTGAGGATGATTATGGCACCTTGTCTACATATTATGGCACTATTGGGGGTGATTTACCCTATAGGGGTGATTTACCCTCAAATTTTGGCCTCACACTATGGTGCATGGGTGTGATACAACCCAAATCATGTGGGCAGGGGCATAGCATGATGTAGGTCATTGCCCCTGGTTCCTCCTTCCTCCAGGAAAGAATAGGGTAGAATGCCCTCTAACAAAGCTACCTCACCTTGAATGGGGGCCTTGCTAACCAAACAAGGTTGAATTCCCTTCAAATCAACCACACATGGTATCAAATAGGACCAAATGCCCTTCTGCAAACCCAAATGGAAAGATTCTAACTTTGACTTTGAATGTAGACACCAAACAATGACAAAATCTCTACTTTCTTGTGGTGGTAATTTTAAATCGGTAATGACGTTTAAATAAATACCAACTAGAATCCACAACTACCAAACATAGATTAGAAATTTTGAAGACTAGAGTGGAAGTGCCTCCTAAGATAGAAGTTGTGGCTAGCTGGAAACAATGGCGAGCATTGAAGTTTCAACCAGTAAATTCAACATCTCTAGTTTTCCCCAAAATGGCAACCTTCACCCTCCATGTCTATGGATGTGATGCAGAGGACCCACAAAAAAAACCCTAAACATACATTTGCCAATATATATGCCAATGCATCATGCATATAATCTTCATACCTTCAGCTTAACACAATGTGTCCATGCCGAGTACTATAGCACCTTTATCCATCTCGAGATACATTCCTAATTGTATATACAAACCTATACCTACTGCGCCCATGACTCTTTGTATCTGCTACTTTTTCTTCACACTGAACACTAATGCATACAATCCTTTGGCTTGCCGTGCCAGTTCCTCTTACTGCTCCTACCGGTCACTTCCTGCATATAACTCAATGTATCTGGGGAATGTATATTTTGATATACATTCAAAACATACAACACAAAACATGCATTCGCTGAATATACTTTTAGAATATACCTTCAAGGGAAGTTGACCACTAACTTCTTTCTATATAAACCAATGTATGTTTCGACATACAACCACAATATGCAAACTTAAAGTTGCATTCCTCCGGCATGTAGACAAATCAACCTTTTGACCACCGTTGACCCTTTTGTATATAAGCTAATGTACATTTGTGATGTACATTCACAATATATAACTCAGTTATGCATTTGATGGGTTTGACTAACCCGTTGACTTCTTTGTATATCGGCTAGAATCTTCGATTTTCTCTCTCCTTTGTATGTTGACAGACTTGTACATTTACAATGTACATTTGCTACATACAACCACTTCATACAATTGCAATATACTCATAACATTCAACTGCGGGATACACAGAAAAAGTAACCTGATACACCTTTGCGATATACACATAGACTGTATATTTGCAGTGTATGTTCACTGCCTTGTATCTTCACAATGTATGTTTAACACATACAAACGAGACATACAAATTGCTAGAGGGATCCGATATGCTTTGCGATATATGCACAGAAGGTATATTTGCATACAAAAGCGATATACACACAATTTGTATATCTATTGAAACCACGCAGATTTTCACTATTTTGACCTGCTTTATGCTTAGCGATTGCAAAGAACTATCTCTCCCTCCAACATACAGACTTTTGCACTTTGCCAACCTAGCACATGAGGATGCTAGGGCTTATCGAAGCATGCTGTAACTGATCCTACAAACATGAAAATGAATGAAACAGGAAAATAAAACAAAACACAGATCTATATATACAGCCATTCCACCGATTATGAAGTAATCTCTTTATTATGCTTTCGGAGATGAATACAAATGTCTGATATCACAGTTACACTCCTTAATACAATTCAATCTGGCTACGAAACATCTATCTTAACCATGTCCTAAAATCAACCCGATCTAGGTTATTTAACTCCTTGCTATGAGTAGTACTAATCATGATTCCTAGCGGCTGGGAGATAATTTGAACTAACAAACTCTAACAACCTAACAACCTATCATTATAGATCGATAGGTGTCCCAAGAGACTTAAAAACAGAAACAACTGAATTACAAACTACCAGGATATTTGGTCAAACAAACCTTATTACATTAAAATGCATAAAACATATCAACCTAGTAAGACCTTAATTGACTTGTTGAAGGTGTGCCCCTGCACTAGGATGTCATGCTTGTGGATAAGCTAAGCAATCAATGACAACTTGAACTTCAAACCACATACACAAGCTGCCCTCCTTAGATAAGTTCAAACAACTCAAAAAAAGACAACATGATGAAACCCTCATCGCTAATGACTAGATTATATAGGTGAGGAGAAGTGAGGAGGTTGAGTCGACTTCAACACTTCACTCACCAAGTGGCAAAATGATGTCAACACATAGCTTGGAGAGTTGTGCTGAATTGTTCAAGTCAACACCTAGCCACCTAAGGTGGCTTAAAGCCATGTGCTAATTTTATTACTTAGGATAACTAATATATTATAAAGTTTAGCACTATCAAGTTTGTTCCTTGCAGGCCCTAGATCTGGGTCTGATTTGAAAAGTGTGTGAAGGGAAAATGTTCACAAATAAGTTACATGTATTAATTTTATTACTAAGGTTAGAATTATGGTTAGGGTTAGGATTGAAATTAGGGTTAAGCTTAGGGTTGGGTTAGAATTAGGATTAGAATTAGGGTTAGGGTTAAGGTTATGTTTATGATTAGGGTGAGGATTACGATTAGGGTTAGAATTAGAATTATGGTTGAATTATGGTTAGGGTTATATATATATTTTACTTATTTAGGTTATATATATTATTATTAATAATATATAAAATATCAATACTATATATATAATATTAATAATACATAAGTAATGTATATATAGTAATATTAGTTAGGGTTAAAGTTAGGTCTAGAATTAATTCAAACTGTAAATGATTAAATTAGGGTTAGGGTTATAGTTAGAACTAATTCAAAGTTTGAATTCTTTAATTAGAATTAGGGTTAGAATTAGAATTAGGATTAAAATTAGGGTTAGGGTTAGCATTAGGATTAGAATTAAAGTTAAGGTTAGGGTTATGATTGGGGTTAGGGTCAGGTTTAGAATTAGAGATAGAACTAGAATTAGGATTAAAATTAGGGTTATTTTTAGGTTTTGAATTAGGGTTAGGATTAGGGTTAGAATTAGGCTTAGGGTTAGGGTCTAGGTTAGGGTTAGAATTAGGGTTAAGGTTAGGGTTAGGGTTAAGATTAGTTTAGCATAATATTATATAATAATATGAGTTATATATATGTAATTTTTTTATATTTTAGAGAATTATATATATTTGAAATACGTACATTTATAGAAGATTATATATATTAGCAATATCAATAATATATATAATATTAGTAATATTATTAATATCTGAGTAATGTATATATTAATATTAGTTAGGGTTATGGTTAGAATTAGGCTTATGGTTATAATTAGGATTAGGGTTAGCGTTAAGATTTGATGTAGGCGCATCCAGGTGAATGGGCAATCCAACATCAACCAAAAAGAGATTTGTGGTTTGGTTTTGAATTTTGGTGTGTTTTGGTTTTCTTTTGGCATCTCATGGCTATTAGTGTGTGTGGCATGTCTAAATTTGCAAGTTTTAGTTCTGTCGTATTTTGGGTGCCGACACAGAACAAACAACCTTCATGAAAACAATTGTTAAGGTGGATCAATGAAGTTTGGAGACAAACCTTCTTATTAATAGATTCTTGACTCCATCATGGATTTGATGCCAAAGATTTCATGGTCATATGCATTACATTCTTGGAGATGTAATTGGTATGCAACTTGTGCTGGCATATTGGTGATACTTTAAAATTTTGCATTACATGAAGTTTGAGGTAAAACAATTTGGCAAGGGTCTTAGGAAGGCTGAGGCGCTAATCCTTGTCTGTTTTGGTGAGATTTCAAGTTCATAGTGAAAAGCTAAAATGAAAGTCATTTTTAGCTAGGGCACTCACTCTTGTATGTCTTGTCATAGTCATTTTGAAAGTGGCAAAGACATTCAATGAGAAAATGATCATTTTTTGGATTCATCATCTGATTCAACAATGTGTTCCTTGTGTAAATTAACATACATGTCTAAAGGTGAATTGGCAAATTCAGTATAATCTTGTCAAGACATAGCATAAACGTGGATGTTAGAGAGTCATTGATGTGTTGGTTATTTTCTTGTAAACAAAAGGAGTTTTGTATAAATTGTTTGATTGAGTATCTTCATTAGATTCACATCCTACTACATAGCACATCTTTAAAGTTTGTTGTATGTTGGGAATACCTAATCTATGAAAACAAAACAAAATTTCTAAGTAATAGAAATAAAGTTTAAGAAAAGATTTCTCTATATAAAATATCTATAAAGTTTTACTACAATTATTTACAAAGCTATGGAACCCAAAAAAATTATAAAACTATTACATTTAAAATAGGTGAATGTTTTAAAATCTAAGGTGCTATAGAATTAATTATTTAATAATTAATTACATTTTTATTTTTTATATTATTGATACAAAGTATTTTTGTTGTTTTGATAAAAAAGATATATTACTATAATATTCACTATTTAAGTACACTATAGTGGTAAAATGATATTCTAAAATCAAATTTATGAAATTTGAATACACTAAAACATTGTAAAGTTTAGGACCAAAACATTCTTTTTCAATCTAAAGCATTGGAACCTTTGATAATATTGTCAAAAAAACATAAAAAATTAAATTTAGAATTTGTGAATGGTTTATAACAATGTAGTCGGTTTGTTCCCTGTAGATTTGGTTCCAGTTTGAAAAGCAAGTCAAGGGAAAATGTTCACAAATAATTTATTGAACTAAAACTATATCAATAACAATGTAGTCAGTTCTATTAGAAACCATGATCATCTAAGTGAATTCTGATTACATGAGTGAAAGCAATAAAATTACAATAGATAAACTATGCACAATAGTAAGTACATATAGGTGAGGAGAAGTGAGGAGGTTGAGTCGACTTCAACACTGCACTCACCAAGTGGCAAAAGGATGTCGAAACAAAGTTTGCAGAGTTGTGTTGAGCTCTCCAAGTCGACAGCTAGGGCCACCTAAGGTGGATTAAAGCCATGTGCTAATTACATTACATAGAATAAGTAATATATGATAAAGTTTAGCACTAAAACCCCCCTTAAGCATAGCTTAGGTAGGTACAAAAGGAGATGGGTCCTAGCTACTAGGCCTGGTGAGGTACCCATATACAATAAAAATATCTCATGAAGTGGAGATAACATAGAAAACCCTGTGGGAAAAAAACTACTCTCCAAAAGAGAGAAAAGATGCATGAATCTAGAATCTCCTTGTGTACCTCGATGTTGATGTTGAATTGTGACTGAAATGACTCCATAGGAGCATGTATCATGAAGATTCAGGAACATTAACCAAATTTGAGATGAATTTACCATAGGCTCTCAATGTGAGATGTGATCCAATGTGAATCCATTGTAAGATTACAGATCATTTACCATAGGCTCTCAATTTGAAAAGTGATTGTAAGGATCAATTGATCCACTTGTTTAGCAATCCCACCTTATAATTAAAACCTCAATGAGTTAAATTATGTGATATAATCCTCCATAGTATTAGAGTCTCTTGGAGTTATACTTATGAGGTCTTAGGTCATGACTTCTTTGTTCATTAACCTTCCCATTGGGTGTTTACAAGGTCACAATATGAATAGATGTTCTTGGAGATAGACTCGATCACACTTATAAAATTATGTAGATGATATGTATGTTGTAGACTTAGAAGTATGGTAGGAAAAGACTTAATGACACCCCCCGAAATTTTGGCATTTTATAACTAAGTGTGTGCATAACCCCTTTTCTTAATTCGTTTCCCCCTAAATGTGGTACTTTATCATGTAGTGTTGTAGGTCTAAGTAGGTCGATATAATTGAGCCCTAATTGTTGCAAGTATGAGGTGAACCAGTGTTGTCATTGATGTCAACATACTCATATTACATTGACAAGAAGGATTGGATGAGCTGTGTGTTGAGGATATTGAGAAAATTAGCCTCAGTCAGGAACAGTGAAGAACAGTGATGAGAAGAAGGCAAATATATTGGATAGGTTGAGAACCGGAGGATACGGATTAAAGGGTTTGCAGATATGAGTCTTGAGATGCTTCAATCAAGTTTTTAGAGGTCCGCATGAAGACCTGAAGAAGTTATGGCTATCTGTGTGGAACCGGTTCCGGCAAGTGCTTAGAGGTGACAGAGGATCACAGAAACGTCCGGTGAGGTCCAGAATTATACAATCCTAATCTGCAGATTGGAAAGAGTGTTTGGGATGTCCTTGTGATGTGCCATCTCGAGCTGTGTATGATTTGGAGGTCCAGAAGTACCTCTTGCATTATGACAGTGGCGACAGACTGTGTTCTTGAAGTTCCGGATAAGGAGGATAAGAGATTTCAGTAAGTAAAGGAAATGCGGACGTACTTGGTCATTCAGGCAGGCTTGTGAAGGTTCTTGGATCATGTTGAGGTTGTGTTGTTGGTCCGCATTGATAATGTATGATTTGAAGGTCCGGAAGTACCTTCTACAGTGGCAACAGACTGTGTTCTTGAAGTTCCGGATGAGGAAGACAAGAGATTCCAGCAAGTAAAGGACGTGCGGATGTATCCGATCATTCAGGCAGGCTTGTGAAGTTTTCTGGATCGTGTTGAGGTTGTGTTGTTGATCCGCATTGATAGTAGAGCCCGGAATTGAAGTTATTCTTCCGGATGAAGTTCTTGCTCTATTTAGCCGACCGGATGAGTTGTTCATCCTGTGAACGTTCTTGTGGTGGCCGACCGGATGTGTTATTCATCTTGCGGATACTCTTATGGTTGTTTGCCGACTTAGATGTTTGTTCCTAAGTCAATGTCTTGTATAAATAATGGTTTGTGAGTTCATTTCAAAGTGTGGATTGTGTGGATGAGTGTGGCATAGCAAAGAGAAGTGTGAAAGCCAGAGCAGAAGTTTTTGGGCTTAAAAGGAACTGATCCGGACATAGTAGAGATGTCATTCTCCAGTTCAAGATTGTGATTCTTATCACTTTGTAGACAGTGTGTCTCTTAGTAGGCAGTGGGCCTCTTGTGAGCAGTGTGCTCGGGCAGTGAGCCCTAATTGGCAAGTGCCATTCTTTTTCTTATTCTTCTAACAGAGAATAATCCTTTGGTTAATCACCCCATGGTTTTTCCCTTAACCGGGTTTTCCACGTCAAAATCTTGGTGTTCAATGTGTTGATGTTTATCTGCTCTTGTGTTTATGTATTATGCTTTCATGGATGATTAATTGATATACTGTTAACTAACAACAAAGAATCAAGTGTTTGAAAGAACAAGAAGTTTTATACAACTGATTCACCCCCCCCCCTCTCAGTTGTATGCCTTAAATCCAACAATTGGTATCAGAGCTAAGTTACTCTAAAAGGAGCTTAACCGCTTGAGGAGATCCAGGATGTCGTCATACAAGAAGGATAGTCCGAAGTTTGATGGAACCAACTTCACTCTCTGGAAAGGTCGCATGAAGTGTCACTTGGAATGTATGGGAAAAGCATACTTGGGTATGGTCTCAAAACCATATGTACCTCCACAAGGTGGCCCGACAACTCTGAATGAAATTACAGAAGCAGAAAACAATCTGCGGACCAAGGAAGCTCTTCTAAGCGCATTGAATGACTCAGATCTCTCAAATGTTATTGACCTACCAACTGCATATGAGATCCTGACTAAACTGGAACTTCTGTATGAAGGAGATGAGTTTGTCAAAATTGCAAGGTTGCAAAGTCTGAAAGGGAAATTTGAAAGATTGAAGATGAGAGATGATGAAAACATCACTACCTTTATGCCAAGAGTGAATGAGCTGGTATGTGGAATCAGAAATGCTGGTGGAACTCTAGATGAAAATGAGATTGTCTGCAAAATCCTAAGATCCCTTCCTGCTGCCTACAAAATCAAGGTTGCTACCATTGATGGATTCAGAGCCCACACAACTGTCACAAGAGAACAACTGGCTGGCAAACTAGCTGCATTTGAAATGACCGAGTTTGGAGATGATCCTCCCAAGACTGAATCTGCTTTCAAAGCCAGTGCCTATGTGAAAGGCAAACAGAGATTTGATCCGGGAGAAAACTCATCAAGGAAAATGTCATGGTATGATCAAGCAAGAAGAGACATGGAAGAAGAAGAAGTAGAAATAGCTCAACTTGAAGCCCTCATTGCAAAGAGACTGCCAAGAGGATCCGGTAAGTATGAAGGAAAACTACCCTTTAAGTGTTTCAACTGCAATAAGATTGGTCATTTTGCTTCAAGATGTCGGGAAAGATCTGCAAGGTCTAATACTAACAGACAAAGGTTTCAAAAGAATTGCTATTATGTTCATGAAGAAGATGACAATGAAGGAGTAACAGATGATGAATCAGAACTAGGAAGCAAATCCGGAAATGAGTGGGTGTTTATTGCCATCAAGGAAGAAGATTCAATACTCTCTGAATTTGTCAATCACAAAGTTGTTGAAAAAGCTTTGGCTGCTCAAGTGGAAGAAAAGGATGATTGGGTTATTGATAGTGGATGTTCTCACCATATGACTGGTGACAAGAATAAGTTCTTGAATTTGGAAAGGTATGAAGGAGGAATGGTAAAGTTTGGTGACAATTCTGCTGGCAGAATCAAAGGCAGGGGAACTATTTCCTTTGATGGAAAGAGCAAAATAGGTAACGTACTATATGTTGAAGGATTGAAGCACAATCTTCTCAGTGTTGGTCAGTTAGTGGACAAAGGCTATGATCTCCGGTTCAAGAATGGAAAATGCAGAATCTTTACAAGCTCCGGAACTGAAATTGCATCCGGTACTCAGACAAAAAGTAATATATTTCATCTGGTTGGTTCAAATAAAAGTTGTTTGTTTGTTCAAATTGATCAGAGTTGGTTATGGCATAGAAGAATGTGTCATGTAAATTTTGATAACATCATCAAGATAAGCAATACTCAGGCTGCAAGAGATCTTCCAAAATTGATGAAACCTACAAATAGTTTGTGCAAAGAATGTCAGCTAGGTAAACAAAGCAGAGTCTCTTTCAAAAGCAAAGATCAGTCTTCTACCAGATTGTTGGAATTAGTACATACTGATCTTTGTGGTCCGACAAGAATCAAGAGTCTGCAAGGTGATAGATATTTCATGTTGTTAATTGATGATCATTCCCGGATGATGTGGGTTACCTTTCTAAAAGAAAAATCAGAAGCATTTGAGAAGTTCAAAATCTTCAAAGCTATGGTAGAGAATCAAACCGGATTGAAACTAAAGTGTCTAAGGTCTGATAGAGGTGGTGAATTTACATTTGGTGAGTTCATTGACTTTTGTGAGAAACAGGGTATAAGGAGACAGTTGTCTGCTCCTAAGACTCCACAGCAGAATGGAGTAGTTGAGAGAAAGAACTGGACCATCCAGGAAGCTGCTAGGACAATGATGTTGGAAGCAAATGTTCCTCAAATGTTTTGGAAAGAAGCTATCAGCACTGCAGTCTACACTCTAAATCAAGTTCAAATCAGAAACAACACCGGTAAGACCCCCTATGAACTCTGGTTTGGCATCACTCCTACTGTGAAATATTTCAGAGTATTTGGTAGCAAGTGTTATATTAAAAGAGATGAAGATCTAGGAAAGTTTGATGCTAGAAGTGATGAGGGAATTTTCTTGGGTTACTCCACTCAAAGCAAAGCATACCGGTGTTACAATAAGAGATTGAGGAAAATGATAGAAAGCACCAATGTGAAAGTTGATGAAGGAATTGAGAAACCTTCAAGATTTTATGAGTTTGATGAAGATGACCAAGATAGTGTTCAAGGAACTCAATCCTCTCCGGTGAGACAGAGTCATCCTGATCTGGTAAATCAGGAAGAAGAGATAGGTTTGAATGAGCCTGATCAAGAAGCAGCAGTGCTGGATACTCCCAAAATTCCAAGGTATGTAAGACTGAACCACTCTGAAGATCAGATCATAGGTGACAGAAGCAAAGGTGTACAAACTAGAAGGAATGTTGCTCAAAATCAGGATGAATGTTGTCTGATTTCAAAGATTGAACCTAAAACAATAAATGAAGCCTGCAATGATGAGAACTGGACCAAAGCAATGGAAGATGAATTGATGCAAATTGAGAAAAATCATACTTGGGATCTTGTTCCCAAACCTAGAGACAGGAATGTAATTGGAACCAAGTGGGTCTTTCGGAACAAACTAAATGAAGCTGGTGAAGTAATCAGAAACAAAGCTAGACTGGTCTGCAAAGGCTACTCTCAAATAGAAGGAATTGACTTTGAAGAGACTTTTGCTCCGGTGGCAAGAATTGAAGCAGTTAGATTACTTCTTGCATTTGCTGCCTTCAAAGACTTCAAGGTATATCAGATGGATGTCAAGTCTGCCTTCCTAAATGGTGATCTGGAAGAAGAAGTCTACATTGAACAACCGGATGGATTTCAATTGTCTGATAATGATGATATGGTCTGCAAGTTGAAGAAAGCTTTGTATGGATTGAAGCAAGCCCCAAGAGCTTGGTATGAAAGGTTGGATAAGCATCTTGTGCAGATTGGATTCAACAAAGGTACTGCTGACAGTAACTTATATTTCAAAATTGATCATGAAAATATTTTGATTGTTGAAGTGTTTGTGGATGATATCATTTTTGGAGGAAGAGATAGTATGTGCAAAACTTTTGCAAATCAGATGAAAAGTGAGTTTGAAATGTCTATGCTTGGTGAAATGAATTTCTTCTTGGGTCTGCAAATTACTCAAACAAAAGAAGGGATCTTCATTTCTCAGACCAAATATGTGAAAGAATTGTTAAGGAAATTTGGTATGGAAGACTCAAAGCCTATGAACACTCCTATGGCAACCGGATGTAAGTTAAGCAAAGATGATGATTCTCCAAAGGCAGATTAGACAAAGTATAGATCAATGATTGGTGGATTGTTGTATCTCACTCAAACTAGACCAGATATAATGCAGGCTGTTGGTCTTGTGGCAAGATTCCAGGCTGATCCTAGAGAATCTCATGTTATGGCAATCAAAAGAATTTTTAGGTACTTGAAAGGAACAGTTGAGTATGGTCTATGGTACCCTAGAGATCCGGATTTCTCTCTTCATGCTTACACAGATGCAGATTGGGCAGGAGATGTGGATGACCGGAAGAGCACTAGTGGTGGAGCATTCTTTTTGGGGAAGAGATTGGTTTCTTGGTTAAGCAAGAAACAAGATGCAATATCTCTGTCTACAACTGAAGCAGAATACATTACAGCAGCAGGTAGTTGCACTCAAATTTTATGGATGAAGCAGATGCTAAGAGACATTAAAGTTGAATATGAGGAGCCTATCACAATTTTCTGTGATAATTCAAGTGCAATTAATATTTCTAAGAATTCGGTATTGCATTCTAAGACTAAGCACATATCTATCAAGTTTCACTTTTTGAGAGAACAAGTAAACAAGGAAGAAGTCAGATTGGAGTATGTTCCCTCCAAGGATCAGATTGCAGATATCTTTACAAAACCTCTTCCCAAGGACTCTTTTGAATATCTCCGGGAGAAGTTAGGGGTCATGGCCCCTCCGGTGATGAACTAGGATGCACTGATGTGCATCAGTCCGGTGGATATCACAGTCATATCTTGTGATCCAGATTGATGATGGGGAGCTGCTACTAAGGGGGAGCAGCTGGTATGATTCTGATGTATTAGAATTGCAAGTATGAGCCCTTTGTTGATAACTGAGAGGGGGGGTGAATCAGTTATCCTAATTATTTCCCTTATTGAACTTTCTTTTTAATTGACGCAACATTGAATCAAACACAAAAACATTATCATGAAATAAGAAACACATGACACAGTATTTTTGACGTGGAAACCCTGTTAAGGGAGAAAACCACGGGGTGATTAACCCAAAATTATTCTCTGTTAGAAGAATAGGAAATTACAAAATGGCACTTGCCAATTAGGGCTCACTGCCCGAGCACACTGCTCACAAGAGGCCCACTGCCTACAATAAGACACACTGTCTACAAAGTGATAAAAATCACAGTCTTGAACTGATTGGAAGCATCTGCATATGCTGGAGTTCAGTTCCGGTTAGGCTTAGTACACTGATCTGCTGCACTTCATCTTTTCTCTGTTCTTTATTCTGCTATCCTTTCACATTCCGGATCTGTCTTGGTACTTCTGCTCTGTTCTGCACTTCTTCACATATATCATAACATCATAACTACTCCACAACTAAATCCATCCTCTATATATATATCCGCACAAGTAATTTCATCATCTTTCTAGTCGGCATCCGGAACAGTCTAGTTTCTTACAAACTCTGTTCTGTTGGCTGAATCCTTCCTCACCAAGCAATGCGGATCAAGCATATACTTGTAGATATCATTAATCATGTCGGCCAAACATGATTCATGCCTTCACAACCTTTATCATCAACAGTAACACATCCGGAAAGTAGTCTGATACTCTGTCAGTCAGTTCTTCCTCTGTTTTCACTGTCTCTCAGGAATCCGAAACTCAACTATTCATATCTTTTTCCTTGTCCATCACCGGAGGCTAAATCCTTGGAATATACCACTCAAGGTAGTCCTCTTGACTTCCCCAAATCCGCACTGTACCAAGACACTTCCTCTGAGAGATCCGGACCAATCTGTCGGACCTTGCCACATGCTCTGTTCTTGTTCACCGGACCACAACAATCTTTATTCTGACTTCCGGTAGAGACACATCATGACTTGCGGATATGTGGGATGACCTTTGTTGCCATCAATGACAACAACCATGAATCCATATAGTGTCTCTTGCCAACAATCTCCCCCTTTGGCATTGATGGCAACACTTAGTGAAAAATGACTAAGTGTTTACACTATGCTCCCCCTTTGCTGATGCTCTGTCTTTATATACAATTTCCGGAACTCCCCCTTAATTGGATTCCTCATTTTTCACTGCTCCTCACTCCCCCTTTGACATCAATGGCAAAGGGTAGGGTCCGCACATCAAAATTTTCAAAAATTTTCTATACACAGCTGCATATTTACATACTCACATATACTGAAGAATGTCTGCAAAGGATGTCTGCAATTGGATCATTTCTGTAGCCCAACTTTGCTTCATTCTATCCAAAATTGAAATGTGACCACTCAACAAAAATGCAAAAGCTTCTGCCCGCTTGAGATCTGTCGGATCATTTGTTTGGGCGGTGGTCTGAGCATCACTGATGGCCTCATGCATAGTTTCCAACTTAGGGATTATAATCCGTCTAAGTTATCCCATCTGGTTAGTGATGTTCTTCCTTTCCTTCTCAAGATTCTTTATTTCATTCAAGACTGCAATAGTCTGACATTCTTGATTTATTATGGAGGAAGAGAGAGGATCAAAACTTTGAGATAAGCTTTGTAGCTTGTCCTGTTCCTCTTTTATTTTCTTATCAATTGCTGCTGTTGCCTTTGACCAGGATATACAAAATTTGTAAATGTCACCGCCATCCTTAAGAGCATTCTCTAAGCTCTTTATTCCAATACTCACAATCTTCTTATCTTTAGAGATTAATTCTAATACTTCTGAAAATCTTTTATCCAAAAATTCCTTCCGGACCTTTTCTTCAGCAGATTTTTCTAGAGATTCAAAATGTGTACTAACACTGCTGACTAAGGTTTTGAGAGTACCGGAAGAGGAGGCTGTGGGATCCTTTTGAAAGGATGGCATGATCTTTTCTAGCACTCCAGATGCTACCTCCATAAGCTCACAGTCTTCCATGTGAGATTTCAGCAGCTTCTCTTTGACTTTCTCATTTGCAAATGAGGCTATTTTCATTGTTTGCACCGGTGACAAAGAGTCAAAATCTAAGGGTCCTTTTAGCAGGTCCGGTTCATCAATTTCTATAGTGGCTTTGCTCAAAAATTGTTGAACAGTTTGTGCAGTGTCTCTTGCCAGAGACAGATGTTTCTTTTCTTCTGCAGTCTTGGAACTGTCAACCTCTTTGTCTTCCACCCCTGCTTCCTTCTCCTGTAATTTCTCTTCTTCTTTGGATCCGGAGACTGTAGGGGAAACCGGAGGAGAGATGCTTGTCTGTTCAGGGCCCACTTCTTCCAGAACAGATGATTCCAAATCCGTAGCTGTTTCTGTACCTAAGTCCTCTACAACAGGAAGATTGAACCTTTTGAAGGCCTTCCGGAGGATCTCTTCTGTCTCTTGGGCCACTTTGTCAGTCTCACCAAGCATGAGTTGATTCATCCTGGCTTTACTTCTGAACTCATCTTTGCAGTCCTTGAAGATTATGTTCATTGTCTTGGGATCAATTTGAGGATATAGCTGAATAGCTATCTGCTCCCGGATCTCAAGATCTTTTGCATGAGCATTGTTCTTTCTTACTTCTAATTCCTTTTCTAGGCTTTTAGGAATAAGAGATATGATCTCAATGAAAGCCTTATTGTATATGTTCAGATATTTGACTGTGGCTTCCTGTAGAGTCTTTTGGTCAGCCTCACTGAAGTCATCATAAGATTCAGTCATTGGTTGAAGGTTTCCATCCACCGTGACCGACTTGATTACATTCTCTAGAGACAGAGTGGGCTTTTCAACAGATACCTCTGCCATTTCATCCTTGTCTTGTCCTGTGGAGGGTTTACCGGATCCTTTCTTCTTCTGCTTCTTTATTTCTTTTACTCCCTCATCTGACTCTGTTTCCTCTTCATCCTTTTGGCTTTCATAAGCCCTTGTGGCTTTTGTCTTGGATCTTTTACCGGATGCCTGGACTTCCGGTTTTGAACTTTTGGTTGAGGGAGGTGCAGATCTTTTTGATGATCTGGTCCGGGTGGGAGTTTCAACCGGAACACTTTCTTTACTCTTCTCTTCTTCCTCAGCCTTCCTCCTCTTTTCCCAGCTGGCATCAAGTGCCTCTTTTGAGATGCCTAGGCCTTGAGCAATATGCTCAACTTCTTTTCTTACCTTCCTCTTTATCTCCGGTTCCCTGAGTTCTACATGTATCTTTACACTCAGTTCCTCAAAGGTTCCAAACCTTTCTGCCTTAGGATCTTTGGGCTGGCTTAGCATGTGTTGAACATGCAGCTCTACTATCTGTTCATCCACTTCATACCCCATGGGCATGATCCAAACAGTCCTTGGCTCCACTGCCTCCATTAGACACTGATCTGTTTCTACCATGAAGCATACTATGTCTTTGTACTTTTCAACAAGGGATTGGGGTATTCTTTCTCTTGCATGCATCATGCTTTGGAAGTTCTTGAAGTATCCCCATAGAGCTGTATTTCTTGCTTTGGCATCCCCAAGTCCATGCAAATAGTCTCTGATTTGGATGGCAACCGGTCTGTCATTCTGCCATACCCATCCACTGGATCCGGGAAGCTCATTCATGTAGTAAAAGAAGAGACAAAGGATCAGATTGCCATACTTGAAGGAGTTTTTCTTGTCCTTCTTGATCTTCTGTAGATTTTCAAAGAGTTGGTTCACAAGAAGCTCACACAAGTCATAGTCTGCATTCTCCTTTAACATTTGATAAGCTGTGTAGATTGCAGTTCCCGGTACTGAATTTTCCCTACTGGAATGATAGATTTTGTAACCAATTATCATAGCTGCAAATTTGACATCTGGTTCAGTGATGTCATCAACTGTCATAGCTCTCTTGTCAAACTTGGATCCGGTTGCATCACTAACTGTCTGATTTTTGACAGACTTGAGAACAGGTAATCCACCGGATGAGTGCAGACCGGTTACAGCCCTAATTACATCTTTGGTGATCTTGAAGGGCTGGTTCAACCATAGGAAATTGTCATGTACTCTACTTAGTACATACCGGACCCATTCATCTTCTTCAAAACAGGGGAAATGAATGCACTGTGCAAAGTGTTTGTCCCGGATGGCTTTGTACTGAGGTTTGATCTCAAAGGAGTCATCTATCAATTGTTTGTGATAGATATCCATCAGCTTTGATTCTCCAAAGTCTTCAAGATTTGCATGGATGTAAACCCTAATATCTTCCGTATGCAATACACCATGAGGAACACTAGAGAAGGCTCCTAGTGGATCTACCTCTAATGATTTGTAAGGATGTTTCTTGAATGTGGGGCGAGGTCTATCAGAGATCTTAACTATATTTGGAGTAGCCATTCTTCAAAGATTTGCAGTGAGATAATGAAAAATGGAGAATACCTTATGCGCCTTCGGTTTGCACGGAGTGGTGGGATTGATTTCTTTATGCAATGACTTCGGCAGGAGATCTTTGGTGTGCTTGATGAATCTTGTTGCAGAGCTCCACTTTTTGCTTCTTCTTGAGTGCAGAATGAGCAAATGATTTTTGAGAAATCCCTTATATTGCTCCCTAAACCCTAATATCTATTTGCAATAAATGCTTCACCTATATTATTCCGGTTTGCCTTGTCCGAATAGCTTGGAGTATCCCGGATCAGTCCTGATCTGTGAACATCATCCGGATCTTTCAATCATGAATAAATTGAGGTGACACATTACAAGAACATTCCAAACACTCTGTCCAATCCGCAGAATAAGATAGTGCACTTCCGGATCTCTTCGGACCTGTTTGTAATCCTCTGTCATACCAGAGCATCTCCCGGAACAGGTCTTACTTGATCGATTACAGCTTCTTCATAACTCCATGCGGACCTCTGAAAACTTATCTGGATCATCTCAGAACTTATATATTTAAACCCTTTACTCCGCATCTTGTGCCACATCTGGCACCACTTGATTGGCTGGGGGAACAGGATTTTCTTTGAGTCTCCCCCTGAGCCAGAGCTCACTTTTTAATTTCCGGAAGAAATATTAGCACCAGAGTCTGGTGCGGATCCAACCTCTACATTCTCTAAACTTTTCTTCACCCAAATCTTGCTCATCTGATTCCTAACTTCATCCGCATTCATCTTTTGTTTACCCTTGTCTTGATTCTAATTATACACCAGACCTCTTTTGTCCTGATTCTTGCTTCTGCAAACTTTAGCATTATGACCGGACCTATTACAGATTTGGCAAATAACATTTCTTTGCATATTTGACTGATATCCTCTTGATCTGCATTGATTAGCCATATGACCTACTCTATTGCATGTAAAGCATTTACCTTTGAATGATTTGTTTACTTGCATATTTCTGCATTCATGGGATTTGTGTCCATACCTTTTGCAGTTGAAGCACTGTCCGGAGAAGGATGAATTAATCTAATTAATTCTCTTTCTGCACTGATTAGCTTTGTGACCAAAATGGTTGCAGCTGTGGCAGTATCCATTGAAAGATGGATATCTTTGGGCATTGGGCTGTCTTACCGAAGGTCTTCTAGGCCTGCTCCTTGGATTTTCTGATCCAAAATTCTTTTGACCGGATCCGGAGCTTTCTCCTTTCTCATATCCCAAACCATACTTGTCATCTGTCCTCTTTTGACTTCCAAGAAGAACTTCAAGTTGAGCAGAACTTATCTTGAATTTCTCTTTATATTCATTTGCTGTTTGAAGGTCTCTTTTGAGAGAGGCAATTTGATCCTCAAGTTTTTCTTCATTATCTTTGGCATCTTCAAGATCAGATTCAAGATGTCTGATAATCCTGTCCATCTGGTGGCATTCTTCTGATTTTTCTTTGAGAGATTGTCTTAGATTGTCTTCAGCCTTTCTTTTTTCTTCAATCTCTTGAGTAAACTTTATAGTTCCTGATTCCATTTCATGTCTTAACATAATGACTTCTTTTGATAACTTTTCACATAACTTGGTTTGCTCAGTCAATTCTTCATTTGTATTGCTTTCATCACTTTGTCTTGCCAATTGTTGGAGCAGCTCCTTTCTCTTTTTCATAGAAAGACTTAATTTGTCTTTTAATTCTCTCATGAATTCATCAGCCTGTTTGAGTCTTTCCTTTAATTCATTGACTTCAGAATTTGACTGTTCAAGATCCTCAAGGGCAGTCTTGAGTTGCTCTCTTAAACCATATGCATCCATTTGAACTCCCAGATCTTCCTCAAGCTGTTAGGCTCTATTAGGAGGAACTTAGCTCTGATACCAATTGTTGATAACTGAGAGGGGGGGGTGAATCAGTTATCCTAATTATTTCCCTTATTGAACTTTCTTTTTAATTGATGCAACATTGAATCAAACACAAAAACATTATCATGAAATAAGAAACACATGACATAGTATTTTTGACGTGGAAACCCTGTTAAGGGAGAAAACCACGGGGTGATTAACCCAAAATTATTCTCTGTTAGAAGAATAGGAAATTACAAAATGGCACTTGCCAATTAGGGCTCACTGCCCGAGCACACTGCTCACAAGAGGCCCACTGCCTACAATAAGACACACTGTCTACAAAGTGATAAAAATCACAGTCTTGAACTGATTGGAAGCATCTGCATATGCTGGAGTTTAGTTCCGGTTAGGCTTAGTACACTGATCTGCTGCACTTCATCTTTTCTCTGTTCTTTATTCTGCTATCCTTTCACATTCCGGATCTGTCTTGGTACTTCTGCTCTGTTCTGCACTTCTTCGCATATATCATAACATCATAACTACTCCACAACTAAATCCATCCTCTATATATATATCCGCACAAGTAATTTCATCATCTTTCTAGTCGGCATCCGGAACAGTCTAGTTTCTTACAAACTCTGTTCTGTCGGCTGAATCCTTCCTCACCAAGCAATGCGGATCAAGCATATACTTGTAGATATCATTAATCATGTCGGCCAAACATGATTCATGCCTTCACAACCTTTATCATCAACAGTAACACATCCGGAAAGTAGTCTGATACTCTGTCAGTCAGTTCTTCCTCTGTTTTCACTGTCTCTCAGGAATCCGAAACTCAACTATTCATATCTTTTTCCTTGTCCATCACCGGAGGCTAAATCCTTGGAATATACCACTCAAGGTAGTCCTCTTGACTTCCCCAAATCCGCACTGTACCAAGACACTTCCTCTAAGAGATCCGGACCAATCTGTCGGACCTTGCCACATGCTCTGTTCTTGTTCACCGGACCACAACAATCTTTATTCTGACTTCCGGTAGAGACACATCATGACTTGCGGATATGTGGGATGACCTTTGTTGCCATCAATGACAACAACCATGAATCCATATAGTGTCTCTTGCCAACACCCTTTGCCATTGATGTCAAAGGGGGAGAGAAGACATGTGAAAAACAAGTGGTTAATGATCAAAGGGGGAGCAGTAAAGGAAGAGAAGACATGTGAAAAGTTGTTGTTGATAGGGGGAGCTGTGACAGAAAGGAGAAGTTCTTGTCTTGATGGTTTTTCACATCATATGTTGCCATCAATGACAAAGGGGGAGATTGTTGCAAGTATGAGGTGAACCAGTGTTGTCATTGATGTCAACATACTCATATTACATTGACAAGAAGGATTGGATGAGCTGTGTGTTGAGGATATTGAGAAAATTAGCCTCAGTCAGGAACAGTGAAGAACAGTGATGAGAAGAAGGCAAATATATTGGATAGGTTGAGAACCGGAGGATGCGGATTAAAGGGTTTGCAGATATGAGTCTTGAGATGCTTCAATCAAGTTTTCAGAGGTCCGCATGAAGACCTGAAGAAGTTATGGCTATCTATGTGGAACCGGTTCCGGCAAGTGCTTAGAGGTGACAGAGGATCACAGAAAGGTCCGGTGAGGTCCGGAATTGTACAATCCTAATCTGCGGATTGGAAAGAGTGTTTGGGATGTCCTTGTGATGTGCCATCTTGAGCTGTGTATGATTTGGAGGTCCGAAAGTACCTCTTGCATTATGACAGTGGCGACAGACTGTGTTCTTGAAGTTCCGGATAAGGAGGATAAGAGATTTCAGTAAGTAAAGGAAATGTGGACGTACCTGGTCATTCAGGCAAGCTTGTGAAGGTTCTTGGATCATGTTGAGGTTGTGTTGTTGGTCCGCATTGATAATGTATGATTTGAAGGTCCGGAAGTACCTTCTACAGTGGCGACAGACTATGTTCTTGAAGTTCCAGATGAGGAAGACAAGAGATTCCAGCAAGTAAAGGATGTGCGGATGTATCCGGTCATTCAGGTAGGCTTGTGAAGTTTTCTGGATCGTGTTGAGGTTGTGTTGTTGATCCGCATTGATAGTAGAGCCCGGAATTGAAGTTATTCTTCCGGATGAAGTTCTTGCTCTGTTTAGCCGACCGGATGAGTTGTTCATCCTGCGAACGTTCTTGTGGTGGCCAACCGGATGTGTTATTCATCTTGCGGATACTCTTATGGTCGTTTGCCGACTTAGATGTTTGTTCCTAAGTCGATGTCTTGTATAAATAACGGTTTGTGAGTTCATTTCAAAGTGTGGATTGTGTGGATGAGTGTGGCATAGTGAAGAGAAGTGTGAAAGCCAGAGCAGAAGTTTTTGGGCTTAAAAGGAACTGATCCGGACATAGTAGAGATGTCATTCTCCAGTTCAAGATTGTGATTCTTATCACTTTGTAGACAGTGTGTCTCTTAGTAGGCAGTGGGCCTCTTGTGAGCAGTGTGCTCGGGCAGTGAGCCCTAATTGGCAAGTGCCATTCTTTTTCTTATTCTTCTAACAGAGAATAATGCTTGGGTTAATCACCCCGTGGTTTTTCCCTTAACCGGGTTTTCCACGTCAAAATCTTGGTGTTCAATGTGTTGATGTTTATCTGCTCTTGTGTTTATGTATTATGCTTTCATGGATGATTAATTGATATACTGTTAACTAACAACGAAGAATCAAGTGTTTGAAAGAACAAGAAGTTTTATACAACTGATTCACCCCCCCCTCTCAGTTGTATGCCTTAAATCCAACACTAATACTTAGCCTTTTTTTTACAAAAAGTTGCAATTTGAGCACTAACAATTTTTAAAAGAACCTCTAAATTTATTTGATTCAATTTTGCCTAAATTTTATATGCCCCCCTAAGATTTGCATGTAATTTCCTTAGTGATTTTAGACAAACGAAAATTGCCTATTTAAAACACTAAAATAAATTTTGAATGCCTTTTTGAAGGCAAATATTTTAAAAAGCATACTGCCTTGAAAATTAAAAAAATTAGGGCAAATTATCAAAAAAAGAGGATAGGGGTAGATTAGGGTAGAAATACCAAAAAAATAGGGATGTTTTCACTTTGGGGTCAATTTTGCTCTTCACAGGCCAATTTGAGGCTGATTATGGCACCATTGGGGTGATTTACCCTCTAGGGCTGATTTGCCCTTGAATTTTGGCCTCACGCACTGGTGTAGGGGTGTGATACAAGGCAAATTGTGTGGGCAGGGGCATGGAATGATGCAGGTCATCATCCCTTCTTCCTCCTTTTGCTAGGATATAATAGGGTCGAATGTCCTCAACAAAGCCACCTCACCTTGAATGGGGGCATTGCAGACCAAACAGGGTCAAATTACCTTCAAATTAGCCACACAACATATCAAATAGGGCTGAATGACCTTTTGCAAATACAAATGCAAACATTCTGACTTTGACTTTGAATGCAGACATCAAACAACTACAAAATATTGACTTCTTGTGGTTGTGATTTGAAACTGGTGGTGATGTTTAAATAAACACCAAACTAGAATCCATGACTACCAAACATAGATTAGAGATTTTGAAGACCAAAGTGGAAGCGACTCCTAAGATATAAGTCACAGCTAGCTAAAAAGAATGGTGGGCATTGAAGTTTTAACTAGAAAATGTAACATCTCTGGTTTCCCCAAAACAACAACCTTCACCCTCCATGTTTATGGATGTCACACTTGTGGATCAGCTAAGAAATCAATAACAACCTGAGCTTCAAACCACATACACAAGCCGCCCTCCTTAGGGAAGTTCAAACAACTCAAAAATAAACAATAGGATGAAACCCTCATCACTAATGACCATATTATATAGGTGAGGAGAAGTGAGGAGGTTGAGTCGACTTCAATAGTCCACTCACCAAGTGGTAAAATGATGTTGACACATAGCTTGGAGAGTTGTGTTGAACTCTCCAAGTCGACACCTAGCCACCTAAGGTGGCTTAAATCCATGTGCTAATTTTATTATTTAGAATAAGTAAAATATGATAAAGTTTAGCACTAACAAGTTTGTTCCTTGCAGGCCCTTGATTTAGGCCTGATTTGAAAAGTGTGTGAAGGGAAAATGTTCACAAATAAGTTACATGTATCAATTTTTTTATTAAGGTTAGAATTACGGTTAGGGCTAGGATTAACATTAGGGTTAAGGTTAGGGTTGGGTTAGAATTAGGGTTAGGTTTACAATTAGGGTGAGCATTATGATTAGGGTTAGAATTAGAATTAGGGTTAGGGTTAGAATAAGAGTTGGGGTAAGGTTTAGAATTAGGGTTAAGATTAGAATTACAATTAGGGTTAGGGTTAAAATTAGAATTAGGGTTGAATTATGGTTAGGGTTATATATATTACTTATTTAGGTTATATATATTAATATTAACAATATATAAAATATCAATACTATATATAATATTAATAATATATAAGTAATGTATATATAGTAATAATAGTTAGGGTTAAGGTTAGGTTTTAAATTAATTCAACCCCTAAATGATTAAATTAGGGTTAGGGTTAAGATTAATATTATTGTTAGGTTTAGGGTTATATTAGGGTTATAGTTAGAACTAACTCAAACCTTGAATTCTTTAATTAGAATTAGGGTTAGAATTAGAATTAGGATTAAAATTGGGGTTAGGGTTAGGATTAAAATTAAAGTTACTTTTAGGGTTATGATTAGGGTTAGGGTTAGATTTAGAATTAGAGTTAGAGCTGGAATTAGGATTAAAATTAAGGTTAGTGTTAGGGTTTGAATTAGGGTTAGGGTTAGGGTTAGAATTAGGGTTAGGGTTAGTTTAGTATAATACTATATAATAATATGAATTATATATATGTAATTTTTTATATTTTAGAGAATTATATATATTTTAAATACATACATTTATAGAAGATTATATATATATTAGTAGTATCAATAATATATATAATATTAGTAATATATAGGTAATGTATATAGTAATATTAGATAGGGTTAAGGTTAGGGTTAAAATGAGGGTTTGAAGTAGACTTAGATTTAGGTTTTGAATTAATTCAAACCATAAATGATTACATTAGGGTTAGGATTAAAATTAGGTTAGGGTTATGGTTAGGATTAGGCTTACGATTATGGTTAGGATTAGGGTTAGTGTTAAGATTTGATGCAGGAGTATCCACATGAATGGCCAATCCGGCATCAACCAAAAAGAGATTTGAGGTTTGGTTTTCAATTTTGGTGTTTTTTGGTTTTCTTTTGGCATCTCATGGCTATTGGTCTGTGTGGCATGTCAAAATTTGCAAGTTTCAATTTTGTCATATTTTGGGTGCCAACGCACAATAGGCAACCTTCATGAAAACAATTGTTCAAGTGGATCAATGAAGCTTTAGGAAAAACCCTCTTATGAGTGGATTGTTGAATTTGTCTTGGATTTGATGCCAAAGATTTCAAGGTCATATGCCTTATGGTTTTACAAATGTAATTGGTTTGCGACTTGTGTTGGTAGACTGGCAAAACTATAAAATTTCACATTCCATGATGTTTGATGTAAAATGGTTTGGCGGAGGTCTTGGGAAGGTTGAGATGCTAATCCCTGTCCATTTTGGTGAGATTTCGAGGGCTGAGTGCAAGAAGTTGAGTCCATTTATCTTTAAAAAAAATTAGGAGTATGAAATGTATTACTTGGAGTGTAGTTTCCAAATATGTAATTTATTTTACTACCTAAACATGATACAAATTGATTTTCAATAGGCATGTCTAAAAACTCCTATTTAAAAGTCACTTTTTTTACCATACCATGCACATGTACATCAACCATATTTTGACCTAAATAATTGTATTTTTTTGAATTATTTTGAGAAAATATCTGTAACACATTGAAGATTGTGCATGATATTTTTTTGTAATTTTTTTTATATTTTATTTATTTATTTTGTATTGGTCTTAATTGTTGTTTTGAAAATCCCTAGTGTACGTCACACATAAGATGACCTAAACTTATCATTTTTTAACTTTTTTTTTTTCAAATTAAAAAGAATTGGTTGAAGATTGTGCACATATTTTTTTTTTAGAAAATTATTTTAATAAAAAGTTATTAAAATAATAAGAAACCCTGATATTTCAAGTTTATGGACTAGTTTCATTAAAAAATATTTGAAAAATAGAAAAAAAAAATCCAATTGTAAAAAAAATACATATTTGGAATCTACACAATCGCATTTGTAATGGGTTTTAATTTCGTAAAAAAATTCTACAAAAAATAACTTCATACATATGTCTAAAGTCACTCTTTTCTAGTGACACTGATATGACCTTCAAGTTGCAAGTCAGAGCAAGTCCAAAGCTAGGGGTCGACTCCCCAAGCATTTTTTCTGACCTGAAACCCATAGCGAAAACTAGGCCAGAAATTGAAATTTTAAGAAACGAAATCCCGTTTAGTTTTTTTTTTTTAATTTTAAACCTTTATGAAATGAGGTCCTATTTTTGGAAAATGAGATCCCACTTTTGGCTCAAAGTTCCGAAGTAAAATGGGATCTTGTTTCAATTTTCCCAATTTCATGTTTTTGGTTAAGTTTGAAACTTCCATGAGAAGTAGACTCATCTTCTTTCTTTTACCCCAAGTTCATAGCAAAAAGTTACAACAAAAGTCATTTTCAGTCTGGGAACTCACTCTTGTGTGTCTTGTCATAGTCATTTTGAAAGTGGCAAAGAAATTCAATGAGAAAATGATCATCTTTTTGATTCATCATCTGATTCAATAATGCGTTCCTTGTGTAAATTGGCATACATGTATAAAGGCAAATGAACAAATTCAGTATAATCTTGTCATGACATTGCAGAAGCGTGGATGTTAGAGAGTCATGGATGTGTTGGGTTTTTTCTTGCAAACAAAAGAAGTTTTGTGTAAATTATTTGATTGAGTATCTTCATTAGATTCATAGCCTGCTATGCAACACATCTTTAAAGTTTGTTGTGGAATATCTAATATGCAAGTTCAAAGTGCCATTAGTTTAAAATTTAATAAAGACATGCTTCAATGTTCACCTAAGGGACATGAGTTCATGTTCTATTCAAAACAACTCTGACTTGGTAAAGCACAACTTCCTTTGGAGCGTAGGGTATAGTTCTTCCTGAATAAGCATATACTTCAGTTTGGTAAGTTGACACCTCACCTTCTTGTTGTTTTTCCACTCAATTTAAAAAATCAATTGTTGTATAAAGGTCATGCAATAGAGAAATAGAGGGTCATTCTTGGTCAAAGGAGAGATGGTCTTGAAGAAAAGAATGTAGACATTGTTAGTTTTACCTTAACAAGACCAATTCTAGACAATTTGAAACCCCAAATGTAAGCACCATGATGGAATTTCAAAAGTGTTATTCATGTCATATTTCAATGCCTCTGAAGAGGAAGAAACAAAATAATCTGAGTCACCTAGAAGACTACCACGTAGAATTTGAAAGTGTTAGATGCATAGGACAACTAAGAGGGGGGTGAATTAGTTGTTTATTAAAACATTAAACCCTTAATACTATTCCAACCCTTATTAGCTTTCAAACTCTTATTATGCATTAGCAGAATGCAAACATATGAGACATCAATGTAAACACATTCAAACACATAATAACACTAGATTTACATGGAAAATCCAAGAAGGGAAATACCACGGTGAGGATTGGCTCACATATATATGAATAGCAACATTGAATATAACAGGCTCACTACCAGAGGGCTCACTGCCCAAAAGAAGAAAGGTTCACTGCGATAAGGACTCATTGTCTAGAAGAAGGGATAGAGGAAGACTGTCATAAAGAGATTCACTATCTTAAGGCAACAATAGAATTCCACCATTGCAACCTTATGTCATTCGCAACCTCTGGCTCACTAACTCCAGTAACTTCAAGCTAACTGAAATGTAGACACCTGCTACTCACTGCATCTGAAAGTCATATGCTTTTATGCTTGCACTCAAATCACCACACTTGATTATATTCGCATCTTGCACTTCCTCACTTATTTAATCAATCTTCACCTTACATTTATATCATCCACAACTTGAAAAACATCTTCAAGTCGGCAACAAAGAGACATATGCACCTCAAATGTGCAAACACCAAATAGGTCGGTGCTAAACACCTCAGTGGTGGAAACAAGTGAATGCGGACCACACCAAGGGTTAATTAGGACCTAAATCTACTTCAACATGCTACACTATGCTTACACAAGCAATGGAGCACATCTGCAATTAGCGCTAACAAGCCAGGTTGGCCAGACCTATATTAACACCTTTAAGCAATTAAGTTCATGCTTTATCAGGACTAGAAACAACTTGCAGACCACACAACATCATACATTATTCTTGAATATTCAGCATCATTAGACTTTTTTGCAATATTACCTCAACCATCTGAAATAAGGAATGCCTTCTTCTTGCGTAGCAGGATGAACTACGACTTGAATTCTAACACAAGAACTGAAAGTAGAGCGACCCAACACTAGAAACTCCAAGGGAAAGTAGATAAAGACAATATAAGTACTTTCCTAGATCTGCAAAACAAGAAACCTCAATGCAGAGAAATACAGAGCAATCTCATTTCTCCCAAACAACCTTCTTCACAGAAAAACACTCTATTAACCACATCTTTCACTGCTACATGATGCAAAACCTAAAAATATGGATATAACACCTCTTAACACCTTTGATCATCACATCCAAACTATACAGGCATATATTTACCCATGAAGAAATGCAGAGCACAACATTGAACACACCTCTGTCACACTGTACACTCTTTTAATCAAAATTTCTCAAAAGCACTTGGAAACCAAGTGAACCATCCACATCAGCAATACCAAAAACACCTTCTCAACATCCTCAAACACTTCTTATCATGAATGTACTATAGGTTCACATCAATCCATGGTATCAAACCACAACACATCCAACATTATCAACACGCTCCAACAATCTCCCAGGTGACTCTGCATACAAAGGATTGATATCAATGACAATACTGATGACAACACCAACTTCCAACAACTCCAATTGACATCAATGAAAACACTAGCAAGCTTCCAACAATCTCCCCTTTTGTCATTGATGGCAACACCAACTCTCTGAAAAACCATCAACAACAAAAAGAATCAAGAAACAAATTTGCAACCAACAACACTCCCCCTGACAGGGGAATCTCTTACTCTTCACACTTTTCAACTCTACTTCATAGACTTCTTCTCCCCATACCTAAGGAGTTCTTCAGATCATACTTTCCCCTACAATATTCTTCTGCACTATGGTTTTTGAACTATTCTAACTCTCTCCTCCTTTGACATCAATGGAAAAGGGCCATAAACTCATCCAACTCTCTTTCCTACATGCTTCACACTTTCCTCTTTTGCATTGAATTCTTTTTCTCTCCCCCTTTGACAACACTTCAAATGAAAACACTTTGTATCTTTCTCACATCCCTCTAACATTTGCATACACCACTTCAAGAAAAACTTGCAACACTAGCAAGTACCTGCTCTCTCTCCACTACTCTCCCTTTTCTACACTCTCCCCCTTAGGGACATGAAATATGCTCCATCTGACTACACCAACCAATAGAACCACTACCTACTCCCCTTGAGAGGTAGCTTTCAACATTAGTGTAGGACTAAGAATGTATCTTGAAATGCTACTCAGACAGATGCACATACTTATGCATCTAATTAAAAGGAGGGGCAATAACCCCTAACTTCTATTGATACTCTAATGTATCTTTTGGAAGAGCCTTTGTGAAAATATCTATAACTTGATATTTAGTAAGAATATATTCTAGCATTACTTCCTTTTCTGCAACCTTCTCTCTTAGAAAGTGATACCGGATTGAAATATACTTTGTTCCTGAATGCATTACCAGATTCTTGAAATGTTGATAGCACTTGTATTATCACACAAGTTCATCATATGATACTTTGACATCCTTCAATGTCTGCTTCATCCACAACACTTATGTGCAACAAGATATTACAACAATATACTCTTCCTCTATAGTAGATAATGACATTGAATCTTGATTCTTACTCAACCATGATACTAGTTTGCTTCCAAGAAAGAAAGCATCACCACGTGTACTTCTATCATCTATACATCCTGCCCAATATGCATTTGTATATGCACTCAAGGTGAAATCAATATCCTTAGGATACCATAAGCCATAATTTGGAGTGCCTTTTAAGTATCTATATAGCCTTTTGGCTTTTGTAACATGTGACTCTCTAGTCCTGATCTTCTTGAAATATAGCCACAAGACAAACTGCATGCATGATATCCATTTTGGTAATAGTTAGGTATAGTAATCCACTAATCATTGATCTATACTTGCTCTGATCTATCTTAGGAGATGCATCATTCTTTCTCAACTTATAACCAGTAACCAAAGGAGTACATACTAGTTTAGAATCCTCCATCCTAAACTTATTCAACATTTCCTTAATATATTTTGATTGATTGATAACCCAAGGAAGAAATACATTTCCCCACACATTGACATTTTAGACTTTTTCTATATTTCCTCTACAAATCTCTTGCTCATACCTTCATTTCCTCCAAATATTATATCATCGACATATACCACCACAATCAAGATTTGATCTTCTTCAACTTTGAAGTACAAATTACTATCTGTAGTACCATTTTTGAATCCTCATTGCAGCAAATATTTATCCAATCTTGCATACTAAGCTCTAGGACCCTGTTTGAGTCCATACAATGCCTTCTTCAATTTGCAAACCATATTTGGATCATTTGATAACTAAAATCCTTCCGGTTGTTTAATGTATACCTCTTCTTCCAACTCTCCATTTAAGAATAGAGATTTCACATCCATCTGATAAACTTTGAAGTCCTTATGAGCTGCAAAGGCCAAAAACATTCTAATGGGCTCCATTGTTGCAACCAGAGAAAATGTTTCCTCAAAATCTATTCCTTTTGCTTGTGAGTAGCCTTTACACACAAGCCTGGCCTTATTTCTGACTACTTCTCCATTCTCATTCAATTTTTTCTAGAACACCCATTTAGTTCCTATCACATTTTTGTCTGCTAGTCTTGAGACGATTTCCCAAGTCTGATTCTTTTCAATCTGCATCAATTCTTCTTCCATAGCTTTGATCCAATTTTCATCTTTGCATGCTTCAATCACTATTCTAGGTTTTATTTTAGATGATAAGCACAAATTCACCTATTCATCTGGCATAGCAAATTTTCTTCTTGTTAATACACCTATGTTCTTATCTCTAATGATTTGATCCTCAAAATGATTCTTTTACATATATTTGGGAGTCTTCGGAATCCTTTCTAGAGAATCTTCTTCATCAACTTGCATCTCCTCTTCATTTTCTTCTTATTTTCCTTCTTCTTTGCAAGGGAGCTCATCGAATTCATATCCTTCTATCAACACTAAGATTTGATGTGATTCTTCATCCACTTTAACATTTGTACTTTCAACTAAATTCTTTAGCCTCTTGTTGTAGCAATTGTAAGCTTTGCTCTTTGTAGAATATCCAAGGAAGATTCCTTCATCTAATCTTGTATCAAATTTTCCCAAGTTTTCTTCTCTATCCTAATATAGCATTTGCTTCCAAACACTCTAAAATATTTAACGGTAGGAGTTCTTCCATACTATAGTTCATATGGAGTCTTTGAATTATTGACCCTTGCTTGCACTCTATTATATATGTAGACTGTAGTGTGAATACCTTCTCTCCAATAGATATCTAGTAGATTTGCTTCTTTCAACATTGTCCTTGTTGCTTCCTGAATTGTCCTATTCTTCTTTTCCACAACTCTATTCTGCTAAGGAGTCCTAGGAGCTGATAAATGCCTTTTTATTCCATGATCTTCACAAAAATAGTTAAACTCATTGGAAGTGAACTCACCACCTCTGTCAAACCTCAAGCACTTTATTTTCATATCTATTTCATTCTCAACCATAACATTAAATGCTTTAAACTTATCTAGAGATTCAAATTTTTCTTTGAGAAAGGTTACCCAAGTCATTCTAGAGTAATCATCAATTAACAACATGAAATGCATGTCACCTTGAAAGCTTCCTATTCTTGTAGGTCCACATAGATCTGTATGTACCAAGTCAAAAGGTCTTGTGGTAGAATACTCTTTGATTTTAAAATTCTTTCTTGTTTTCTTCCCAATCTGACATTCCTTGCAAATTGCAATGATGGGCTTTGTAATTCTTGAAAGATCTCTCACAACCTTAGTAGAGTTGATCCTCACTAGGCTATCAAAATTGATGTGACACATTCTTCTATGCCATAGCCAACTTTCATTGATTTGAGTCATAAATAACATATCACTTACACTTTTGATCTGATATACATTTCCTTTTGTCCTTGTTCCTATAGCAACCAAAGTTCTGGAGCTTTCTTTTCTAATCTCACAGCCTTCATCCTAAAACATAAGGTTATATCCTCTACTACATGTTTGTCCTACACTTAGAAGATTATGTTGGAGACCCTTGACATAGAGAACATCATCTGTATTATGCTTGCCATCAAAACTAATCGAACCTTTTCCACAGATCTTAGCAAATGCATCATCTCCAAACTTAACAAAACCTCCATCAAACTTCTCAATCTTAACAAACTTATTCTTATCCCCTGTCATATGATTTGAACATCCACTATCAATTATCCAGTAGTTTTCCTCCTCTCTTGCATGACAAGTAGTTACCAAAGCTCCTTTGATATTGTGCTATGTTTTCGGAGGAATTTCCTTCATACATCTTTTAGAGTCAGTAGAATTAGTTCCAACATTCAAAGCCATGAATAAGAATTCATCAAATTCATCATCCAGATAGTCAGACGAGCATCATCAGATGTTATAGCATTTTCTTTAACATAATAACTCCTATTGATTGATTTACCTTTATTATCCTTGTATTTATCATTTGATATTTTGACCAGACATTTTGAAGCATAATGACCTATTTTTCCACAGTTAAAACATTTGAAGGGCACCTTACTTTTGTATTTTCTAGTGCCCTTTTTCAATCTACTTACAAAATTTGTTTCCACTTCATCAAAATCCTTTGGATCTGACTCATCATTCTTTTCTATCTTGCTAACCTTAAAAGCAATCTCTTTTCTTGAATCATCTTGACCAAACTCTCTTAATTCAAAAGTACTTAAAGTTCCAAACAATTGATCTATAGTATAATTAAATCCTAATTTTGAACTTCTTCAATAGCAGAAACTTTAGCACTATAATATTTTGGAAGAGTTCTTAGTACCTTCTTTACCACTCCATTTTCCTCCATCTTTCCACTAATACGATTGATGGAATTGACAACTTCATCCACTCTATGCATGTAGCTTGCAATATTTTCATCCTCTGAAATCTTTAGGGTTTCAAACTTGGTCTTCAAATTCTACATCGTTGCTTGCTTGACCTTGGCATCTCCTTCATAGATACTTTCCAGCATCTTCTAGATCTCATTAGTAGTTTTGTAGCTCATTACCTTCACTAATTTTGAATTAGAAGGACTGTTCAGAAGAGCACTCCTTGCCTTGCCATTGTTCTCATAGTCTTTAATCTCATCATCATCTTTTGGACCCTCAGTAGGTATAGTATATTTATTTTCAACTAACTTCCATACATCATACCCTAATGAGACAAGAAATCTTTCCATCGTGATCATCCAAAAAGCATACCTTAATACCTTTCCTGTGCACCATCTGAATCTACCCCAAGTGATTAAGCTTATTCAAGGAACCTTTCTCTAATACCAATTGTTAGATGAATAGGAAAAATTAGAGGGGGGGTGAATCAGTTGTATATTAAAACATTAAACCCTTAATACTGTTTCAACCTTTATTAGCCTTTAAACTCTTATTATGCATTAGCAGAATGTAAACATATGAGACATCAATGCAAACACATTCAAACACATAAGAACACCAGATTTATGTGGAAAACCCAAGAAGGGAAAAAACATGGTGTGGATTAGCTCATATATATGAATAGCAACATTGAATACAACAGGTTCACTGCCGGAGGGCTCACTACCCAAAATAAGAAAGCCTCACTACCAAAAGGACTCACTATCCAGAAGAAGGATTAGAGGAAGACTACATTATAGAGAGATTTACTATCTCAAGAAAACATGAGAATTCCACCACCGCAACCTTACGCCATTCGCAACCTTTGGCTCACTACCTCAGTTAACTTCAAGCTAACTGAAATGTAGACACCTTTTGCTCACTACATCCAGAAGTCATAAGCTTTTATACTCACACTCAAATCATCACACTTGATTATATTCTCATCTTGCACTTCCTCACTTCTTTAATCCATCTTCACATTGCATTTATATCATCTGTAACTTGAAAAACATTTTCAAGTTGGCAACAAAGAGACATATACACCTCAAACATGCAAACACCAAATAGGTCAATGCCAAACACCTCCATGGTGGAAAGAAGTGAATTCAAACCACACCAAGGGTTAATCAGGACCCAAATCTACTTCAACATGCTACACCACACTTCCACAAGCAACTAAGCACATCCGCAATTAGCGCTAACACACTAGGTTGGCCAGACTTGTATTAACACCTTTAAGCAATTAATTTCACACTTTATCAGGTTCGGAAACAACTTGCAGAACACACAACAACATCATATAATATTCTTGAAAACTCAACATTATCAAACTCTTCTACAATACTGTTGTCGATGGTAAATTTTGCACTTTACTAGCAACAATGGGACATCTCAAAACGTGGGACTTGATTTTGAGATAACCTCTGGTTTTAAAGAAGCCAACTCTTCTTCATTTCTAGGATTTGATGAAAAGGGATAGGGAATAAGAGAAATTAACTTGGAGTAACTAGAACTATTCAAAGGCGATGCACCGGATCAGATTCAAACTCTCTACTAAGGAAAAACTCACTTTCTCTCTTATTGATTAATAACTAAGATAATCACAACTATTCAAAAGAGCATCAATGCATGATTTTTATAGCAGATCACATTTTTATTACTTTAACAAATAGATAGAATGAATTACAATATTACAAATAAAACAGATAAAGACTTAATTTTTAGCATGAAATGTCATTCCTCTTCATAGATGAAAGGAAAATAGAGTATACAAGCTCTTAAATAGATACACAAATGTACAACATTCAGAATCCCTTCTGAGAAATATCCACTAAGGCTTAAGTCTTCTTCTCCACTATATTTCTAATAAGCTCCAACCCTCGTTATTACAAAATCTCATGCTCTTAAATAGATTACTGAGCGGGAAAACCCTAGAGAAACTATAACTAACTAAAGAAAAAATCATATAAAATCCTGAGTTACATTATAAAACTACTTGTTACAAGAACTTAAAGCACTACATGATTGTTGCATGAAGAAAGAGATTGCCACATAGATTCATTGACCAATAGCCCAATAGGAGAGATTTGTTGGAAAACTCACGCTTGCAAAAAGCACAGCGTTGCCAAGTGTCTCCTTTATCTAAATCTATCGGGACCCACCATCCTTTATTATTGTTTCTCCCTAATGAGTTTTACTTATAGCATGAGAGTGACACATGTTTCATCCATCCAATAGCGCATCAAGAAGGGTTTTTTAGGGATGTATGTTCTCAAAATATGTGAGGAGATGACACCTGGAATTTCCTAGCCAATGGTGCACCAAGAAGAAGGTTATCAGAACTGGGACTTCCTCGGATGAGTGCAAAGATGAAACGTAGCCAACACTTCTTTTCTATCAATGAATACTGCATCTTTAAGAAATCAACGTCATCCTGGGCCCCACCAAAAAGTGAAAAGGTATTGCATGGATTCCTTAACCAATGGCATAATGAGAAAATGTTGTTAGAACTATGTGTCTCCAAATTGTGCATGCGGATGACACCTAGACCTTCCCAACCAATGGTGCAACAAGAAGAACCATCCAAAGCAATACTACCTTGGAGAAACACCAATAAGACACATAGCCGCCTCCACATTTCTCCAAAAAAAAAACTCTATATAAGCCTGAAACCTTAGATATGTACATATTTTGTGTCTTCAACACCATCTTCTTTGATATGTATATTTTGTTTCTATTGATGCTTCTTCTCTTGAATCAAAATGAATCTACCACGAACCCTTAAAACTCAAAATGTAGAGTTTTTACTCTACAGTTCTTGGTGACTCACCAAAAAATTTGTGCCTGCGTAGAAGAACCCAAAAACTATAGTAGAAAAGGAAAGCAAAAAGGAAACATCTACGACTTGCTCTACAGCTTCTGGAGAGCTTGTTGCAATGTGGTCCAATCAGCTTCAGAAGGTCGTTCCTTCTTTCCAGTGCCTCAAACACCCTATCTAGATCGATTATGTCTTTGTAAGAAACTTGCCCCGAAGGCTGTCAATGGTCGATTTAATATGGAATTTTAAATGCGTGAGAGGTTGCAAAACTACTTCAACCTCTATGATATTTAGTGTTGGACTCATACCTGCAAGCATCGCTTGGTCATTTTGCTTGTTCACCGACAAGGCCTTGATTTGGTCCTCAAAGAGAGCCATTAAATCATCAAGGAATGGGGAGGGGAGTTCTAACTTGACCAAATGTTCAATGTGTCCCTTCATTTCACATACCTCTTTCTTTAAAACCTCCAAATGAGCTTTACATTTTAGAGCCATTTTATTTCTACTCAAGAATTCATTCACTTTGACTGCAACAATTCTCTTGTTGTCCACTCTAGCTGCCAAAAGAGATTCCTCCAAAGAGCTATAAAGATTTTTCGCTAATAGTTGTGATTTAGTGACCTTAGGAGTTACTAGTGACAGAGTCTGTTACACTGTAATGTCAACCTCCATGTTGAGACTTTGGGCATCTAAAATAAACTTAAGTGCCAGCTTAAGTTTGGTGATTTCCTCTGAAATATGCCTCCAAAATGAAATATAAAATTCTTGAATGACAGGAAGAATATTCACCACTGGAGGCTACTATGTGAGCTCCTATTTGACCTGAAGGAGTTGCTGTTCTTTCACTTGGGCTTCCTCTTTTAATTGTTTATTTGTGTCTTGCTCCTCTACCAGGCTCTTATGCACTTGTATCAATTCACTCATTTTATCACTCAACTATTTGTCAACTGACTCTTCTCTTTCTTCAGAGTGTCCAGTTGTGACTTTATTGTCTCTAACTCTGTGCTTAAACCGTCACTCTTATTCTACTCTGCTTTTAATGTCTCCTTAGAGACCAAATTCTGCATTTCAGAGGTGAGCCTGGAAATTTTTGAATCCTTGGCCTTGGATTCTACCCTCAGTTGGTCCACTGCATTCTTGCCCCGAACCAATTCTTGCGACTATTTTTTGAACTTTCAGCTTATTTTGATATAGTCTACTATGACAAACTTCTAGGTCTCTTCCATTTGTTCCACCTTGTCTTGTGGCCCAGCTTGTGCAAGATTGGTACCCATAGCATGGATGGAGTAATCATCTGGCTGCATTTTGTTCTAAGGCTTAATAACATTTGGGGTCATATGGGCTATCATCAAGGCCTATTGTGCATGATCATATAGAGAATACATGTGAGGAATTACAGGGGCTCAACCTTCTTTAGTTCTCTTCTTTTCTAGATGAGCCTCCCTGGCCTTCCTCTTAGTCTCTACCTGTTGGTGGAATGCGGACAAGGATGGAAGCATACCATCGATGAACATAACACCTTGGGGTAAAGCATAGGGTATATTAATTTGCTATTGTGCCAAGGCAGGGCCAAAACTAGGAGGAACTAGGGAATGCATCAATAGAATAGAGGGGGGGAAAGGTGGAAAACTAATGAGAGGTGGGGCAGTAATTTGGGTGGTAGCATGTGTGGAAAATCCAGTCAATGGAGGCAAAGGGGAAGTAGATGAAACTAGGGGAGTGCACACATTCAATGGTGTTTGGAAAGAAAGGGATATAGACTAAGAGAAAGAAGAGGGTGAATAGATACTTACCTGCTCCATGGTGGATGTGGTTGCACTAGTTGTTGAGCCAAGGAGTAGAACATCTTCCTCCTCAAATTCTTCTTGCAACACTAGCTTTCGCTTCTTTCTTTCTCACTGCTCTTGTTCTACCTCCACTTCCTTCTCTGGCTCAGTCTCTATTTTTTTTTTGCCTCCTCTTCTCCCCCAAATATTTTGCTCACATTGTATAGGGAGGTTGACTCAATGTGATATTCATCTCATATCTGCTCCCACTCTTGATTTGTCTCTATCTCTCCAAAATTCTTCTCCCACTCAAAGATTTCTTGCCTATATTTCCAATAGGCATTGATTTTGTCAATAGGCCAATCATCTTTGAGCAAGGCATTCCTAAGACCTTATCCCATAGGTTTCACAGGATCATAGGGTTTGATAATCTCATAAAATACCTCCCATGGATGCCTGGATTCTTCTGGAATCTGTGCTAACTCAATGTAGTCATCAACCATATCTGTGAGTGGTGACCTTCTTGACTCAATTGTAGGGCGAGTTTGGTGTTCAAAGGCCATCAGAGACTTTTATGCAGACAACCACTTCTTTATCATACAGTCAGGATCATACTGTCATTTATCCATAACCTGATCTAAACCCATTTCAACAAGTTTCATCATGAGTAGTCAGTTTGCTTGCCGCCTAAACAATATGATGCCACCACCCTTGGATAGGGGAATGTCATAGAAATCTTTTCACTTCTTTCTTGCTCCAAATTCTGAGTCAATAATATCCAACTAACAAATCATTTCCAACATGACTACCCTATCAATGAGAAATTTTGGCAACTAAAACGGCTCCTCTTTGAAACCACGCACTCTTAGTAGAGAAAAATGAGCACTAAATAACCAATCACATGGAAGACCTAGACTAGACATCAAGCCTCTCTTCTTATCACTCACCCCAAAAGAGATTATATCTAGGCTAATCTCTATTAATGTCAGAGTCATAAAATGTTCAGAATACACATAAAAATTAGACGTGTTTGATAGGAGGGGGGTCCATATAGACACTAGAACTATCTATTTTCCATCACCCATATCCTCAGTCATCACTAATTGCATGTGAGATGAGAAGAACTAGGGGTTTTGAAAAAGCATTAAATGTAACAAAAAGGACGTGTACCTAAAATACTACTGGTGATGGAGATTATCCATATGGTAATTCATTCTATCTGATATGATCTCCAAAAGATCCATCTTGTAGGCCTGTTGTTGAGTGATCATCTTCAATCAAAAATGGCACCCAACTGATAATCATGCATTTTATATCATCGTCAACCCCATAGATGAAAGCGATCAATGAGCATGCATCTTGTACATCTATGTTAAAACTAGCCAACCCAATTGGTAAAGGAGGTACGATTGCATTATTAGGGTCTAGATGCAGCTCTTGGTTCAAGAAGGTTAACTGAATCTCTCATGTATCCCATGTTTTCTGCCACTTAGGGATACTAGAAAAGTCTATAGAAGCATCATAATGGATCCCCAACATTTCCCGCACAACCTTAGAAGAGTCTTAACATTTATATTCTAGCCAGTAATAACATGGGTATGCTTATCATAACATTTAATATAGGCCTCTACTAGTTCTAGGTTAGGAAAAACTTGAGGCATTATAAACTAGGCTAACTGAGAAGACCACAACCTAATCCCAAAATTCTCCACCTCTCCTTGTTTCATTCTTTCTAACATGCATGCATGTGCTCCTTTCTGGAGGTTTTTGGTATGTTTCAAAAAAATAGGATCAAAAATATTATTAGCTAGATCAATGACAAGGGAAGAGTCTTTCCACCTACCTCTTTTGTACTGTCTGATCTGGGGAGATTTTGCCTTGCATTGTGCTGGTGTTCAGGCATAGGACTTGTTGTGTTGGAAACAAGGCAGATAACTGAGAGGGGGGGGTGAATCAATTATCTCTAAATTTCTTTAACTTTCTTTTCTTTTGTTAACTTAAGCATCAGATTATATAAGCATATGTGATCATAAGAATAGAAATAAAATCAACACACATAACACAAGGATTTTTACATGAAAAACCCTGTTAAGGGAAAAACCACGGGGTGACTAACCCAAGATTGTATTCTCTGTTAAAAGAATAAAGGAGTACAAAATGGTACTTGCCAATTAGGGCTCACTGCCCAAGCACATTGCTCACAAGAGGCACACTACCTACAAGAGCTTAGAGAAGGTAATCAGATGTTTTAACTGATGAGAAGCATCTACAAATGTGAGAGTTTAGTTCTGGTTAGGCACAATACATTGATTTGATGCACTTCATTCTTCCTCTGCTTTAATACTGTTGCTCTGTCACATACCGGACTTGATCTACAACTCTCACACTTGTCCCTACTTTTCTTTGCACTTATTACTTCACATCACTTTTTCACACCCTCCATATTGGAATCCATCTAGTATAAATATTTGCATCAAGGATTTCATCAACTTTCTAGTCAGCAACAAGAACACTCACTATATTTACAAGTTACTGATCTGTCAGCTGAATCCATGCTTGATTTGAGATGCATATCAAAAGCATAGGCATAGAAGTCATTAATCATGTCGGCCAACAATGTATAATCCCCCAAATAGCTTGATCAACACATTTTAGTCATCCAGATTGAGGTCTGATGCTCTGTTGGTCAGTTCTTCCCCTGTTTGCTCTACTTGACTGGAACCCGATGCTCAGATGCTCGTATCTTTTCCATGCTTTACTACCAGAGGCTAAATCTCTAAAATATAGTAGTCATGATACTCCTCTTGACTTATCCAAGTCCACAACTTGCTGAGTTACACCATCTGAAAGATCCGAACCTGATTGTCAGACCTTGTTGCATACTCTATTCTTGTTCACCGAACCAAAACAATCTTCAATCTAACTTCCAGTATAGGCATACTATGTACTGCAGATGTGTGGGATAGACTTTGTTGCCATCAATGACAACACTCATGAAGCCACACAGTATCTCTTGCCAACATGTTATTCACTAACTCTGAGGGCAACTTGATAGTTGCCCTTGTTGTAGATGTCCTTCTCTTAGCACCTTTATTGCTTGCAACCTCCATTATATTTTCTAACTACTAATGAAACTCTTCTCAAAACTCAAAATATGAAGAACCCAGAAACCTAGAAACTTTAGGAACCTAGAATTCAGAAACTACTGCAACTGCTAGGCAAGCACCACTTCAGTCTCGTTGTAACTTGAAACAAATGAATCACAATAGGCTCTTAAAATGATTATGTAGCCACCCCGAACGTGTGTCTTTAATAATTTCAGCTCTTGATTAGCATGCCCTTACAACCACCTTAAAATTGCATGTACTAGAGTCCTTATTAGTGATTTGTTAACCAATCTCCATGAAGATATGCTATTTAATACTGCCCTACCGATCAGTGATTTAAAATCTTTGGTAGTTGGGCAGCTCTTACGGTTGTAACTCAGATTGGACACATGGCCAAAGCCAATGACTTTATTGGATACACAAAATGTGCTTCTAGCACTTATTTAAAAAGAGGTAGGAAACTCAACCTCTTGGGAAACACACAACTAAACTAACTATGTAAAAGTGTCACAACCTCTTTCAATTATGGAATTTCATGAAAATGCGATTTATTAGAATCTTAGTTACCTTACCATTTCATCTTTGAGGTCAAAAGCATTGTTTAGTTTGTAAGCAGTTATCCTAAATGGTCCTCTCCACAGGGAATCAAACTTCACATGCCCACCTAATTTTGTAGCTCTTTCCTCCCATTTTAGAACTAAGTCCCCTACTTTGAAACCTGGATCAATGGTCCCTTGATCAGACCACTGCTTGACTATAGATTGGTGATTATACATGGTATCATAAGCAAATTCCCTCTTTTCCTGAAGCTCCATTAATTGGGCAAGTCTTACTTGCATCGCTCCGCCTTCTTCTATATCTAGCTACTTCAGGAGTTGTAATGTTGGAATCTCTACTATTAGCGGTATTGTGGCTCTCTTCCCATACATGAGCTCATAGGGCAAAGTCTTGATGGCCTTCTTTGAGGTGATGGAGTTTGCCCATAGTGCAATCTTGAGGTTCTTGTGTCATTCCTTTTGGTGATCTTCTCCCATCCTTTTGATTAGCCAAATCAGGTTTTGTTTCTTGATTCAGCCAGTCCATTTCCTTGTGGATAGTAATTTGAAGAAGTTTGTAAGAAAATCTCATTCTGCAAGGCAAACTTAGAAACTTTAGATCCCAAGAATTCTTTAGCATTATCTAAGATAATCATGTTTAGGGCTCCAAATCTCGTAACAATATCTTCAAGGAAACACAGGATGACATTTTTAGTAGCTTCTTTCAAAGGCACCACTTCACTCCATTCGGTGAAGTAATTAGTTGTTGTGAGGATCTATTTATGACCTGTACTAGAAACAAGGTTAATCATCCCTATGAAAACTAGACCCCATTGAGCAAAAGGCTCTTTTATCATGACTAGGATAAGAGGCATCACAACATTTCTTTGCCTACCTATAAAATATTGACTCTGCTGGCACCGTTTCACCATTTCAAAGCAATCAGAAAATAAAGTTGGCCAAAAACACCCAACACATAAAATCTCAGCCATGGTAGTTCTTGCCAAGAAATGTCCTCCTGATGATCCATAATGCAAATCATGCAACACTTTATTTGCCTCACCCTTCTCTACACATCTAAGCAAGATCCCGTTAAAATTTCTTCTAAATAGGAAACCATCAATAAGGGAGTAATTAAGATTCTGCATCCTATAGAAACACCTCTTATGAGGAGGGAGATGATTTGAGTATTCCCCTATTTCCATGAAACATATCCTATCTGATACCTAGGATTCTACGTTGTCATTTATCAATACTCATTTTGAATTTTCCTCTTGATCTGCAACAGTATCCAGATCTTGAGTAATGTACTCACAAATTCCTCTCTCCTTAACCAACTTTATGGGTCTGATGTCCACATCATACTCCATAATTTTGGTGATCTAGTTGGCTCTTTCTACTATGATTTCTCCTTCCATGATATACTCCTGCACACTCACATGTGCCACCAGGATTATTACCTTGTTTCCAGTTATCAGGTGACAACTTTTTCAGGCCTTTGACTACAACATAAGCCTATTTTTCCACAAAGTTGTAGTTGGATTCATACCCTCATTGAGTCTTTGAATAAAAGGAAATTGGGTTCTCTTCAAACTGATTATCTCCTTTCCGAGTCACTATTGTTGCTACACTGTGCTCTCTGTCATATACATACATAAATAAATCCTTAGTAAATATTGGGTTTACTAACACTAAGGTGGTAGAAATGGCCATTTTAATATGTTCAAAACCCTGTCAGCTTACTAGGGTCTATTTGAAATTCATCTCCTTTCGCAACATTGAAGTGATAGGTCTAACCAACCCTACAAAGTCTACAATAAAATGACTTACTAGGTTGACATGGTTTTTCATAATAGGTTCGAAATGATCTTCACCTGACCTAGTAAATATAGTAAGATAATCCATGTAAAGTAGTATGATCTTATTCATCAATTCATTGAAAGTTATATCCATGGATGGCTAAAAAGTAGCACTAGCATTAGATAGGCCAAAAGGCATCTTTGAATAGGTGAAGGTCCCCCACTTTGTAGTGAAAGTGGTCTTGTGTTGATCCTCCTAATTTAACCATATCTAGTTGTATCCTGAGAAACCATCAAGGAGGGAAAATCTTTCTGCTCCAACCATTGTTTGTAAGATTTATTCCATAGAAGGCAAAGGATAGTGATCCTTGAGGGAGGCTTGATTTAGGTGATGAAAGTCAACACAAAGCTTGATCTTGCCTTTTTTTTGGAACTTGGACCAAATTGGATACCCAATTTGAATGTTTGATAGGGAAAATGATCTTGGACTCAAGTAGCTTCTTTAGCTCCTCGGCCATCATGTATTCGATCCTTGGATTCACTGGCCTTTGTTTCAGGTGAACAGGTTTCACTCCTTCCACTAGTTCAATTGTGTGCTGGACTATTCCTTTATTATATGCTAGAGGTCCTCATACTTCCAAACTATTACTTTATCATATATGTTACACAAAGAGACTAGCCTCTCTTTTTCCTCTTTGGTAGTAATATTTACCAACTTGATTCTTTTCCCTTTGCCAACCTTCAATTCAGAGTAGTCATCCTTGTTGGCCATGAACCTTCTTCTATCTATTTTGGCATCATCAAGATCAAATGAAATTTCTAAGGTTATTAGGCCTTTTGGGAGTTTCTTTGTCTTTAACTGTAATATTTGATCTCGATAGGCCTCTTCTATCTTGGGTTGGAGTTGATCGGCAAACTCACCAAACTGTTGCAGAAACAAAGTGATATGATCATCACTCTCAAAAGCCTATCAGTGATTCCTATTATCTGGGATAGCCGATCAGATAATTAGTTTTACCATAACTTTATTAAGCCACAAATCTTCTATAGGGTCAAATTACACACCAATTTGTGCCATTATGTCAGCCTCAGTGTTTTACATTCTCAGAATCACTTAGATGTTGAAAGCAGTGAAGCTGTCTATTTGATCCCATACTCTATGATGGTAGGACCTCATCCTCACTTTCTTCATAGAGGCCTTCTCTTGACTTGGTTTATTACCGACTCTGAGTCTCCTAAAACCTAGATATCTATTTGATTCCCATATTTTCTACAAGAGCACGTCCATGAACCAAAACTTCATACTCTGCGTCATTATTGGTACAACTAAACTGGAAGCAAAAGGCCCTTAGGAATTTCTCCCCTTTTGGTGACTCTAGACATATTCTAGCTCCTAAACCACTTCTGAATTTTGCACCATCAAAGTGTAGGGTCCATAGAGAGTTATCTATTTCAGTGACCTATTTAGTCTTTTCTACCTTCTTTGTGATCTCTTGAATCACAAAATATTCCTTAATGATTACATGGTTCCCCAAACTAGTGGAATCATAGTTTCTGAAAGGATCATTACAAGTAGCTTCCAACATAAGTGCTTCCTCTTCTTCACTTCTATTACTTCAGACACCCTCTCCGTCAAGCATTTCCATGTCGAGTCTTTCATCTTATGTGATTATAGTATACGCCACCTTGAAATTGGCCTTTGCGTCCTCTATAATGTGTTCCTTGTGCAACAGTTCTGACAACACTTTTATCTTAGAGCCATACTTGGTTCATAGAATCAAGTGAGACAAATCTAAGGAAAGGTACCCTTTGATTTTGTTTGTGAAATCTCTACATAAACAAAGGCCAAAAATAGGTGGAATGTCTATGACAAAGATGTCCTATTTTATAGTGAAATTCAAACACGCATATAGCATAAGAGGCAATTCCTTAAGGATTCACATAGTCTTTACCGTTTTCCTATCTGATTGCATCACCCCTTTCTCCATAGGCTCATATTTAAGTTGAAGAGCATCAACTATTTTCTTTGGTATTACAGTGGTGCTTGCACCTGAGTCTATCATGGAATTCTGCAACAATTCTTGCCTATTATCAAAGTCAAATGGATTGGGGTAGGTTTATCCTTACCTCCTTCTACTTTCAGAATCACCAATGAGATCTTGGGATCTTACTAAGCGGGTTTCTCAAATGTCACCTTCTTCTTCGTGCTAGTATCCTTCGAGAATAGCAGGTCCACATGTGTCTCTGATGCATTCAACGCATCCTATAGCAAAGTATTTTGTTCAAGGATTGGAAACATGTCCCAAAAAGAAACATTAGCTAGAGCCCTCTTCAATTGCTGTACTACATTTAGCGGTCCTCGTGCTATCATTCTTTGGTATGGTCTAGGGAATCTTGCCCTTTCAACCAACTGAGTAGTATTACCAGCATTTGGTACCAAAACAGAGTTAACATTTGATCTTTGAATTGGTGGTTGTGTGATTAGGAACATTGAATTCTTTTAAAAAGTAATTTCTTGCCGTGGAGCAATTATGGGATCATCAATAACTCTCCTCTGTGAGAGGGTGAAATAGTCCAACTATACCTAAGGGATCCATGAAGTGGTCACTTCATTTGCAAATACTACTTCCTCCTCCTCCACCCATGTGAAAAGTGTATGCTTTGGAGCAATATCTACCCCTTGTTCAATGGACATCCCATGCATCTAAGCCACCAAAACTGCATTCTATATACCAAGGGACCGATATTATTATTGTCCCTATTGAGCCTCTATTTGTGGTGCTTGCCTTCTTTGCTCAACCACATTTTACTATAGATTTCCCATCGAGCAATCTTTAGGCATGTGAGAATTATTACATCAAAAACACCAGGTGTTTGACTCCTCAACTAGATTATTTTGGCTAGCTACCAACTCATGGTGGGGATTGGGTGCGACTGTTTGTAATGGAGTTGGGACTAGGACAATTTGATTTGAAGGTGGTACAGGACTTGGCCTCTGATTCCCTTGATATTGGTTAGGCTCATACCCTTGATGGTAATTTGGATAATAAGGGTGCTTATTTCCTTGGAATCCAAGTGATAAGGAGCTCTAGGATAGTTGGTTTACTACCTCTTGAGATTTATGATCTCATTTGAAAATCTTTGTAAGATGCTTTTCATATCTTCCATTTTGGAGGCTTGCGACACTTGCACTAGGACAGGTGAGACCTGGGGTGCTAGATAAACATACATGGAAGGATAGGCCTGCAGAAGATTGGGTAGTTCCACTTGAATGGGTATAGATAATTCAAGAAATATGGGCAAAGGAGATCTCAGTGGAAGTTTCCTAGCATCTATCATATTATTCTTAGCTAAAATGGCTAAATCATATGCATTGGGAAGGGTTTGGCCTCCTAGTGATTGAATCATTACAGCTATGTCTAAATTCAAAGCTTGTAAGTAATACACAATAGCCATACCTACTAGTGATGAATTATCACTGGGATCGTCTACCATATTTTTTGAAACCTAGTATTGAAATCCATTATTGCTTCTTGAGGAGTTATTTTGATAGTAATTAGCTACTACAATAGGGAAGACTTGTCTCCTTTGTCATTGAATCTAGCAAAGAAAATATCCCCTAGCTGGTCCTGGATGTGTTGATTGACTTCTGTCTAAGAGACCAATACCAATCTAAGGCCTTTCCTTTGAAAGATGCCACCAATAATTGCAGGGTTATATTCTGATCCATCACATAACTATGCATCATACATACATCTACCACATCCCATAAGTGCTCTCCATGTGTCTTAAACTCCTCCCCAGTAAACATTGGAAGTGCTTTGAAGGCATTTGCTGGGATAGGTCCCAAGTATTTGGTGGTGTGGGAGGAATTAATGCACTGATACTATTCTAGTCAACAAAGTTCCTTGGTGGTACTCGCTGAGCCATCTGTGTTGTTGGTGCTCTTGCTATAATTCTTCTATGAGCGATAGATACTAATGGTAGAACTAAAAGCCTTGAGTTACTTGTTGAGCGACTCCTCATTATAAGCCCATGGCACATGCAAATAAATCTCTCGATCAAACAGCAATTCAAGGTGTCCCACTGAGTGTGCGAAAAAACTATTGATGGTAAAATTTGTACTTTACTAGCAACAATGGGAAATATCAAAATGTGGGACTTGATTTTGAGATAACCTCTGGTTTTAATGAAGTCAGCTCTTCTTTGTTTATGGGATTTGATGAAAAGGGATAGGGAATAAAAGAACTAAACTTTGAATAACTAAAACTATTCTAAGGAAATGCACCAGATCAGATTCAAACTCTCTACTAAGGAAAAACTCTCTTTCTCTCTTATTGATTAATAACTAAGACAATCACAACTATTCAAAAGAGCATCAATGCATGATTTTTATAGTAGATTGCATTTTTATTTCTTCAACAAATAGATAGAATAAATTATAATATTACAAATAAAGTAGATAAAAGACTCAATTTTAAGCATAGAATGTCATTCCTCTTCATTGGCGAAAGAAGAAGAGAGTATAAAGGCTCTTAAACAGATGCATAGACATACAACATTCAGAATCCCTTATGACAAATATTCACTAAGGCCTAAGTCTTCTTCTCTACTGTATTTCTAATAAGTTCCAACCCTCCTTATTACAAAAGCTCAAGATCTTAAATAGATTACTATGCAAAGAAAACCCTATAGAAACAATAGCTTAGAACTAAAGAAAAAAGCATATAAAAGTCTAAGTTACATTAAATAACTGCCTATTAAAAGCACTTAAAGCACTACATGATTGTTGCATGAAGAAATAAACTACCAGATAGATTCATTATCCAATAGCGCAATAGGAGAGATCTGTCAGAAAACTCGTGCTTGCAAAAGCACGGCGTTGCCAAGTGTCTCCCTTATCTGAATCTGTCAGTACCCACCATCCTTTATTACTATTTCTCCCTAATGAATCTTACTTGTAGCATGAGAGTGCCATGTGTTTCATCCATCCAGTAGTGCATTAGGAAGGGTTTGTCAGGGCTATAGGTTCTCAAAATATGTAAGGAGATGACACCTAGACTTTCCTAGCTAATGGTGCACCAAGAAGAAAGCTATAAGAACTAGGACTTCATCAGATGATCACAAAGATGACATGTAGCTGGTATTTATTTTCTATCAATGAATAATGCATCTTTTAGAAATTGACATCATCCTGGGCCCCGCCAAAAAGAGAAAAGGTGCCGCATGGATTCCTTAACTAATGGTGCAACAGGAAAATGTTCTCAGAACTGTGGGTCTCAAAAATGTGCGTGAGGATGACACCTGGACCTTCCTAGCCAATGATGCACCAAGAAGAAACATCCAAAAGCAATACCACCTCGAAGTAGCACCAATAAGACACATAGCCACCTCCACATTTCCCCAAAACAAAAGGAAATCTGTAAAAGCCCAAAACCTTAGATGTATATATTTTGTCTTTGACACCATCTTCTTTGATATGTATATTTTTTTTATATTGATGCTTCTTCTCCTAAATCAAATTAAATCTACCACGAACCCTTAAAACTCAAAATGTAGAGTTTTTACTCTACAATTGTCTCAACCATCTGAAACAAGGAATTCCTTCATCCTGCATATCAGGATGCACTACCACTTAGATTCCCACACAAGAACTAAACTACAAGGGAAAGTAGATACAAACAAGATAAGCACGTTCCTAGATCCACAAGACAAGAAACCTCAACATGGAGAAATGCGGATCAATCTCATTTCTTCTAGACACCTTCTTCATTGGGAAACACTTTGTTAAACACATCTTTCACTACTGCATGATCCAAAACATGAAACTCTAGATATAACACCTTTGAACACCTCTTATCATCATGTCCAAACTATGCAAGCATATCTTTACCCATGAAGAAATGTGGATCACAACACTGAACACACCTTTGTCACACTGCACACTCTTTTATTCAAATTTTATCAAAAGCACTTGGAAACCAGGTGAACCATTTGCATTAGCAATACTGAAAACACCTTCTCAGTATCCTCAAACACTTGTTATCATGACTACACTAGAGGTTGACATCAAGCCATGATATCAAACCATAACACATCCAACATTATTAGAAAGCTCCAACAATCTCCCAACTGATTCTACATATAGAGGATTGATATCAATGACAATACTGATGACAACACCAGCTTCCAACAACTCTAGTTGACATAAAAGCCATGTACTAATTACATTACTTAGAATAAGTAATATATGATCAAGTTTAGCACTAATACCCCCTTAAGCATAGCTTAGGTGGGTACAAAAAGAGATGTGTCTTGGATACTAGGCCTGATGAGGTACCCATATACAATAAAAATCTCTCTTGAAGTGGAGATAAGATAGAAAACCCCGTGGGAAAAAACTACCCTCCAAAAGAGAGAAAAGATGCATGAATCTGGAAGCTCCTTGTGTACCTCGATGTAGATGCTGAACTGTGACTGAAATGACTCCATAGGACCATGTATCATGAAGATTTAGGAACATTAACCAAATTTGACATATGATCCAATGCAAGATTTAGGTTTAATTTACCATAGGCTCTCAATGTGAGATGCGATTCAATGTGAATCCATTACAAGATTACAGATCATTTACAATAGGCTCTCAATTTGAAAGATGATTGTAAGGATCAATTGATCCACTTGTTTCACAATCCCACCTTCTTTTAATTACAACCTCAATGAGTTAAATTATGTGACATAATCCTCTATAGTATTAGAGTCTCTTGGACTTATACTTATGAGGTCTTAGCTCGTGACTTGTTTGTTCGTTGACCTTCCCATTAGGTGTTTTCAAGGTTGCAATATGAATGAAAGGTCTTGGAGATAGACTTGATCACACTTATAAAATCATGTAGATGATATGCATGTTGTAGACTTTGAAATACGAAAGGAAAAGACTCAATGACACCACCTTGAAATTTTGGCATTTTATAACTGAGTGCGTGTATAACCCCTTTTCTTAATTTGTCCCCCCTAAATGTGGTACTTTATCATTTAGTGCTATAGGTCTAAGCAGGTTGATATAATCAAGCCCTAATGCTTAGCCTTTTTTAATAAAAAGTTGCAATTTGAGCACTAACAAATTTTAAAAGAGCCTCCAAATTTCTTCAATTCAATTTTGCCCAAATTTTAAATGCCCCCTAATATTTGCATGTAATTTCCTTAGTGCTTTTAGACAAAGGAAAATTGCCTATTTAAAACACTAAAATAAATTTTGAATGCCTTTTTTAAGGCAAATATTTTTAAAAAGCATAATGCCTTGCAAATTAAAAAAAATTAAGGAAAATTATCAAAAAAAGAGGGCAAGGGCAGATTAGGGTAGAAATGCCAAAAAAATAGGATCCTCTTCACTTTGGGGTTAATTTTTCTCTTCACATACTGATTTGAGACCAATTATGGCACCCCATATGCATATTTATGGCACCATTGGGGGCAACTTACCCTTGAATTTTGGCCTCACGCATTGATGCAGGGGTATGATACAAGCAAAATCGTGTGGGCAGGGGCATGACATGATTCAAGTCATCACCCTTTCTTCCTCCTTCCACCATGATAGAATAGGGTCAAATGTCCTCTAACAAAGCTGCCTCACCTTGAATGGGAGGCTTGCAGACCAAATAAGGTCAAATTCCCTTCAAATCAGCCACGTAGGGTATCAAACAGGGTTGAATGCCCTTCTGCAAATCTCAATGCAAAGATTATGATTTTGACTCTGATTGTAGACACCAAACAATGAAAAAACCTTGACTTGCTTGTGGTGGTGATTTGAAGCCAGCGGTGACGTTTAAATAAACACCAAACTAGAATATGTGAATACCAAAGATAGATTATAGATTTTGAAGACCAGAGTAGAAGTGCCTCCTAAGATAGAAGTCATGGCCAGATGAAAAGAATGGTGAGCATTGAAGTTTCAACCAAACCATGCAACATATCTGGTTTCCCCAAAATGGCAAACATCACCCTCCATGTCTATGGATGTCACACCTATGGATCAGTTATGCAATCAAGGAAAACTCGAGCTTTAAACCACATATACAAGCCACCCTCCTTAGGGAATTTCAAACAACTCAAAAAAAAGACAATAGGATGAAAACCTCATCACTAATGACCAGATTATATAGGTTAGGAGAAGTGAGGAGGTTGATTCGACTTCAATAGTCCACTCACCAAGTGGCAAAGCAATGTCGACACATATCTTGGAGAGTTGTGTTGAACTCTCCAAGTTGACACCTAGCCACCTAAGGTGGCTTAAAGCCATGTGCTAATTTTATTACTTAGAATAAGTAATATATGATAAAGTTTAGCACTAACAAGTTTGTTCCTTGTAGGCCCTAGATCTGGGTCTGATTTGAAAAGTGTGTCAAGGGAAAATGTTCAGAACTAAGTTACATGTATCAATTTTATTATTAAGGTTAGAATTATGGTTAGGGTTAGGATTAAAGTTATGGTTAAGGTTAGGGTTGGGTTAGAATTATGATTTGAATTAGGGTTAGGGTTAGAATTAGGGTTAGGTTTATGATTAGGGTGAGGATTATGATTATGGTTAGAAATAGAATTAGGGTTAGGGTTAGAATAAGAGTTGGGGTAACGGTTAGAATTAGGGTTAAGATTAGAATTACAGTTAGGGTTAGGATTAGAACTGGAATTACGGTTGAATTATGGTTAGGGTTATATATTACTTATTTGGGTTATATATATTAATATTAATAATATATAAAATATCAATACTATAAAAATAATATTAATAATACATAAGTAATGTATATATAGAATATTAGTTAGGGTTAAAGTTAGGTTTAGAATTTATTCAAACCCTAAATGATTAAATTAGGGTTAGGGTTAAGATTAGTATTACTGTTAGGGTTAGGGTTATATTAGGGTTATAGTTTGAACTAATTCAAACCTTGAATTCTTTAATTAGAATTAAGGTTAGAATTAGAATTAGGATTAAAATTAGGGTTAGGATTAGAATCAAAGTTAAGGTTAGGGTTATGATTAGGGTTAGGGTCATATTTAGAATTAGAGTTAGAACTAGAATTAGGATTAAAATTAGGGTTAGAGTTAGGGTTTGAATTAAGGTTAGGGTTACGGTTAGAATTAGGCTTAGGGTTAGGGTCTAGGTTAGGGTTAGAATTAGGGTTAAGGTTAGGATTAGGGTTAGTATAGTATAATATTATATAGTAATATGAATTATATATATGTGACTTTTTATATTTTAGACAATATAGAAGATTACATATATATTAGTAATATCAATAATATATATAATATTAATAATATATAAGTAATGTATACAGTAATATTAGTTAGGGTTAAGGTTAGGGTTAGAATTAGGGTTTGAAGTAGGGTTAGAATTAGATTTTGAATAAATTCAAATCCTAAATGACTAAATTAGGGTTAGGGTTATGGTTAGAATTAGGCTTATGGTTATGGTTAGGATTAGGGTTAGCGTTAAGATTTGATGCAGGAGCATCTAGGTGAATGACAAATTCGGCATCAACCAAAAATAAATTTGAGGTTTATTTTTTAGTTTTGGTGTGTTTTGGTTCTCTTTTGGCATCTCATGGCTATTGGTGTGTGTGGCATGTTGAAATTCGGAAGTTTCAGTTCTGTCATATTTTGGGTGCTGACGTATAACTGACAGCCTTCATGAAAATAATTGTTCAGGTGGATCAATGAAGTTTTAGGACAAACCCTATTATGAGTAGATTGTCAACTTCGTCATGGGTTTGATGCTAAAGATTTAATGGTCATACACCTTATGTTTTTGGAGATGTAATTGGTTTTCAACTTATGCTGGAAGATTTGTGAAACTTCAAAATTTTGTATTCCAATGATGTTTGAGGTAAAACGGTTTGGCAGAGGTCTTGGGAAGGTTGAGGCACTAATCCATGTCCATTTTGGTGAGATTTTGAGTTCACAGAGAAAAGTTACAAAGAAAGTCATTTTCATTTCGGGCACTCGCTCTTGTATGTCTTGTCACAGTCATCTTGAAAGTGGCAAAGACATTCAATGAGAAAATGATCATCTGTTGGATTCATTGTCTGATTCAACAATGTGTTCCTTGTGTAAATTGGAAGACATGTCTAAAGGTGAATGGACAAATCTAATATAATCTTGTCAAGACATAGCAGAAGAACAGATGTTAGAGAGTCATGGATGTGTTGGGTTTTGTCTTGCAAATAAAAGGAGTTTTGTGTAAATTGTTTGATTGATTATCTTCATTAGATTCACAGCCTACTACGTAGCACATCTTTAAAGTTTGTTGTATGTTGGGAATACCTAATATGCAAGTTCAATGTGGCATTAGTTTTAAATTTAATAAAGACAAGCTTCAACATTCACCTATGCGACATGAGTTCATGTTTTATTCAAAACAACTCTAACTTGGCAGAGTGCAACTTCCTTTGGAGCGCAGGGTATAGTTATTCCCAAATCAGCATACACTTCAATTTGGTAAGTCGGCACCTCACCTTCCTTTTGTTTTTCCACTCAATTTTAAAAATCAATTATTGTATAAAGGCTCTGCAATGGAGAAATAAAGGGTCATTATTGGTCAAAGGAGAGACAGTCTTGAAGAAAAGAATGTAGACGTTGCCAGTTTTACCTTAACAAGACCAATTTTGGGCGATTTGAAACACCAAATGTAAGCACCATGGTGGAATTTTAAAAGTGTCATTTATGTCAGATTTCAACGCCTCTTGAGAGGCAGAAACAAAATGATCTAAGGTGCCTAGAAGACTACCACCGAGCAGTCGAAAAGAGGTAGCATAGAGCTTATAGAAGGAAGTAGGTAGTTTTGAGGAGAGATGATTTGTATCTTTGTCTCTTCCTATTCTATAGATTCAAACGAGATACAAAGAATCTCTTAGTAGATATAAAGAGGTCTGGTGGACGGTGACAAAAGGTGTCAGTCTTAGGAGGAAATACAATAGTAAATGTCATAGAAGTGTTATAGTTGCGGCCAAAAAGGAAGTGAGCAATCCAAAGAGTAAAGCAACCTATAGAGATGAGAGAGTATGACTAGAGGTAGTGGGAAGAAGTGTAGTTTCTTCCAAAAGGAGAAATAGAAGACTTGAAGAGACATTTGGTGAGAAGAAGCTGTAATCAGGAAAATATAGAGTGAAGGCTCTAATTGTCATCTGATGTATGTAAATTTGGTTTAATAAATCAAAGTATTTGTTGCAATATTTTATTATTGAAATTAAGGCAAAACATTGCCTGCGTGATCATGTTGTGTGGTTGTCTATCTTTGAGTTTGTGGGTAAGAGTTTTGTTTTGTAGAGAGAGGGGTGTTGTCTCTGCATTAAAATTAGTGTTAGGGTTAGGGTTAAGATTAGGGTTATAGTTAGCATTAGCGTTAGGGTTAAGATTAGGGAGAGGATTAGAATTAGGGTTAGGGTCATAATTAAGGTTTGGGTTGGGGTTACAGTTAGAGTTACAATTACGGTAAAAATAATGTTGTTTAGATGTTGCAATCACGGTTGCTACTAGTATATCTATATTTAAAATATATATATCTAAAATATGTCGAGAGATATCCTCTTCGAGGCATCTTTTTTTAATCCCTTTTTCATATATAAGTGGAATAGGTGCCTCGAAAAGGATATCTCTCAATGTATTTTTTGGCCAATAGGACATTCTATATGTGCACACATCTTGTAACTGCCAAATGTTGGCAGTCCACTTTTTTTTTTGCTCCAAATTTTTTTCAAAAAAAATTGTTAAAAATCTATCAAGCCACAACTAAAATTAGAATATGGCACATGGATGGTTGGTGTTTCATTTATCTTATGCATATTTTAAATGAGATTTTAAAGTTTTCAGTTTCTTTATAAAAAGTTTTATTTGGCCGATAGGCCATTCTATATGTGCACACATTTTGTAACTGCCAAAAAAATTTGGTAGTCCTAATAAAAAATAACTTTTTTGGTAGTCCTTCCCTAATAAAAAAATAAATTTTTTGCTAGTCCTTCCCTAATAAAAAAAAATTTTTTTGGTAGTCCTTCCTAAAAATAGGCCAGAATCTTTGTGGTTTTAATTATCATGATTGATTTTGCAAATACACACCCAAAAAAAATATTTCTCTTGGACGTTACTTTAGAATTCTTGGTGTTTCATTTATTTCCTTTACCATTACATTTTCTATTTGCTTTTTCTGAGCATTACCTATAAGGCCTACATGCACAAGAATGTGTTTTTGATTCTCATCAGTTACCTCCCCCATTCAAATAGCATTGAAATTTGAGTGAGAATCCTCTCCATGGCTTGTTGCAGTTTCTTCACAATGATTCAATTTCATTCAGGTTTTGACACTTTACAATGTTTATTCTATGCATTATTCCTACAATCTGAAGCTGATAAATCTTTGAGTTGATTGTTATTGTGTTTCATTCATCTTTACATTTGTTTTTTATTGTTTCCATATTTCATCTTTACACGAGCATCTTAGGGCTCCAATTTGATAATGCAAGCACCCATTTGCTTCCATCCTCCTATAATACCATGATTATTGTTTTCATTATTTTCTTTTTCACTTTAATTTTTCTTATGTTTTCTAACAGACTTATACTTATGTTTGCATCGCAGATGAAAAGAGGGAATCAAGAAAGAGCAATAGAAGAGAAGTTGCAGGTTTATTGAATTTTACCCTCAGCTTTCCCTATTTTGCATGCCAGTTAAGGTAGCTTGTGACTACGTGAATCCCCTATTTACCTATTTCCATTACTTTTCCAAGCGGCCTTTATTCTTTCTGTAATGACAAAGAGAGCAAGCAAAATTTGAGCTCTTAAGACAGACTTGATTCCAAATACGGTCATGACAAGGAGAACAAGCAAACAAACAAGTGCCTCAATGAGATTTCTATTTCCTGTTTCACACTGCTCCACTATGCGATTCTTCAAGGCAAACCCTTTCTTTTCAATTTTTGCAATATAATGTATGTGACAGAGACATTAATTTTTTTGGGGTTTTATATTTATTTCAGGTCTCACAAGTGTTAATTTTTAATTTCAATTTTCAAAATTTTCCCCTTAAAATTAAAACTAAATTTGTGCATAATTTTGGTTTCAAATATGTATTTTTTCCTTGCAGAATCCAACACAGAGGGCCACAATTTTAACATTTTTCCAAATGTTGTGGTGGCGCTGCCAAAAATAGGAACTGTGAATTGTGGGGTTTTAACCTCCTATAGCTAGAATTATGGGACCACAAAAAAGGTGATGATCTCTTTAGAAATGTTGTTCAAGTGCCCTGTACCATTGTGAGTTGGTCTGAACCTCTAAAATTGAAATTAAAATGTCATAAACTATGTCAGTCCTGTAATCTCTTCTGAATTATGTATAAAAGTAGAAGAAAGAATGTTCTCTTTCAGTTGAAAATTTCTTCTGTCTTATGACTCTATCTATAGGTTCTAGTGCATAGTTCCAGTCTTCCAGCTCATAAACATAGGTGGATTTTTTTATAACCTTCACTTAGTGCTGTTGGTCTTTAAGAAATTATAGGGGTTCAAGGTTTGAACAGCATACATTTGATAGATGGTAATATGAAGGAGACACTAACGACCCAGTTTAATAAATTTAGAAATTATTCCAACCATTTCAATGGACTATGGCCCAAAAGGGGATTTCCTCCTCTTGAGAAGTCGTAGAAACAACACCACCAATAGTAGTAGATATATCTCCCTCAGATATCAAATATGTGTGCTACGAAGGGGAAGAACAATTGCCACATATAATGAACATAGTTGATCAAGAGTTGAGTGAACCCTACTCCATATTCACTTACAGATGCTTTGTCCACCTTTGGCGTCATCTTTGTTTCCTAGCTTTTCACAAAGACAAATGCGTGGGGACTATTATTTGTAAAATGGGTCAGCATAGGAATACATTTCGAGGTTATATAACAATGCTTGTTGTAATCAAGCCTTACAGAGGAAAATATATTGCAATAGAGTTTTGTAACTAGATCCATCTGGGTCATGAAGGAATCTAGATGTGAAGAGGTTACACTTGAGGCAGAGGTTACAAACAAGAGAGCCCTTGCCTTGTATGGGAATCAGGGATTTATCCATGTAAAGAGACTCTTTAGGTATTACTTGAATGGCGTTGATGCTTTTCACCTTAAATTATTATTCCCTCATCCTGATACCTTGTTTATGCTAAATGAAGAAAATTTTAATATGGAAGTGTCCCATCAATTTTCTCATGGGGATAGTCATCACTGCAATCAACATAATGATTGTTCAGAACATTGTCATGATTTCATATAGAATGATGATCATCTTTTTCAAGATACCCTTTTGGTAAGTGTTTTCCCTTGTGATTATAAGTGGTAAATATCTACAGTTAGATACCCTTTTCATAAAATCATTGGTCATCCTTATAATGAATGACCTTTGCAAAGAATATCCTAAGTAAATTTCAAATGTGCAGGTTTCATCAGTTTAAAATGAGAGTAGATCCCTAACAAACATATCATTGTGTTCTTAGGGAAGAAAATCATTCATGACACCCTTCTGAAGTCCTAGGTTGATATTTCATGTTCAAGTGTTTAGCAGGAGTTGTGTTAGAACTAAGCTAATGATCTAACATTCTTGATACAAGTTTGCTTCTATAAATGGGCTATGAAGTGTCCAGTTACAAAGAAATCATTACATGCACTGAGCATGCAGTGACCAAAAAATATAGGATGACATGACTAGAAAATGGGAAAATGTCTCTGAGCACGAGAATGTGGAAAATGTAACTCCTCTCCTGTATGAAAGAATTATTAGGAAATGGTGAGCAAACATACACAAAATTAAACCATTATAGAATAATATAGTATTGTCTTCAGATCATTTTACAATGTAGTACATTAGCTTTTAAAAGCCTTGTTATTCTTGTATATAACTTCTTACAGGAAAGTAACTTCCCAAAACCTAACTTATAAACTAACATTTATTTAATATGCATAAACTAACAATGTAATATTATATACTATTATGCCAACATTCCCCCCTTATTACATTGTTCCCACAAAAGTACCAGGGGACCCCCCTGAATGCTAACATACTCAACAAAGCTGATTACATAATATGAATACATATTTTATAGAAGATCTTCCCCCAAAGAACAAATCTTGAACCAAGCGAGGCTCCATCATGCTATCTCGTCTACCCTCAAAAAGGTGTAGCTTCAAGGTATTTTCTTGAGCTCTTTAGTCCCAAGCTCTCAAATCATAGTCTTGAATTATTCAACAATGGACCCTAAGCGATACGACAGATCTCTGCCATGTTGTCTAGTGACCGCGAAAGGGTATAATTCAAGATCATATACTCTTTGAAGCTCGCTAGACAACAATCCATATTGAGCTCAACACCAAACCCCAAACCTATCTCCAAAACAAAATCTTCACAAAACATACATTCTTCAAATCTGTCAGCTTTGTTAGCATCAACAAAGAAAAACAAAACAACCAAAACCAAAAACGCTTCTCATGTAAAGCATCATCCCAAAGTGAGAAGCTAACTTGAGATGATGGAAAATCATCCATCCTCCGATGCTGCCTGCCTCCAATTTGATGTGGTTACACTTTATCCAACTGATGTTACATATGAGCCTTTGAAAACTCTATCAGGTGTAGTATAAATGGCCCCAAGAGCACAACCAATGTTTGATGTAGCCATGATAAAATAACTCCAATGTTTTCCACTGTATTACTCCAAAGGCAAAAAATATATTCTTTAAATATTTTAAATGCCCTTAAAAAAAAAGGAAACTACTTATGTCTCCCTTTCATAAAATTAAATATCTTCATAAAAATTCTACTACTTATGTCTCCCCACGTTTCTTTCTCTTTAAAATAATACTCTTTAAAAGATAAAAAATCTCTCCCTTTTTAAAAACTTTTCTTTTTAACTTTCTCCCAAGAAAGGTAAAAACTTTTCAATGTTTGTTTTAAACTTCATGAAACATAAACTTATTTTAATTCTCACGTAAGGTAAAAATTTTTCAATATTTGTTTTAACCTTCATGAAACATAAAATTATTTTACTTCTCACGTATGTCTTTTAACCATCAACACATCTTTTTTTCTTTTCACATTGGCTCACATTTCATAAAGCATAACATTAATAAATTTCAGTCAATTTTTAAACTCACCCGAGGAATGTCTTCTATATGCTGCAATAATATATTCACAAGATTTTTCTTTCTTTCATATGGGCAAAAACTTTAACTGCTTTCACCAAACTTCTGTGCTTGGCATTCATGTAAATAAACTTGTTTTAACTCCCTGTGTAGTCTTTCAAAATGCCTCATAATGAATGCCAAATGCCTTTGACAAATGCCTCATCAAATCTTCAAGGCTTCAGAGGAATGTTCAATGTTTGACAACAGTTAATGCAGCAATTAAAAAAAAATGCTTAAATCTAAAAATTGTAGCGGCCAGCATCAAAATTCAATACTCCATAATTTAAAAATAATGGCACAACTCAGTCAAATTTACTCTTCCAAACATTGGACATCCTTTCAAAAACTCCAATACTTTAATAGTGTGTAGCACTTAGAAGTTCAACACCAAAATAAAATAGCAAACAAAGAGGATAATACTCTCCCCATAAGCAGCCTTCACTTCAATAGTTCTCCTAGTAGACACATCATCCGCAGCAAACATCTCTCTACATTGCAGACATAACTGTCTTCTTCAAGACCATTTTTCAATCATAGGCACAGAGATATAATCAATGCTTTGATACCATATTAATAAATGGTGAGCAAACATACACAAAATTAAACCATTATAGAATAATATAGTATTGTCTCAGATCATTTTACAATGCAGTACATTGGCTTTTAAAAGCCTTGTTATTCCCGTATATAACTTCTTACGGGAAAGTAACTTCCCAAAACCTAACTTATAAACTAACATTTATTTAATATGCATAAACTAACAAGGTAATTTTATATACTATTATGCCAACAAGAATCACCACCTGTTTGTAGGAGAAATTGAGAATTCAATTAGAGTCAATGGTGGGGGGATGAAATGACATTTAGCATGTGACTTTATAAGTGAAGCATCACTTAGCTGATCTAATGGGCACAAGAAAGTCCAATTTTCTACTGGGCTTTTACTTGACTCCCTCAAAAAAATTGCCCAAATTTAAATTTTCCTCAAGTTCCACAAACCTAGAAATCAAGTAGTAGAATGTGTTTTCTTTTGGAAGAGTGAAAATCTAGTAAATTTGACTAGAGTACATGGACAAGAACTAAAATTTCAAAAGCTTTTATAAATTGAGTAATGTGGAAGACTGCAACACCAATTTTTCAAAAAAAAAATGAAGAGACACTAAACTACTGATTAGTCACCTGATTTAGAATGGTAAAAATGTAATCCAATCACCTCCATATAAATTTGTGGGCAATGGAAATTCTTGAAGTTATCCTTAGTAATTTTTAAAAAAAAATCAATCAGCAAATCCTTGGTTTAGAATAAACACAAACAACCTATCAGCTAATCCTTGATTTAAATAGAAATTTATCTTTCTCTGTGTCAATAATTTTAGAGAATATTGTTTATATAGATGCAAACTTGTAGTTGTAGTAATCTACTTGGAGATTATTGTTGAAGGTTGAAATGCTTGTGGTGAGAACAAGTACTACAAAAATGTATGAGAATGGACTATTAGCTAGTGCAGATGTAAGGTTTGTTGTGGAGGCCCACATATCTACATTTGAGGAATCTTTTGCATTTGGGAGGTACATCTGTTTCAATCAATTTGTCAACAACGCATAGAATGCTGACAAGCTTGCTAAGAGTTTGAGATCACTCGTACCATTTCCTGAAAAGTACTACTTTTCTGTAATAAATTCATAGCTGGATAAAACAGGAGTCAACCATGTTAATTCATTGCATATTCCACATGAGAGCTAACAACTTTATTATGTGTTTTGAAATTGTTGGGTGGCCAACAGATGTGAAGATTTGAGCATATATCAATAACGGTTGAGCAACAAGAATCTGAATCAACTCATGGTTGGAAACAAAAAGTAGGAGTGTTTGGAATAGGATCCTAGAGAACCACAGAAACCTAAAATAAAAGATATGCATTTAATGTATATTACAGTGGATGTAATTGTATCACATATACAAATGTGATTTTTTTATTTTTCATTCTAGGAACAGGAGGTGTAAGCTTTTCTAATATGTGTGTGCCTCTAGCAATTCTTTAGGCTGCAAGTGTACTAAAATTTATGTAATAAAATATGTATAATCGATATTTTAAATTTTAACTGTAATAATGCATTGGTTTGAATTATAAATTTGACTCATTAAATGTCTAAGTAGTATATCTTCCCTTGAAATAGGAATATTTTTTTAACATGACTTCATAAACTTGCAAACCATAAAACCTAATTTATATGTATGGAAGCATTGACATCATTCAACATCACCTTAAAAAAAGTATGCTTACTAAAGTTATAATACCCATGTTATGAATGTCTAATTTAGCTTGACTCGTCATAACTAGGATTCACAAATAAACATCTAAATTTAATTGTTTTTTTAAAAATAATTATAATGTTTAATTTAACTTTTTGAGAGATTAGTTAAATGGGTTTTTAGTTCTATAAATTTGATAAATTAAGAGTACTTAATTTATAGTTAGAAATGATCTTTTTAAGTGTAATTTTCTATATACATTGGTCCATTTAATTGAAATGTTTGCAATTTAACATTGATGTTATTATTAATTGTTTATTATCAATATTTTGAGAATGAAAATGGGTATTTTGGAATGAAACAAAGGGTATTTTTGGAATGAAAGCAGGGTTGACATACATTTCAAACAAAGTGAATGTCAAAATTTACTTTTCACACACATATCCACTTTAGACAAAGTGTGCAAAAATTAACTTCACACACACACACACACACACACACACACACACATGTGCATGCACATAAGTGAATGCCAAAGTTAACTTTCAAAGCCACAATGAATGTCAAACTTCACACACACACACACACACACACACACACAGATGTGCATGTACATAGAGTGAATATCAACATTCATTCACACATTCATTAAGATTATTGTTAGGGTTAGGTTTAGGACTAGAATCAGGGTTAGAGCTAGAATTAGGGTTAGGGTTAAATTTATAGTTAGGATTAAGATTTTAATTATGGTTAGCACTAGGGTTAGAATAATTAGGGCTAGGGTTAAGGTTAGAATTAGGACTAGGGTTAGGGAACTTAGGGTTAGAATTAGGGTTAGGTTAGGGTTAAAGTTAGGCTTAGGGTTAAGGTTAGGGTAAGAATTAAGGTTAGAATTTGGATATCTGGAATTATGTATGATGCAAGAATGGTATCATAAATCTACATTGTAGAGTTTATGTAAAAAAATTTACAACATTCATCAAACCCATGTTTCTAAGGCGTCCATGAAAAGATATTATTTTAATAAGAGAGTTGAATTGCAAGTATTTTCTTCCATCCTTTTAAAATTATGCTTTACAATTAAAATGATCAACTAATCAAATCACATGATGATACGTTCTAAAGAATAGTTACACTACGCATATCAAAATGGCTAAAACATACAAAGAACATTTACACTTTGGATATCAAAATATAAATCTATTTGGTGATAGGCTTATAAATATTTGTGCCTATCAGCCATTCGATAGCACCTTTGATGCTTTTACTAGTAGATATATATTTTTAAATATAGATATGCTAGAACTTTTGAACTAGATAGACATATCAACTAATTACTCTTGTGTGAATACTTCATTTAGGTGGTAATCCATGTTTAACCAAAAACGTTGTATAGGTTAATAATCCCCATTCTTGTGAAAATTAAATTATATGTTTTTTAGAATCTTTAATAGATTAAGATTTCCCACTTCAATCTCCATAGCTTTTTGACTATCTAGAGAAGGGGGTTGTCGTTTATGATTAGTGGGTTTGTTGTTTAGAATTAATGGTAGTCCATATTTAATATTGTTCACTGTAGGACGTCGTTATTGTGCTCTTTAGATCCTTGCTTTCTTTCATGGTAAATTAATATTTAATTTAATAAAGCTTCCGAATTCTATCTATAACATAAAAATACTTTACATTGTTGAGAGTATTTTAATTAGATTTTTTAGGATATTTTGTCGCTCAATTCCACAGTGCTCTACTAAAATATTTTAAGAGTAGCCACTGCAGAGCCACGAACAAGACTGAATCAGCTGTACCAAGGAAAACCAGAGAAGGTGAATTTGAGAAAAAAAGGACACAATCCCCATTATTTTCTGTGTTAAAATATTATATTTGATAATCTTGGAGAACTCATTGCTAGGAATCACTTTCATCTGATCCCGCAGCTAGTTTTTCTAGCTATACAGTGAATAAGAAAGCTTGGAGAAAATCTTTTTCTTGATGAAAGAACAAATATTTCGAATTTTCTTTAGCAATTTATTGATATTGGAAATATAATTCTTTGGCATATATGAATGATTGATTATCTGTTCAACCAAAATCATCCAAGACACAATTCCAACTTCAATTCCTTATAGAATCTAAAAGTACCTGGTCAACCAAAATTATTCAGACATAATTCCAACTTTAATTCTTTATAGAATCAAAAAATATCTATTCAACTAAAACCATCCAAGACATATTCCAACTTCAGAATCAAAAAGAATCTATTCAACCAAAATTATCCAGACACAATTCCAACTTCAAGTCTTTATAGAATCCAAAAATATCTATTCAATTAAAATCATGGAGGACACAATTCCATCTTCAATTCATTATAGAATCGAAAAATATCTATTCAACCAAAATCATCCAGAACACAATTCCAACTTCATTCCTTCATAGAATGGAACCTTGACTATCATCAAAATTTAATCCTTGAAGAATTCTTTGTGAAAATTAGCTAGAAAGACTCAAATTTCCTATCAAAGAGGCACTCTTTCTGTAACCGTTTTGTCTGACTGCGCAGTCAATTCTTTCAATTTTACATCTCCAACTGGTACTGGACTCTTTTGCCAATAAGTACATTATATTATCATCTGAAGCGAAGCTAGCGGTATTCCAAAGAAATTCGGAACCTGGGTGAATCATAAATTACAAAACAAATGAAATGAGCTCAGTCACAGAGATTTTATTAGTTTACACTATAAATTTAAATATATGCTCAACATATTATTACCATGATAAGAATATCCCTGCTCAAAGCACCATACACCAACCACAAGATGCTGCCGAAGAAAGCGAACATTGAGAAGTAGAAGGACATGCACTCCACACTCTTGGTCAGAAATACCACTCTCTATATGATAACATATATATCAGTAAGGCTTAATGTTGAAATGTTTAGTTATAATATATGAGTGTAATGAGTTTACTTACAATATCTGAGAGTGGAGATCCGTAGAGAATGACAGAGGCGACCATTCCAGTAGTTCCTACGAGCAACTTCTTATGGCCTGCTTCGACTCCCCACATGGAAGTTGCTGCTGTGCTGAGAAACACCACCAACACTCCTCCGACCATCAGACCCATTCTTCTCTGCCATGCCATGCCATTCATCCCTTATTAACTGTTGCCCTTCAAACCCAAGTGAAATGGTAGTGAGGGACTAACATGGTGAAGTAGAAATACGTTACCTTGGCTTTGGGTGGAGCAAAGAGGAGATAGATGGTGCAGAAACAAAACTGAAGGAGAAGGCCAATAGCGTTGGTACCCATAACAAGAGAGTTATCCCATCCATTGCTGATGAGAGGGGAACCATACCACGTGTAGACAAGACAGTTAAAGAGGCCTATTGCATACGGCATCCCTGACATCTCTCCCGTTGTCTTCTTCAACATCACTCTCCGGAAGTTACTTCTGCGCATCAGTTAACATGATATAAAGTTAGCAATACTTAATCAAACGCAATACCCTCCCTTCATCAATAAAATAATGTTATACTTACATTGGTGCTCCATACATAAGCAAAGCAAATGTGCTTCCTGAATCAGACACACAAGCATATTCAGTACAAGTATTAACAACCTATGAATCACGTCAGTAAGCATAAACGTTGATTTAAAACTAGAATTAGGTTAAATACAATGTAATGACCTAAAATGCCGGCTCCGCAACGTATGAATTTGTTCATCATTTTCTCTCTTAACAACAAGAGAGTAAAACAATGAATAATAAATACCCTGTGGTTGTAAGGCCGCACCACTGCTTACAGGTTGTAGGTTGGTCTATCGATGAGTGCTGCATACTTATAGCCGTGTGTTGAACCTATGCCCACTTGTGCTTGGAACTTGAAAGACTTATGCGTACGTTAGAAGGCTCTAGAAAAATAAGAATTCCCTAAGAAAAAAACATTGTAGAAAAAATAAGAATTCTTAAAAAGAAATTAGATTGTTTAGAAGTTTCAAGAAATTTAGAACTTTTCAGATGTTTTAAATGTTTTTAGATTATTATATATTTTATAAATTAAAAAGTTATAAATTTATGATTGTTTATTAAGCAAGTTAATCAATTGACATGCTTTAGAACTTTTCAAATGTTTTGAATGTCTTTAGATTATTATATATTTTGTAAATAAAAAAATTATAAATTTATGATTGTTTATTAAGCAAGTTAATCAATTGACATGCTTTAGAACTTTTCAGATGTTTTAAATGTCTTTATATTATTATATATTTGAATGAAGCAATATTCAAATGTCTAATAAAAAAAGAGCTAAATATAAGAAACAATTTTCATTTGATTGCAATGGTTGAAAGTAAGATTCCCAACTTTATAAAGTATTTAAAGAATCATGAAAAGAGTTATTAAGGTTAATTGTAATGCCTCCAAATAATCTTTTAATCAATTTTGTAAGTCATGAAGAATCTCAACTTATTAACAAAGGACATATTAAGAAGACTCGTGCATATGGAACAATGGTAAATTATTCTCTAAATATTCTTAAGAAATTATGAAGAATTTCAAGCCATTTTTTGATGGAAAGAAGAAATTGAAAGGTTATAATTATAAAAGAAAATAAAGTTTCCCTAATCTTAATATAGACTAATCAAATAAGATGCAAAAACATAAGCATAACTAAACCTAGATTAATTAATTCAAAATTGCAAGGGTGATAATTCAACGATAAATGCTAAGCTAAGAAATTAAATGTAAAATGATAAAGGTACTTAGCTCTAGGTACAATGATGATGTATAATTTTAAATGTGTTGAAATACACATGTCTTGAGACTAAAAATTAATCATCTCTCTTTGTACTTTGTCTCAAAACTAAAATATTTTTTCAACTCTATGAAGGATCAAATTGGCATCTTTTGGTCATTTTTGTAGACACCAAATTTGATTTGTGGCTTGTGGACCTAATACGGGTCATTGCATAATCTTGTTTTCTATTTCACTTAATACTCCATGCTTTGTTGAAAGTCAAGGACTAATGGTGTTTTTAAACACCTGGGGAGATCATTGGATCACAAGGGTTGTGTTCTACTAGGCATCCCCTTAATATGACCATCTTTACATTCATTGAAATGATCAAGAACAATAATATTCAAACATGCATATTCTATAGAATGATTATGCAAATTTTGATTCCTTTTCATTGTACACTAATTGAAGTGCTCCTAGAATGATATCCTCCTTGAAATTCTATGATAATCAAATATGAAGTGCATGGAAATGGGGGACAAAAGGAGGTCAAATGTAGCCATTTTTCTCTTGAAATTAGTAGAAACTAAACTTTCATAAGTAATTCAAGATGCTTACACTCAAAATTCAAATATGTGATAAGAATAATAATACTAATTTCTAAACTACTATTTTTTTAAATGATGGAGATTAAGAGGGGCAAACATTGAGAGCACACAAAGTGGTCCCATTTTTTGTTAGGAAAGGTGTCTCAACCTTGTAACTACAAAAGGTTTCTATTCTTCCCAATTTTGGTCTTTTCAAATACCCTTTATCTTTAAGAATAGTTTAGAACTTTCAAAGTTTCCGAAAGGGGCTAAAAATGGCAAGGCTTACTATTTTTAATAACTCTACATTTGAGCATGAATGGACCCAAAATTTTCCTAGAAGGTGCAGAACTGTCAAGTAAACATCTTGGGTGAGTTTTGAGTCAAGATCATACCTAGATTGCAAGATATTAGAGTTTCTATCTTTCGAAACTCCTAGAAAAGTTTCAAACTCAGATTTGAGGCACTTAGAGGTCCCTAAATGCCCCTAAATTTGTTGTAACTGGAAAAGTGATTATAGCATGATAGATCTCTTCACAATCTTTCTGATACATCAAACAATTCATTAATCTGAAACTGAGGTCAAAAGTTATAGCCTCTGGAAGTTGTGCCTCTCGTTTTAGGAAATGTGGCAATATGTTGGACACTTAAAAGAGTTGTAAAGGGGAGAGTTACACATGTTGGTGTGTAATTTGGCACATCATAAGGCATATTTGTTTCGAGATAATTTAGGTGCCACTTTTGGGTGGTTTTGGCTCATGGTTTTGTAATGATCATCAACTGTTTACTGTATTGTATCTCCTATAAATCAGGTGCTTGAGATGGAGGTTGTGTGTAAGAGTCTTATAGATGTTGAGTTGCCTCTGAATCTCTAGTTGAATATACTTCTTTGAATGCTTTCTCTGCAAGTATATTGTAATATTCTTGATTCCTAAATAATATATTAGGTAGCTTTGTAGTGTGGGGTTTTTCTCTTGAAATGGTTTCCCCATGTAATTACTGTGTTGTGGTATGACTGCTATTTTTGTTTATTTTGTAACTATTTCAAAGATCTGAAAAGTTCTACATATCCCTCCCCTCAAGATAAGTGTAGGAAGTTGTTTTGTTACGTTAGCTTCTTGACAAGTGGTATCAAAGCTTGATCACCTTTGGTTTCAGTTGTGGGTTGTTAGGTTTTTTTGAACTAATCCAGTTTTGAGTGGGTGCTTGTTCAAAAGACACTTTGTGATCTTGTTACAAGGATTTTCAGAGTACGAGCACATCAGGGAGAATAGAGGTCTAGAAAAAAATTATGGTAATAATTTTGAGATGTGGAAGCTGAAGATGGGGGATCTATTAATTGATTGAGATCTATGGAATGCTACTGGTAAGAATGTTTCAAGGTTGATAGATGTGACTTTGGTGGTTGAATATGATGTTATGGACCATAAATCCAAGGGTGTAATTAGATTGTGCCTGATAGACTCTTTTTTAATCAATGTCCATGAATATCCCTCTATAGAGAAACTATGGAAGAATTTTGGTGAGATATATCAGGCCAAATATTTAGTGAACAATATTTTCTTGAGGAAGAAATTGTATTCCTTGAGATTGGAAGAGGGTGGACGAATTGCAGACCACCTGGAAGTATTCAATATGTTTGTGGATCAATTGGCATTAGTTGGTGTAAAAATGGATGAGGAGGAGAGATGTTAAATCTTTCTTTGTTCTTAGCATGATTCATGGGATTCTCTTGTTATAGTGATTGGGAGTACTTATGTTGTCTTGAAAGTTGAAGATGTTGTGAGTTCTTTGCTTTTTGAAGAAATTAGGAGGAAGGTATCCATTAGTGCCAAAGAAGCCTAAGTGTTCATGGAAGACCCAAAGAAAAAGGAAAGAAGAGTGAGAAGCATAACAAATCCAAGTCTAAAGGGAGATCCAAATCTCCTAGAAAATCCAAAGTTATTTTTTGGAATTGCGGTAAGCTTGGACATTTCCTTAAGGAGTGTAATGTAGAAAAGAAGAAGAAAAAGAAGAAATTTGATTCTAATTCTAATTCTAAAATAGAAGATGGTGATGCGTTCATTACAGCCTTGGCCACTCATGGAGGTAATTATGCATGGTTAATTGACCCCTAATAGAGATTAGTTTTCTAAATATGAAGAATTTGAAGGATGTAAGGTGTACTTGGGTGATCATTCTCATTTAAATATTGTTGGTCGTGGTCAAGTTAAAAGCATATTTCTTGATGGCAGAATAGAAAAGATTAATGGTGTGTTTCATATCCCTGGATTAGTAGGAAATTTTTTTATCTGTGAGCAAACTAATAGGTGCGGGTGTGCATGTAGTCTTTTCTAATTCATGTTGCAAGATGGTAAGAGGTGCTATGGTGATTGCTAGAGGTGTCAGATTTGGCACATTGTATAAGATTGATGCATGCACTGTTGACTGAAATAGTACTTCTGTGAAAAGTAAAAATGTGACTACTTCATTGGAAAAGGAGAGGGCTTCATTTTCAATGGATGGTCATGGCTTCTAGGTACCTAAAGGTTCTCTTTCTTCTGAATGAATATTGCTTGCAGAGAAGATTATGTTATGCCACCTGATATTAGGCCACATAGGAGAAAAGGGTTTAAGGACCTTGAAAAATAAAAACCTTGTTGAAGGGTTGATTGATTGTAATCTTGATTTTGATTTCTGTGAGCATTTTATTTATGGTAAACAAAACTAAATTTAATTTTACTCAAGTTCTCATAAATCTTATTTTGTATTGGATCTTATTCATTATGATGTTTTTGGTCTTGTATATGTTCCTTCCATTGCGAAATCCACATATTAAATTTTATTTATTGATGATTATAACAGGAGGACATGGGTATATTATCTAATTAATAAATCTAAAGTTTTTAGCCAATTTAAAGAATTTAAAACAATGGTTGAGTTGGAAACTGGAAAGAAAATAAAATGTTTGAGGACTGACAATGGTGGTGAATTTTTCTCTAATGATTTTGATAGATTCTGTAAAGTGTGTGGCATTCAGAGATAAAAGACAACCTCGTATTCTCCACAACAGAATGGAGTTGCAGAAAGAAAGAACATGACACTAATGGAGAAGGCTAGGAGTATGCTTAGTGGTGCTAGTCTAGGTACTACTTGCTACCTGATTAACAAGTCTCATATATCATCTCTTGTTGATAAAATACCTATGGAGGTGTGGTCAAGGCATAAGCCTTCACTAAGACATCTTAGAGTTATGGTGTGAAAGGATACAAGATTTGGGACCCTATTGCATAGAAGGTAATATATAGTAGAAGTGTTATTTTTAGACAAAGTAAGCCTTCTTCTATTACATTGCAGCAAGAACAAAGTGAAGAGAAAGATGTGATTCAACTCCCTTCTACAACTAAGAAAGTTGAATCGAGGCCTCTAGATAGACACAAAGTTGAGGAGAGCTCATCTAGCTCTGAATCTTCAAAGAGGAGGAAAAACCTCCAACTCAACTTGTTTAAAAGACTACAACACATAGACAACGACCTAAAAGGTGTTCACCTAATGACTAGAGATGTATTTTTTCATTGAATACTAACATAGATGAACCTAGATTTGTAGAAGAGGCATTAGGTATGAATGATGTAGAGTCTTGGAAGATTTCTATGGATGAAGAAATGGCAGCTTTGAAAAAGAATGATATATGAAACCTAGTGCCATTGCCTGAAGGACGAAAACTTATTGGTTGTGAATCGATATTCAAGAAAAATATTGGTTTAGATGGAGGCATTGATAAGTACAAAGCATAGTTGCTTGTGAAAGGTTATTCTTAGTTTGACTGTGTTGATTATAGTGATATATTTTCTCCTCTTGCAAAAATGACATCCATTAGATCCTTGCTTTCAATTGTTGCTGCTTATGATCAAAAGTCTAAGCAAATGGATGTGAATTGGACTGTACTTCATGGTGATTTAGAGGAGGATATTTATATGACATAGCTAGAGCACTACATGGTGAAATGTAAAAGTAATTTGGTTTGTAAATTGAAGAAATCTTTGTATGGCCTCAAACAAAGTCCTAGGATGTGGTACCAAAAATTTGATACATATGTTTGAGATTGGGATTTGAGCATTCTAAATCTTATCACTATGTTTATTATAAATCTAATGGTGATCATTTCCTATTTATTGCATTATATGTTGATGATATGTTATTTATTAGTAAAAGGGAAGGAATGATTTCAGAAATAAAGTCTCAACTTGCAACTAAATTTGAAATCAAAGATCTTGGTGCAACCAAACACATTCTTGGGATGAAAATAATAAGAGATAGAGTGAACAGAAAACTTTGGCTTCGCCAGAGTAAGTATGTCAAGTCAATTTTACAGAGGTTTAACATGCAAGATTGTAAACCATTATGTGGTCCTTTTATAGTTGGAATGAAGTTATTTGCTTCACAATGTCCAACATCCCCATCAGAGATGGAAGACATGAGTAGCATACCTTACCAGAGTGTAGTTGGAAGTTTGATGTACATGCTATGGTCTGTATTAGACTAGACATGCCCAAGAATTGGGATCGTTCTTTCTAGATATATGTCTAATCCTAGTAGAGTTCAATGGGACACAGTTAAAAGAATCTTCAGATATTTGTAAGGTTGATGCAAGAGCACCTAGGTGCATGAGCAATCATGCATCACACAAAAACAATTTTAGTTTTCACTGTTAGTTTTGTACTCTCAATTTGTTGACTCGATGTATTGGTGGTTGCATTGCACATTGTTACCATAGATGAAGCGCACAGATGATGCACTTTGTGAAGGAACATAACTTTGTGGTATTGTAATGTTTAACATATATGGAGTTTGTTTCTCGTAAGGGGTTTTGTTTAATTTTGTCTATTCAAGATGAATTATCTTTCATTCCATTGGATGATGTAGTCAAGAACAGAGTCAGAGTATAACTTTGTATTATTATCTTCGTTTTCTCCTATGTCACATATGGAGTATAACATGGCTTGGTGTGATCCATGCTCAATATTTTGAGTTTGCTAATGTAAATAAATATTCACAATTTCTACCTGCAGCCAGGTATAAAGTATCTAGTGTCTCCTTTGTATTCCAACTCCACTCCATGCCAAGAAAGAGAAAAATGGCTAGAAGAAGAAGGAAAATAAATGAAAATGACCTATATTTGGGTGGAAACCAATTGGAAATGACTCTTCATTTCATTTTCTTTAAAAAGGAAACATTAGCATCTTTTTAGAATGAAGGTTGATTGAAAGAGTTCACGGAGGGGGGGGGAATAGAAAGCACTAACCAGAGGGAATTAACGCCTCATTTGATGAAAATAAAAAGGTTTTATTAATAATCTTTTGGGGCAGAACCAAACAAGTGGAAAGCGTAGGTTTTTGATGTGCCAGTTTGGTGAAATTTAATGCCTCATAAGAGGTATCTAATTGAGGGATTTTTTTGCATCGCTGGAGAAGAGGAAAACACTAGTTTGTTGCATCCATTTTGGGTAGGTATATGACTAATATTTTCTGCATTAAAACAAAAATAAATAAAAGGTGAGTAGGTACATTGGAAGGGAGAATGGAAAACATTAAAGGCAAAAACAGATGAATACATGGGGGCCATAAAGGAAGAATAGCAACAGGAAAAAAGTGTAGGGTTTAAGTGGAAGTGGCATGATGATAAGAGGGCGAGCTCGCTACCTGAAGGTGGAAAGTACAACGATAGAGGTAAAAAAAATAGAGAAAGAGTTCGATACATGCAGTGATGTCTTTTTGTAGTTGCATAAGAGGATCCATGAAAAGACATTTCTTGTAGTGATGCAGATTTACGTGTATTCATTTGAATAAAATTCAATTGTCACGTGTATTTACAATTTGTTTTGAGTTGTGGTAGAGAGTCTCTAGACATTGAGGAATCAATGTGGATTTGAACTAAAAGAATAATAATACAATGTTCTCCTATGTTGCAATCTTGTAATTGAAGGTTAGTTGAGTATACGTTTGTGTGCATGTGAATAGTTTGCAGAGAGGGAAGGTTTCATGTCTTCATCAAATGGTACAAGAGATAGAGGTCTTGAGCATGGAGAGAATCCACCAGGACCTGTGGGAGAGAAGGTGGATGTGAAGAGCTCGATGGAGAAATATTACAGGTTTGTGAAGTCCTGAGGAGTTGGGAGCTAAAGAGTTGTGAAGAATTGTAGATTGTGAAGAGTGTGATGTGGATTGCATAAGATTGCAGTAGCAGATGAGATGTGGATATACTTGAGGAAGCCTGTTATATGGGAAGGTTGGAGGTAGTATCAAGAATAAAAGACTCTTGAGATGATGGCAGGTACATGTGAGAGATTAGATAGGAGATTGAGCAGATTGGAAGCATGACAACGTGAAGAAATTATCAAGCATGATAGGAAAGAGTGATAAGTTTGCAGTGAAGGTATTCCATGAGAAGGGCATGAAAGGAAAGGATGAGGAAGATGAAGAGTTGTGTGCAACAATGGTTGAAGATGAAGAGATGGCAGTGGTTGAGAATGAAGAGGTTGAAGATGCAACTATGGAAATTGAAGTTGTAGTGATGGAATACAAAAGGGTTGCAACGAATGACGAAGGTGAAGAAGATTTGATGGAAAAAAATTCAGCAATAGATGATGAATGGTTTGAGAAGATTGCAATGAATGAAGGAAAGAAATATGTTGCAGCAGCGAAGGATGATGAAAAATAAGTTGGAGCAGTGAAGAAGGATTAGGTATTTTCTAAAATTTGTGAATTCAATCATGATTTTTGTTTATCTTCATTATTGAGGAGAGAAATTGAATAGTATGATGAGGGGTAGATAGGGGAGGATATGGAAATCTTTAATTTTCATAAATTCATTCATATTGACTTATGTGTAGATGAGTGGGTAGGAAGATTTTGGTGGAGGTGGTAAGTTTATGGTGGGTTGGATCTCATGAAGGAGGAGAGGAGAGTAGACAGTATTTGGTGGAGGATGACATATGGTTGATGTGAATCCATGAGAGGAGAAAGGAGTGGTGAATGGAGTTGTGGGATGAGGATGACGATTGTGCTAGTGAGATGTTGGAAAAAGAGGAAGAAGAATTGATCATGTGCACATTTACCAGTGATGGAATTCAATGCAAGTTGGTTGCAACATGAAAGGGTAGTTTGACTACTCAACTCTACTTTGTGAGCCCATGCTCACAAACTTCCTACCTGTTGTGTCTGATGCAGGAGCAGCCGGCATCAATTTTGCGTCACACAAAAACAATTTTTGTTTTTATTGTCAGTTTTGTAGTCTCAGTTTGTCAACTCGATGTATTGGCAGTTACATTAGACATTGTCACCGTAGATGTAGCACACAAACGATGCATTTTGTGAAGGAACATAACTTCATGGTATTGTAATGTTTATTATATATGGATTTTTTTGGTCGCAAGGGGTTTTGTTTAATTCCGTCAAATCAAGCTCAATTATCTTTCATTCCATTGGATGGCATCGTCAAGAATGGAGTCAGAGTATAACTTTGTATTATTGTCTTCATTTTCTCTTGTCATGTATGGAAATAGAAACCTCTTCTGAATTGATGTCAAGTTTCATAAATTTGGTGGCCAAATATGGCTTGTTGTGAGCTATGCTCAATGTTTTGAATTTATTGATTTAAATAAATATTCCCAATTTCTAGTGGCTAGGTATAAACTATCTATTGTTTCCTTTGTATTCCAACTTCACTGCATGCCAATAAAGAGTGAAATGGCTAGAAGAAGAAGGAAAATAAATAAAAACAACCTACATTTGGGAGGAGGCCGATTGGAAGTGACTCTTCAATTTCATTTTCTTTAAACAAAGAAACATTAGCATCTTTTCAAAAAGAAGTCAGATTGAAAGAGTTTGTGGGGGGGGGGGAATAGAAAGTGCCAACTAGAGGGAATTAACAGCTCATTTGAGTCAAATAAAAATATTTTATTAATAATCTTTTAGGGCAGCATCAAACAAGGGGAGAGCGCGGGTTTTTGAGGTGCTAGTTTGGGGAAATTTAATGCTTCAGAAGAGGTATGTAATGGAAAGATTTTTTTGCAGCACTGGAGAAAAGGAAAATATTGGTTTGTGGCACCCATTTTGGGTAGGTATATGACTAATATTTATTGCATAAAAATAAATAGAAAGAAAAGGTGAGAAGGTACATTGGAAGGGAGAATGGAAAACAATAAAGGTAGAAAATAATGAATATGTGGGGGGCAAAAAGGAAGAATAGCAACAGGAAAAAAGTGTAGGTTTTAAGTAGGAGTGGCCTGGTGATAAGAGGAGGAGCTCATAGCCTAAAGGTGGAAAGTACAATGATAGAGGTAAAAATAATAGAGAAAGAGATAGATACATGTGGTGATGTCTTTCTATAGTTTCATAAGAGGAGCCATGAAAAGACATTGCTCAAGTAGTGTTGCAAATTTACTTGTATTCATTTGAATAATATTCAATTGTCATGCATATTTACAATTTATTGTGAGTTGTGGCACAGAGTCTCTCCACATTAAGCAATCAAGTGTGGATTTGAACTGAAAGAATAATAATACAATGTTCTCATGTGTTGCAATCTTATAATTGAAGGTTAGATGAGTTTAGGTTTGTGTGCATGCGAATAGTTTGCAGAGAGGGAAGGTTTCATGTCTTCATTATAGGTACTTTAGAGTATTCCTTGTGTTATCATGGTAATTTGATAGGACACATGTGCATTCCAGTGATATTCATGGTTATATGGATTCGGATTGGGAATGTGATGTTGATAGTATATGACCCACTAATGCTTATGTGTTTATTTCATTTGGTGGTACAATTAGTTGGATGAGTAAGCGACAGGCTATGGTTGCTTTGTCCACTACTGAAGCTAAGTATATGGCATCTACTCATGCTTGTAAAGAAGATATTTAGCTTAAGACACTATGTTCAGATATCAAAATAAAACAAGGTGTAGTGACAGTTTATTGTGATAGTCAGATTGAGATCTGCCTAGCTAAGAACCCAACATTTCATGCCAAGACCAAGCACATTAATGTACAGTATGAGGGTCATCCCACAATAATAGGTTACACTTTTTGGCCAAACATGACATTGAAATCAACATTTTGAACTAAATCTTCACTTTCTGACACCTATAGCCGCTAAACCGTTAAGAATTTGAAAATGATGCGAACTAGTGATTTGTGAGATTTTGTTTATAGATTCTAAATATTTTTTTAAAAAAAATTGGAGTAAAATTGTAAATTTTTTTGCGTAGACCTCCTTTGATAATTAGTTTTTAATAGTAAACAACATTTTTTTAAAGTGATGTGCATTTTGTAGCACATAACTTTTTTTCTACAAAGGATAACATTCTTATTCTTTTGAATTTAGATTGGTAACACCGATATATATGGCATGCATTTGGTTTCATAATGCTTTGTTGAATATATATTTTTTTAATTAAGTTTTGAAGTCAAACCAATTATAATTTACACATAGGCGTATTCCATAAAACATAATGTTTTCTATATGTATTGAAATTCAATTTTTTTTTATCAATCATCAATACCTACGACATCGATATTTTTTAGAATTTTTTTTCACTAATTTACTAATTTTCCATGTGTGCAGAACAGAGAACTTGATGTTCAGTGAAAAACCTACATTCACAAGAAATAAAAAATAAATATAATAATCAAATTAAATATATTTAAAATTATACTTTTTGGAAAGCTTATAATAAGGACTACATACTTACAAAACATAAATTTTAAATGAATTCATTTGATCCCCCAAAAGGTAAATCAAAAGCGGTTTTTTATTAGCATTTTGATAGGTGTAGAGGAGACTCCATTAGAGGTATGGTTTAAAACTAGTGGGGTTCTATCCAAGGGAGTTTAAATCTAAGGGGCTTTGATCAAACCCTCTTCAATTAAAATCCTTTAAATGGAACCTTTCAAGGATTAAATCATTGTATTTTCTAAAAATATGTGATTTCAGCAAAAATCAGGATGTCCCAGAAAGTGTAACCCATTATCGTGCCAGCACCCATGATTTTGTTAGAGATATGGTTTAGGGTGAAGCTAGTTAAGGTAGAGACTTTGATGAATGTTATAGATTCATTAAATAAGCCTGTAAGCACAGAGAAGTATAGATGGTGTTCGGGGTTTATGGGCCTCTTGGCCCCTAGTAATTAAATCATGGTTTTGATACTGTCGTTGCTCTTGCAAGGTGTTCAACAAGTGGGAGAACCTTAGGAAAGGTGTCTCAACCTTGCAGCTATAAAAGGTTTCTATTCTTCCCAATTTTGGTCTTTCTGAATACCCTTTTTATCTTGAAGAATGGTTTAGAACTTTCAACGTTTGCAAAAGGGGATAGAAATGGCAAGGCTTACTATTTTTAGTAAATCTACATTTGAGCATGGATGAACCCAGAATTTTCCCAAAAGGTACGGAATTGTCAAATAAATATCTTTGGTGAGTTTCAACTCAAGATCATACCAAGATTGGATGCCATTAAAGTTTATGTGTTTTGAAACTCCTGGAAAAGTTTCAAACTCATATTTGAGGCACTTAGATGTCCGTAAATGCCCCTAAAGATGTCATAATCAATTAAGTGAGTTATAGAATGATATATCTCTTCAAGACCTTTTTGACACATCAAACGATTCGTCAATCAGACACCTGGATCAAAAGTTATGGCCTCTAGAACTTGGGCCTCTTGTTTTGGGAAATGTAAAAATGTGTTGGACACTTAAAACAGTTGTAAAGGGGAGAGTTACACATGTTGGTGTGTTATTTGGCACATCACAAGGTATATTTTATTGGAGATAATTTGGGTGCCACTTTTGGGTAGTTTTGGCTCATGGTTTTATAATTATTGTTGACGGTTTACTGTGTTGTATCTCCTATATATCAGGAGGTTGAGATGGAGGTTGTGTGTAAGATTCTTAAATAGATGTTGAGTTTCCTTTAGATCTCTGGTTGGCTATACTCTTGTGAAAGCTTTCTCTACAAGTATATTGTAATCTTCTTGATTCCTAAATAGTCTATTGGGTGGCTTTGGAGTGTGGGGTTTTTCTCTCAAAAGGGTTTCCCCACATAATTACTATGTTGTAGTATGATTGCTATTTGTGTTTATTTTGTAATTGTTGTAAAGTTATGAAAAGTTATGCATATCACTCTCCTCAATATTAGTGTATGGAGTTGTTCTTCTACCTTAGTTTCCTTACATTTTTGTAACAAAAATATAGCGTAGTGTTAGGCATGGTGCCCCCATTTTTAAGTTTCATTAAGTATTTCATAAAACCCTTTAGTGGAAAGTTATTTAAGATCATGTATTAGTTTAAATATATATATAGTATTTTTTACTAACTTTCTAAGTGGACACATCCTAAAAATAGAAAATTGAGCATGCTCCCACTAGTTTTGAGAAATATAATCAATATTTTTCAATGTGCATAGAATGAAGCATAAAATGTGAAAATGTATTTTTTTCAAATTTAGATTAGTGGGTAAAACATTATGTAGAAAAAGTAATACATGTGTTTTTGCAAAACTAAAGACACTACTAAAAGTAATTAAAGATCAAAATCTTAATATATTCAGATTTTAAAAAAATACGTGGTTAGAAAGATAATATGAATTTTGGAATTGTAGTGGTTCTTTTTCATAATCTTGTTTTGTAGGGAGAGAAATTAAAGGCCCATTAGAAGCCGCAATCTTCCTTGATCTAACAAGGAGCAATCAACCATAGAATAATTTGTAATATGAGCTGGAAAAATGTGAGTTTTATTGATATTTTACAAATGTATTATATTGGCTTATATATCCTTACATTTCCTGTGAATAAACTACTCTAACATGTTACGGGAATAACATCCCAAACCTAAATATAAATTATTATGTGGCTAAGTAAACTTAAGCAAGTAAATAAGTATTTAATCCTAGTTACTTTAATAGCCCCCTTAAGTGTAACTTAGGGAGAAGAATTACTATGCAAGACTAATATGTAGAATGCTATATATGTGTCCCGACAACTAGGCCATGTTAGGTACACATCCACAACTGATCATGCAAATAAATCTCTTGCAAACGAACAAAAGGAGAAAACCTTGTGGGACAAAACTCCTCTCCAAAAAAGGGATAATGCAAGTGATAGATGATGTGATGTATGGAGGTCTTGACAATACCCCCTAAGAACTACATCCATCACCATAATATAATATAATTACCCCTCCAATGAAGGGAAAGATCGAGACAACATTGCCCCTCATAATGAAGTATCCTCAAAACCACTAAAGTATGTTTGAAGCCAAAAGAGAAACCAACATGATGACAAACAACATGTCTCCCCTTGGGAAGAAATAAATCCACTAGTGCATGTAGAAGAAACTCCATTTCCATGATGAAAAGAGAAGGAATAATTATTACAAATGAAATCTTGGAAGAAAATTCAAGTGCCTCCAAAAGTGTTTCATCAAGACTAGGAAGATCCTTAATCAAAGAAGAAACAATGGATGAAGAAGACTCATGAACATCTTCAAATGTAAATCTGCAAAGAGAAGTGATACCTCCTCAATCATGTCCTCTATATCTAAAGTAGTAGAATGAGAAGCCAAGTCGAGTAGGCCTAAAATGAAACCATTCTAGAACCAAAAATCTAAAGAACCAATGAAGTTCTATTGTGTCGAGGTCCTGAAATCCATGTCGACTGTCAACTCTGATGTAGCAGGTAATGGGGGAATCATGATTAGATCCACAAACCCATTTGATGCAACTGAATTACTCCACACACTAGATGGAGGAGTCAAAGGAACATAAGGATCATCATAATCAATGAAGTGATCAAATGTAAATACCTTGGACTGATGATCATCCCTACCCACTGCAAACATCTCTCCTAAAGCACAACAAATGAACACTGAATCTGAAGTAAACTCAACTGTGTTTCCTGCCGATGTAATCTAATATACTGAAAGTAAATTATGGGCAATCTCAGGAATGCAATGAACATTAGCCACCAAACCATCACCCAAATCAATATTAGCTATTGCAGAAACATGAATGACCTGATTATTTGCAATCAAGAGTCCATAATAATATGGCTCTCTAAGAGTACCTGGAACCATAAGATCAGGTGAACAAGTAATATGAATTGAAGCTCTTGAATCAATAATCCATCTGCTCTAGGTGCATGAGTAGTAATCAATGCATGACACTTTCCTTTGTAACTAGGGGAAGTATCCTCATGTTTGGTAGAAGGAGAAGAAGATGAACTAGATGAAGAAGGAATGGCAATATGATGTTCCTTGAGTAATTGTTTCAACTCATGAATTTCCTTCTTGTAGCAATTTTGTTCACTATTCCCAAGGTAATTGCAGGAAGATGGGGGGCCAAAAAGGTGTCTTAAGTGGCCACTTTTTTTCTGAAATCAGGAAATACTGACCTTGGATGAGAAATTAAGCATAGTTACATTCAAAATTTTAAGATGCAACAAAAACAATGTTCATAGTGCTCCGAGTCTACTTTCTAAACTGCTAATTTTTTTTAAAAATGGTATAGATTAAGGGGTTCAAAAAAGGGAGCCATAGAAATTGGTGTTGTTTCTTTCAAAAAAACAGAATATAACATGTTTCATTCAAAAAAATAGAATATAACATGTTTCATGGCTCCCTTAAAAGGTTAACTTTTTTTTGGTATTTTTAAAATTGCTTCAGTGAGAAATTATCTAACAACATGTAGTTTATGCCTGATTTTTCTCATAATTTTTTAATGAATATTTGATTTTTTACTAATTTTCAAGTGGACACATCCTGAAAAATAGAATTTTGGCTGTGCTACCCTTATAAATTTTGAAAACTAATGGAAAATCAATTTTTTTTAATGTGTAGAATGGAGTCTAGTTTATTAAAATGTAATTAATTTGAAATTTCAATGAGTAGTTAATTTATAAAAAAAATACCAAACACTAGTTTTTGCCCAAAAAACAGACACACAAACAAAATAAATTAGAGATGAAAGACTTAACATTGTCAAAATGTGAAAAAAATTACATTGTTAAATAGCTTAGAGAAAGCCTAGCATTACCCAAGTGTTTGATTTGTTCAACCTTGAAACACGTGCAAAATTGATGGTTAGCACGAACGAGATTATGTGAAATCTTGTAGAATATGCAAAAACACCTCTTTGGATGTTGGGAAGGCACTCCAAGCCTTTGGGTTGGATATCCAAATCCCAAGCCTAAGGCTTGGGCATTCCCAAAGCAACATATAATGTGAGCGCGTTATAACACGCTCGCGTTATGTTTTGCTATGCATTTTTAAATTTTTTACAAAAGTTTGCCCAATGTTTGTCATGTTTGACATAACGCGAGTGTGTTATAACATGCTCGTGTTATGTCTCGCTTGGAATGTTTTATGTTCAAGTTTTTAAAGTATGTTTGATGTATGTATGTATTTATGTATGTATGTATGCCAAATTGTATGTATGCTTGTATGTATGTGTGTGTGTGTGTGTATGTATGAATGTATGCATGCATGCTTGTATGTATGTATGTATGTATGTATGTATGTATGTATTCCTATATGTATGTATGTATGTATGTATGTATGTATGTATGTGTGCTTATATGTATGTATGTATGTATGTATGTATGTATGTATGGTTGTATGTATGTATGTATGCATGCTTGTATGTATGTATATATGTCTGTATGTTTGTATGTATGTATGTATGTATGTATGTATGTACATGTATGTATGTATGCCTATATGTATGTATCTATGTGTGTATGCTTATATGCTTATATGTATATTTGTATGCTTGTATGTATTTAAGAGTTTTGGGTTTACGGTATATAAGGACCTGAGCTTGTATAGTTTTTAGGGTTAAGGGTTGAGGTTTTTGGGTCTAAGGTTTAAGGTATAGGGTTGAGGGTTTAGGGATTAGGGATTAAGAAATAGGTTAATGGTAGAGGGTAGAGGGTAGAGGGTTATAGTTGAGGGATAATATTTAGCTTGTTGAGTGTATAAGATTAACTGTGTAAGGTAAGCATATTAGGGTTTAGGATATTGAGTTTAGGGTTTACAATATGGATTGAGGGTATATAAGGCATAGGTTTCTTTGGGTTGAGAGTGTATGGCTTAGGTCTTATGTATACGGTTGAGGCACAATATTTAGGGTTTAGGATATAATGGTGTGATGAAGGGTATAGGGATGAGGGTTTGTGGGTGTAGGTTTCATGGTTTAAGGTATAGGGTTGAGGATTGAGGAATTAGGGCTTAAGTATATGGTTGAGGGTATAGCATAAAGGGTTGAGAGTTTACAGTTGAGGGATAATGGTCAAGGTTGAGTGTCTAAGATATAGGGTTTAGGGTTTAAGATTGAGGGTATAAGGCATATGGATGAGGGTTGAGAGTTTAGGGCATAAGTATAGGGTTAAGGGTATATGGTATAGGGTAGAGGTTTGAAGGTTGAGGGATAATGTTCAAGGTTGAGTGTCCAAGGTTAAGTGTATAGGGTATAGGGTTTAAGGGTTTAAGGTTTGAGGGATTAAGGGTTAAAGGGTTGATGGATTACGGTTTAAGGTCTAGTGTCGAGGGTAGAGGGTTTAGGGATAGGGTTTAGGGTTTATGGTTTAAGGTTTGAGGGTTGAGTCTTTAGGGATAGGGTTTAGGGTTGAGGGTTAAGGGATTAGGGTTTAAGGCTTTAAGGTTAAAGGGTCAAGCATTTAGGGTTTAAGGGTTGAGGGCTTAAGGGTATAAGGTTGATGTATTAGTGTTAAGGGTTTAATGTATATGGTAGAGGGGTTGAGGGTTGAGGGTTTAATGGTTGATGGTTTAAGGGTTGGGAGTTTTAGGGTTGAGAGTTTAAGGGTTGAGGTTTTAAGGTTTGAGGGATTAAGGGTTTAAGGGTTGAGGGTTGAGGCTTTAGGGATAGGGTTTAGGGTTAAGGGGTAAGGGATTAGGGTTTAATGTATAGTGTTGAGGGTTGATGGTTTAGGGTTAAGTGAGAGACCTTGATGGCTAAGTAGGGATGGAGAGGCAGACAAGGAGTTATTGAGAGACCTAGGGAGGGGAGAGATAGAGAGGTGAGGGGGAGATAGAGGTGAGAGATAGAGAGGTGAGGGGAGAGATATAGAATAAAATGAGAGATTGAAGTTGACAACTTGAGGGAAAGATGGGTAAGGAGGAGGGAGAGAGGTTAAGAGGAAGCAAAATATTTAGAGAGCCCTAAGAGATATACAAGTGAGAGACCTATAAGCTAGGGAGAGAGGGGTGAGAGAGATAGGGGAGAGTTGGGGGTGAGGCAGATAGGGGAGGAGAGTGGTGGATAAGGGTTGAGGATTTAAGGCTTTAAGGTTTAAGGGTCAACCATTTAGGATTTAAGGGTTGAGGTATTAAGGGTTTAAGGGTTGAGGGATTATGGTTTAGGGTTGAGGGAATAGGGTTGAAGGTATAGTATCGAGGATTGAGAGCTTAGGGATAGGGTTTAGGATTTAAGGTTTACGTGTTGAGGGTTGAGGCTTTAGGGATAGGGTTAGGGTTTAGGTTTAAGGGATTAGGGTTTAAGGTATAGTTTTGAGGGTTAAGGGTTTATGGATAGGGTTTAGGATTTAAGGTTTAAGGTTTGAGTGTTAAGGATTTAAGGATAGGGTTTCAGGTTTAGGATTATGTGAGATACCTAGATGGCTAAGGAGGGATAGAGAGGAAGAGGAGTGACTCAGAGACCTAGAGAGGCGAGAGGTAGAGAGGTGAGGGGGAGACAGAGGTGAGAGATAGAGAGGTGAGGGGAGAGATAGAATAAAATGAGAGAGTGAAGTTAACAACTTGAGGGAAAGATGGGCAAGGAGGAGGGACAGAGGTGGAGAGGAAGGGAAATATGTAGAGTGCCCTAAGAGATATACAAGTGAGAGACCTACAACCTAGGGAGAGAGGGGTGGGAGAGACAGGGGAGAGATGTGGGTGAGATAGATAGGGGAGGAGAGGCATGGATAAGGGTTCAGGGTTTAAGGCTTTAGGGTTTAAGGGTTAAGGGTTTAGGGTTTAAGGGTTGAGGGTTTAGGGGTAGGGTTTAGGATTTTAGGTTTAAGGTTTGAGGGTTGAGGCTTTAGGGATAGGGTTTAGGGTTTAGGTTTAAGGGATTAGGGTTTAAGGTATAGTGTCGAGGGTTGAGGGTTTAGGGATAGGGTTTAGGATTTAAGGTTTAAGGGTTGAGGGTTGAGACTTTAGGGGTAGGCATTACTGTTTAGGGTTAAGTGGGAGACCTAAATGGCTAAGGAGGGATGGAGAGATAGACAAGGAGTGACTGAGAGACCTAGAAAGGGGAGAGGTACAGAGGTGAGGGGGAGACAAAGGTGAGAGATAGAGAGGTTAAGGGAGAGAAAGAAGAAAATGAGAGAGTGAAGTTGACAACTTGAGGTAAAGATGGGTAAGGAGGGAGAGAGGTAGAGAGGAAGGGAAATAACTAGAGATCCATTTGAGAGATATAGAGGTGAGAGACCTATAGCCTAGGGAGAGATGGGTGAGATACATAGGAGAAAGATAGGTGTGAGAGAGAAAGAGGGGAGAGAGGAGTGGGCAATGAGACAATGAGTTAGGAAACCTTTAGTAAATTAGCTTTTTCATAACATGAGTGCGTATTGAAGAAGTTGAAATACGACCATTTTGTATAGCAAGCTAAAATATGCTCACATTATGATGTGAGTGCATTTGGGCTTATTCTAAAAATGGTAAAATAGTCAGGACACCCATGATCCATGCCTACATGATCTATTATTCTCCTGGTTATGCACATGTTCCATCAAAAAAAGCTTTATGATGTTGTTGGTGTTAGGGTTAGCTACCAGAAGATATCAATTATAAGAAAATATAGATTAAATAGAGGACAGGAAATATACAAAAATAATAATAGTGATAGACAAGTTTTAATGTGGTTCACCCAAACCCGGGCTACATCCACCAACAGAGAGTCTAATATTATTATCTAGTAAATCAAACTTATTACAATCAGCAATCCTTGCAACTCAATACCACTACAAAATTCTACAATACATCAATAGAAACCCTAACCCTTAGCTGCTTTTATCAAGCCTTATGTTGGTTATAAAAATAAGGTTTTTTATGTCAGCCAATAGAAAAAACTAACTCCTGACGCCTTAATAAAATAATAGACAATTATTGCTTTGGGGGCACTGCCCTCAGCAGCCCCTGCTGAAGGCGTTGCCCCCAGACCCCCATCATTGGCTCCACCCCCGAGCCCCTGCTGGGGGGATGGTCCCCCCAAGCCCTGTAGGATAGGCTTTGCCCCTCTGTACTCCCCCGTTAAATAATTTGGGGGGAAACCGCGCTAATAAAAGTGGGGAAAATTTAACCTCTTAGTTTGATTAGGCTCCATATAACAATAATCTCCCACTTGGAGACTGATCAGACTTGACACCATATCATCTCCCACTTGGAGACTGATCATAACACCACTGACCCTGTAGCTCCCACTAGAAATAAGCACCCTAGACTCTGTTATTCTAATTTTATTATTTTAGTCTTGAAGACCAACTGAAGCTGAAGAGGAGCTTAGTTTCTCCCTTGTTACTGCCTTTGTAAACATATCCGTTGGATTTTCATCTGTATGGATCTTTTACAGCTGTAATTGTCCATCATCCAACACTGAACGAATGAAGTGATACCTCAACTGTATGTGTTTGGTCTTTGAATACAAGGCATAATTCTTTGCAAGATGTATGGCACTCTGACTATCTGTAAACAAAGAACTGTTAGTGTATTGTTTGCCCAATTCTTCTATGAAATATTGCATCCATATCATCTCCTTGCTTGCCTCTGTTGTAGCTATATACTTTGTCTCTATGGTGGATAAAGCAACCACCTTTTACAACCGTGAGATCTAACTCACTGCAGTTTTACCTACAGTAAAGACATAACCTGTAGTACTCAACCTGGTATCAATATCCCCTGCCAAATCTGAGTTCACATGGCCTACTAATTAGTATTAGAGCCCCCAAAACATAAGTGTTTATTAGATGTACCTCTCAAATATCTAAGAATCTATTTTACTACATTTCAATTCTCCAATCTGAGATGACTCATATACCTACTTATGACTCCTACAACATGTGCAATATCTAGTCTCGTGCATACCATGGCATACATTAAACTTCCTATAGCTAAAACATATGGTACCTTGGACATTTTTTCTTCCTCCTCATATGTCTTAGGACACATCTCCTTAGTCAATTTCAAATGACTAAGCAAAGGTGTGCTGACAACTTTTGTATTCTCCATATGGAATCTCTACAACACCTTTTCAACATAATCAACATGAGATAGAGTCAATTTTCTAATCTTCCTATCTCTGTAGATTTTCATACCAAGGATTTGTTTGGCTGCTCCCAAATCCTTCATAGCAAATGATTGTGCTAACTGTTGTTTTAACTCTCTTATGTGATCCATGTTAGACCCTACTACAAGCATGTCATCAACATATAAACATAAAATAATGTAGTTGTCATTATCCAACCTCTTAAAATAAACACAATGGTTAGAATTACACTGGTTGTAGCCTTGCTCAACCATAAAACTATCAAATTTCAAATACCATTGCCGATGTGCTTGTTTCAGGCCACACAAACTCTTCTTCAATCTGCACACCTGTTTCCCCTTACCTTTGACCTCAAATCCTTGGGGCTGTTCCATATATATCTCCTCCTCCAAATCACCATGGAGAAAGGCAGTTTTCACATCTAGTTATTCCAAATGCAAATCTTCAGTAGCCACAATACTTAAAACGGTATGAATAAAAGTCATCTTAACAACCGAAGAAAAAATCTCATCAAAATCAATAACATTTTTCTGTGCAAATCCTTTTACAACTAACCTAGATTTAAATCTTTTCTTACCTCCATCTTCCTCTTTCAGCCTATAAACCCATTTGTTTGGTAAATCCTTTTAACCTACAGGCAACTTACATAATTCCCAAGTATAATTTTTCAGCAAGGAGTCCATTTCTTCTTTTATTGCCAGCTCCCACTGAACCTTTGTATCCACCTGCATAGTGTTGATGATTGTTTTTGCACATTCATAACAAAAATTAAAATTCATAAATGAACCTAACTATCTTGAAAGATATGGAGAAATCAATTAAGATTACTCAATCCCAAGCTTCTGCATGGCCAGGTCTTGACCGGTTGGACAGTTCAGTAGGTTACTATGAAGCTATAATATGCAAGGGGCCTTGTGTGATTTAAGGTGATTTGACTACTTATTGGACTCTATTTATGCAATTTGTTACAAATATCAGCAAATTACTATCTCTTTGCACAAATCTGTTACTGGATATCAAAGCTTTGAATGATTTATGTTAAAACATGCTTTTCTGTTCAAATATGTATAAAGATTGCCAAATATCAGCTCTTCTTTATATTTGAAACAGTTTCTCTTAAAGCTCGCAATCTTGAATGCGTGTTTGTGAAAATATTCAGGACATTTGCATTTAATGATTTGATCTGCTGAGTTAATTGAATTTGCTGTAATCTTTACCATGTACATAACAGAGCATTTAGATCCTGTAACAAGTGATGTTGAATTTGAATTTTTCTCTAACTTTTCCCAAACTTTGAAATAATTAGCTGAAACGCAGAAATCTAAAAGAGATTGTCTAACATTTGAAGGAATTGAGATCAAGACACTCAGAAAATAGATGTAGACTTCCAGATTCATTTATATTCAAAACACATAGCCATATATGGTTTACAATGTAGGTATGACTCTTAGCTTTATTAATCAAATTCACAAAAAAAACTTACAATGCTTTACAGATACAGTAAGAAAGCTGGACATTTCCACGGGTTCCTTAATGCAGACACAGGTGACCTCCTCTATACTAAAATACTCATTCTGTTCAAAGCCTTAGAACAAATTACAATTGCTATGCTAATTTCTACAAATCCCTGTGTAAATAATATACAAGTAGCCATGTCCCTTATATTGAATTTGAACTTTCAAATGGCTATGGCTATTACATTAATCCATGGTTGAGATCTTTCTATCTCTAATCAATGGTGATATTTTTGTTTCTAACCATTTACCAAAATATCTATTTGGCATCTTTTCCTCCGCTCAAAGGATGTTGTTGGAATCTTTACAAAATAAGATTCCCCTTTCTATTCATTGACTCTTTCCCGGCAAGGCTCCTTATTTGACCTCTTTTCAAACCTTTACACTTGCTTTTCACTTTTTCAAATATTTTCTGTAATTTCCAATTACTCCTTCCACAAAGGTACGGTCCCCTCATGGACTCTTTATCAAAATATACTCTTGCATCACAACTTCCTCCTTCAACCTATTTTCTTTGTTCCCTGAGCCCTCTTTTCTCTTATGATATTTCTTCATTTTAACCTTTTCCTCCATTACAGTATCAATCATCTGCTTGCTCAGGTTGGCATCAGGATTTTCTATGCAGGGTGCAAATATGGCATTGAACTCTGTCAATGCCCTCTCTAAGTTATATATGAGAACCTCCATACATTCATGTTGCAATAATCTCTCTATTATCCTCTTATGTATCCTGATCATTTCATCTGCCTTTTCTTCTAAATTATGTATGACTGCTACACATTTTATGAGGTTATCCTCTTCAAACATGAGCTCTAATATTATTTGTCGCACTTGATTTGCCAATGTGACAGTAAGTGCTCCTTCATTAATTAGTTCTTCTACTCTTTCTTCCACTTCTGTCAACTGTTCAATTTCAGACCTGCATTCTTCTTTTCTATTTTGGCATTTATGTGTAAGCATCAGACATTTATTCTTTTCTTCTGCATTTACTTTCCAACTTCGTACAGCTTGCCTTATTGTTTGTTCTCCCTCTTGCATGAAATCACTAAACCACTCATCAAAGATATTAGCCTTTAGCCTTTTATTTTTCATTTCTTGTATTTCTTCCTTTGACACCACCACTATATTATCAGGCAGCTCTGGTACTGTGGCACTGGGATCAAATATCCCTTTAATAAATTGTTGGAGTTGGACAATGTGTCCTTTTAAATGCTCTTGTTTATCCTTATCTTTCTTCAGCATTTCTGCTATCACCTAGTGCATATCGTCCCATTCAGCAATGTGTTGTTCTCTTGTAGAATGCCCAAGGTCAAGATTTAATATCTTGTACTCCTCCAATGTAATCTCACCTTTTGGCTTTTCTTTTTGTGGTATAGCTAGGTTTAATGTTCTAGATCCACATGGACCTCTTTGAATAGCAGACATGGTTCTAGCCTTCCTCTTCTCTTTGCTTGGAGTAGTCTTCTCTCCTAGCATACTTTTTATATCAATAGGTACTACTTGTACCTCTTTCCTCTCCATTCTTATTTCTTTTTTCTAACCATGCAGTCATCTCTTTTTTACCTTCTATAACTTTATCTTCATCTATTACCTCCTCATGAGGTTTCGCTGTTCCAACTTCTTCTTATTGTTGCTGTTCCTGTTGTTGCTCTTGTTGTTGCTTGGGAATTTGTTCTTCTTGTTCTTCTTGTTGCTGCTGTGGTTCTTGTTCTATGGGATTATTCAGCTGCTCTTTTGATTCCACTTCCTCTTCTTCTTCTTTTTCAGTATCTCCTCCCTCTGATGATCCTTCTTCTTGATCATCCTTTGTCTGTTTATCAGGTTCATTTTCATCCATTTTTTCTTCTGCTTCTTTGTCTTCAAGCCTTTTAATTTCTTCTTCTAATTTGTTTATGTTTTCTGCCTGTGGTTGCTCTGTGTTTACTAGTGAATTGGCCTTTACCTCATCTTCTTTTACTTCTTCTTCTTGAGTTTGCATGTTTTCTATGTTTTTCTCTTTTTCGCCTGGCTCCCCATACATATTTAGCATGTTCAAGGCATCTGCACCTGAAGTTTCTTATTTTGATTCTTCTTCTACAATTTGTTTTTCAATTTCTTCTATTTTATGTGCCTCTTCCTGCACACCCTTAATGATTTCTGGTGGCACCAAAATACCAAAGGGATCCACTGATCCTGCTTCTTCTTGTACTTGTTCTTCTTCATGCTCTGTGTTGTGCTCCATTCTCCCTTCAACTTGAGTGCTCGGCTCATCCTCTCCACTCAAGAAATCACTCGAATCTTCTTCTATGTCAATTTCCTTTCCTTTATACATTGTTTCTTCTTCACTATCACTGCTCTCGATATGCACAGTTTCCACAAATTGTTTGGCTTTATATACTTATGACTTGCAACTTTTCTCTAGCTAATTCTGTTTTTAATTTAATGAATGTTTGTCTTTGTGTTAAAGGTGTGGAGGCACTAGCTATATTTTTTAGCTTTTCCCCTACTTCCTGTGCTCCAATAACATCAACTGGTTTAGAAGTTTCCCATTATGATAAACTTATGACTAATTGACTTTGCATCAATAAAAGTATCAGATGCCACTACAATTGTTATGCCTAAGGCATATGGGTCCATCAATGTGGCATTTTTATCTTTTTCTACAATTTTAGCTTCCACAAGCTTTCTCTTCTTCTCATAAAAGCACTGCAAGTCCTCATTGGGCTCTTCTTTTCTTTTCCTTCCCTTCTTGGGATATGTGACTTCCTTGCCTTCAACTTTTAGCTCCTCAACTCTTTCCTTTAACCATGTTTTTGAAAACAGTATTATTGGTTTAGATAATACATCTAATGATGTGTTCCAAGGCTTTGACCAATCAGGATCTGTAATAGGAGCCAACCTTGCCTCTGCATAACTTTGACGTAACAGTTGATCATCATCTTGAACTTCAAGAGGAACATATATATTACCTATAGATTTCAATTGTTCCACAGTTAATCTTTTGTGAGCTCTCTTCCTCACCTCCCTGTCATTTTGGCAATAAGCCCAGAAGTCCTCAATGTGTACCTGATGTTTGTACTTTTTATCTACAAAGTTTTTAATTCTATGAAAAGGATCAAATCTTCTGATCAAATCAAATTCCTAGAAACCATAGTATCTCAATTCTTACTCTGAATAACTTGCAACTTCTTCACTATAGAAAGAATATCTACCAATGCCCCAAGGTAGTCTCACATTTCCCCTATTATTGAACTTCCTTTTGTACATCCTAAAAACATTCAAGTTTTGTCTTGAAAATTCCAACACATTTAGCTTGTCAGATGGATATCTAGGCAACATAAATGGTTTCCCTTCAAAGCCCTCAGTTCTTATGTAAGTAAAATGTTTAAATTGTATAAACCAAGAACTGTGCAATCCAATTGCATTTTCTGCATCCTTAGACAACCTCTTGTTAGGTTCTTCTGTCAATATTCTTACCAGGTATGTATAAAAAACATCATTGACCAAAGCAAAATTCTTTAAGGCATTTTCCTCCTATAGGACAGGTTAGTGTTCACACACCAACTTTTGATTAGGATTGTTTCCTAGGCTACCTACTCTTTCTATTCCATGAATGTAAGGCCTGATTTCTGTAGCACAAGAGTATAGCACATAAGAAGACATATAAAATGGCAAAATATTATGTTGTCTCTGCATAGCTTGCCTCCAAATAGCTATGCTAATGGCCTTGGCCCAGTGGATTTGACCTTGTTTGTTTTCCCCTATTCTTATGAATTCAATGACAGTGAACATCTAAGGTTCACATTTTGTACCATCTCTTAATCCAACTAGTCTACTCAACATAGTGATCATCAAATGAATCTCCTCCTTGAAATGTATCCTCATCAGATTTTTAGGTATCCTAGCTACCGCCTTGGGCTTATTCTCTGGGCTGTACCAGTTACAGAATATTTTACCTTTACATTCTGCTTCATTTGTGTAAAAATTCTCATTATACTAATCAATATCAATATCACTCATCTTCTCCTTGATTTATAATCCAAAAGTTCTGGCAATACCCTCAAGAGTTAAATCAGCAATTAATCTATCATGTAACATGATCTTCCTAGTGGATGGATCATACAAAATCACACAATCCAAACATAAATCTTTAGCTTCCATTGCCAGAGGAAAACCCGCAGCTCTGTATAACCCACTTTCCCAAATCCACTTCATATCCTGAGAGGCATCTACAGCAGTAATTTTCTTCAATACATTCTCTGCATCATAGCTTCCCACGTTTGTATTTGTGCTGACCCCACCTGTACTAACCAGGGACAGACAACCTTTGTACAACTGTAATTGTTCTTTCTCTATCTCCTTCTGAGGTTTTCTTTCCTTTTTTATATCTTCCCTTGTATCTTTCTTTAGTTTAGTGGCCATCCTGTAGAAGCATACATCTTTTTAACTTCTCATTTTACTTCATATTTAGGGTTTTTACTGTGAATACCTACTTTTACCATTCACCCTAGATTGTTTTCCGTTTCTGTTTTAACCTCTTTGAATTCATTAAGCTCTACTCATCTAATTAATGATAATTTGCCAAATGCATACATTTCAAATTGAAATTACTGGAATTAACAATTGCATTTTAACAACTGAAAATAAATGACATTTTTGGGTAAATACCTATTTTCCGTGACTGTTTACCCATTGACTTACTTTTACCATTTTCACCTTTGTCCAACTCCTGTAACTGTTGTTCTGGTAAATTCTGCTCATTCACTACAACAGCTCTTTTCTGCAATTTTCACTCTTCACGGTATATTCAAAGTGAAATAACGTAAAAATTGCCCCAACCCTCGTTAAATTTCCCTTTGTTTGAGTATTGAATATGCATTAATTACAGTAATTAATGAACTACGTCCTCAGCCTTTATTACAGTGTTTATGTTTTTCAAACTTTTTACCGTTAGCTAAATTCAACATGCATACCTTTTCCTCTATATATTTCCTTGTATGTTTTTGTTGTACATTTTCATTGTATCTCTTAACATACAAGCATTTTATGCATACAATCAACTAACGCTCTTTTACCCTTTTTTACTTTTCTATACCCATTTGTATCTTCGGCCTTGTATATCTCACTTGTATATTCTATTGTATAAGCACACATACAAACACAACATACAAACCCTTCTTTACCCTTTCTTTCTTGCAATGCATATGATTCATTGTATATTAGGGTTGTATATTATAAACATACAAACACCAAATATACAAAGACATTTCTATTTTTTACTTTTTTTTAACATCCGGCTTGTATTTCCGCTTTGCATCTTTCGAATGTACATCCGCTTGTATATCGCTAAATATGCATTGTCATTATACAAGTAAAAAATGTACAAACCGTGGGGTCCACCTTACCTCTTTTACCTTTGCATCTCCACTATGCATTTGATTCTTTGTATTCAACCTTCGGACGTCAACCTTTGCATAAACTGCATTATATTTACCGTCGATTCCGCAATGTACATAAAACTTTGTATATTTTGCTTTGTATATCCTGAAACATACAAAAACAAAAACGTACAATAGTTTAATGTTATTCCATAATGATTTTGGTTCCTGTTTGTATAAAGTGCAATGTATATTGGCGTTGTATGTTTGAAATATACAAAGTGCAATATACATAGACTTTATTATCTTTGATAATCACTTCAGCTCCGCAATGTATATAAACTGCATTACCAAATATACGTTAAGTCCAAATGCATCATTTATATTGTATTTCAATTTTCTTTCCATTCTGCGTTGTATATTTCACAATGTATGTCTCCCGATACCCTACACACAAACCCCAAATATACAACCATTATTCCTTATTTCACTACCATTTTGATTCTACGTTGTATATAACTGCAATGTATATGACCAAACATACATATACAAAGTGCAAAAATATACAACGATTATGTCAATTTTAATAACCTTTCAGTTCCATGCTATGTATAACTCGTTGTATATTTTCTTTGTATGTCTGTCATTTACCAAATATACAAACCAAAATATACATAACGGATTTCAACATTTATTCACTTCAACTTTGACTTTTTCTGGCCCTGACTTGTATATCAAGATAAAGCGTTAGCAATCTATATACAAGTATAACAACATACATTTTAAACCTGATGACCTCCTTTTTGCGACTAAGGTAACAACCCAATATACAAACACATTTGTATATGAAATGACCTTGTACATACAAAGAATGTTGTATATACAAAACACAAACCCTCTTATTGTACATTTACCAAAAACCTTATAACTTGCAAAATACAGGAAATTTTGAGATGGTTAAAAAAGCAACCCCTATTCATTTTTCACAAAGAATTCACCCATACTATGCACTGGTACTCAATGTTATTTTTTCTCTATTTTCACCAAGTTTTGTACTTTCAGTTACCTTTTCCCTTTACCATCAAGCAAGCCCACACACAGTAGCAACCAAAGGCTAGCTACAGTAGGGGTCCTCATTTTACAAGGGAGTAAAATGGGGCATGTTGTGAGCATCACAACGACTAGCAACCAAGTAAAACAATTAAATTAAAACCATTAAAGAATACTAAAATGAAATAAATCCATAATTTCCAACTATCTTTTTCTGCAAATGATCATTCAACTTGAAACCTAATGTATTCAATAAGGTGCATGAATTTTCATTTTCAGTTAAGTGGGTGCATGTGATTAATAAGACTCATCTTGAAAATTAGTTGAACAAACCAGTGACTGACATTAGACTACCTAGTTGATGTCATTCCCTCATAGCCAACCAGATAGAGCCTTACTGCCAGCAGGTGTCTAGAGCCCCACTGCCAACAAGCGTCTATAGCCCTGATAGAGTTGCTTAGATGATTTAACCTGGATTTTAGTAAAATCCATTTTATTTATTTATTTATATTTTATATTTTGTACTTGATAGATATTTCATAAGATATTTCAGTTGTAACTTCATGGTGCAAGGAACAGTCACTTGCTAAAATTAAGCTGAGAATTGTAATGGTAGCAAGGGTGACCTCTGATTTTTCACCTAATATCTACACTAGTAGGTTCAGCAAATCCAAGGATTTTTGGTGTGTCATCATGAGAACTTCCCTTGAATACTCAACCCACTCTTATTGAATACAAAATTTCTCAAGTTAACTAACTTTCTACATTCATGACAGTCACAACAAATTATTCACAAATTTCAAATAATTCACTTGAATGTTCTAAATTTTATATTGTTTTCAATGGTTGTTAGTCTACTCCTTTATACTCTAAAACAAAACAAGGATCTCTACTAAAGCAAAACAACACACAAAAAAAACCAAAATAAAAAACAAAAAAAAATCAAACAACTGTACATTATTCACATTATGATACAACAGACCAACCACCCTCACCTCAAGCCTGAAAGTAATGTTTCAGGTGTTGGCCATTAACTGGTAATGACACATCTTTTCCAGTCAAAGTCTTAAGCCTCAAAGTGTTGTCTCCAATTATTTCTAATACTTGTAATGGACCTAACCATAACTTGTCAAATTTTCCATGATTTCCCTTTTTCTCATGTGCTTTGTCCCAGCACAGCACTAAGTCTAAAATTCTAAATGTTTTGACTCTTTCCCTTTTGTCAAACCATCTCTTTACCATTACCTGATGTTTAGCAAACTTTTCGATGGCTTGATCTCTCTTCTCATCTAATTCCAACAGTTGGATTATTCTGGCTTCTCTATGATCATCAAAGCCTAAGTATTCATTAGCAAATTTCCAAACTAGAATTCTTGAATTAACTGAAAGTATGGGATCAGTCCCATAAACTAAGTGATAGGGTGCATTGCCTAAAGCCTATTTAACCCTGGTCCTATCCACCCATAGTGCATACTTCAGTAATGTGTTCCATTCTCTTGGGTTCTTTTCAATGAACTTTTTGATTATATCTAATAAAATCTTATTTGTTGACTCAGCTAACCCATTACCCTGAGGATAATAATTTGAAGAAAACTTTAAAACAATTCCATGTTCAAATGCCCATTTAGAAAATTTTAAGGAAGAAAATGCAGGGCCATTGTCACATACTAGTGAATAGGGAGCCCCAAATCTGGTTATGATGTTCTCTTCGAGGAATTTGATGACTACCTCAGTAGTAGAGAATTTCCAACATGTGGCTTTAGTCCACCTTGTACAGTAATCAGTCACTGTCAGTATAAATTTGTGTCCTGCAGATGATGGAGGATTTATGACTCCAATGAAATCCAAGCCCCACTATGCAAATGGCCTAGACTCAATCACTGGATGTAATGGATTAGCTTGATTTCTCCCTTTATCTGCTGTAGTCTGATAGATGTGGCAAGTTCTAATGTGATTCTTTGTATCTTTAAACATGGTAGGCCAATAGTAACCTGCCCTCAGTATCTTATGTGTTGTGGCTAAATAGGAACCATGAGCAGTTCCATACTTATCATGTAGGTCTAGCAATACCTTATCAACTTCATCTCTATTTAAACATCTTAAATATATTCTTTCATGGTTCTTCTTGTATAGAAGACCTTGTACCATGTATTTTTGTGCTTTGATTTTCAAAGCCCCCCTTTGTGAAGATTTCATCTTGCTTGGATATTTTCCGAATATCACAAATGTGTTCAGATCGTCATACCACCCTGATGTCTCATTAGTATTCAATACATATTGTTGTTTTTTCCAAATTTGGGTCTGTATTGGCTATGGTTTGCACTAGAGCTTGTCCTCTAACTAACTTCATAGGAATGATTTCCAGGTCAAATTCTTGTAAAGTTGTGATCCACTTAGCTCTTTTCTCTACAGGTTCATTTTGCATCAGCAGCATCTTCACTGCTGCATCAAGTACTATAGCCTTAACCTGACTGCATAAGATGTAGTGTCTAAACTTTTTTACTGCTCTTACCAGTGCAAATGCTTGTCTTTCTGTATCCAAGTATCTCAACTGTGCATCTTTCAAAGGTGCACTCATAAATGCTATGGCTTCTCTTCATCATTATCTTCTTTCTATGTCAAAGCAGCTGCAACAGAATGTGTGGATGTAAACGAATAAATATAGAATGGTTTTGCATAATCTGGACTTGCCAATACAGGAGCTTTAGAAATTGCCTCCTTGATATCTTCAAATGCAGCTTTGGCTACTGGTGTCCATTCTATATTTGCATCTCTCTTCAACATAGCATTTAATGGTCACACAATCTCTACAAACCCTGTAATGAACTTCTTGACAAAATTAATTTTACCACAAAATAATTTAAATCCTTTTTTAGTATTTGGTAATTATAATTTCCTGATTCCTTCTATTCTATAAGGATCAATTGATATCCCATTCTCAGAAATGACATGTCCTAGTAGTTTTCCTTCTGTTACTCCAAACACACATTTCTTAGGGTTTAACGAAATTCTATACCTTTCGCATCTCTTGAGGACTCTTCTTAGATCTTCAGCATGAGTAGATGCATCCTTAGAGTACACAGTTAGATCGTCCATATAAATTACAATGCAATTACCTGTCAATCCACGAAATGCAATATCCATGGCCCTCTGAAAAGTGGCACCTACATTGATTAGTCCAAACAACATTCTTTTGTAAGCATAATTACCCCATTTACATGTGAAAGTGGTTTTCAACCTATCCTCTTTATCGACCAGGGCCTGGTTATACCCTAAAAATCCATCTAGGAAAGACATCATCTTCACCCCATTCACTACTTGCAGCACTTCATCCATGGGAGGTAGAGGATAATTATCTTTCTCAGATGCTTTGTTTAAATTTTTAAAATCTACACATAACCTGGTATCTCCACTTTTCTTTCTAACAGGTACTGAGTTAGCTACCCAGGTTGAGTGTCTAATAGGGAAAATTATTCTAGCAAACAATAGTTTCTTCACTTCCTCAAATATCAAAGGTTCTAAGATTGCACTCATAGGCCTTTGTTTTTCTTGAATGGTTTGATATTTGACTTTAAAGGTATCACATGAGTGATGATGGATGCATCATAAGTATTTAAATATTCATACATCCATGCTATAACATGTTTATAATCTTTCAGAACATCAATAACTTTAGCTCTAATCTTCTCAGAATAGACCTTTCCAATTTGTACATTTTGGGGATTCTGCTCTGTTCCTAAGTTATAGGGATCACACTTACCTCCCTCTATTTTAGGCAAGTCCTTCTGTTTTACTACTCTGTCAAAGTCAAAGATTTGTTCCAACTCAATCACCCCTTTGGGTAAGAAATTACTCTTTAAGTTGATTATGTCTTCTTCATCCCAAGACATATCAGGCCTCTCTTGTTCATCAATAATTTGGGACTCAAATACCTCATTGCAAGTTAGAAAATCTACAATTTGTTGATCCCCCTCAAATACCTGAAAATGAGTTACATTATCTAGCACACTAGGTACATTCACTAATTCTACAACAAATCTTTTCAATCCGGACAATGTTAAAGATTTTAGTGTGCTAGCAGCAATTGCTAGTGCATCTGGCCTATGGTTTAGTTCTCTAGGGATATGCTCTATATTGAAAGCATCAAATGACTCTATTAAATCTCATAACCTATGCTTGTAACAAACCATTCTATTATAATTGCAAGCATATACTTTCCTTACCTATCTGACTACTAACTTAGAGTCTAAAAACACTCTGATCATTTTTACCTTCTTCTTTATAGCCATGACCAGTCCATAGATTAGAGCTTCATACACTGCAATGTTGTTAGTACAAGCAAACTGTAGCCTATATGCTGCTAAATATGATTTGCCATGAGGATCTATCAGTTCTACACTAGCACCTGCACCCTGTTTAGATTTGGAACCATCACACTTTAATGTCCACATGCCATCCCTATTCTTTTGACGTTTTGCTTTAGCATGTTTTACCTTTTCTATCACCTGTGTAGTGCTATCTTGTTTATTCCTAGGCAATTCATTCTGGCTTACTTGTATAGTTATCTTTTCAGTTTGAAGATCAGAATGACAGACACTTTTACCTTTTGACTCTTTTCTTAAATCTGGAGTTGAGTCATTTATGTTGTTATGAAAATAACTCTCTGGGTGATTAGCCTTTCCTTCTTGGGGTTCTATCCCTTTTGTGCATTTTATGTACTGGTAGTCAACAATATCTCTGCACATTCCACAATTTTCTTCAGAATCTGGCTTATCATGAACTCTACACTTACTTTTGTATAACTTGCATTGAACTGGAAAGTTTTGTTCTATGCACTTTTCCATTTCTTGTCCGATGACCTGACTAATATTATTTAATGTATTATTTTCTTCATCAGAAGAATTTCCATTAGACTCAATAAATAATTTTGTTTCTTTACTGACAGGCTTTTCTCCAAAATTTAGCATTAAGATTTCCTCATTCTGTACCCCTTTATTTGTAACCTTGTAAACACCAAGTTCAATAGAAGCATACAATATTTTGTTAGTCCTATTGTGCTCTGTGATAATGTGTTTCATCCTAGGTTCAGCTTCTATTCTAATTTGATTTGGCACACCTCTCCAAGGTAACCATGTATGTGAGAAATTGATGGCCATATATCCATTCAAAGTCTTTGACCAGTCTCTACTCAATATCATCCCATAATTTATAGGTAAATCAACTACTTGGATGTCAATGAACTGACTTACCCTGGGATCTGAAGCTAGCTGCATCTGCATATGCATTAATTCTCCAACCACATTAACTTCAGTTTTGTCTAGCTACGTAACAACTTTGACAGATTTAGTAGGGGTCAGCCCTAAAGTTTTACATATCCCTAATGGCATTACATTGGCTGAGGCACCTGAATCTACCATACAATTGTTTATGTTCTTTCCACACAGTCTAACAGTTAGCAAGAAAGGAGGGGCAACCCTTTTCTCAGCATACATTACAACATTGGTGTTGGATGGCTGCTCAGCTTTCTTATTCTTTTCTTTGGACTGTGTGTCCCTAGTAAGAACATTTATCTTAGTAGAAACTTCACCTATCACAGATGCATCCAAGGATTCAATAAAAGCATTTCTAACCCCTGGAGTTTTCAACAATTCACACAAAGGTATACTGACCTTAATTTTCTTTATTTCCTCTGATAGATAATTCATCAGTCTCATCATCTCTACAGTCTCTATTTTATCTGTTTGCCCTCTTTGTACAACTGTTCCATTTCCTGTCTTTGTTGCTAGCATTCTAGTCTGGGGGTGTATTAAAATTGTTAGGAGGAGTGGAAGTGGTGAAAGGTCCTCCTAGCCTAGGGTTATTTCTTAGGTAGTAAGTATGATTCTTACTTGACTGTTGGAAGGCTTGTACCTCCTCTATCTCATACAACACCTCATTTTTAGTTTCAAATGGAAACTGAAAAGCATTTAATACTAAGGCAGTCTCAGGATATAGATTTTCACAACAATATGGTTCATCCTCTAACAATTGGTCATCTTCCTCTTCTCTGAATGTGAAAGTTTCTAAGACTAAAGCAGTATCATACCCTGAGGGTACTATTTCATTACCTTTGGGAACTAAGAACTCAGAAGTAGGAGCCTATACATCCACATTAAAAATACTTGCTGCCAGATGAAACTGAGGACAGTCTAATTTAGCATGGGCACTAGTATTATGGATCCTACTCCAATTCTTTAGTGCTACATTGGCCATTTGAATCCTAGCTGTTTGCATGGTATCCTAGTTATCCACATTCTCAAATGGAGAAGTTAAAGTGCCATTATTAGGCCCTGTGTTCCAAGTTTTAGGTGGCCTAGGCTAATTCTGATTCTTGTTATTGTTGTTCCAAGCTCTGTTATCTATAGCTGGTCCTCTATTTTGCATCTATTGTCCTAGATTATGACTCTGATGCTAACTGTGATTTTGACCTTGATTAGAACCCTGGCCCTAATTATAACCTTGATTCTGATTTTGGTTATGGTTGGGGTTGTAATTATGGTTTTGACTCTGATTATAGTTCTGGTTATACCCCTGGTTATTTCTACCGGAGAAATTCTCATTTCTCAATTATGTCATCTTAGTGGTCAATCTTCTCAGATGTGCAGTGATTTCTTTGATATCTTCCCTTTCCTCTTGTGCTTTTTCTATAAATGTATCCTGAGGTGGTTGGAAGAATGATTGGCCATTGTTTTGATTAAGATTGGCAGTATTACCAGTGTAATGTACTATAGCCTAAATTGGAGCAGGATTATACAGAGGTGTGTATGTAGGGACTAGATTTAGCATTGGAGTATTCTGTGTAGGAACTCCATTCCAAGGTTGTGCGTAATTTTGCATTCCAGGATTTCTTCCATTGACGAATGGATTATAGGTTGTCTGCCTCATTTCCTAGTTCACAGAGGTGCCTCTTTATAGGCTTTCACTTGACAAACATGGATGTTAATGGATCTAAAGAAACATAATACATAGCTAACAATGTATCTAGAACTACTGTGTATGGTGCTACCAGCCTAGAAGATGCCTTTTGAAACCTGTCATTAAAGTTATCAATTAGTTCCCCTTCACCTCTTTTGATTGTGGCCAATTTATGATATAGGATAGAAGGATCCACTATTCCCCTAAATAAAGATAAAAATGCTTCTTCCATAAATGTCTAGGAAGAAACGTAGCCATTAGGTAAATTCACATACTAGTTGGATGCTTGTTCATTGAAAGTGTAAGGAAATAATCTACACACAACATCTTCATGTTCTAGTCTGGCTCTAAAGCATGCCTCTTTAAATACCCTGATATGATCCTCTGGATCTTGATGTAACTGATATTTAGGACATATTTTTTTAGGGTTCTTTGGCATCTCGTGATAGTCCACAAAATATATGGGAGAGTTGACATTGAAATAAGTCATTGCAGGTACCTGTGCTTCACCTGGACCTATAGGAATACCTAGATTTCTAGGTGGACTTGGATTTCTGGGAGGACTGGGACGTCTAGGAGGACTAGGACCTCTGGGAGGACCTGAACCAAGATTTAAGAATCTGTATGAAGAACTGTCAGGACTTACAATATTGTGGATGTTGAAAGGTGATCCACGAGGCATTCTAGATGAACTTCCTGTATTCGATATTTTAAGATTCCACACTAAAGGACTTTTACTCTGTCTCCTATCAGCTAATTGCATAAATACGTCCTCTAAATTGGATCTAGACCTGGTCACTCTACTGCTGTTATGAGCCAGCTTTACTTAAATTCAACCTAATTCAAAGCAGGCCCTCCTAGTGCCAAAAACTATTAATGATTGTTTTTACACATTCATAACAAAAGTTAAAATTCATAAATGAACCTAACTATCTTGAAAGATATGGAGAAATCAACTAAGATTACTCAATCCCAAGTTTTTGTATGGCCAGGTCTTGACCGGTTGGATAGTTCAGTATGTTACTATGAAGCTGTAATATGCAAGTAGCCTTACGTGATTTAAGGTGATTTGACTACTTACTGGACTCTATTTATGCAAATTGTTACAAATATCAGCAAATTACTGTCTCTTTGCACAAATCTGTTACTGGATATCAAAGTTTTGAATGATTTATGTTAAAACATGCTTTTCTATTCAAATATGTATAAAGATTGCTAGATATCAACTCAATTGATCTCAATTCCTTCAAATGTTAGACAATCTCTTTTAGATTTCTGCGTTTCAGCGAATTATTTCAAAGTTTGGGAAAAGTTAGAGAAAAATTTAAATTCAACATCACTTGCTATAGGATCTAAATGCTCTGTTATGCACATGGTGAAGATTACAGAAAATTCAATTAACTCAGCAGATAAAATCATTAAATACAAATGTCCTGAATATTTTCACAAACAAGTATTCAAGATTGCGAGCTTTAAGAGAAAATATTTCAAATATAAAGAAGAGCTAGAAGACACTCAGAAAATAGACACAAACTTCCAGATTCATTTATATTCAAAACACATAGCCATATATGGTTTACAATGTAGGTATGACTCTTAGCTTTATTAATCAAATTCACAAAAAAAACTTACAATGCTTTACATATACAGTAAGAAAGTTGGACATTTCCACGTGTTCCTTAATACAAACACATGCGACCTCCTCTATACTAAAATATACTCCTTCTATTCAAAGCCTTAGAACAAATTACAATTGCTATGCTAATTTCTACAAATCTCTATGTAAATAATATACAAGTAGCCATGTCCCTTATATAGAATTTGAACTTTCAAATGGCTACGGCTATTACTTTAATCCACGGTTGAGATCCTTCTATCTCTGATCAACAGTGATATTTTTGTTTCTAACCCTCTGCCAAAATATCTATTTGGCATCTTTTCCTCCGCTCAAAGGATGCTCTTGGAATCTTTACAAAATAAGATTCCCCTTTCTCTTTGTTGACTCTTTCTCGCCAAGGCTCCTTATTTGACCTCTTTTCAAACCTTTACACTTGCTTTTCACTTTTTCAAATATTTTCTGTAATTGCCAATTACTCCTTCCACAAAGGTATGGTCCCCTCCTGGACTCTTTGTCAAAATATGCTCTTGCATCACAACTCTCTCTTTCAACCTCTTTTCTTTATTCCTTGAGCCCTCTTTTCTCTTATGATATTTCTTCATTTTAACCTTTTCCTCCATTATAGTATCAATCATCTTCTTGCTCAAGTTGGCATCAGGATTTTCTATGCAGGGTGCAAATATAGCATTAAACTCTGTCAATGCCCTCTCTAAGTTATATACGGGCACCTCCATACATTCATGTTGCAATAATCTCTCTATTATCCTCTTATGTATCTTGATCATTTCATCTACGTTTTCTTCTAAATTTTGTATGACTGCTGCACATTTTATGAGGTTATCCTCTTCAAACATGAGCTCTAATATTATTTGTCGCACTTGATTTGCCAATGTGACAGTAAGTGCTCCTTCATTAATCAGTTCTTCTACTCTTTCTTCCACTTCTGTCAACTGTTCAATTTCAGACCTCCATTCTTCTTTTCTGTTTTGGCATTTATGTGTAAGCATCAAACATTTATTCTTTTCTTCTGCACTTACTTTCCAACTTCTTATAACTTGCCTTATTGTTTGTTCTCCCTCTTGCATGAAATCACTAAACCACTCATCAAACATATTAACCTTTAGCCTTTTATTTTTCATGTCTTGTATTTCTTCCTTTGACATCACCACTATATTATCAGGTAGCTCTGGTACTATGGCACTGGGATCAAATATCCCTTTAATAAATTGTTGGAGTTGGACAATGTGTCCTTTTAAATGCTCTTGTTTATCCTTATCTTTCTTCAGCATTTCTGTTGTCACCTGGTGCATATCTTCCCATTCAGCAATGTGTTGTTCTCTTGTAGAATGCCCAAGGTCAAGATTTAATATCTTGTACTCCTCCCATATAATATCACCTTTTACCTTTTCTATCTACAGTATAGCTAGGTTTAATGTTCTAGATCCACTTGGACCTCTTTGAATAGCAAACATGATTCTAGCCTTGCTCTTCTCTTTGTTTGGAGTAGTCTTCTCTCCTAGCAGACTTTTTATATCAATAGGTACTACTTGTACCTCTTTCCTCTCCATTCTTATTTCTTTTTCTAACCATGTAGGGATCTCATTTTTACCTTCTGCAACTTTATCTTCATCTATTACCTCCTCATGAGGTTTCTCTGTTCCAACTTCTTCCTGTTGTTACTGTTCCTGCTGTTGCTCTTGTTGTTTCTCAGGAATTTGTTCTTGTTGTTACTATGGTTCTTGTTCTATGGGATTGTTTAGCTACTCTTTTGATTCCACTTCCTCTTCTTCTTCTTCTTTTTTAGTATCTCCTGCCTCTAATGATCCTTCTTCTTGATCATTCTTTGTCTGTTTATCAGGTTCATTTTCATCCATTTTTTCTTCTGCTTCTTTGTCTTCAGGCCTTTTAATTTCTTCTTCTAATTTGTTTATGTTTTCTTCCTGTGGTTGCTTTGTATTTACTGGTGAATTGGCCTTTACCTCATCTTCTTTTACTTCTTCTTCTTGATTTTGCATGTTTTCTATGTTTTTCTCTTCCTCGCCTGGCTCCCCATACATATTTAGCATGTTCAAGGCATTTGTACCTGAAGTTTCTTGTTTTGCTTCTTCTTCTACAATTTATTTTTCAATTTCTTTAATTTTATGTGCCTCTTCCTACACATCCTTAATGATTTCTAGTGGCACTAAAATACCAAAGGGATCCACTGATCCTGCTTCTTCCTGTACTTGTTCTTCTTCATGCTCTGTGCTGTGCTCCAATCCCCCTTCAACTTGAGTGCTCGGCTCATCCTCTCCACTCAGGAAATCACTCAAATCTTCTTCTATGTCAATTGCCTTTCCTTTATACATTGTTTCTTCTTCACTATCACTGCTCTCGATATGCATAGTTTCCACAGATTGTTTGGCTTTATATGTTTTTGACTCTTGCAACTTTTCTCCAGCCAATTCTATTTTTACTTTAATGAATGTTTGTCTTTGTGTTAAAGGTGTGGAGGCACTGGCTATATATTTCAGCTTTTCCCCTACTTACTGTGGTCCAATCACATCAACTGGTTTAGAAGTTTCCCCTTTTGATAAACTTATGGGAATTGCCCTTCTCACTATTTGTCCTGCTGCTTCTTTTGCAGCCTGTGCTTCTTCTGCACTTACTTCATGACTAATTGACTTTGCCTCAATAAAAGTATCATATGCGACTGCAATTGTTATGCCTAAGGCATATGGGTCCATCAATGTGGCATTTTTATCTTTTTCTACACTTTTAGCTTCCACAAGCTTTCTCTTCTTCTCATAAAAGCACTGCAAGTCCTCATTGGGCTCTACTTTTCTTTGCCTTCCCTTCTTGGGATATATTACCTATAGATTTGATTTGTTCCATAATTAATCTTTTACGAGCTCTCTTCCTCACCTCCCTATCATTTTGGCAATCAGCCTAGAAGTCCTCAATGTGTACCCGATGTTTGTACTTTTTATCTACAAAGTTTTGAATTCTATTGAAAGGATCAAATCTTCTGATCAAATCAAACTCCTGGAAACCATAGTATCTCAATTCTTGCTCTGAATAACTTGCAACTTCTTCACTATAGCAAGAATATCTACCAATGGCCCAAGGTAGTCTCACATTTCCCCTGTTATTGAACTTCATTTTGTACATCCTAAAAACATTCAAGTTTTGTCTTAAAAATTCCAACACATTTAGCTTGTCAGATGGATATCTAGGCAACATAAATGGTTTGCCTTCAAAGACCTCAGTTCTTATGTAAGTAAAATGTTTAAATTGTATAAACCAAGAACTGTGCAATCCAATTATATTTTCTGCATCCTTAGATAACCTCTTGTCAGGTTCTTCTCTCAATATTCTTACCTTGTATGTATAAAAAAAATCATTGACCAAAGAAAAATTCTTTAAGGCATTTTCCTCTTGTAGGATAGGGTAGTGTTCATACACCAACTTTTGATTAGGACTGTTTCCTAGGCTACCTACTCTTTATATTCCATGAATGTAAGGCCTAATTTCTGTAGCACAAGAGTATAACACATAAGAAGACATAAAATGGCAACATCTTTTGTTGTCTCTACATAGCTTGACTCCAAATAGCTGTGCTAATGGCCTTGGCCCAATGGATTTGTCCTTGTTTGTTTTCCCCTGTTCTTATGAATTCAATGACACTAAACATCCAAGGTTCACATTTTGTACCATCTCTTAATCCAACTAGTCTGCTCAGCATAGTGATCATCAAATGAATCTCCTCCTTGAAATGTATCCTCATCAGATTTTTAGGTATCCTAGCTATCACCTTGGGCTTATTCTCTGGGCTATACCAGTTGTGAAATATTTTACCTTTACATTCTGCTTCATTTGTGTAAAAATTCTCATTATACTGATCAATATCAATATCACTCATCTTCTCCTTGATTTCTAATCCAAAAGTTTTGGCAATACCCTCAAGAGTTAAATTAGCAATTAATCTATCATGTAACATGATCTTCCTGGTGGATGGATCATAGAAAATCACACAATCCAAACATAAATCGTTAGCTTCCATTGCCAGAGGAAAACCCGCAGCTCTGTATAACCTGCTTTCCCAAATACACTTCATATCCTGAGAGGCATCTACAGCAGTAATTTTCTTCAATACATTCTCTGCATCATAGCTTCCCACATTTGTATCTATGCCAACCCCACCTGTACTAACCAGGGACGGACAACCTCTGTACAACGACAATTCTTCTTTCTCTATCTCCTTCCAAGGTTTTCTTTCTTTTTTATATCTTCCCTTGTATCTTTCTTTAGTATAGGGGCCATTCTGTAGAAGCATACATCTTTTTAACTTTTCATTTTACTTCATGTTTAGGGTTTTTACTGTGAATACCTACTTTTACCATTTACCCTAGCTTGTTTGCCATTTTTGTTTTAACCTCTTTGAATTCGTTAAGCTCTACTCATCTAATTAACAATAATTTGCCAAATGCATACATTTCAAATTGAAATTACTGGAATTAACAATTGCATTTTAACAACTGAAAATAAACGGTGTTTAGGGGTAAATACCTGTTTTCCGTGACTGTTTACCCGTTGACTTACTTTTACCATTTTCACCTTTGTCTAGCTCCTGTAACTGTTGTCGTTCTGGTAAAGTCTGCTCATTCACTGCAACAACTCTTTTCTGCAATTTTCACTCTTCACAGTATATTCAAAGTGAAATAATGTAAAAATTGCGTTAACCCTCATTAAATTTCCCTTTGTTTGAGTATTGAATATGGATTAATTACAGTAATTAATGCACTACATCCTTGGCCTTTATTACAGTGATTATGTTTTTCAAACTTTTTACCATTAGCTAAATTCAACATGCATACCTTTTCCTTTGTATATTTCCTTGTATGTTTCTATTGTACATTTTCGTTGTATCTCTTAACATACAAGCATTTTATGCATACAATCAACTAACACTCTTTTACCCTTTTTTGCTTTTTTGTACCCATTTGTATCTTTGGCCTTGTATATCTTGCTTGTATATTCTGTTGTATAAGCACTCATACAAACACAACATACAAACCCTTCTTTACCCTTTCTTTCCTGCGATGCATATGATTCTTTGTATATCGGGGATGTAGATTATAAACATACAAATGCCAAATATACAAAGACATTTCTATTTTTTACTTTTTTTACATCTAGCTTGTATTTCCGCTTTTCATCTTTCGAATGTACATCTGCTTGTATATCGCTAAATATGCATTGTCATTATACAAGTAAAAAATGTACAAACCATGGGTTCCACCTTACCTTTCTTACCTTTGCATCTCCACTATGCATTTGATTCTTTGTATTCAACCTTCGGACCTCAACCTTTCCATAAACTGTATTATATTTACCGTCGATTCTACAATGTACATAAAACATTATATATTTTGCTTTGTATATCTCAAAACATACAAAAACAAAAAAGTACAACAATTTAACGTTATTCCATAATGATTTTGGTTCTGGTTTGTATAAAGTGCAATGTATATTGGCATTGTATGTTTGAAATATACATAGCGCAATATACATTGACTTTGTTATCTTTGATAATCACTTCAGTTCCATGATGTATATAAACTGCATTACCAAATATACGTTAAGTCCAAATGCATCATTTATATTGTATTTAAATTTTCTTTCCAGTCCATGTTATATATTTCACAATGTATGTCTCTCGATACCCTACACACAAACCCCAAATATACAACCATTATTCCTTATTTCACTACCATTTCGATTCTGTCTTTTATATAACTGCAATGTATATGACCAAACATACATATACAAAGTGCAAAAATATACAATGATTATGTCAATTTTAATAACCTTTCAGTTCCACACTATGTATAACTCGTTGTATATTTTCTTTGTATGTCTGTTGTTTACCAAATATATAAACCAAAATATACATAATGGATTTCAACATTTATTCACTTCAACTTTGACTTTTTCTGGGCCTGAGTTGTATATTAAGATAAAGCGTTAGCAATCTGTATACAAGTATAACAACATGCAGTTTAAACCCGATGACCTCCTTTTTGCGACTAAGGTAACAACCCAATATGCAAACGCATTTGTATATGAAATGACCTTGTACATACAAAGAACTTTGTATATACAAAACACAAACCCTCTGATTGTACATTTACCAAAAACTTTATAACTTGCAAAATACAGGGAATTTTGAGATGATTCAAAAAGCAACCCCTATTCATTTTTCACAAAGAATTCACCCATACTATGCACTAGCACTCAATGTTATTTTTCCTCTATTTTCACCAAGGTTTGTACTTTTAGTTACCTTTTCCCTTTACCACCAAGCAAGCCCACACACAGAAGCAACCAAAAGCCAGCTACTGCAGGGGTCCTCATTTTACTAGGGAGTAAAATGGGGTGTGTTGTGAGCATCACAACACATAGCTTCATCATACTCTTCTAGTTCGCCATCATCTGTTAACAAAATAGAATACAAAGAGGGAGAAAACCTTTTAGGAGGTCTACTTAGCCTTGTTGACCATCTAACATTCACTGGAGTTTGTGATATTTTTTGTTGCTATTGCGGAGCATGAAAAACCACTAGAACATCATTATCTAGAGTATCATCTAGCACCACATAATCCTTTTCTTTTCTTCTCATGCTATTGCAACTAATCTTTGTAAAACACCTTGTCATTGAATATAACATCCCTACTTCTCACAATTTTCTAATTTTCAAAATTCCAAAGCCTATAATCAAATTCATCAATGCCATATCCAACCAAGGTACACTTTTTTGATTTTGCATCTATCTTGGTTCTCTTTTCAGAGTTTACATGTGCAAATTCTTCCCATCTGAAGGTTTTGAGAAAAGAATCACTCACCTTCTTACCTGTCCATGCTTCCTCTAGAATACCACAACCCAAAGGAACTGAAGGACCTCTATTAATTAAATATACAACAGTGTTGACAGCATCTGCCCACATGTTTAAAGGTAGACCAACATTCAATCTCATGGTCCTTGCATGCTCCATTATTGTCCTAATCATGCGCTCAACCACTCCATTTTCCTGTGGAGTACCTGGAACTATTTTCTAGCTACGAATTCCATTAAAGGAACAGTAATCCTCAAATTCTTTGTTGCAATACTCACCACCATTATCAAATCTGAGACATTTTAATCTTTGACCTGTCTCATTGTCAACCAAGCTTCTCCATTTCTTAAATGTTTCAAATACATTAGATTTAGGCGTAAGGAAATAAATCCAAACCTTCCTAGTTGCATCATCTATGAATGTAACATAATACCAAGAGCCACCAAGAGAAGATACCTGAGCTGGTCCCCATACATATGTATGCACAAGATCCAACTTTTCATCTTTCTTTTGCTTCACATCCTTGAGAAAATTAACTCTCATTTGTTTTCCATACACACAAATTTCACATAAATCCATATTAATACATTTCAGACCTAGTAACATTTTATTAGAATGAAGTACCTTCATACCTTTTTCACTCATATGCCAAAGTCTCTTATGCCACAGTGTTGTCTCAGAACCTGCAGCAACTGTTTTAGTCTCTTCCTGCAAACCTACATCAATTGTTCCTAAACTTGTTTATTTTTTCTCTACAACAGCTAAAGTAGAAGGAACAATATGACCTATACAAAAGATATAAGGTGCCTACTTTCACACATTTTTTTACTATTAAGGCACCTTTTGAAACCTTCCAATTTTTATCAGTAAATGTAACAATGCAACCTTCATTAGCTAGTTGCCCTGCTAAAATTAAATTCTTACACAGCCATGGAATGTGCCTTACTTCTTGTAGTAGCCAATGATTCCCATTTTGCAATTGAATCTTGATTCTTCCCTTTCCAACAATCTGATAGGTTTCGTTATCTCCCAAATAAACTAGCCCAAAATCCCCTTGGACATAATCAAGAAAATAAATTCTATGGGGCTTACAATGAAATAAGGCCCCTGAATCTAAAACCCATGAATCATTAACATTATCTAAGGAAATAATCAAAGAATCATCTTCAGATTTATTACTTAACACATTTGCCTCCTTATTGTCTTCTTGTTTGTCTCCTTTATTCTTCTGAGACCAACAATCTTTCTTCAGATGACCTAGTTTCCTACAATACCAACAATCCTTCTGTCCTATGTTTTGGGGCCTTTTGTCCTTTGATTTTCCTCGTGACTTCCCATGACCTCCAGAACCTTTTCCTCTATCATTTGCTCTACCCCTGCTTTCTGCATTCAAAATACTACCTAATGTGGACCCTCCTAAGCTTTTCCATCACATTTCCTCACTAAGGATAACACCAACAACATCATCAAATTTCAAAGTGTTTGAACCAGAGAAAGAGTTACTTACAACCATTACCAATCTAGTCCATATTTCTAGAAAAGAACATAATATCAAGAGAGCCCTCACCTCTTCATCAAATTTCACTTTTACAGAAGTTAACTAACTGGTAATCATATTAAACTCATTTAAACGATCTATCACAGATCCACCTTCAATCATTTTCAGATTAAACAAATGCTTCATAAGAAATACCTTATTTGAGGCTGAGGGTTTTTCATACAATTTAGCCAAAGCTTTCATCAGTTCACTTTTTGGCATCACTTTTGTTATATTGAATGCCATAGATGGTGCCAGGCACAACCAAATGGTTCCCAATGCCTTTCTGTCTAGAAGATTCCAATCCTCACTAGTCATTGTTGCCAGTTTCTTAGCTATTCCTTCCAACAGCCTCCGTAAATCCTTCAGCTAGAGATAATCCTCCATCTGCATCTTCCATAATTGATAGTTCTGCCCATTGAATTTATTTACCTTCAATTTACCCTCGTCCTCCATTTCTCCCACTCAACCATGAGACTCCCACTCAACCGTGAGACTTTCCTATAGATGATAATCAAACACAACCCTCTCTAATACCAATTGTTATGGTTAGTCGACAGAAGATATCAATTAAATACAAATAAAGATTAAACAAAGGAATGGAAAAACATAGAAATAATAACAATGAGAGACAAGTTTTAACATGGTTCACCTAAACCTGGGCTACATCCACCAACAGAGAGTCCAATATTATTATCCAGTAAATCAAAACAATTACAACCAGCAATCCTTGCAACTCAATATCAATGCAAAATGCTACAATACATAAATGGAAACCCTAACCCTTAGCCACTTTTATCAAGCCTTATGTTGGTTACAAAAATAGGTTTTTTTATGTCGGCCAATAGAAAAAATAACTCCTGATGCCTTAATAAAATAATAGGCAATTTTTTCTTTAGGGATAGTGCTGCCCCCAACAGCCCCCACTGGGGGCGTTGCCCACAGACCCCCATTGTGGGCTCCACCCCCGAGCCCCCACTAGGGGGATGGCCCCCCCTGAGCCCTGCAGGAGGGGCTCTGCCCCCCCTGCACTCCCCCATTAAATAATTTGGGGGGAAACTGCGCCAATAAAAGTGGGGAAAATTTAACCTCTGAGTCTGATTAGGCTCCATATAACAATAGTTGGGAAGTGCACATTTAAATTTTTCACATTCTACTACCTTTGCATGAACTTTCCACCAACTTTTTTTGGTTTGCCAATTTAGGAAGGAGGAAATAACATAGTTTTCACATCGAATTTGATATATATCAATTCAAGTTTCAATTTTTGTAGTGTTGCAATGTTAATTGTGATTGAATTATTGGAATTTAATTATATACATTGGTTAAATGTATTTTTGTTAGTAACTCTATTTGAGTGATATACAATTGAACATTGAAAAGGAAGCAAGTTTGTGAAAAACTCAAATTGTTGAGGAGTTTGATGCAAGAAGAAAAAAAGACTACATAATTGGGTAGTCTCTCCATTTAAATCTCCATTTTTTAGGTATGTCAAGTCTTTACACATGTTCTTTACATTTTCCTTAATTCCATTATATTTCTTTATCCCTTATCATACATGCTTAATACAATGCTTTGATTTTGTTATTATGCATATTCCATGTTCATAATTGTTTGTTTCTCATTATAACCTTAGCCCCTCTTGGTACATTTTAAACTACACAATTCTTTACACTTGCCCATTACATTTTCTTGGAAGTTTCAAAAGATTTTTCAACAAATCCACTTTGTGCAAATCTAATCACTGTGGTCCATGAGACCACATCTGTTTGAGGTATTTTATTAAATAATTGACTTACCTTGTGTATGCTTCCACATTTTGTATACACATTTACGAGAGTAGTTATAACTATGTAATATGATACTCATGAAAATCCCCCCTTTTATGTTTTGATAGATGTCATACCCCATTCCAAGGTCCCCTTGCTACTATGGCTGAAAGCCTAAAACATGTGCTTTCAAACAAACTATGGATGCATGGAAAAAATCTATCAAAGCATAATAGTAAGCAAAAGCATAGACAAGGTAGTGAGATGTTTGAAAAAATGCCTCAAAGAAATATGGTCTCATGGTGATGGACATCACCATGAGACCACAATTCTTTGAGGTATTTTTTCAAATAGCTCATTGCCTTGTCTTTGCTACCACATTTTCCATACATGTCTACCAAAGCATTTTATCAAACAACATAGACAAGGCAATGAGCTATTTGAAAAAATGCCTCAAAGAAATGTGGTCTCTTTATCATGCTACAGATAAAATTCTCTATCATGCTAAGGAAACAATGAAGGATTAAACCAAAACAGGAAGACAAAGAAGCTAAAAATGCAAAGAAAGCAGCAGGTATGAGGGAACTTCATGAGAGGAGGAAATTGGACATGATTGTTGAAGACATGCCAATTGAAGAGGAACCTCAACCATCAAAAAGAGATATGGTATTGGTGGCAAATGGCTAAAAGCCTAAAACATGTGCTTTCAAACAAACTATGGATGCATGGAAAAAATCTATCAAAGCATAATAGTAAGCAAAAGCATAGACAAGGTAGTGAGATGTTTGAAAAAATGCCTCAAAGAAATGTGGTCTCATGGTGATGGACATCACGACATCACCATGAGACCACAATTCTTTGAGGCATTTTTTCAAACAACTCATTGCCTTGTCTTTGCTACCACATTTTCCATACATGTCTACCAAAGCATTTTATCAAACAACATAGACAAGCCAATGAGCTATTTGAAAAAATGCCTCAAAGAAATGTGGTCTCTTTATCATGCTACAGATAAAATTCTCTATCATGCTAAGGAAATGATGAAGGATTAAACCAACACAGGAAGAGAAAGAAGCTAAAAATGCAAAGAAAGAAGTAGGTATGAGGGAACTTCATGAGAGGAGGAAATTGGACACAATTGTTGAAGACATGCCAATTGAAGAGGAACCTCAACCATCAAAAAGAGATATGGTATTGGTGGCACAAAGGGAACGAATGCAAAAATTTCATGCTATGAGATATTTGAATACCATATGGAGACACGTCCTCTACCGCGAGTCAAGATGGACAGACACCATCTACCACATCTCAAGTTGAGTGTACATCATCACTCACATGTGAGGAAGGAGGTACGCCATCATTCCCACCTTAACCTCAAGGTACGTCATCTATTCGATCTCTGATCAAAGGTATGCCATCTAGCCCATCTCAATTAAATTTTGTTGAAATTCCTAATGTTGAGATGAATTTACCTTTGACAACACCACCTAGAATTTTGCATAGAAAGCTAAAGTATTTGATTGATATTGATGAGAATATTTTGCAGCCAATTAAAGGTAAGATTCTGAAATGCACTTGTAGAAGATATGCTCATAAGATTTGGAGAGTGTTCTTTGAAAAGTTGAATGAGATCACAAGATGTCAACTATTCATTGAAATGATGTGAAGTATAAAGTATAGGTCCATCATGAAGATTCTTGGGTTTGGAACACCAAAGGTGTCAAGTGATAAATCTATTGTCAAGAATCTAATCAGTGCATATGAGAGTGCGGGTAACACCTCCTGATCAAAAGATAGTAATGTCACATGACGTGTCATTACATAGACAATAGTAAGTAATCAAATGAAGAAAGCTCGTCTCATTAGAAAGATGATTCAAGCATTGAGAATTAATATAAAAACTTTATCAAGAGCCATTGGAGGTGGAAAAGAATCAAGGACACCAATACTAATGAATTATGGGCATTCTCGGGGAGACTACCATGAAAAGATAAACTATTTTTTGATCACTTAGAAACAATTTGTCTGAGGCTACAAGATCACATAAGTCCCCTCTACAATAACCTCTCTTGGTTTTTGATATCTCTGAGGCCTTTTTCCATGGTGAAAGTTTTTCTAATGCTCCAAAAATTGTCAGATGCATGTAGTGTAAAGTTGCAAGGTAGGCCACTTTTTATTTTGTTCTTTGTGGGGCTAAACTGCTAGTGTGAATACTTCCATTTGGGCACATCTATGCTAGGCATGGTCACCACCCTTCATTATAAAAGGGTCATAATCTTTCCTATTTGAATGGTCAGAACTTTTCGCCTTTGAAATGTCACAACCTAAGTCATATCATCATTATTTGTGAGAACCTAAATTCATTTATATGCAATATTGCCTAAGGTTGTATTCTTCAAGGATGTTATGGATGTCTTTCTCAATGATAAATTGCTCTCCCTTTTTTATTAGTGCTTATCAACCTAGAAAGCATTTTGACAAACAATGTTTTTAATACACATGGAGTAATCTTGTTGAAGATACATCCAGTCATGAAGCAAACAAATAGATATACATAATACATAAAGTATGAGGCATACATGTAATATATGAAGTATACACAGGAAGCATGAACCATACAGGTGAATACACATAATATATGAAGTCTACACAGGAAGCATGAACCATACACAGGAAGCATGAATCATACATGTGAACACGTGAAGTATACATAAGAAGCATGAAGCATACACGTGGAATGGTAGATGTCTTCCAAGAATTATATGACAAACTTCTAGAGATATGAGGTCACATGTAATAATGTCTTTCTCATTTTTAGTTTCATACTTGAAAGTACGTTGTATAATTACATGAATTTCCTTACCATGCTACAATGATCCTAAAGAGTATGGGCTTAGATGTGTAGTGGTAGAGAGACCTAGGTGTTAGATTGCATCATGTATTGTATGATTGATTTAATGTTCAATAATCTTAGAGGAGAATAATGTTCAAACTTTATATATTTACAATTATATAAAGAAAGAGTGCATGTAATACAATTGGACTTTAAATATTTGAAATAAACCATCTACAAATATCTATTGAAGCATGGATTTATAATGCAAATATGGACACCATCAATAAAAAAGATGTGTATTAACCAAATAGCCATATAGGCATACATCAATATCTATCGATATAAATATAACATATATACAAAATAGCCATATAGGCTTACAAGAATGCCATATAGGCATACAATCTCAACTAAATGCAATTCAAAATATATGTCCACAAATGCCACACAGGCATACAACAAAGGAACCCAATAAAAAGTCATTCCCCTCTGGGTGAAGAAAATAGATCATGGGTAGCCTTTGATCTTTGAGGGGATGGAGACACATATGAGAGTTTTCTACTTCAAACTTGAGAGTTGCTCTTCCTATTTAGTTCATCATGGAGATTTAGTTGTTATAATAAAAAATTATAGACATTAATATATAAAAATTAGATTATAAAAAATGAAATATTTAACAAAATAATCACTTACACTGTCAGATAATCTCTCTCTTCATTTGCCACAGTAGTAGGATCAGGGTGTGGCATTGTAATGTCCTATAGAAACTATCCAGATAGAAATTAAACTTCAAATCAATAATCATTTGATTTTTCAATAATAACCAAATATAACAATGAATGTAATTTAAAATTTACTAATCTGTCTCATACCCCCATCAAAGACATGGAGCTATCAATTGCGAGAGACACACCATGCTCCATTGCCATATGAACATCAGAAGGTGTCTCTGCCTACATCATCTAAAAATAAAACAACATTTTTTAATTATGAAAACTAGAATAGTGATGCAAGTCATGGCTTATAATGTATGAGATAGTCAACAAAAGTTTGAGTACTTTGGTAGATGTGTATGAAAAATGTGGTAGCATAGACAAGGTAGTGAACTACTTGAAATTTTTTTTAGTGAACTGTTTGATAAAATGCTTTGGTAGACATGTATGGAAAATGTAGTAGCATAGACAAGGCAGTGAGTTGTTTGAAAAAATGCCTCAAAGAAATGTGATCTCATGGTGATGGACATCACCATGAGACCACATTTCTTTAAGGAAATTTTTCATACAGCTCATTGCATTGTCTATGCTATAGCTTACTATTATGCTTTGATAGATTTTTTCCAAGCATCCATAGCATAGCCAAGGCAGTGAACTATTTGAAAAAATGCCTCAATAAAATGTGGTCTCATGGAATGCCATGACAAACAAATGCAATTGGAAGCTGCTCCTAGTTATTAGTTATGCAATTTGAAGTGATTGAATAACTTCTTATGTTGACTTTCTAAAAAATTATATTGTAATTGAAATTTTGTCATCTATCAACATCTAGTTATTAATTATGTAATGTGTAGTAGTGCTTTGAGTTTGAAAGATGTGCAATAGAATGTAATCAATGATATGAATATAAACTACAAAAATCTACTAAGTACAATTCATTAGGTAAACTCTATATTTTATTACCTGAGTGAAGCTCTGAACTCTAGCTCAACTGGGAGGTGTTGTCGTGAAATCTCCAAGATTAACCTATTCAACATCCAAAATCAGATATTAGAATACCATTCATATAACAATGCTACTCACATGTAATATTTATAATTACTTACTAGTTACATACCTCGGCAGTACATGTTGCACGTAGTGTAATACGGAGGTGGAGAACCACTAAAAATTGAATGAACACTATGACCCTAAAATTTCATTACAATCATTAAACTAAATTAGTTAATCTTGCATTTCAAAAATGAAATTTAATAAATTAAATTCAATGAACTTGCTAACATTTAGCTAAGTATCAAGGCTAAAAGTCTCATTCAGGAGGGCATCTATCATCACCAACTTCTCAATTATAGATGTAGCATGCACACGTACATCCTAAATATCCATGGGTTCATAACCATAGGCTAACCTGTACGCCTGATAAGTATGGGGTGGAACCCTACTCCTCAAAGTCTCCCCTAGCTCACGCTGTACTATAGGACTGGCATGCTCTATGTTGCACTAGGTCAAGGAACTAATGGATTGTAATGTCTCGACCTCAACACTCTCCTTTATAATGGAAGGGATAGACGTGTGCTCATAGGCTAGTCTGGAGAGTGCTCATCTCACTGGCCACTGTGGGTCAAGATGTGCCCCTGGTCTATCTTGTACTGACCCCCCACCTCTATGCTAGAAGTCCTGCATATCAAAATAGTTTGGTACTTTATTGAGGACAAACTCACAGTAGAGTTTCCTCAAAAATATTATGAGACCTCATTATTGTTGCATGGAGAATCGTCAAAAACCATCAACCACCTCTATTAAAAATGGTCCTTTATCCCTTGGTGGTTGCACCAATGGATAGTGAACCTCTTTCTTGTAGGGTCTAGAAGTTGATTTGTTTGTGGGTAAATTGTGAAAAGGGAACACAAGTCAAATTTTGTAATTTTTTCATTTTTAACTTGTTTGTAAGATAAGTTATCTATGTAGAATTGTCTAAACTCTCTCCTTTTATCCGACTAACTAGAGATTTGCTTGCTAATTGAATCTACATTTGATAACATAGATTCAAGAGATTGAGCAAGCGTGGCTCTATGCGAGGTTGACAATGCAGGATCTTCCAACCTTGCAATTATGTCCCCAATTTGTTTTTTATTATTTTCAATTTGCCCCATAAAATTTTCTTGTGTTCCAGGGGCATATTGAGGAGTTACTAGATGTGTTTATTGTTGGGGTTGTTCTTCATCAAGTATTTGGTGTTGACGTGATTGAGGATTTTTAGGAGGAGGAGGTGCATTATCAATTCCTATAAATTAACGAAATTTACATCAAAAAACCACTTAAATCTACCTATTTAGTAACAAAGTCACACAAAAATTACTCCTTTGGCCTCGATGTTGTGGCGACATTTTGATGAAGAATCAACGACAATTTGGTGAAGAATTTGGCCTCCAATAATGCAAGCACGCTCTCAAGGGTTTGCAGGGTGCGGGTTTGCAAGAAAACGTAGAAATGATAAATGACAAATGTTGCTTTTTATATTATAAACAACTATAACATGCTCATGTTATAGCGTGAGCATGTTATGGCAACACCAAGTCATAATGCGCTTGCGTTATGGATTTTTTAAAAAGTATAAGAATTTTGGCCACTTTTTGGCCCCCCATCTTTCTTACAAAAGGTACATTTGGGTCTCTTCTTCTTAGGATTAACCTCTTTAGAAGAGGTGACCATGGAAGTCTCACTAGATTTTATCTTGGGATTGTTCTTTTTCTTCCCTTTCCCTTTGGGTGAAGTGGAAACCAGTGCATGAGACTTAGTGACATCATTTTGACAAAGTTTTGATTGTTCCCCAGTTAACCTCTCACAAAATATCTCAAAAGATGGCATAACAATTTTTTCACCCAATCAATCCATAGTGGAATAAAATGAAGTAGAAAAATATGAAGACACCCATAAATTTAGACAAAATAAAGAATATGCATTCCTTATTAGTTTTCTATTTCCCACAAACCATCAACTAAGAATGTAAAGACTTGAATTTAACCAAATAATCCTTAATAGAAGGAAATGTATCAATTGAAAGAGATGCAATTTCTGCTTCTAACTATATAGCTCTAATATCACTAACTAAACCAAAGAGATCCTTAATCTTATTCCATACCTCTCATGGTGTATTGTACCCCTTAATATGGAAGAACAAGGAATCTGAAATATGTAGTGCAATCAATCCCATTGCCTCATCACATTTATTCTAATGTGTAAACTTATCAAACTCCCTAGTGAGATTTGGTTATTCTTCATTCAAGGTAGACCATAATCCCTTGGACCAAAGTAATCATTGCATTCTCACCTTCCATTTATGATAATTATGAGGAGTAAGAACCTGAAATCATGGTTCATCCATGTGAGGAACCAAGTTACGAGCTTGAGAATCCAAAACAAGTGTTGACTTCAATCTGAAATAAATACTGGTAAATAGAGAAATTGGGTGGATTGACCTACACCACTATGAGGTTGGTGAAATCAGCTTTCCAACAATATATGAAACTGAAAATTCTAACTTTGTATGCCCAAGATATCCTCCATGGAAAAAATGCCTATATGAAGGCCACTAAATAAAAGAGGGAGCCAAATTGAGCCCTAGGGTGGATTGAATCTTGGTCACCCATGTGACCACCTGTATCCAATAAGCTAAAAAAAGAGAGGCCCTAGATAGGGCCTATTGGTGGCAAAATAAAGCCCTTCTGGGTGATAGCATGATCAGGTGGCAGGTGGCTCTAGCCACATAGGTGCGAAGTCACCACTCCAAGCACCAAGTCACCATGTGCATGCATGGACGGAGTTATTCCCTCGATGTGAGCCTTTGAAGAGTGCTCACACTTACAACATGAGTGATGGACTATATAAATCCCAAAGAACACCACTGCCTAGCAAATGTGGGACTAAAGTCTCTTATACCATGCCCAAAATGAGTTGTGGATGGGCCCACTAAGTTTCCTCTACACAAAACAAACCCTAACGTGGTAGAATTTATTTTTTGAAACTTCAAAATGTATAAATTTTTCACTAGATATATATATGAATCTGCTAATGAAGAACCATGTTTGGGTGAATGTGGTTATTAATGGCATGAAGCCTGTGAGATAATGCTTATGCAGCCCATGAAGTTTGAAAGATTGTCAAACACACCAATATGAATCACCACTGATTGGACACACCAAGCAAGCAATATTGATCAAAAAGAACAATGCCAAATATGGATGAAATCTTCCATGGACAACCAAGTCACCTCTAGTTGATGTAGATACAAATGTTAGCTAGAATAGGAAAAATGGAAATTTAAAAAAAAAATTCAAACGCCCAAAAAAGTTATTGCCTCTCTGATTGAAAGAAGTCACAGATAATGAATATGCCAACCACCAATTCTTTGATACGGTAAGAAAACTCCTTGCTTTAGGCTCTGATACCATGTAGCGAGAGAAATCAGGAGCAATCAACCATAGAAGAATTTGTAATTTATGAGCAAGAAAATTGTGATTTTTATTGATATTTTATGAATGTATTATATTGGCTTATATAGCCTTACATTTCCTATAAATAAACTACTCTAACTTGTTATGGGAATAACTTCCCAAACCTAACTATAAATTATTATGTTCCCAAGTAAACTTAAGCAAGTAAATAAGTAAAATCCTATTTACTCTAACATGTTTTAAACTACATGAACTTGATGGAGAACACACTCGACATTTGTATATTTTTTGTAAAACCTAGATGTGGGCACCAAAATTGCAAGTTCAACCCTTAAGATTGGTAAATTCAAACTAGGTCCAAGAATAAGGGCAGGTTTTTATTGGTTAAAAATAGAACACATACACATATAACATGCTCTCATTACCAAAAATGCACTCGAACCATAATAGAAGCACACTATAAAGTGCACAAATTATGTTCTTTAGAATGTGAGCATATTTTGGAGAAATATGAATGTTTAGCCACTTTTTAGCCCCCATGTTTATGAACATAATTTATCTAAGGATGATAAATGAATGTAATTAAATACAAGGACATAAAATTAAATTATACAAACATGTGTTTAGTTGGCTCATAACGACTACTGAAATGAGTGAGAATCGATCAAATTTAAATTTAAATTTTAGAATTTTTGGGGTCAAATTTATAGGTGTTGGATCAATCCAACACTTTTAATATTGACACCAAAAAATGTGCTAAAATCAAGGTGGAAATCGAATATTTAGGAATGAGTGCATTGATATGTGTAATATATCGATGATTAGGATGAATGTATCATTTTTTTTGTATATCTAGATAAAGTGGGAATGAATGTATGGGAATGTGTGTGAATGGGATGAGTAATGGTATGGGTGAATGAGCTTGACTTTTCAAAAGAGTGTTCCATTTGTTGATATGTAAGCCATTAAATTTTGTCCCCCTTTGAGGTACATGTGAGTTCTATAATGATCATGTATGTCAAAGTATGTAAGCACTCACAAACATACATGTAAAGTAAAAAATTAGACAAAAAAAAAAGATATCGAGTCTATATATAATAATGGACCTCTCTAGATGTCATCATATGTGCTTGTCCTTTGACATGAATAGTCCATGGGAACCTAAAAAATAGAGAAAATGTGTAGTGAGTAGCTTCTATCAGACAAGAGGAAATAATCACAAATGTAAACTAATTTTTATTGTCATAAATCATGAAAGTGAGGAAAGAGAATAAGGTTAAAAAAATTCCCTATACAAAAAGTGATAATGCTTCACCTAGCATGATGACCATAGAATGACATGGAAAATTGGATGCTACCACATGTCATGATATATGATAATGCTCCATTTGGTCATGGTGATAAGTCTCCATGTAAGCACTTGTAACTATCTACAATCTAAACATATGAGTGTTAGTGACAAGATATGCCCCCCCTTTAATTAGTTACATCCATTAGATGGAAGGAATTGGTGGAGAGGAAAAATAGTAAATAAAATGTAAATGTAAGATAATCATGTAAAGTGACAATTGTAATAAATGCATCATGAAATAAAAAGTAAAATCTAGAAAGATAAGGCATGGAAGTCGTATGGGTTGGAGATGAATATCAAGGTATACATTTTCCTCCAACATGGGCAAATGAAGAGTGGTGATGTATCCCTCAATGGCTAAAAAAACCTGTGTAAGCACATAGGACACTAGAGAATGCATATGCCACTTTAATGTAGCTCCAAGGGCATGTACACACAATGATCAAGGTAAGGAAATAGATCCTTTGTTGTATAAAGATATTGATACATGGCATGTAACATGTAATAATAGAGTGTGGAGGGTTATGGTGTCCCTAGTGAAACTCTTAGAACATGGTTAGGTCATGTGAGCACATAATATGATAAGGAAGGCATAATGCATGATGCCCCCAATGTGGTAAGTTGGATCTTAGAACATGGTTAGGTCATGTCAGCACAACAATTTAAAATCTGCTTCTCAGAGTACATGTCATTTGATCAATCTCCCCCACATATGCAAGAGAGTGGTATAAGCTATAAAGAGTGTAATGGGAATAAATCATAAACATTCTATAATTGACTAGATAAAGAGTAACAAGGAACATGCAAAAACCCAATTTGGTAAATTTATAGAATGTAAGAGGACATACGAGTCAAAAAAGGTATGTAGTAAAAATAACAATAGAATATATGAGATAAACATACCTTAGTAACATGGGAAAGATGTCCCCTAAGTGGGGAAATAAAGGATAATTCATAATTTATAGAAGTTGAAATGAAATCAAGAGGTACAACAAACATGGCATAATTAAAGGGGCCAATATGTAAGGTCCCACAAGGTGAATGGAGAATAGGTAAGGGAGAGCACAAAATACATGGCATAAATAAAAAAATAAAAATAGATGTGATACAAAGCACAAGGAAGATGTAATGCCCCTCAATTTTGGCTTGTGACAATTGTTAGTTCTATTACATTTAGATAGTTCTGAGACATTTGGGTGTTAGACTTATGGTTATGCTTATTATGTTCATGATGGACTATGATTGACTGATGTGATTATTGACATGTGTTATGAGTAGGATGATGACATTATTGTTTTTATAGTTCATAATGTATTTTGATATGTTTAGTTGATGGTTAATTGATTATGCAGAATAATGTTACTATGCTATATGGATTTAGTGTTATCTAATTATTAATTAGAGATCTTGTGTTTATTGTCATGCTTAAGAGTAGGGATGATGTAGTATTACTCATTTCAAGCACCCTACTATGCTACGATTCTCTAACTTTGTGTGTTTGATATATATGCATATGTTCGTATACAATCTACCATTCTAATGCAGGTTGTGGGTACTGGGCATCGACTACACTTGACTTAGCAAGTCTAAGCATGTCCTTGCTTTAATGGATAATGTTGATTGAAGATAACATAGGGTTTCCCTAGGTCAATTCCCATTTTCAGTTTGTGTCATGGGTCTTGATGTCACTCTGGGATTCTTGCCTCAGATTTGGTTGTCATGTGGTGTGTAGAGTAATTGTTGAGTTTTGCTTATAAAGCCAATGTGTATCTTGGAAATGTATTAATGAGTTTATTATTATCATAATAATGTATTAATAAGTTAGATATAATATTATTTATTAGTCATTATTTAGCAATACGAAATTAGGAATATTATTTAAGTAATTTTTTTGAATAAAGATTAAATTAATTATTTTAATGATTTTAATAAGATTTGTGTCATAAGTGTTTAATATGGTTTTATTATTAAAATAGTATATGGTAATTTGAAAAAATAATATTAGTTAATAAATTATGTTTTGTGAGTTGTCAAATCTCTCTAAGAAGTAAAATTAATTGTTTTTTGTTTTTAGAGAGTAGTGGGATCCTCTGTAATGGATTTTGGGAGTAATGGAAATTAATGAGTTGGCCTATTTTTACTTCTGGGGGGTTATTTTGAGGGGAGTCAATTTCTGAGGAGGGTAGACAAAAAATTGGGGAAAAAATTGTTAGGGGAAGCTGAATTTCTCATGTGTATTTTGAACTTGTTTCTTTAGTCTAGTGGAATTCTTGTCTTCCTGTCGCCATTTCAAATTGGAGTTCTCTATAACCTTGAGCTTGTTAGTGGCATTATACTGCTCACCCAACATTTGCATCTCTAAATCCTCTACTAGAAAATGAGGTTTTTATTTAAAGTCATGCATTGATATGATATTTCAATGGAATCCTATCAAGTTTGACCTCTACCTGATTTTATTTCTGCTAGGCTAAATTGGGACAATTTTGTCAAATACTAAACTGCAATCTAGAATTCCCCCTCAGCTACCACCATATGGTTTCATCCTCTGTTCTTAACTGTATTTTATTTGCCTAAAAAGAAATCCCTTAGGCTGAGATTGTTGGTGTTCATTTTCTTTATATTAAATATTCTTGTCATCTTCCCATAGGAAGCCGTACGCCTGGTCGTGCGGTCCTCTTTCCTACCTTCTCTAAATTCTTTCTAGCTTCAATTTTTGTTGTACCTTGCTTACCTTGCCTGGTCATTTAGCGTGAGATTTGGAGGACTTGAGAAGTCTTTGAAATTTGATTTTTTTTTAAACCTCCTTTAGTCAACACAAATCAAAATTATAAAAAAATAAAATAATTAAAGATATGACAACTTGTTCTTGCCTGTGTTCAGTACTTCTTGAGGTCAGATTTCTTCTTGAATCTTCAATTTACTCCTCCTCGGCCAGACATTTTTGTGGGCCTCTTGTCCCTCTATAAATTTCTTGTTCTTTCTTGCATTGGAATCTCTACAAATTTATATTGGATTCATCATGTACCTCTAAAATATGTATTTCCATCTTGCTCTCGTGGCTTTTTCTGGTAGACTATTCTCCATTTTTTATGCTAAAAAACCTCAAATGTCTTCTTACAATTTTTTTTCTCTGAATTTAAAGACTCAAATATAATTGCATTATTATTGTTTCTTTCCTTATGATGAAATTTTAGCAATAGTCAATTCAAATAGAGTAGGCGACTTCACAAATGAGTTATTTAGAAAGTTACTATTAGATAATCCATGAATGTTTAGTAAATGTTGCTTAAGTGAATATCACTTTGAGTTAGTAAATTGTTAACTAGATTTTTTATCAACTTTTTAGGAATATGAACTCATATTTGTGCTAGAATAGATTTGAAATAGTCCATTGAGAATAGAATTTAATTAGTAAATGTATCTTTATCAAATGAATTAAATTAGAATATTAATAGGTTATAATGGTAATGCTAGTAAATAAACAAATAATGAATGGTATTACAATTCTAGAATTAATTATATTGAGTTAAACAATGGTTATACTCATTTTATCTTATTTAAATATAAATTTGTTTAGTTATGATTTTGTAATATACTATCCTGTGGTACATTGATTTTAATAAATAAATAATAAATTAGAGATTTATTGTGAATTGAGTTATTATGGTAATGGCTAAGCAAATATTAGATGAAATTATAATTTTAGAATGAAATAGTATTTGGATTTTATTTAAAAGAGAGTGAAAACCTTATAGTGCTTTCTGGTTTAAATTGTTTAATGGTGTTATGTTGAGTTAATTTTAAATATGGTCTTGCTTGATATTTTATTATTAGTTAATAGAGTCAATTAGTAATGATGTAATTGGTTTATTATATTATTCTTTGGTTCTAATTCATATTGTGCTAATTAAGTGTTGAGTCATTTTCCATATCAAGAAATAGATATATGGATAGTAGTTTTGTGTGTTAAGAGTTACCCGACTCCAGAGGTTAGGCTACTTGGGTTTCAGTACATCATTGAGTAATGTCATTTTAAATGTTTTAATTGATTTGAGATTTTGAAGTGGATAGGGGAAAGTTTTGTTGTTTGAGGTTTTGGATTGAAATGGTTTATGTAATGCATTAGTTTGCAAAAGATAGATGCCTTATGGTTCCTTGTACTTGCATGTTATTTAATTGGTTTATGAGTGATGGTTATGGGTTGCTAGTTGCATGTAGGAGAGTGACTTTCATTGAGGGGCCAATGCCCAAAGTGGTTGCCTGGGTAACCCCATGAAAGTTGTAATCAAGTGATAACTTAATAATTTATTTAGGTGGGTTGGGTAGTAATTTACATAACAAGATAAGTATGATGCCTCACCCATGCCTTGAGTGCTCTCACAGGCTAAGGATGGGATGAGAAGGCCTGGTTGGCAAGGAAGACCTCCTTGTCTCCATGAGAGGATGTGTCAGCTCCACATGTGTTACCCTATGGGGCTGGTGCCTAGAGAGAGGTGCGAGGCCTACACTTTTTCATTTCCGTACATGTGACTATTTAGCTTACTATTGCTGATACTTTTATATTTACAAGACTGTTGATCCTAGATTTTCAAACTATTGAACCTTGTTATGTTACAGGAAAACTAATTGGGTGATGTTAGTTAGATGTTTTCTTTAAGAGAAAACAAATTGGGTGATGTTAGATAGATGTTTATTTTATAGGAAAACTAATTGGGTGATGTCCGATTAATGGTTATATTACAGGAAAACTAATTGGGTGATGTTAGAAAGGAAATTGGTATGTGATTTCATTATGTTTATGAGAACTATGTTATGTATTAGGAATTCATGTTTTAAGTTGCTTCGGCTATGATATTTATATGTGAAATTGACTTTGTAATTGAGTGCACAGGTTTAGGCTAACAAACCATAGATACTAGAGATCATTCCACACCTTATGTTGTGATCCCTTGTGAAGCTGATCTGGTTCCACTAGGAACCGAGATCAACTCTGTGTTTGATTTGATGTTGTAATGTTGTCTTTCATGAGGTTGAATGGGTTAGGTCTACCCTTTTGTAAAATTGAGTTATGATTTGTGTTGTAACAATTGTATTTAAATTTTATTTTTTTTTTTAAATAAAATTTTGAGACCCTTTTATTGTGTCTTAACTTGACCCTGGGTGTTCTAACTAGGTTAAAATTGACCCTGGGTTACCCTATGGGGTCTAGGGTCTCTTTTGACTTGGGTAACCCTTGGGTAACCTCCATATGGTCACCTTAACTTCACACTCAAGTTAAGTGACGAATTTGGAGGTATGGGAGGGATAGGATGGGTGGTACCAACACTCAAGCCCATCCCTTTTCCATTCCCAAGGTAAGAAATGACTCCAAGACCCACCAATAATGGAGGAATTGACTTCAAGTCACCCTCACAATTGGTGAGAGTCCCCATGAAGTTGTGTGGTCACTCATAAGAAGGAAGGAAGGGGAGACATGTGTCACTTTTTTTTCATCCTTTAACTCCTTTTATTTCTCCCATGAGGAAGAGAAATGACATGTGGTAAGGGATAAGGAAGACTTTAGGGATGGGTGAGTGACATAAGCCAACACTCATCCCTTGGGACACAATAGTAGTTTGGGGAAGAGTGAGGAGGTGACAAGTGTCACCTCCCCATTCCTCTAAACTCATGGAATTTGGATTATTTTAATCCCACTTGGGATAGGGAGAAGGGGTTATTGAATTTGGAGGATTTTTGTTTATTGAAAATTGCTTTTGGGAGAGGAAAGTGAGAAGTGAGAGGGGGTTTGTTGGCTTAGGTTGGAGGAGATTTTAGTGGAGCTCTGCATCAACTTCATCCATTAAAGGGCTTTGTAAGGTTGGTTTCCATGGCCTTTCTTTTATATTTTAATGGTTGCATGAAGGATGTGTGGAAATGTTTATTTTGCTTGTGTTGTAAATTTTTTTACTGTGGGAAATTTTATTGGGATGTTGACAGAGCTTCTTCCACTTGGGAGAAATTCACATCAAGTGTGGGGTAGGGGAGGAGTGATCCTCCTTGGGTGCATGTCTTGTTTCTTTTGGGATGTTGAAAGCCTTGAGGGCATTTGTGTGACTTTGAGAAATTGTGTTATTTGGCTTGAGAGTCAAAATATGAACTCCTTGGAGAATTTTGATAACAAGTTTGGCTTGAGGCCATGAGAAAATTCATGTTGATTATATTATTTGAAAGTGTGACACTCTAGAGTTGAGTGTGTCCACTCTCCTACCCCTTGTTAAACTCACTGCGGTTGAGTTTTTGTGTTGTGTAAATTATCCATGGGTATATGTGTGTTTTGGGTGTGTTGTTGTACTTTGTTGTGAAGTAGATTTTTGGAATACCCTAAGTGTGTGGATGATCTTCTTAGCTCAGGGGTGACCCTCTTATAGGTCTACGGTAGGGAGGATAGCACCTTGTGTGGTGTTTCTTCCCTTGTGTGATATGCAGGTTTTCTTGGAGCTTATTGTGAAGCTTGGAGAAGATTATTTAATCTTAAAAAATATTTTATTTTCCTTAAAGTATTAAGGAGAGCCTGATCTTTTAATAGCTCCTTCCTTGTTGATTTCCAAAAGAAGAAAATTATCTCCCTACTATTGTATAAATTGTTATTTTTAGAATTGTGAGGAAATCCTCTTTTATTGGGTTGATAGTTGTAATTTTATTGTTCATTAACTTTTACCATTTAGAAATGAGAAGAGGAAAAGAATTTTTTTTTTAAAAGGATATTAGAATTGTCTATTTCTTTCTTCGCCTACTTAAAAAGTTGAGAAACTAGCTGAAGCTGTAAACAAGTTTGTAATATTTACCTCTTTAGATGAATTGTGAAAATGTTAATTTTAATAAATTATGTGGAGTTGTAGTTTTGTCATTTGAAAGGAAATAAAAATTTGTTACAATAATACATTTGATTTTGTTGTAAAAAGAAAATAAATTCATTTTTGTTCGATTTTGAAATGATATGCTGTTACTTCAATTGAAATTAGTGGCTGGAAATTTAGCTTAAATTAAGTGATAATTGCAGTTGATTATCCTGGTAGAATATTAACTATATATAATATTTATTTGGGTTGCATTGGAAAATAGATTTTGTAAGAAAATTTGTTTTAAATAAATTCATTATTTTGCCTGTAAATTAGTTGACAGTAAATACATTTATAGTTTTCTATTTTTTTAAATTGAATTGACTGTATATATATATATATTCTTTTTATATATTACGAAATAGCAGACTTATAAAAATAAATAAAATTTATTAATGCATTGCTGTGACTATATGTTCGTTACAGTCACTGGAAAAAAAATAAAGTGGAAACGAAATTTACAATAGCAAATTTTTCTGTGTGTAAAAAAAAAACACAGACAAAATAAAATAATTTTTAATAAGGGTGGGGGTTTGAACTCCCACCGCAGATTGTAAATGATGGGTGTGGGGAGGGACGGAGCCCCCACCCACACCCCACATAGTGGGGTGTGGGTGGGGGCTCCGCCCCTCCCCACACCCTCGCCATTGTCTCTACCTCCATGGCCTACACACAGGCCCCCACATTGTGGGGTGTGGGTGGGGGCTCTGCCCCTCCAAACACCCTCACCATTGTCTCTACCTCCGTGGCCTACACACAGGCCCCCACATCCTTGCCAGATCTCCCTCCGCTAGCCTCCTCTAGTTCCTCTGCTCTTGCTGCCCTCCTGCGGCCACCACACCCCACACCTTTGTTTCTCGCCACTCCCTATGAGCATACCCAATACCACCCTCCATCGCTTGTGGCCACCATGCAACCTCCAAGCACCGCCTGTCTCCACCGAACCTTCAGCCAACCTCTGTTCGGTCTCCCAATGCCACCACCGATCTTTCCTTAGGTCACCTCTGCGGCCTACTTCCCACCTGTGGCCTCCACTCCTTGTGGCCCATACTCACTGTTCACCCTCTGCTCCATGGCCGCCACCGCCCTCCATTTCTTTGCCATAAAAACAACACAAAAAAAAGGGTTAGGGTTTCATAAAGACCAAATAAAATATGGAATGAACATATTGTTTGGGCTTTAAAAGGGAAACCTATTATAGTTAATAAAATATTAATATATATATTATTTATATATTATTTGTTATAAATTTGAAAGAAATGTTATATTTGTTTTTTTAGGAAAGAAAGAAATTTATAGAGGGAAATTTTTAACAACAATAAGGAAAAATATAATTATAATTTAAAAGGAGCATATATAAATATATTTTAATTTTAAGGAAGAGTTTCTCGGAAGTTTCAACAATTATCACAAATTAAATATCAGGAAAATGAAGAGGAAAATATGATCCTTTCATTTACAAAAGACACTGGAAATAAATACAAACAAGTCATCATAGGCATTCTAGGTGTGGCCATTTTAAACTCAACTGTAGATTTAGAAAATGTCTAATTGAGAAAATAAAAGAGAGAGAAAGAGAAAGAAAAACTAACATTGGAAAACAAAGAGAAGAAAATGTGTGGCATATCCGAACTGGGCTAAGAGAACTAAGTAAGTTTATCCTACCATTAATCCTGATTAGGAACAAGTTGATTATTAAAATTAATACAAACGTTGAGGTGAAAGCTAGAGTGGAAACCTAGGAGACTGAGTCAAGTGAAGTTAGTAAACCCTTTTTTCGTGATCTGGTCTTTTAAGAAATTAGGAATAATGTAAAGGAGGCAGTGATCATGATAGAAATACAATCAAAATTAAACTTCAAAGAAACAGTTAAGTGAATGTGATAGAAATACAATCAAAATTAAATTTCAAAGAAACAGAAGAGAGGGCAAATGAACGGGCTTTGTTGAAAATGCTAAGTCTAAAGGAGGAGAAATTAATATTAAAATTCAAAAAATAGAAAAGTGAATGGATGATCAAGCTTTGTTGAAAAATGATCCATAAAGAAGACCAAGTGTAAATTCATCATAATTAGGGAGTCATAGGAAGTTTGTTAACCCTACTAGGGAACCACGTATTAAGAATAGAATTTTGTGTATTAAATCCCACTCATGCCTGTGAGGTGTTATGCTACTAGAATCTTCAAGAATTTAGGGTTTAGGATCCTTGAAAGTTCTAACCTTGTAGCAACGTTAACCGCATTGTGAAGACCCCCTTGTTGGCCTTCTTGCATCAGGATGTGCACACATGTACTTAGTACCCTACCGAGGGACATGCACTCGCAGTTATAGCAGACCCACCAGTACCACAAGCACAACATGTACCACAAACACCACCAGAACCACAGGCACAAATAGTGCTAGATATAGGTCCACAAATATTATAGACCTTACAGGCTATGTTAGAAAGATTACCAACAGCTAGTACTGAGCCACGTGATGAGCCTCGCATTGATCCGTGAAAGGAGCCACATAAGAAGCCACATGCTGAGTCACGTACTGAGCCATATGTGGAGCCTTGCGTCAATCCATGAGAGGTACCATGCACAAAGCCTTTCATAGAGATCCCTGAGACCACATCTGATGAGGTAGGGTCAGCCTACCGTGCACGGAGTAGGAGTCCTCCGAGACTCTTGAGATTAGATGAGACCATGAGGGTAGAATAGGTATGCCATGGACCATATGAGTGTGGATTAGATGAGCCAGTTGTAGGACTCAGAGACAGAGGAGATCCCACTAGAGATCTGCTTAGGCTCAACCCACCTACTTTTGTAGGGCTACAAAGGGAGCTATGGCTGAGGCTTGGCTGATTAGTCTAGACAGGTGTTTCACATTACGACCTTACGAGAGCAACACAAAAGTACGAGTGGTAGTACATCTCCTGAGAGATGCAGTAGCTACCTAGTGGCGCACTGAGGAGTGCAAGCGCCGACTATCCTTAGATACACTTACTTGGGATATCTTCATAGAGCGCTTTAATGTGCGATATTTGTTAGAGCATTACAGATAGCGCTGGATTAATGAGTTCCATGATTTACAATAGTGAGGACTCATTATTGCTCAATATGAGAGCTAGTTTATCGAGCTTTCTCATTACACAGAGTTCCTCCATAATGAGAAACTCTTGGTACACAAATTCATCAGAGGCTTGAATCACGGGATAGTAGGACCAGTACGTATGGCAGATCCCTAGACCATGAGCGAGGCTGTTGAAAAGTCTCTTATTGTAGAGGACATTTAGGGACGAGGGCAGAATTCATGGCCGCAGTATCAGGATCATAATCCCCAACAACATCAGAACTTTTGTAGGCCTCAAAACACACCACAGAGAGGAGAATATAATTCATCATTACCTCCTAGGCCTCCACAGTAGTAGCAATAGCAGCAGCAGCATCAGTAGAGATCTAGATCTCAGCAGAGGGGTCAAGGAGGACAGAACTGTGGTTGGCAGCAGTAGGGCCAGCGTAGAGACCAAAGACAGCAAGGATCTGCTGCGGGACCCGCAAGGTCTTAGTAATCAAATAGAGGTTCACAGGGGTCCACTGGATGGACTGGGTAGCAGCAGTCGGGCAGGACGTAGTCAGTACAGTTAAAGGCTAGGGGCCCATGCTATGTATGTGGTGGAGCAGGGCATTTGGCCAGGGAGTGTCCATAGGGATTTACAGCAGGGGGACAGCCCCGTGCAGGAGGATATGAGCAGACTGTAGGTGACGTGGGCAGGTCCCATTACATGTTTGTAGTGGTTGACAACCGCCAGGCTAATTTCCAGGCTTTAGTCATTGAGACAGCAGGTAAGATTGGGGATTTCCCTATCTCTATTCTTTTTGACTCTGGAGCTACTGATTCTTTTCTGTCTACATCATTAGTGGAATGTTGCAGGTTGTTGGCTTCTAGGCAGGACATTAGGTGGGAGGTTGAGTTGGCCTCTGGGGCTAGGATGTCAATAGATACCATGGTTAGAGATTGCAAGATCTCCTTAGGTTCCTTCACTACAGTATGTGACCTTAGGGTTATGTCATTAGCATCCTATAGTGTAGTTCTGGGTATGGACTAGTTTACGGCTCATAGAGCCAAACTAGATTGTCACCAGAGGATGATTAGTTGCTTAGATGATCACGGCACACTGGTCGAGATAGTGGGCATTCAGAAGCCCACAGCTGTTTGTAAGATATCTGCTCAGCAACTTAAGCACTGCATGCGGAAGGGATGTTAGATGTTTGCTATTATGGTCAGTGAGAGATCAAAGGATGAGCCTAAGGCTACTTTAGATGATCACCTGATTCTGAGAGACTTTGCTGATGTATTTCCGCTAGAGTTACCAGGTATGCCTCCATGTAGAGAGGTTGACTTCCATATCGACTTAGTGCCAGGTGCAGAGCCCGTGTCTCGTGCACCCTACAGGATGACTACACATGAGCTTACAGAAGTTAAACTACAGTTAGAAGAGCTACTTGAGAAGGGGCACATCTGACCTAGCATTTCACCCTGGGGCACACCGGTCATCTTCGTGAAGAAGAAGGATGGGTCTCTTTGACTATGCATGGATTACAGGCAGTTGAACAAGGTGATGGTGAAGAACTATTATCCTCTGCCTAGGATTGACGACCTCTTTGATCAAATGCAGGGAGCCAGAGTGTTCTCAAAAATCAATCTAAAATCCTGGTATCACCAATTGCGCATCACAGAGGCAGACATTCATAAGACTACTTTTTGAACTAGATATGGCCATTATGAGTTTACCATGGTACCCTTCAGTTTGACGAACGCCCCTGCAGTATTTATGAGTCTCATGAACGGGGTGTTCCGTACTTACTTGGACTGGTTCGTGATCATATTTCTTGATGATATTTTTATTTATTCGTTAACCGAGGAGGAACATGTAGATCATTTGCATCAAGTTTTGCAGCGCTTACAAGAGCAACAGCTTTATGGCAACTTAGTGAAGTGTGCCTTCTTCAGGACAGAGGTGCAGTAATTAGGGCACATCTTATCAGGGGATGGCATCTTTGTAGATCCATCGAAGATTAGAGTGATTCAGGACTGGCCAGCACCCACCAGCGTGACTGAGGTTAGGAGCTTTATGGGATTAGCCGGTTATTACCGCAGATTTGTCGAGGGCTTTTCCAAGATAGCACATCCCATCACTTCCCTTCAATGAAAAGGGAAAAGTTTCACTTGGACTGAGCAGTGTGAGAGGGCCTTTGGGATCCTCAAAGAGTGACTTACTAGTGCACCTATTTTAGCGGTTCCAGATCCTGCAGAGGATTTTGTTGTTTGCAGAGATGCATCATTGGAGGGTTTGGGAGCCGTGCTTATGCAGGGTGGTAGAGCGATTGCATACGAATCATAAAAGCTTAAGACACATGAGCTAAACTACCCCACTCATGATTTAGAGCTTGAAGCGGCTATTCATGCTCTTGTCTGCTAGAGACACTTCCTCTTAGGTCGACGCTTTGAGCTCCATTCACATCATCATAGCTTACAGTATATTTTTACATAGCCAAATCTAAACGCTCACTAGCGATGTTGGATGGAGTTCTTATGTGAGTACAACTTTGATGTCCACTACATCAAAGGGAAGAAAAATGTGGTTGCTGACGCTTTGAGTCAGAGGTGCCATGAGATCCTGACCTTGACAGTAAGGGTGGATTTGAGAGACCACATCTTATAGCATCTACTGGAGGACAAGTGGTTTTTTGAGGTGCAACAAGAAATTCAGAATCAAAGGGCCCTTAAGGGAAAATTCATAGGATATTCCCTTGAGTCTGATGGTTTGCTTAGACATCAGCAACGCATCTATGTACCCTGTGTAGGTGACCTATGTACAGTGATTCTTTCAAAGGCTCATAGAGCACCCTATGCAGCACATCCAAGTGTGAAGAAGATGCATGCTGACTTGCGACAATTATATCATTGGGCTGGGATGCGACGTGACATTATAGAATATGTTGCTCATTGCCTTGAGTGTCAGAGGGTCAAGGCCAAGCATCAGCATCCAATAGGACTATTGTACCCTCACGAGATACCTGAGTGGAAATGTGACACCATCTCCATGGACTTTATCATTGGTCTACCTATGTCATCATGTCGCCATGATGCTATCATGGTGACAGTTGACAAATTGACCAAGGTGGCATATTTCTCACATGTACGCATGATGTACAATACACCATCAGTGGCGAGAGTGTTCTTAGATCAGATTCTTAAACTTCATGGAGTACCTCGCCACATCATTTCTGATAGAGACTCCATATTCACTTTAGCGTTTTGGAGAGCCTTACATCAGGCATTGGGCACACAGCTCAACTTCAGTTTAGCCTACCATCCGGAGACCAATGGATAGACAGAGAGAGTTAATCAGGTGTTAGAAGATATGCTTTGTATGTATGTTATGGACCATTAGTCTAGATGGGAGGAGTACCTGTATCTGGTTGAGTTCACCTACAATAATGGGCATCACAGCTCATTAGGTATGCCTCATTTCCAGGCTTTATATGGCAAACTGTGCAGGACACCATTGAGTTGGGATCGGATAGAGGACAGGGTCGCCATTGGTCTAGAGCTAGTTTAGGATATGGAGCAGTAGATTGCATGATTAGACAGAGACTTCAGGAGGCACAAGATAGACAGAAGAAGTATGTCGATGCTAAGAGAATTGATAGAAGTTTCTCAGTGGGAGACAGGGTATTTTTGAGAGTGCGACCGCACAAGAGTCCAATCCGTTACAGAAAGGGATCTAAGCTTGCACCCTAGTTTGTAGGACCTTTTGAGATTTTGGAGCGAAAAGGACCTGTAGCCTATCGTCTAACCTTGCCACCTAGCCTGTAGCGTATCCACGATGTCTTTCATGTTTTAATTTTATGTCGTTACATCTCTAACTTATCTCATGTATTGGATCAGAGTGCTCTTCAGGTAGAGGTGGATGGGCAGCTAGCGTTGGAGCTAATTTGCATATTGGCTCGTCGTACATTGGGCCTTCAAAGTTGAGAGCTGGACTAGGTTAAGGTCCAGTGGGACATGAATGACGAGGTCACTGTGATATGGGAGGATGCAGCGAGACTGAAGACTCTTTATCCTCACCTCTTTGATGACTTCCAGGAGGAAGTACACTCTTAGGGGGGAGGATGTGAGGCCTGCACTTTTTCATTTCCGTACATGTGACTATTTAGCTTACTATTGCTGATACTTTTATATTTGCAGGACTGTTGATCCTAGATTTTCAAACTATTGAACCTTGTTATGTTACAAGAAAACTAATTGGGTGATGTTAGTTAGATGTTTGCTTTAAGACAAAACAAATTGGGTGATGTTAGATAAATGTTTATTTTATAGGAAAACTAATTAGATGATGTCTGATTAATAGTTACATTATACGAAAACTAATTAGGTGATGTTAGAAAGGAAATTGTTATGTGATTTCATTAAATTTATGAGAATTGTGTTATGTATTAGGAATTCATGTTTTAAGTTGCTTCGGCTATGATATTTATATGTGAAATTGACTTTGTAATTGAGTGGGCAAGTTTAGGCTAACAAACCATATATACTAGAGATCATTCCGCACCTTCTGTTGTGATCCCTTGTGAAGCTGATCTGGTTCCACTAGGAACAGAGATCAACTCTGTGTTTGATTTAATGTTGTAATGTTGTCTTTCATGAGGTTGAATGAGTTAGGTCTACCCTTTTGTAAAATTGAGTTATGATTTGTGTTGTAAGAATTGTATTTGAATTTCTTTTTTTTTATTTAAATTTTTGAGACCCTTTTATTGTGTCTTAACTTGACCCTGAGTTATACCTCATGGGTCTAGGGTCCCTTTTGACTTGGGTAACCCTTGGGTAACCTCCATATGGTCACCTTAACTTCACACTCAAGTTAAGTGATGAATTTGGAGGTATGGGAGGGATAAGATGGGTGGTACCAACACTCAAGCCCATCCCTTTTCCATTCCCAAGGTAAGAAATGACTCCAAGACCCACCAATAATAGAGGAATTGACTTCAAGTCACCCTCACAATTGGTGAGAGTCCCCATGGAGTTGTGTGGTCATTCATAAGAAGGAAGGAAGGGGAGACATGTGTCACTTTTTTTCCTCCTTTAACTCCTTTTATTTCTCCCATGCGTAAGAGAAATGACATGTGGTAAGAGATAAGGAAGACTTTAGGGATGGGTGAGTGACATAAGCCAACACTCATCCTTTAGGACATAATAGTAGTTTGGGGAAGAGTGAGGAGGTGACAAGTGTCACCTACCCATTCCTCTAACCTCATGGAATTTGGGTTATTTTAATCCCACTTGGGATAGAGAGAAGGGGTTGTTGAATTTGGAAGATTTTTGTTTATTGAAAATTGCTTTTAGGAGAGGAAAGTGAGAGGGAGTTTGGTGGCTTAGGTTGGAGGAGATTTTAGTGGAGCTCTACAGCAACTTCATCCATTAAATGGCTTTGTAAGGTTGGTTTTCATGGCCTTTCTTTTGTATTTTAATGGTTGCATGAAGGATGTGTGGAAATGTTTATTTTGCTTTTGTTGTAAATTTTCTTACTGTGGGAAATTTTATTGGGATGTTGACAGAGCTTCTTCAAGTTGGGAGAAATTCTTATCAAGTGTGGGGTAGGGGAGGAGTGATCCTCCTTGAGTGCATGCCTTGTTTCTTTTGGGATGTTGAAAGCCTTGAGGGCATTTGTGTGACTTTGAGAAATTGTGTTATTTGGCTTGAGAGTCAAAATATGAACTCCTTGGAGAACTTTGTTAACAAGTTTGGCTTGAAGCCATGAGAAAATTCGTGTTGATTATATTATTTGAAAGGGTGACACTCTAGAGTTGAGTGTGTCCACTCTTCTACCCCTTGTTAAACTCACTATGGTTGAGTTTTTGTGTTGTGTAAATTATCCATGGGTGTATGTGTGTTTTGGGTGTGTTGTTGTACCTTGTTGTGAAGTAGATTTTTAGAATACCCTAGGTGTGTGGATGATCTCTCTAGCTCGGGAGTGACCCTCTTGTGGGTCTACGGTAGGGAGAAGATCAGCTTGTGTGGTGTTTCTTCCCTTGTGTGATATGTAGGTTTTCTAGGAGCTTATTGTGAAGCTTGGAGAAGATTATTTGATCTTAGAAAACATTTTATTTTCCTTAAGTCTTAAGGAGAGCTTAATCTTTTAATAGCTCCTTCCTTGTTGATTTCTAAAAGGAGAAAATTATCTCCCTATTGTTGTATAAATTGTTATTTTTGGAGTTGTGAGGAAATCTTCTTTTATTGGGTTGATAGTTGTAATTTTATTGTTCATTAAGTTTTACCATTTAGAAATGAGAAGAGGAAAAGAAAATTTGTTTTTAAAAGGATATTAGAATTGTCTATTTCCTTCCTCTCCTACTTGTAAAGTTGAGAAACTAGCTGAAGCTGTAAACAAGTTTGTAATATTTACCTCTTTAGATGAATTGTGAAAATGTTAATTTTAATAAATTATGTGGAGTTGTAGTTTTGTCATTTGAAAGGAAATAAAAATTTGTTAGAATAATACATTTGATTTTCTTGTAAAAAGAAAATAAATTCATTTCTATTCCATTTTGGAATGATGTGTTGTTACTTCAATTGAAGTTAGTGGCTGGAAATTTAGCTTAAATTAAGTGATAATTGCAGTTGATTATCCTGGTAGAATATTAACTATATATAATATTTATTTGGGTTTCATTGGAAAATAGATTTTGTAAGAAAATTCATTTTAAATAAATTCATTATTCTGCCTGTAAATTAGTTGACAGTAAATACATTTATAGTTTTCTATTTTTTTGAAATTGAATTGACTGTGAATCTATATATATAGATATATATATATAGATATATATATATATAGATAGATATATATATATATATAGATATATATATATATATTACTTTTTATATATTACGAAATAACAGACTTATAAAAATAAATAAAATTTATTAATGCATTGCTGTGACTATATGTTCGTTACAGTCACTGAAAAAAATGAAGTGGAAACGAAATTTACAATAGCAAATTTTTCTGTGTAAAAAAAAAACACAAACAAAATAAAATAGTTTTTAATAAGGGTGGGGGTTTGAACACCCACCATAGATTGTAAATGATGGGTGTGGGGAGGGACGGAGCCCCCACCCACACCCCACATAGTGGGATGTGGGTGGGGGCTCCGCCCTTCCCCACACCCATGCCATTGTCTCTACCTCCACGGCCTACACACAAGCCCCCACATCCCCACTGGATCTCCCTCTGGTTCTTCCGCTCTTGCCGCCCTCCTGCCGCCACCCAACCTCCGTTCGGTCTCCCAACGCCACCACCGATCTTTTCGCAGGTCACCTCTGCGGCCTACTTCCCACCTGCGGCCTCCACTCCTCACAACCCATACTCACAGTCTGCCCTCTGCTCCATGGCCGTCGCCGCCCTCCATTTCTTTGCCCTAAAATCAACACAAAAAAAAGGGTTAGGGTTTCATAAAGACCAAATAAAATATGGAATGAACATATTGTTTGGGCTTTAAAAGGGAAACCTATTATAGTTAATAAAATATTAATATATATATATATATATATATATATATATATATTATTTATATATTATTTGTTATAAATTTGAAAGAGAGGCTATATTTGTTTTTTAGGAAAGAAAGAAATTTATAGAGGGAAATTTTTAACAACAATAAGGAAAAATATAATTATAATTTAAAAGGAGCATATATAAATATATTTTAATTTTAAGAAAGATTTTCTTGAAAGTTTCAACAATTATCACAAATTAAATATCAAGAAAATGAAGGGGAAAATATGATCCTTTCATTTACAAAAGACACTGGAAATAAACACAAACAAGTCATCATAGGCATTCCAGGTGTGGCTATTTTAAACTCAACTATAGATTTAGAAAACATCCAATTGAGAAAATAAAAGAGAGGGAAAGAGAAAGAAAAAATAACATTAGAAAACAAAGAGGAGAAAATGCGCAGCATTTCCAAACTGAGCTAAGAGAACTAAGTAAGTTTATCCTACCATTAATCCTGATTAGGAACAAGTTGATTTTTAAAATTAATACAAACGTTGAGATGAAACCTAGAGCGGAAACCTAGGAGACTAAGTCAAGTGAAGTTAGTAAACCTTGTTCCAGTGATCTGGTCTTCTAAGAAATTAGGAATAATGTAAAGGAGGTAGTGATCGTGATAGAAATACAATCAAAATTAAACTTCAGAGAAATGGTTAAGTGAATGTGATAGAAATACAATCAAAATTAAATTTCAGAGAAATAGAAGAGAGGGCAAATGAACGGGCTTTGTTGAAAATGCTAAGTCTAAAGGAGGAGAAATCAAGATTAAAATTTAGAAAATAGAAAAGTGAATGGATGATCGAGCTTTGTTGAAAAATGATCCATAAAGGAGACCAAGTGTAAATTCATCATAATTAGGGAGTCGTAGGAAGTTTATTAACCATATCAGGGAACCACATATTAGGAATAGAATTTTGTGTATTAAATCCCACTCACGCCCGTGAGGCGTTATGCTACTAGAATCTTCTAGAATTTAGGGTTTAGGAGACTTGAAAGTTCTAACCTTGTAGTGACGTTAACCTCATCGCGAAGACCCCCTTGTTGGCCTTCTTGCGTCAAGATGTGCACACATGTACTTAGTACCCCGCTGACAACTATATTGTTTTCACTTTAAGCGTACACCACCGAGCATGCTTACACATGCAAGGGGGTTTCTAGGGAAGCGTGGGAAAATTTTTGATATTTCGTGTCAGGACCACATGACACGTGTGGACATGACACGTGTGATGTGTGTTGTGACTACATGGGAAATGTGGGCATGATAAGAGGCTGCCAGGATAACCATAGATGGTGCCAGTTTCTAGAGAGAGATAGCCTGGATAACCCATGCTAGGACCATGCGATGACACTCTCCCTACTGTAGTGTAGTTACTTCTTTTTTATCTTTGTTGTTACCTCTGGAGTTCTGTCTTGTCTTGATGATTTCGATGATTCATGTTGCTTTTTGATTATTTGGATTGCCTGTGTCGACACTGTATCTGCTTGCTTGTATCCTTTGACTTAGTGGAACCTCATTGTTATCTCGTAGCTCAGGGGGTGGACCTCAGGGTTCCACATGGTTGGGTGGAAGAGCTTAATCCATTGGTTTTCTTGGTCGACCTAGTTCATGGTCAATGTAGAAGTGTTCCCATTTCCTAATTTGTACTTGCATTTGCAAGGCCGTATTATACTTCCAAAATTGTATAATCTTGTTGTATATTGTAAACCAATGTAATCGGTCATGAATCTTGTAAGCATGTAATCATGTATTTGATCTTATGTAACTATTCATATCTGTAAATAAATAATGAAATTCTATTGTATCAAAATACTTGAGTTATGAATTTATGTTTATCTGATGCAGTTATGTTCCCTAGAGGTGTTAGTTGTTTATTTTATTTAAATGTTGTGAATAGTGTTAATTTTATCTAGTGTAAATGCATTTACTTGCTTCAAAAAAAATATTTATGTAATTTTAGCAACTATTAGCCTAAGTCTCTAGGGTTGCATGACAGGGCATCATAGAAGAGGTGACATAAACAACCCAACAAATGTTCCAAGTCACTTGTGTCAACATGTACCAGTAAAGGTGTCTTTGCATCATCCACATAAGATAACTAAGAACATGGACGAATAAGCATAAATCCAAGAAAAGAAGGATGAAGCATAAAATGTGGTGAGTGGTGAGAAGGATAGGTGGGAATATATATTAAAGGAAGTCATTCATCATCATGCATATCAAATGGTTTTTCTTTTATTTCATGTGTAACCTCAATATAGGGTGTTCTATAGTGAACATGACTTATCTCTTGACACATATGTTTTGATTCCTTATGGTTCACCTCATCAAGTGAGGGGGTTGTAAACTCATGAGTATGCTCAATTTTTATCTTCCCCTTGTCTATGTACATACCTAAACTTTATGTTTGAATGTAATGCTTCTACCTTTAGAACATTCATGTGTATGCTAAAAGTAGTTTTACTATATATATAAGCCATGTGGATAAACATATCAAAAGATAAATAATGAGAATGCATCAACACATATGTACTATCCTAACGGGTCCTAGGTTTAGAATAATAAGCAATGAAAACATATGCCATGTTCATGGAAGAAATGTAAAGAAAACAAGATGAATCAAACCATTTCAAATATTTACCACTCAAATGAAGTCTAAATTCACTAATCAACAAGATACCATCCTCCATATCATCATAATTAGCAAGAGAGATTGATTTAACATGTAATGAAGCATTTTTAGTACCATCATATGATCATGTAATAAATCCTCACTAAGGATTGTATAATAATCATAATGTAGGAAAAACGTAATGAAGCATCAATAGTGCCCACATGAGAGGCTAATAAAATATCATCAATATGTATAACATCATCACATGGGGAGCGATCTCTATGTGAAATTATATCATGAATATCTATAGGGCTCTCATGTGCTGAGAGAATGATGATCATGAAACACATCCTCATGTAGAAAAGAAGGTAGCTCTTATCAAAAGAACATGTGACTCTAGGACATAGAACTATCCTGAAATGTAGAAGGAATATCATTATAATGTGTCACAATATCATGTATACGAAAAGGAGTACCATCATCACATAATACATTTTTGATAGTAATTGGTGTATGTGCATGGAAATGGGGGGCCAGAAGGGGGTCAAAAGTGGCCATTATTTTCATGAAATTAGTAAAAGCTAATCTTGGATGAGAAATTCAAGATACCCACGCTAAAAATTTGAAGATGTGACAAGAGTTCAAGATTAGTAGTGCTCGCCATAAAATGTTCAAGATCAGTTGGGCTCCCCATAAAATGTTCAAGATTAGTTGGGCTCCCCATAAAATGTTGACTTTTTAAAAGTATTTCACAAATCCCTCTAGTGGAAAGTTAGCTAATATCATATAGTTTATGCGTGATTTTTATACTAATATTTTAATGACTATATGATTTTTTACTAATTTTCAAAGTGGACAAGTCCTAAAAAAAAATTGAGCATGATCCCCCATTAATTTTCAGAAAACTAATCAAAAATCATTTTTTTTTAATGTGTATAGAATGGTGTCTAGAATGTAAAAATATAATTTGTTTCAAATTTGGATAAGTGAATAAAAAATGACACAAAAAAGTTATACATAGGTTTTCGATGAAAAATAAAGACACTAGCAAAAGAAACTGTAGATTGAAACCTTAATGTATTTGAAATTTAGAAAATCTTACATAGAAAGGTAATAAAGAGCTTGACATCATCATGACATTTTTTAGAATAACATCTAAAATGTGTAAACCTAGGATAGAGAACACAGTCGACACTTGCTTGTTCAATATAGTTTATACAAATCATTTATTTAGGCATCTCACATGTAGGTCAAACCCTTTGGGTTGGATTTCCAAGTTAAATCCAACCCTAAGGGTTAGAATTTCCCAACAAACATATAATGTGTGTGTTATAACATACACACATTATGAAACACCTATAAAATGTGTGCACACTATAACACACATGTGTTTTAATTGAAATAGAAAAATAGAGCAATGGTTTACAAATAGGAGAAACCCATGATTTCAGATCCACGCTCTATTTTTCCATGTGCTCTGCATATTCTGTGACATACAATCACACTTTCTATTATTTTGAGGAATTAGAATCATTGTCTGACTAAACTAATTTTCTTGTCTTTTATTGACATAGAAGATTCTAATTTCAGGCTTTTTATTTGAATTTAATATTATCAATCATTGTTTTCATATTTTGAGGAATTTGATTTTTTTTGGACAAAACTAGCTAATTTTTGTCTTACATTGACATAAAACATTCTAATTACATATTTTTTGTTTAAATTTGATAAATTTTCAACCATTTTTTATTATTTTGATAAATTGTGTTAGATTGATATAGAATTTAGCATCACGCCTACAAGGAAACAAGCAAAAATGTAAACAGTAGAGGAGCATGAAGCTGAGAATGCAAAGAAAAGAGAATAGATGATATAACTTCATGAAAATAATAAATTAAACTCCAAAGTTGAAGGTATACCATCTTTGTTAATTCAATTAGATCCTGAAGCATCCATTGGAGCCATAAATGAGAATAATTTGGAGAAACAAAGGAAAGGAACGCAAAAACTTTATGCAATCAAGAAATTAAACCCCAAAGTTGAAGGTACATCATCATTTCCATCTCAATTTGATATTGTAGTAAACCCTAAAACACTAATTGACTCAATAAATATTGAAACAATTCAAAAAAATAAAAAATAAAAATGAAACAATCAATGATGATGCAATTTCAAATAAAAATTTAGATGTTACAGGGTGAAAGCAAGAAGTTGGGTCCACGAAGAGGGGAATTTTCGGCCCAAAAAAAAATAATAAGAAACGCGTGCATTTTATTAAAAAAACGCATATGCACTTAGCTATGGGTAGCTGATGCTAAAGCAAAAGGAGTATGTGTTATGATTCAGGTAGGCGACAAATAACATGTATGTGTTATAATGCATACGCATTTAGAAATGCATATATGTTATAACACGCATGCATTTAAAAACACGTACACATTTTTAAAAGGTTTTTTTTTAAATAAATGATTGTCACTTCATTTTTTCCAGCAATCTTGTATGAGAGTAACAATGACAGAGCAATTTGGGTACGCATTTTTTAGGCCCTTTACCAGCACAAATTTCATTGCCACCTCCTTCCATTGACGCAACTGACCTCCGTGACCTCCAGGTTGGTTAAATTCTACATTTTTTGGTCTTATACGTTGCACTTTTTACTTGTAATTGTAGTATACTATTTGTTGTTTTTGTTTGTAATTAGCTTGTTTAATTTATAATTTTTAAATTGTATTTACAAACAAAATCATCACACAAACAAGAAACTAAAAATTCAAAATTGAAATCCACAAAACCTAGAGTTACAAATCAAAACCTAGATTGAAATTCAAAATTTAACTAATTTAATAAGGTAAATCACACAAAACCTAGAGTTACAAATCAAAACCCTAAACCCTAGGTTCTAAAAAACTTAGACCTAAAAACTAAAACCCTTAACGCTTAACCTTAGGACCTAAACCCTAAAACCTAAACGTAAAACCCTTAACCCTAGGACCAAAACCCTAAAACCTAAACCTAAAACCCTAAACCCTAAAACCTAAACCTAAAACCCTAAACCCTAAAACCTAAACCTAAAACCCTGAACCGTAAACCCTACAACTTAAACCACAAAACCTAAAACTAAAACCCTAAACTACAAGATTCATGCTTAGTTGTATCACTAAATGATTAATATAATTGACAAGGGTCTTTGATGTGTTGATGTTTAGCTTTGAGAAATCTGATCTCTTAGTCTAATTTGAAGGCTATTTGTTAAATGTCTACTAAATGTACTCTAATAGAGAACAAATTCATAGGTAGGTATAGAATCAAAACTATGAATGTGATGCCCCATCATGCAAACCTAGATTGTTAAACTAACAAGCACACAGAGTCAAGGAATCAAAGTGTAGTAGGGTACTCAAACAAGTAATACTACACCACCCTAGCTCACAAGCATAACAATAAACACAAACATCTCTAACTGGCAATCAAATAACATCCAATTCATAAAGCATAGTACTATTATTCTGCATAATTCAACTAACCATCAACTAAACATGTCAAAATACATCATAAACTGTAATAACAATAATGTCATCATCCTACTCCTAATACATGTCAATAAACACATTAGTCAACCATAGTCCATCATATAACCATAAGTCTAACAACTCAAATATCTCAAAACTATATGAATGCTATAGAAAAACTATCAACTATCACAAGCCAAAAATGAGGCGCATTACATCGTCCCCCTAGAATCAGGCTTACTCCTAGAAGCCTGCAACAAGATAAGGATAGGGATCTCGCATCCCAACCTTGACCTCGACCTCTAGACATTCTCTTACGAACAACTTGAAATTAAGAAATACTTTAAAAAAAAGAGTTTAACTTATAGAGTTTAAGCACTAGGTTACATAATGGGCTCAATTATAACCAGAGTACCCAGTGTTTAAACCTGGCTCTGATACCAAATGTGATGCCCCATCATGCAACTCTAGAGTGTTCAACTAACAAGCACACAAAGTCATGGAAACGCAGTGTAGTAGGGTACTTGAACGACTAATACTACACCGTCCCAGCTCACAAGCATAACAATAAACACAAACATCTCTAACTAGCAATCAGATAACATTTAATTCATAAAGCATAGTACTATTATTCTGCATAATTCAACTAACCATCAACTAAACATGTCAAAATGCATCATAAACTGTAATACAATAATGTCATTATCCTACTCCTAACACATGTCAATAAACACATAAGTCAACTATAGTCCATCATATAACCATAAGTCTAACAACTCAAATATCTCAGAACTGTCTGAATGCAATAGAAAAACTATCAACTGTCACAAGCCAAAAATGAGGGGCATTACAATGAACTAACTTCCTACTTTCACAAACTTATTCCTATGGTCAAAACTATAGAATCAAAGTTCTATGACCTAACTATCAACATGCCAACTCCCAAGAAAGACCAAGAACAAACCAATAAGTGGTGAAGAGAAATCCAACCACCAACTAGGTTGACCATAAGTGTTCAAACATTTGAAAATAATCCATGAACTTGAAACATAGGAGCATGGCAGGTGAGATGAGTACTAGATAGAAGGGCAGGTAAATATTCGAAATCTATTTGAATAATAACCATCCACATGGACAATAAGAGTGTCAACAACCAATGCATGTGCCATAAATATTCCAAACACAATAATATGATGAGAAAATACCTTGGACAGATAAAATAAACTTACTTGTTGTAGAAAGGAAAGATCACCACAAAGGGATAAACAAGGTTGGAAAGAATCGTAAATTTCTTATAAAATCAGCTTATAGGAAAAACAAGCGATGAGTAGTTCCAACACAAAATGGGGAGGAATGATGTTGCAAATAAGGTACCCCACAATAGGAGGAAGAGGCAAGGACCACAAAGCAATATCAAAAAACACCATAAAAGGAAGACAACACAATTATTTGACTTTTGGCATTCAAACAAGATAAAATAAGACCTAGAACATACAACTAAGTCAACATAGAGATAACATATCAAGTAGAAGCAATGGAATCATTCAAAGATTTAGGAGTAGGCCCATAGAACTCAATTGGACAAAGGATAGGTCTAGGATGGAATAGAAATCACAAAATAAATCAATGCACTTTTTATCATTCTACCTAGATAACAATTAGGAATGCAATACAAAGGAACCATAAACATATGACAAAAAAGGAACCAACTCACCCTCTTTCCTCCATTGTTACATTTTCCTAGATGAGAGAGAAAGGATGATCATGTTAAATATTACATATTCCTATGCTCAAACTAACTTCTACCCTTCTACTTGCCTGATCCAAATTGCTCTGCTATGCCCCTTCTATTAGCTAGGGGACAACTGATATTTATAAATATATTTACTAGGTTGTTGTATGATTAAATCCATGAGGACACTTCTCCTTAACTAACCCTCTAATAGAAAACAAGATCGAAGACAATGAAGAAGTCCTAGGTAAAGGGGGGTTCACTTGGCTGAATTTGAATTTCTAAATTTGATGCTGGGTGAAACAATGTTACACTTGTGAGGTCAACCTTGTGAGCATGGACCCAAACTATGATAAAAGACAAGCTAGATCATAATAGACAATGATAACCTAGGAATTAGTATATGGATGGAAATGATAATCATACAAATAGGTTGAATGTATTGTGATAATCATGTATTAAAGTTTATAAAATGTTTACTTGACATTCAATATCTAGGTTCTAGTTCTAACTCTTTGGATTGATATAAATGCTTGATATAGAAAAATGTGTGTTTTAATTTTTGTCCAAGGCCTTTTGAAAGTGATTAGCAAATAATATGGGATAAAGGGGAGGCTCAAATTATTTTTATTTTCTACAACATAAATTAGTCTAAATTTTCATTAGATGCATTTTTTAATGTTTTAAATTGAATGTGTCTTCAAATGACATGTATTTTGAATTTGTCCACGTTCAATGTGATTTTTAGTTCAAATTATGTACATTATTTAATTAGTTTGTTGATATATATATTTTTTACTGTTTAGCATGCAGTTGCCCTTTCATCACATGAACCCAAATATAGTTGTAGCTAATGAGTTTTCCATAGAGGATTTCATACATATTGACCATCCCAAAAACCCCTTATGTGGACTATCACCTCCACATAATGTATCACCACCACATAACCCCACACCTCCACCCTCTCCACCTCCTAACCCCCCATGTCCTCAAATTGATCAAAATCAGTTAAGAGAGAGCATAAATGTAAACCTAAATGTCATTCAAGAAAATATAAATTTGATGAAAAATGACCCCAACCTTCCCCCCCATGTAGCATGATTTGCATCTTTGATGCAAACTATTGTCAACTCTATTTGATCCATCGATGTGGACCTAGTTAGTTTCCATTGATGGAGAGAAGAGAGAAGAAAATTTTATGCAGATGGGTTGTCTTATAAAGAAATCCATGACCTTCATATTACCAAAGAAGCAATTTGTGCACATTTCTTTAACCCCAATACAAACAAACCAATTCCATCCAATATAAAATGACTTTCAATTAAATGGTGTAGACACCAACAGATAGCTGCACATTTTTGGGATAGATGGTGGATGGTCTTTGAGACTCCACCACATGGCAATTGTGAGGTGCCCCTTTATTTTTTGAGAAAGTTATGGGTTGAGTTTGAGTTGGGTCAAAAACCCAACTATTTTGATATGAGGTCATTTCAGAGAGTTGGTCATGGCATGCCCCAAAATAGATTAGGAGCACGTGTTGATCCTCAGTGATGTGCTCTGATTCCACCGATTGTTGCTCCTCTAGCTCCTAGTATTCCCGCTACATATTAGTAGCAGACAATATTGTCCACATTAGGAGCATTGAATTCTCTCTTAGGAGATCTCATTTATCATACTACCCACATGGTAATTGAAGTGGGTGATAGAGAGCACGGATGTTCATCCTATGGGCATACTCAAGCATCCACTGTGGGTCCACCTGTATCTATGACAGAATCATTTATGGACTTACTATATGATGATCATCATCCAACATAGGTATGTACATCTTTTGAAAGGAATGTATTTTAATTTTTTTGAAATGTGCAAAATTCATGTAAATAATATTAAATTAAATTATATATAATATAATATTAATTTTCAAGAAGTGTTTAGTGTAGATGCATGATCAGAGGAGGCTAGTTTCTCAATATGATCGTGTTTGTTTTTCGAGAGTTGTAGAAATGGGTACACTTATGGTCAGGTAAACCAACATATATTTTAATTTATATCCATATTTAATTTAATTTGAATTTGCACACATGTGTGAAATTTGATATATTATATCTATGCAAGGAGGTCATGCAATACCCATGACCGACCAACCACAAGGTGTGGTGAGTGCTCTTGAGTAATCATCAGCTTTTATGCATAGGCCATCTTAGGTGCGTGCTTTCAAAATTTATTTAAGTTTGAAATTTACATGTGCTTTAAAAACTCACTACATGTACTATGATTACTTTTATGTAGGATGATAGCAATATCCTTATAGGTGGTAGGTAGGGTCCTGATCATGGTCATGACCATGATTCCATCTCATTCAAGGTCCTAAACTATACTAAATCTCCTATACAATTTTTAGGTCTTTTAAATCATTTTTTATCACTAATATTTTCTAACCTTTTGTTTTCTTTATTTGAATATCCAGGAATTAGCAGCTCAATCATTTAGTCCTCAATCGACAATTATACCACCTACTGAACAAAATGTGCCAGTAAATTCACATGATTAGATGGTAATTTATACATATATACTTAAAATCATTTTTACTATATTTACTATATTTAATTAAAATCAAATTTTTATCAAGTTAATATAAATTCTCATCTATATTGTTTTTTGTATTTGACTATCTTCAATTAAAATTATTTTTTATCACTAATATTTTCTAACCTATTGTTTTCTTTATTCGAATATCCAGAAATTAGCATCTCGATCAGTTGGTCCTGATAGACTTGATTTGACTGATCGTCTTAATAGAGTTGATTTGACCAATCATCCTGATGGACTTTAGATAGTTTTATTTTATGGACTATAGACAGTTTTATTTATATGTGTGCCACTTGACATATATACATTTTGAACATGTTATTTCATGGATCATTTCACATACAATATATACATTATGATCATGTTTGTGTTTATGAATGTGTTCACATACATAAATTTTATGTTCATTTTCAAGTAATATGCACTGTAAATTCTTATCTAGAATCAAATTACATATATATTTACATGTCATTGTTGAATGCAGTTTAGATGTATTAATTTAATACTTTAGATAACTTTTAATTTAATAGTTTAGATATACATTTCGAGCATGTTATTTCATGGACCATTTTACATACATTATATACATTATAATCGCATAATTTGTGTTTATGAATGTGATCACGCACATGTTATATTAATTATGATGATTATATGCACTCACATAAATATATTATCTAATTCTCAAGTAATATGCACTATAAATTCTTATCTAGAATCAAATTGCATTTATATTTTAAACATGTCATTGTTGAATGAAGTTTAGATGTCTTAAAATGATTAACCTTCAAATTTCAATAAAATCACAAGGTTAGGTGACAACTTAATAAATTCCTTATAGTTTAGATCATATTCATAATAAACTAAGGGCGGGTAATTTTCACTATTAATCACTAAACAAAAATCTATGTAATTGCAACAAGCATTCAATGTATCCAAAAGATGCATTCATTAACAAGGTTCTACAAACCATATAATAGGCCCTTAAGCAAAGTATAAACTTTTTAAGAAGTTCATATTCTCCAAAATCTAACACCATTTAAGGGTAGGTAATTTTAACTATTTTCCAATTCTGGCAAATATTAATCACTAAACAAAAATCTATGTAATTGTAATAATCATTCAATGTATCCAAAAGATGCATTCATTAACAAGGTTCTACAAACCATATAATAGGCCCTTAAGAAAATTCTTAGTCTTGCAGACACCATAACATCATAGATTTCAATTGCAAAAGAACCTTAAAAGGAACAATGAGTTTATAATAGGACAAACATTTTATCCATTCAATCTAATAATGAAGCATATGAGTCTTGATAGCTAAATCATTTTTCATCATATTGAACCTATTATCCAATTAAGCTAAACACTTTATCAAGTAATATAAATCCTATGATTTTGGTGCAGGAGCACCATGATGGTAAAGTCTGGTCTGATTTGAGACCCTGAGGTGAGAGAGAGTCATTGGAAGTAGTGTTGGGCTTTGAGAAGTTGGAAACCCATAGTTTGTGTCCTTGAAATAGGAAATTGCCTTGAGAGGATTAGTTGTGAAGTTTGTAGAAGCACTTAGTTGAGCTCATTGTTGTGAGATAAGCCTCCTTCAGATTGATTTTGACACCTTGTTTGACATCAAATTTTCTTCTAAGTCTCTAATCACCAATTCTCTAAGTATTTTTCTATTCTTAGATTTAAGTTGCAATTCCTCCCTTACTAGGAGGAGGAAAAAACCTAAGGTCTAATGTCTCATACTTAGGTTTACACAAGATTTCATGTAGAACTTAGGTAGAAGAAAATCTAGCTCAGAATGATAGAAAAATTTAGTATAATTCTAATAATGCAATATAATGTTGACTTTGTAAGAAGATCATATTCTCCAAAATCTAACACCAATTAAGGGCAGGTAATTTTTACTATTTTTATTCTAGTAAATATTAATCACTAAACAAAAATCTATGTAATTGCAACAATCATTCAATGTATCCAAAAGATGCATTCATTAAAAAGGTTCTGCAAACCATATAATAGGCTCTTAAGCAAATTCTTAGTCCTGGAGACACCATAAAATCATATATTTCAATTGCAAAAGAACCTTAAAAGGAACAAGGTTCTACTAATAATGCAATATAATGTTAACTTCTTAAGAAGATCATATTCTCCAAAATCTAACACCAATCATTTACAATTCTTCGACTCAAGATATTAATTATATAAGACTTAGAGATCTACACTTTCTTATGAAATAATCTAGACTAGATTACTTTGCAAAAGTACTTTAAGCTAAATTATCCTAACACTAGTAATGACCATAACTTATACTTGACATGTATAAAATGTATAATATACAATTGAACAATTTTATAAAATGTGGTTTATAAGAGACAATTTGTATACAAAAAGTGATTTATAAGTTCATTGAAGTTCATACATCAAACAAACATATATAATGTATATTGATGCTTAATACAACTATATTGATGTTGAAACATATGTGCATATAAATACAATTAAAGCTTATCCACTTTTAGCTCAAGACCACAAATTGATATTTACATAATTTATATGATGAAATTTTTTATAGTGATAATAATGGTAGATCGACTTGATGAGAACTTGCAAAAATAATTAATGTAAGTAAAGAAACTATATTCTATGAGTGATGTAACTAGATTATTCATACGAGAAAAGAACAATACATACTAAACCTAGATATCCTATATATAGATTATATGAGTCATGCATCTCGTGAACCCTACAAATCTTAGAAATCCTAAATATAGATGGCTTAAGGGGAGTTAAGAGATGTACCCTAAACCCTTAACCCATAAAGATTTGTTATTCTTTGCATCTCATGAACCCTATGACCTAAATCCTAGGAGATGCAAGATGATGGATTAAGCGGTTCAGATGAGAGGATATGGCTTAAGGTATCCTAAGAGGATGACTTAAGGGGAGTTAAGAGATGAACCCTAAACCCTTAACCCATAATAGATTTTCTATTCTAACCATCTTCTGAACCCTATAAAACCTTAACCCTTAACCCTAGGACTTAAAGACGAGGATAAGAACCCTTAACCCTTAACCTATAATAGATTCAAGTTACTCTAATCATCTCATGAACCCTAGAAATCCTAAACCCTTAACCATTTGACCTAAAACCTCAAATATGAGGAGGGATTAAGGGTAGACAAGAGGATATGGCTTAAGGGGTCCTAAGAGGATGGCTTAAGGGGAAAATTAAGAGAGTGACTTAAGGAGATGCAAAAGGATAGATTAAGGGTAGATAAGAGGATATGGCTTAAGGGGTCCTAAGTGGATGGCTTATGGGGAAAAATAAGAGAGTGACTTAAGGGGATGCAAGAGGATAGATTAAGAGTAGATAGGAGGATATGGCTTAAGGGGTCCTAAGAGGATGGCCTTAGGGGTCCTAAGAGAATGGATTAAGGAGATATGAAATCAATTTTAAACTTTTTATAAAATGACAATGAATTATTTAATTTTATATTTTGACTATCAATTAAATGTATCTAGAACTATTTATAGTTACCTATATCTAGATTTGAATTCCATTGTAATATATATGCATGGGCCCTCTCTATTTTGTAATGCATCTATTTTTGGTAGACCTAAAACAAAAAATGATTTAAAACTATAATTAGTAAATGACTAAAGACTAACATATATATATAGACATGTATATGCGATAAATTTTTAACTATATTTATACAACTATATACTTACCTATATTTATTTACTTTGTTGTACCATCTACATCCTCTCTTTTTTCTAATGCATCTATGATTGTCTCATGATCATGCATTGAAAGTGTCCATAACACTTTATTAGCAGGCCTCCCTTTATATCTAACTAGTTTTATAGTGGTTGCCAAAATCAAATGTGAGTAATGTATAGTCTTCTTATGTCTTTCATAGTTTTCAAATGCAGGCAAGCCATTCTTTCTTATTAGATATTTTTGAAGCCAGGTGCCAACAACAACCACATAACCAATTGGACACTCGAAGTTGTCATCATCCACTCTAGGATGTACCAACTTATGTTTTCTCTCAACACATCTAGCCAACCAATATTCCATCTCCTCTTCATTCCCCTCAGGTGCAACAATAGCATACACATGTCCTGCAGAAAAAAATTAATTCAATAAAGAGTGACATATGTTTAATTCACATATAAAAATGCATACATATATAATTGAATTCAATTTTTAATGTACCTTCTTGTATAAGGTCTAAAACATGATCATAATCATCTGATGCAAACAGTTGATTATCTTCAATTGTCATTCCATGTTGATCATGTGTCAATGTAGGTGTTAAGGCTCTTTGTTTCCATTCTTTGACCCATTCTATATTTCCACATGCCTCCCAATCACCTGCAATACAAAATTGACAAAAACATGCAAGCTCCCTTGTCCATATTGTCCATGTGTTTGCATTGGAACTCTTAAACGAATGCAATTTTATAGATCCATTAATTGTTTCACAATCTTGTCGAGTAAGAATATCATTTTCTTCAACTAACCAAAAGAGGCATCGAATTATTGAGCTATCACTTGTTCTTGTAGATAATTTTGCATTGCACCAATCTACAATTGCACATGCATCTCTAAATTTCACTGCATCCTCAAATTTTAGTTTCTCTCTAGCAAGAGCTCTTTTCACACATACACTTGCTCCATCATGTTCTCCTTTACCATGTCCAACTTCAAAAAACTCCATATGTGTTGGATATTATTTTTCTTATGAACTCTACATAACCAATAAAATATTCTAGCATTCTTGAATTGACCCGTGCAATTATCTGACCATATGAGATGTTCTCTCATTTGAATTCCTCTCTCTTTTAAATTTTTATAAAATGTATCAAAACAATATTGAACAAACTCAGGTGAATGCAATCGATTATCACTCACATAAAAATGGTACTCTATCATAAAATTTCTATTATCTTCTCTACTATCATATGCATGTCTATATAGAATATGAACAAATATGGGTACTTGCACTGAATTATAATATTGTGATTGAATTTCTTCTTGTGGACTAAGAGTATAATTTTTAGCAAAATCAACAATTGACAATATAGTTCCAACTGGGAATGTGTTTTTACATGTACGAAATTGACCATCAAGCTAATGAGCATTTTGAGAGTGTTTTACATATTTAAGTACAATCTTATCTTTAAACTCTTTAATAAATGCATGCACACTAAATTTTTCCACAATTAGCTCACAACATTTTCCAATTTTTCTATCTTTTAAAGAATATTCAACATTTTTAAATTTTTTAACATCCACTAATTGTTGTCCAAATTCATGTAAACTACTTTCATGCATACATTCTCCTAACAATGAAAAATTACCACATCTATTGCATTATCTAAAAATACATGCATTTAAATAAAATAAGTTTCCATTAAGGGGTTCACAAAACAAACCTGCTATAAAATCTTTGATTGTTTCAAGTGGCATATTAATACCACAAATGTCCTACATAATTTCGTTAGCATGCAAAGTAAAACATATATAACAAAAAATATCATAATAATAATGAAATTGTCCGAGTTTTACAAGAACAGGAGATTCATTGTTTATTAATTCTAACATACCAAGGTTTACATTTTTTGAATGATCTTTGACTTATGCTAATATTTGGTAAGATTGAATCATCTAAAAAAATTTATATAATTTTGTTTGAGTCATATCTAATAGATGCTTTGGATGAGGGCCACATATTTTTGATCCCACCCTTAATTTTAAAACATTTCTAATATTAGGTGATACCCTTGTATTATCATGCCAAAATTTTTTGATTAAAGATTTGATTTCATTAGTTAATTTCATATCTGACCTTGGGAGTCTACCACTAATACTCCAACAATGATTAATTGGATCTTTTTCAATACTTTCTCTTCTTTTAGCCATGCTTATCAAAGTTTTAGGAGTTACTTTTATATATTTACTAATCTTACTTAACATTCTTTTATTTGAAGTTGATTTATTAACTAAAGTAGTTGTTATTACACGACAAGCTGCATTCTTATCTTTAGATCAACTTTTCTTTCCTATAGAATCAATAGCATTGGCAACACTAGATATGCCTTGTTCTACTGAATCATCTTTCTTTTTTGGTTTAACAAAAATGCCTATTTTTTAATCATTTTTCGCATTTTCCACATTTTCATCAATTGCATCATGAGTTGACATTGGAATCCTAATTTATTTCTATAAAAAAATATTTTATATAATCTATTTCCATGAGTTCTCATTTGTCTCCAAGAAACTTTGCCAGGAAGGTTATCAAACACATCTCTTTCAATTGTAAAAAAAAATGTTTTCATTTTCATTCATACAAGTGGTTTCATTTTCATTGAACATGCAAGGGGTTTCATTTTGATTTTCAAACATACAAGGGATTTCATCATTATTTTGTTTTTTCATTGTTTCAAAACTAGAATTATTGATACCATCAATGGTGTATCCAGCTTCAACTAAATAACTAAGTGATATATTATCAAGACTTGAGTTTGAAGACATACCCACATAAATTGTTTCAATACATGTATTTTCCATATCATTGGGAGGTGGATTTGAAGACATAAATTAAGTTGTTTCCATAGGTGCTATTTATGTATCATTCAAAGTTGAAGTTGAAGGCATAGTTGGGTTTCTCTCCATAATTGTATTTTCTTCCATATTCACCATCTCCACATTTGCATCATCTACATTCATCTCACCCTTCATGGTTTCCTCTTCAACATTCATGGAACCAGATGCTTCCAAATTTTTCATTTGGCGGATTCTTTCTCTTCTATCCCTTTGTTTTTTTACCTCCATTTCTCTATTTGCTTCAATTTCTTTGGGTGTCATTAACTTTCTACATCTTTTTCTTTGTCTTTGCTTTGATCCCATGATTAGAAAACCCTCTTGATAAAAACACAAATGAATCTTAATAGGTATTTTCCAATTGCCACCTCCTTCAAATATTCAAATAAAATTATATAATAGGGAGATCCTTCCTTCTATAAACTTTGAAGTACAAAAACATCATGAATACATTCAAAATCTCTCTTTTTCCAAATCTTCTTGTAAAAAGTCCTTAGACTTGATTCCACTTTAGAAAATTTAATTTGCAGTTGTCTCTTCCAAAAATTTGAATAGAATATGACCTGTTAAGAGATTGTACAAGACAAGAATGCAATAAAATATGTAGAAACTAGCAATGTCAGTCTGTACTACAAAAAGAGAATGTTTTACGGAAAGAGTGCTTAGTTAGTTTTTTCCAAATCAGGGAATAACGGATCTATTAGAAATGTGTATGCGTTATAAAACGTGTACATGTTATGTAACACGTACGCATTTCTTTTTTCTAATGACCAAACAGATAACGCATACACATTTCTAATAGGTCCGTTAACCTTTCAATTTTAGGCTTGGGAAAGGCTTGGCAACCTGACCCTTAGCCTTTGACCTACAACAAAAAAACTAAGGCAAGTTTAGGAGAAATGTCAAACTTTGATGATATAGTTGATGGACTTTTTTTATGAATTAATCTACGAAATTAAAACCCATTATAGAACATGATGTCTAGTTTACAAATATATAATTTTTGTTAAGATGGGTTTATGTTTGATTTTTTTAATTAATTTCTAAGCAAACTAATCCATAAACTTGAAATATCAGTTTTTTTTTGTTTTTTAATAACTTTTTTTTGGTTGATTTTTTAAAAAAAAAATTATATAACATCAATCTTCAGACAATTCTCTACACAATGAAAAAAAAAAGTTTAGTTTAGGTCCAATTATGCTATTCGTACACGTTGATTTTTAAAAATAGCAATTAGGGCCAATAAAAATTCAATAAAAAAAATATTCAGAAAAAAATTACAAACAAAAATCCTTATCAATCTTCATGTTGTTAGGTATCTTTTCCCAAAAGTAATTATAAAAATACTTTCATTTAGGTCAAAAAATGGTGTCCGTACACGTGCATGGTATGGTAGATAAAAATAACATTTAAAAAGTGGTTTTTATAAATACCTATCAAAATTAAATTTATGTCATCTGGGTTTTTGAAAATATTACATATTTGGAAACTAGATTCAAAATGCTAAATTTCATATTCCTGACTTCTTTCAAGATTCATTGTGTAAGTGCTTCAAATTTTCAATCCAAGTGTGACAAATTCTAAAAAATAGCAAAAACACCTCCACTTTTTAAACTTTTTGTGGACCCAACTTCTTGCATCAGCGCTACACCAATTGATCAACCTATTGAAAACACACAAAATTTACCAAAATAAAAGGATGAATGTAATTTGTGTAATGAAAAATATATCTAATGAATCAAGTTTACTATTCAGAACATTACCTAGAATTTTGCATAAAAATCAAACTTTTTATTTCAAATTCATGAGAACATTCTGAAACCAACTAGTGATAAGATTCCCAAATGTACATTTAAAAGAAGTACTAATAAAAGGGCATGTGCACAAAGATGGGAGAATAAAAAATAGCCAAAAAACCTTTTTGGTCCAAATAGGTTATAACGTGAGCACATTACGGCTTCGTAGTGATGAGCCTAAGGTTCGATCACTACCAAGCCAAAATGTGAGTGTATTATAACATGCTCACATCATTGGAAAATAAAAGAAGAAAAAACATGACTATGACCTCATTTCTTCCCACAACCTCAAAAATGTTAGATGGATTTTTGCAAGCACATTTTGTGGTAGCTAATGGAAATTTGACACCAACACTATCCCACCACGACATTCATGAACTCCATGAGGTTGACAAGCTTGGAAAGGTAAGACTTCAATGTTTTTTTATGATTTTGAATATAAAACATTTGTTTCACAATTGTTTTGATTCGTATTTTTAAAACTTTAGCAAATTAACCCCCTTAAATGCCCTTCAAACCATGATTCAATAAATAGCGTGCATGATGAAATTTTAGTTGAAGAGGGGGCACAAACTAGTTCCCTCCCCAAAATCTTCCATCGATTTTGTGACATCCTCTTAAGACAAAAGCCAACATATTAGGGAAAATAGAGGAAAACAAAAAGAACTTGAATCATTGATTGAAACGTTAAAAAATATCAATGCAACCAACACACATCGGAGAGCCCTTGCAACATCCTTGGAATCAATAATTTCTCACATAGATTCTATTACTAGCCAATTTGACACATGGTCAATTTATAGGGAGAATGCATTACAATTTTACACTAGAAAATTGTTATACAAACAAGTGAAAGATAAGAAAATATTGAAATCTAATTTATGTGACTTGTTTATCAATCCAAGAACTAATGAGCTACTACATGGGAGTTGCAAAACATTCCTTATTCATTGATGCCAACACCAATGAATAGTGAATACTTTTTGGGATGGTGGTGGATGGTTTTGATGATCTACCATGCAATAATAATGAGGTGCCACAATATTTATTGAGGAAATTCCATTATGAGTTCATCCTCAATGACAATACAAATTATTTTGACACGCACAATTTCTAGGGAAGAGGAAAAGGTTCTGCACAGGAGAGGGAGGGGGCATGTCATGCCCAGAACCACTCAATGAGACCCATATATTTAGTATGTCACAATTTCTTCCATTGTGAAGGAGAGCATTGAGGTGGATATGCTACACTCTATCAATTCTTATGAGGGTGAGCTTAGTAGGAATTTACAGTCACCACACATTTGTCATTCTTGTGGAGCTCTTTGTGATAATGGGTCTAAGGATGTTGATGATACATATGTTGGACAGGATGCTCCATAGTTTTAGAAGTATGCTACATAGGGCTAGGACTAGGATACATCCATAATAGATAATATGGTAATAACGAATGACTTTCTAGATATAGCATTTGGGATTAATAAACATGTTATTTTTAATAAGGTTCTGCAATTTATGGTTTAGCATTTGTCTACCCTAATTTCTCCCAATCAACTATGCAAAAAGGGAAAACCCAATTATTATAATAACATGCCCTTATCTTTAGAAAGTTGTAGTGTAATACTATGGAGAACGACTCACATGCACATAACAAGAACTAGTTCTAGTGTGGCATAGGCCACCTACTATGTCTTGAACATATAAGATTAACTAATACTAATTTCCTTATGTGGTAACATCAATAACTAACTACTTCCATAATAATTTAGATTTCCATATCTTCATGTCCCTTGAGACCAAGTGTCAATACATACCACTACATTAAAGGTCTTTGATTGGTGTTTAGTAATGGAAATTACACACTCTAAAATTTCTTTTATTGTGTTTTACACTCATTTTAGCTTCTTTCTCATTTTTGTATTTTGACATCCTTTTCTCCTTCCTAATCCATGCTCTACCCTTCTCATGTCATCATTATTCCACTTTCCTAGTGTCTTCATTCTTCTTCTTCATTCTAAGTGTTTTCCCCTTCTTCATGTTCCCCTAGCTCATTTCCTCTAACCATCGATTCACCATTTTAGCCACTTGATCAAATAATTTTATGTATTTCTATCTCCTTCCCTATGTGAAAATCATCTTCTTTGGCTCCTAAAATATCCCATCCTATTACTCGCATTGATCCATAACCACAACCTTTGTATGGCCACATTTTCCTGAGTCTATTATTGAAAATAGGGTTTCTTTACACCTCAAGACTAGTGTATAACTTAGTGAATTTGGTGGATGGTCAGGTCCTTTTATCAAATCATAGTCAAAATTAAATTTGAGGTGCCTTTAATGATGCTTCATATTGCTAATATACATTTTGTTTCTATTTTTGCATGAAAATCTATAAAATAGGTCTCCCTCTCCCCATTTGAATATAGTAAAATTTTAAAGTTTCAACTTGATTATTATTTTTGAGCTGTCTTTCTTGAATAAGTGTAGGAATGTTAGTGTTTAATAAATTTTTCTTGGTTTTAACTCCATACTTCCTCTATTATACATTTTATCTTCCCTTTTCAAACCCACATCCCTCTCCATCCATTTTTCTTAGCTCTCAATTCTATTAAGCCTTTTTCTTTTATCTCCCACCCTTCTCCTTACCTCTTTCTAAACAATTTTCTTTCCTCAATTTCATTTTCTTCTCATTTATACTTTCTTTTTCATCAATTACCTTCCATATTATTGTTTTTCTTCTCCCATATTAGTGTTCTCTATATCCATATTGGTCCCTTTTTCTTTTTTTTTTCATTGTGTCTTCCTTTTCCATCTCCTATTCGCTCTTTCTCCTTCAAATTTTGGTTTACCTAGCTTTAGTTTTTCATACCAATGTCTCCTCAAATTAATCCAACCTTTCCCTAAAATATTATATTCTCATTCCTACTTCATTCCTCTTTAACAATTTATTTAGATAAAATATGGAAATAGTAAACTATAAACCCTCTAAAAAAATTGTTAAAGAGGAATGAAGTAGGAAGGAGAATATAATATTTTAGTGTCCTAAAGACTGTATCCTTTCACACCATAACTATACCCAATGAAGATATATTTCACAACCTTGTTCTCCAACTTTGTTCACTTCTCCTTTGGCACATGTGCATTTTCCTCACAACCAAAATCTCTAAGATGTCTCAATGAAGGCTTATTCCCTAACCACACTGTGAGGCCTACTTTTTACACTACTATTCATGAGACTATTTGCAGTTTTATTATTATTTATATGTTGAGAGACTTTTATTCTAGAATCTTGCTTATTGAACCTATTTGATTTTAAGGCAGTAATTGTGCAATGATAATTTAGATATTGTTTTGAAGAAAATGATGAATGGATATAGAAACTCAATATGATTCTATGGTTGAATATTTAAGATGCATGTATTTAGTTTTGCTTCGGCTATGATATCTATATGTGATATTGACTTCGAGTTTAAGTGTGCAGGTATTTCTAACAAAACCACTATTACAGGAGACCATCTCATACCCATGTTGTATCCCTTGTGAGCCGATCTAGTTCAATGAGAAACTGAGATCAACCTCGTGCTTGAAAAATGTTGTAATGTTGTAATGTGTTAATGTTGCATGAGGTCAAGGGAATAGGGGTTACCTTTTGATTTACTTTTGTGTATTGTAAGTAATGATATTTTTAATCTTGTTTGAATTTTAATTATTTTAGACCCTTTATCTTATGTTTTAGTTGACTCTGGGAGTTCTAACTAGACAAAAATCAACCCTGGGTTATACCCTATAGGTCTAGGGACCTTTTTGACTAGGATAACCCTAGGTTAACTTCCATATGGTCACTTCAACTTCAGGGTGAAGTAATGTGACGAATTTGGAAGCATGGGGGACATGGGATGAGTGGAATCCACACTCATGCCCACTTCCAAGTCATAGAGCCACTCCATGATTCCCTAATGATGGAGTGCTTATCTCCATGTGCCTCCTTTTGGTGGGGTTCCCCTTAATGAGGGTGTTGTGTCACCCACTCTTTCTTTTACTTTAAGTTTACTTGTTTTATTTTATTCCTACATGTGGGCTTTAATGGGGAACATATTGAGTGGGGGTACATTGTTTTATGACCACTAGGTTAATGGAGGAGTGGGGGAGTTGAGTTGTTTATTCCCACTTGGGGAATTAGGAAAATAGAGGAATTTGTTTTAAAAGTAGGAGGAGAAGGAGAGTAAGGGGTTGTTGTTTTTGGATCATTGTGAGAAGAAGGGATTGTTGGAGAAGAAGGTGGGAAGAGGAGCTCTACATCAACTCTCATTCCATAATTGGGCTTTGGAAGGTTGGTGTTTCAATTCTACTCTCTATGTGAATGTTGCTTGAAATGTATGTTGTCTCTGGTTTTGATGAATGAGTTTGAATTAGTCTTCTTTGAGTTTTTCTGTTAGTTTTGGGGGTTTTGTTTTGGGTGTAGAAAGAGCTCCTTCCAGTTGGAAGGAAATGCTCATCTTGTATAGGGAAGGGGAGGTGTGACCCTCCCCAGGTGTCATCTTGTTCTTATTATTTTTCATGCCTTGTGAGCATGTTGGTTCTTTTAAAGCCTAGAGGGCTTATGGCCTTGTGTGCCTATTGGGATATCCCTAGTGATTGGGTTTATTGGAAGGCTTGAGGTCTTGTGGAGGAAGTGAATATTGTTGGCTTAAGGCCTTGTGGAGAAAGGATAACCTGTTGGCTTGAGGCCTTGTGTTACTATATAGTATAATGTAAAAGAAAAATGACACCTGGGGGTTAGAGTTGTCTACTTCCCTACCCTCCTTGAACTCACCTAAGCTGAGTCTCTAAGATGTGAGTCAACCATGGCATTTTGTGTGTAAATTGCTAGGTTATTAGAATTCAAGGTTGTGAAGTGATGTCTTGTATATTCTACCCTGGTATGAAGATGGTCTCCCTAGCTCGGGGGTGACCCTCTTGCGGGTCAAAGGTAGGGAGGAGAGCTAGATGGTTCTTGTTGTCTCCCTTATATTCTTGCAGGTAAATGTTGAAGCAATGTGAAAGTGATTGAAAATGTGTTACCTTGTTAAAGGATCTGTTCACCTTCCTCTTGCATTAAAAGCTTGGTCTCTAGAGTTTTCACTATGAAATGATATTGAGAAAACTTCTCTTTTGAAAATGTTGTAAGAATTGTTACCCTGGGAGTGGAGAGTTAATCCTCCCTTATTATGTCAATTGTTGTAATTATAATTGTTCTTCACAATTACATCAATTATGAGTTGGGAGTGTAAGTAAATAACTCCCTTAGTTTGTATATGAGATGTGGAGGTTTTATAGTAAATGATCTTGATTTTCCAATGTAAGTTCTGTAAATGTGAGTGA